>LR738709.1:554191687-554379688 GCA_902687465.1 Secale cereale | reverse complement strand
TCCCCGATCCAGATCGAGATCAGGGGAACAAATGCACGGTCGCTCCCGAGCCCGACGCGCCCCGCCACTCGACGCCGACGCCGGAGCCGCCTCGACCTCATCTCCTTCCCACGCACGTCGTCCCCGTCCACCTCCCCGAGCCCCGCTGCCTAGTCCCTACGGCCCCGCGGTGAGGCCCCGGCCTCTCTTCCCCTTCCCCTCCTCATTCGGTCACGGCGGCCACTACAGCTCCCCGCACGCCCGGCGTCGTGCTCCCCGCGCCGTGTCCCGCAGTCGCCACGCCCCGACCACGGCCGATGCGTGCACGCCCCGCCCCCGTGTACCGTTGCCCGACACCGGCCGCCCGCGTCGGCCAAGCCCCGTCGGCCCTGCCCATGCACGACCACGCACTCTGCCGCCATGCGCCGCCCCAACTCCGGCCATCCCAGCTCGCCCGCAGCCCCGCCTCTGCTTCCGTGCCCGGCGGCCGCCCCTGCAGCTCCTTCCGCCGTCGCTCCCCGCCTCGGCCGCGCTTTGGCCGCGCGCACCGCAGCCGCCGCAGGCATCGCGCCTTCCCCCACCGGCGCTCGCTCCCGCTCCCGTGGCTGCTGCCCCCGGCGTCGCTTGCCGCCGCTCCCGCCAGGGCCGCGCCCTGCGGCCCCGCACGCCCGCCCGCGCGAACACTGCTGCCGTCGTGGCCGCTCCATCCGCCACATCCCCTCCGCCCCCTCCGCTACAACGACGCTCGCCTCCGCCGCAGGCGCCGGAGCTCCGCGCCAGAACCGGCGCCATCCAGCCGTTCCCCACGACCACCTCCAGCGCCGGCATCGCGCCGGCGGGCGCTGGCTTTCCCGCCCGTGGCCTCGGGCACGGGCGCCACCCGCACGCCCGCTCCACCCGTTTCGCCCGCCCCGCTAGACCCCCTTTGGGCCACTGCCTAGTGGGGCCCCCACGCCCCTGTCCTTTTTCTTAAAAAAAGAGAATTTTTTTAGAAATAAAAATATAATTAATTTAATTAATTAATTAATTAATCCAGTTTGATAATTAATTAACTTACTTAACATTGCTTAATTACCCTAATGAACATGTTTAGTTAAATTATAATATGTTTATTTAACTAAGTCTATGACAGCGGGCCCCACGCGCCAGGTTTGACTTAGTCTACCTGTTGACCTGGCTGACGTCATGGTGATGTCATGCTGACATCACCTTTCACTGTTCTGGATAATGTTGGACTTAAATAATTAAATCAATTCAGAAAATCATTAAAACTTTAGAAAATCATATAAAATAATCTGTAACTTGGATGAAAGAGTTTTATACATGAAAGTTGCTCAAAACGACGAGACGAATCCGATTACGCGGTCTGTTCGTCCACCACACATCCCTATCATAGCGACCATGCAACTTTCCCTCTCCGATTCATCTGTCCGAAACACGAAACACCGGGGATACTTTCCCGGATGTTATCCCCCTTCACCGGTATCGTGTAGCACCGCATTAGAGCACCCTAGCACTACGTGTTGACCTGTTATGCTTCTTTGTTGCATCTGTATGCTTTGTATTTATTGTTTCTTCCCCCTCTTCTCTCCGGTAGACCCCGAGACCGATGGTGCCCCGGTGATCGACTACGGTGTTGACGACCCCTCCTTCTTGCCAGAGCAACCAGGCAAGCCAACCCCCCTTGATCATTCCGATATCGCCCATTCCCTTCTCTCTTATGCTTGCACTAGAACTGCTAGTGCTTTTTGTATGATCCTATTCTGATGCATAGCCTGTTGTTGATACCGCTTTCATACCTTGCATGTTTATACTAAACTGCTTAGTATAGGCTGGTTACAGATCCACCAGTGACCCCCCACATTGTCCCAACTGCCCCACTGGATTAACAGAAGACCCGATCAACGGGATCGAAGACCTGGCCCCGGCACCGCACATCACTTTCCCCTTAGTTGCTCGACAATACTAGGTTACTATCGAGTGCCGAGGGTGACACATCAGCAGCACTTCTGTTGTTAACCTTGTAGGTTAGTTCATCGGTTATGGTCATCGAGGGTGATTCCACTTTCTCCACTCCCGATAATGACACTATCGTGCAACTCTCAAGAGTGGACCTCGAGGGTGACTCCTCTTTCGTTCAACTTGACGATAAACATCAGGTGGAATTCCATCGAGGGTGATTTCCTCAGGTTTTCCCTTTGGTGTTAGACACACAGTTACTATGGTTACTATGACTTTACAACTGTTACTTGGAAAGGCGGGTCAACCCTGAGGGGTACCCGCGAGTGATGCGGAGATGGGTTGACCTGGAGGGTACCCGAGAGTTGAATATGAGGCGTGGCCGGCCATTCTTAGCCCTTGCCGCAAGTCCTCGAGACGGGGCGACGGGGTCACATCTTTCGTGAGTCTCTGCTCGTTACCGCGTTCCCAAGACGCTAAACGGTTTGGATATTTGATCTGAGGGGCCTTTGTGTTGGGGAACGTAGTATTTTCAAAATTTTCCTACGATCACGCAAGATCTATCTACTAGATGCATAGCAACGAGGGGGAGAGTGTGTCTACGTACCCTCGTAGACCGGGAGCGGAAGCGTCTAGTGACGCGGTTGATGTAGTCGAACTTCTTCGCGATCCAACCGATCAAGCACCGAACGTACAGCACCTCCGCGTTCAGCACACGTTCAGCTTGATGACGTCCCACGAGCTCTTGATCTAGTTGAGCTTCGCGGGAGAGTTTCATCAGCACGACGGTGTGGTGATGGAGATGATGAAGTTACTGTCGCAGGGCTTCGCCTAAGCGCTGCAACGATATGATCGAGGTGTGTTACTGTGGAGGTGGGCACCGCACACGGTTGGAGAGATTAACTGATCAACTTGTGTGTCCTAGGGTGCCCCCTGCCCCCGTATATAAAGGAGCAAGGGGGAGGCCGACCAGCCTTCTATGGTGCGCCAGGAGAGGCAATCCTACTAGGAATAGGATTGCAATCCTATTCCTAGTAGGAGTCCACTAAGAAGGAGAAGGGGGGAAGGGAGGAGAGGGAGAAGGAGAAGGAAAGGGGCGCCGGCCCCCCTCCTTCCTTGTCCAATTCGGACCAAGGGGTGGGGGGCGCGCGGCCTAGCCCTGGCCCTCCTTCTCTCTTTCTCCTATGGCCCATTAAGGCCCATAGCTTCCCGAGGGGGTTCCGGGAACCCCCCCGGTGCTCGGGTTAATTCCGAAACTTTACGAAACACTTCCGGTGTCCGAATATAGTTGTCCAATATATTAATCTTTACGTCTCGGACATTTCGAGACTCCTCGTCATGTCCGTGATCTCATCCGGGACTCCGAACTACCTTCGGTACATCAAAACTCATAAACTCATAATACCAATCGTCATCATACGTTAAGCGTGCGGACCCTACGGGTTCGAGAACTATGTAGACATGACCGAGACTCATCTCTGGTCAATAACCAATAGCGGAACCTGGATGCTCATATTGGTTCCTACATATTCTACAAAGATCTTTATCGGTCAAACCGCATAACAACATACGTTGTTCCTTTTGTCATCGGTATGTTACTTGCCCGAGATTCGATCGTCGGTATCTCTATACCTAGTTCAATCTCGTTACCGGCAAGTCTCTTTACTCGTTCTGTAATACATCATCTCATGACTAACTCATTAGTCATTTGCTTGCAAGGCTTATTATGATGTGTATTACCGAGAGGGCCCAGAGATACCTCTCCGACACTCGGAGTGACAAATCCTATTCTTGATATATGCCAACACCACGAATACTTTCAGGGACACCTGTAGAGCATCTTTATGATCGCCCAGTTACGTTGTGACGTTTGATAGCACACAAGGTGTTCCTACGGTATTCGGGAGTTGCATAATCTCATAGTCATAGGAACATGTATAAGTCATGAAGAAAGCAATAGCAGTAAAACTAAACGATCATAGTGCTAAGCTAACGGATGGGTCTAGTCCATCACATCATTCTCCTAATGATGTGATCCCGTTGATCAAATGACAACTCATGTCTATGGCTAGGAAACATAACCATCTTTGATCAATGAGCTAGTCTATTAGAGGCATACTAGGGACATACTATTTTGTCTATGTATTCACACATGTACTAAGTTTCCGGTTAATACAATTCTAGCATGAATAAAAGACATTTATCATGATATAAGGAAATACAAATAACATCTTTATTATTGCCTCCAGGGCATATTTCCATCAGTCTCCCACTTGAACTAGAGTCAATAATCTAGATTACAAAGTAATGATCCTAACACCCATGGAGTCCTCGTGCTGATCATGTTTTGCTCGTGGAAGAGGTTTAGTCAACGGGTCTGCAATCATTCAGATCCGTATGTATCTTGCAAATCTCTATGTCTCCCTCCTTGACCAGATCGCGGATGGAATTGAAGCGTCTTTTGATGTGCTTTGTTCTCTTGTGAAACCTGGATTCCTTCGCCAAGGCTATTGCTCCAGTGTTGTCACAAAAGATTTTCATTGGACCCGATGCACTAGGTATTACACCTAGATCGGATATGAACTCCTTCATCCAAACTACTTCATTTTCTGCTTCCGAAGCAGCTATGTATTCCGCTTCACATGTAGATCCCGCCATGACGCTCTGCTTGGAACTGCACCAACTGACTACTCCACCGTTTAATAAAAATACATATCCGGTTTGTGACTTAGAGTCATCCGGATCAGTGTCAAAGCTGGAATCGACATAATCTTTTACGACGAGCTCTTTGTCACCTCCATACACGAGAAACATATCCTTTGTCCTTTTCAGGTATTTCAGGATGTTCTTGACTGTTGTCCAGTGATCCACTCCTGGATTACTTTGGTACCTCCCTGCTAGACTTATAGCAAGGCACACATCAGGTCTGGTACACAGCATTGCATACATGATAGATCCTATGGCTGAGGCATAGGGAATGACTTTCATTTTCTCTCTATCTTCTGCAGTGGTCGGGCATTGAGTCTTACTCAACTTCACACCTTGTAACACAGGCAAGAACCCTTTCTTTGACTGATCCATTTTGAACTTCTTCAAAACTTTATCAAGGTATGTGCTTTGTGAAAGTCCAATTAACCGTCTTAATCTATCTCTATAGATCTTGATGCCTAATATGTAAGCAGCTTCTCCGAGGTCTTTCATTGAAAAACTCTTATTCAAGTATCCTTTTATGCTATATAGAAATTCTATATCATTTCCAATCAACAAGATGTCATCCACATATAATATCAGAAATGCTACAGAGCTCCCACTCACTTTCTTGTAAATACAGGCTTCTCCAAAAGTCTGTATAAAACCATATGCTTTGATCACCTCATCAAAGCGTATATTCCAACTCCGAGATGCTTGCACCAGTCCATAGATGGATCGCTGGAGCTTGCATACTTTGTTAGCTCCTTTTGGATCGACAAAACCTTCTGGTTGCATCATATACAACTCTTCTTTGAGATATCCATTCAGGAATGCAGTTTTGACATCCATTTGCCAGATTTCATAATCATAAAATGCGGCAATTGCTAACATGATTCGAACAGACTTAAGCATCGCTACAGGTGAGAAAGTCTCATCGTAGTCAACTCCTTGAACTTTTCAAAACCCTTTCGCAACAAGTCGAGCTTTGTAAACAGTAACATTACCGTCTGCGTCAGTCTTCCTCTTGAATATCCATTTATTTTCGATGGTTGTCGATCTTCGGGCAAGTCAACCAAAGTCCACACTTTGTTCTCATACATGGATCCCATCTCAGATTTCACGGCCTCAAGCCATTTTGCGGAATCTGGGCTCATCATCGCCTCCTCATAGTTCGTAGGTTCATCATGGTCTAGTAACATGACTTCCAGAACTGGGTTGCCGCACCACTCTGGTGCGGAACGTACTCTGGTTGATCTACGACGTTCAGCAGAAACTTGATGTGAAGTTTCATGATCATCATCATTAGCTTCCTCACTAATTGGTGTAGGAATCACTGGAACTAGTTTCTGTGATGTTCCACTTTCCAATTTGGGAGAAGGTACAATTACCTCATCTAGTTCTACTTTCCTCCCACTCACTTCTTTCGAGAGAAACTCCTTCTCTAGAAAGGATCCATTTTTAGCAACGAATATTTTCCCTTCGGATCTGTGATAGAAGTTGTACCCAACAGTCTCTTTTGGTTATCCTATGAAGACACATTTCTCCGACTTGGGTTCGAGCTTATCAGGTTGAAGCTTTTTCACATAAGCATCGGAGCCCCAAACTTTAAGAAACGACAACTTTGGTTTCTTTCCAAACCATAGTTCATAAGGCGTCGTCTCAATGGATTTAGATGGTGCCCTATTTAACGTGAATGCAGCTGTCTCTAAAGCATAACCCCAAAACGATAGTGGTAAATCGGTAAGAGACATCATAGATCGCACCATATCCAATAAAGTACGGTTACGATGTTTGGACACACCATTACGCTGTGGTGTTCCGGGTGGCGTGAGTTGTGAAACTATTCCACATTGTTTCAAATAAAGACCAAACTCATAACTCAAATATTCACCTCCACGATCAGATCGTAGAAACTTTATTTTCTTGTTACGATGATTCTCCACTTCACTCTGAAGTTCTTTGAACTTTTCAAATGTTTCAGACTTGTGCTTCATTAAGTAGATATACCCATATCTGCTCAAATCATCAGTGAAGGTCAGAAAATAATGATACCCGCCGCGAGCTTCAACACTCATTGGTCCGCATACATCAGTATGTATGATTTCCAACAAATCTGTTGCTCGCTCCATAGTTTCGGAGAACGGAGTTTTAGTCATCTTGCCCGTGAGGCTTGGTTCGCAAGCACCAAGTGATTCATAATCAAGTGATTCCAAAAGTCCATCACTATGGAGTTTCTTCATGCGCTTTACACCAATATGACCTAAACGACAGTGCCACAAATAGGTTGCACTATCATTATTAACCTTACATCTTTTGGCTTCAATATTATGAATATGTGTATCACTACAATCGAGATCCAACAAGAATAGACCACTCTTCAAGGGTGCATCACCATAAAAGATATTATTCATAAAAATAGAACAATCATTATTATCTGATTTAAATGAATAACCGTCTCGCAACAAACAAGATCCAGATATAATGTTCATGCTTAACGCTGGCACCAAATAACAATTATTTAGGGCTAAAACTAATCCCGAAGGTAGATGTAGAGGTAGTGTGCCGACGGCAATTGTTGGAAATATGCCCTAGAGGCAATAATAAAAGAGTTATTATTATATTTCCTTGTTCATGATTATCGTTTATTATCCATGCTATAATTGTATTGATTGGAAACTTAAATACATGTGTGGATAAATAGACAAATTTTGTGTCCCTAGTAAGCCTCTTCAGGACTAGCTCGTTGATCAAAGATGACCGCGGTTTCCAGGTCATAGACATGAGTTGTCATTTGATAACGGGATCACATCATTAGGAGAATGATGTGATGGACGAGACCCAAACGTTAAACATAGCTTTTGATCGTATCAGTTATCGCTATAGTTTTCTGCATGTCAAGTATAAGTTCCTATGACCATGAGATCATGTAACTCACTGACACCGTAGGAGTGCTTTGTGTGTGCCAAACGTCGCAACGTAACTGGGTGACTATGAAGGTACTCTACAGGTATCTCCGAAGGTGTCTGTTGAGTTGACATGGATCGAGACTGGGATTTGTCACTCCGTGTGACGGAGAGGTATCTCCGGGCCCACTCGGTAATACGTCATCTCAATGAGCTCAAAGTGACTAAGTAGTTAGTCACGGGATTATGTATTACGGAACGAGTAAAGAGACTTGCCGGTAACGAGATTGAACTAGGTATAGAGATACCGACGATCGAATCTCGGGCAAGTAACATACCGACGAGACAAAGGGAACTGTATACGGGATTGCCTGAATCCTTGACATCGTGGTTCATCCGATGAGATCATCGAGGAACGTGTGGGAACCAATATGGGTATCCAGATCCCGCTATTGGTTATTGACCTGGGAGTGTCTCGGTCATGTCTGCATAGTTTCCGAACCCGCAGGGTCTACACACTTAAGGTTCGGTGACGCTAGGGTTGTTAGTGAGAACAGTGTATGGTAACCGAAGGTTGTTCGGAGTCCCGGATGAGATCCCGGACGTGACGAGGGTCTCCGGAATGGTCCGGGGACGAAGATTGATATATAGGATGAGAGTGAACGGAGTCCGGAAGTGTTCCGGGGAGCACCGGGGAGTCATCGGATGACCGAAAGGAGTTTCGGGGGGTCCCGGCAAGTGTTGCGGGCCTCATGGGCCATAAGTGGGGAGACGCAACAGCCCACACAGGGGCTGTGCGCCCCCCCTAGGCCTCTCCACCTGCGCCTAAGGGGCTGGGCCCCCCTAGGGCAGCCGCACCCCCTTGGCTTGGGGGGCAAGGCGCCTGGGGGGGGGGAACCCTAGCCCTGGCCGCCGCCCCCCCCTTGGCCGGCCCCATCTGCCTTGGCCGCCGCCCCCTAGGGGGAACCCTAGGGGCGCCCCCTCCCCTCTCTCCCCCCTATATAAAGAGAGGCAGAGGGAGGGCAGCAACACAAGTTCGTGCCTCGGCGCTGCCCTCCCTCTCCCACGAATATCTTCGTCTATTTTGCAGTGCTTGGCGAAGCCCTGCTGGAATTCCTCCACCACCATCTCCACCACGCCGTCGTGCTGCTGGTTTTCTCCGTCAACTTCTCCTTCCCCCTTGCTGGATCAAGAAGGAGGAGACGTCCCCGAGCTGCACGTGTGAAGAACGCGGAGGCACCGTCCGTTCGGTGCTAGGATCTTCGGCGATCTGAATCGCGGCGAGTACGACTCCATCAACCGCGTTCTTGAATGCTTCCGCTTAGCGATCTACAAGGGTATGTGGATCCGACTCTCCCCTCGTAGATGCATCTCCTAGATTGATCTTGGTGAGCGTAGGAAAATTTTTGTTTCCCATGCAACGTTCCCCTACAGTGGCATCATGAGCTAGGTTCTTGCGTAGATGCTTTCACGAGTAGAACACAAAGGGGTTTGTGGGCGTTGATGTTTAGATTGCTTCCCTCCTTGGTCTTTCTTGATTCAGCGGTATTATGGGATGAAGCGGCTCGGACCAACTTTACATGTCCACGTACATGAGACCGGTTCCATCGACAGACATGCGACTTTTGTTGCATAAGATGGCTGGCGGGTGTCTGTCTCTCCTATCTTAGTTGAATCGGATTCGACAAAGGCGGTCCTTGTAGAAGGTTAAATAGCAACTTAAATATCACCGTTGTGGCTTTGCGTAGGTAAGAAGCGTTCTTGCTAGATACCCATAGCAGCCACGTAAAACATGCAACAACAATTTAGAGGACGTCTAACTTGTTTTTGCAGGGTATGTATGTGATATGATATGGCCAATGACATGATGAGATATATTTGATGTATGAGATGATCATGTTGTAATAGTTAATATCGACTTGCATGTCGATGTATACGGCAACCGGCAGGAGCCATAGGGTTGTCTTTAATTTTTTGTATGACCTGCGTGTCAATCATTAAGCGCTATGTAATGCTTTACTTTATCGCTAAACGGTAGCAATAGTAGTAAGAGCATGGTGGGCGCGCGACAACCCCGATGGCGACACGATGATGGAGATCATGATGATGGGGATCATGGTGTTACGCCGGTGATGATGGAGATCATGCCGGTGCTTTGGAGATGGAGATCAAAAGCACGAGTTGATGGCCATATCATGTCACTTATGATTTGCATGTGATGTTAATCCTTTTATGCATCTTATTTTGCTTAGGACGACGGTAGCATTATAAGATGATCCCTCACTAAAATTTCAAGATAAAATTGTGTTCCCCCCGAGTGTGCGCCGTTGCGAAGGTTCGTCGTTTCGAAGCACCACGTGATGATCGGGTGTGATAGACTCTACGTTCGCATACAACGGGTGCAAGCCAGTTTTGCACATGCAGAACACTCGGGTTAGACTTGACGAGCCTAGCATGTGCAGACATGGCCTCGGAACACGGAAGACCGAAAGGTCGAGCATGAGTCATATAGTAGATATGATCAACATGAAGATGTTCACCATTGACACCACCTCATCTCACGTGATGATCGGACTTGGGTTGGTGGATTTGGATCATGTCACGCTCGGATGACCAGAGGGATGTCAATTTGAGTGGGAGTTATAAGTAATTTGATTAGTTAAAACTCACTTATCATGAACAATAGTCTAAGATGTCTTTGCAAATCTTTTGATGTAGATGGCTCCCGCAGTAGCTCCCCTGAATTTTAATGCGTTCCTAGAGAAAACTAAGCTGAAAGATGATGGGAGCAACTTTGTGGACTGGCTCCGCAATCTGAGGATCATCCTCACAGCTGCCCAAAAGGTTTATGTCCTAAATGCACCGCTAGGTGAACCCCCTGCTCCGGCTTCTGTGGATGTTATGAACGCCTGGCAGTCGCGTGCGGATGACTACTCAGTAGTACAGTGTGCCATGTTGTATAGCTTGGAAGGAGGACTTCAAAGGCGTTTTGAACGTCATGGAGCATATGAGATGTTCCAGGAGTTGAAGTTCATCTTTGAAAAGAATGCCAAGATCGAGAGGTATGAGACCACCGATAAATTCTTTGCTTGCAAGATGGAGGAGAATTCGTCTGTCAGTGAGCACTTACTGAAGATGTTTGGGTACTATACCCGCATAGCTGATCTGGGACTTGTGTTCCCGGAGGAGGCTATCATTGACAGAATTCTCTAGTCACTCCCACCTAGCTACAAGAGCGTCGTGCAGCAGTATAACATGCAAGGGATGAACATATCCATCGCCGAGCTGTTTGCGATGCTGAAAGTCGCTGAGGCAGACATCCAGAAGGAGTATCAAGTGTTGATGGTCAATAAAACTACCAGTTTCAAGAAGAATGGCAAGGGCAAGAAGGGTAACTCTAAGAAGGGTGGCAAGGCAGTTGCTCATCCAGTGAAGAAACCCAAGGCTGGGCCCAAGCCAGAGACTGAGTGTTTCTATTGCAAGGGGAACGGCCACTGGAAGCGGAACTGCCCCAAGTATCTGGCAGACAAGAAGGGGGCCAACAACAACAACAAGCAAGGTATATGTGATATACATGTTATTGATGTGTACCTTACCAACTCTCGTTGTAGTGCCTGGGTATTTGATACCGGTTCGGTTGCTCACATTTGCAACTCTAAACAGGAACTACGGAATAAACGGAGGTTGGCGAAGGACGAAGTGACGATGCGCGTGGGGAATGGTTCCAAGGTTGATGTGATCGCCGTCGGCACGCTCGCTCTTCGATTACCATCAGGATTAGTTATGAACCTGAATAATTGTTATTTAGTGCCTGCGTTGAGCATGAACATTATATCTGGATCTTGTTTAATGCGAGACGGTTACTCATTTAAATCAGAGAATAAAGGTTGTTCTATTTATATGGGTAATATCTTTTATGGTCATGCACCCGAAGTAGGGGGTTTATTCTTATTGAATCTCGATAGTGATGATACACATGTTCATAACATTAATGCCAAAAGATGTAGAGTTGATAACAATAGTACCACTTTCTTGTGGCACTACCGTCTGGGTCATATCGGCGTGAAACGCATGAGGAAGCTCCATGCTGATGGACTTTTGGAGTCTCTTGATTTTGAATCACTTGACACATGCGAGCCGTGCCTCATGGGCAAGATGACTAAGACCCCGTTTTCAGGAACAATGGAACGGGAAAGTGACTTATTGGAAATCATACATACTGATGTGTGTGGCCCGATGAGTGTCACGGCGCGCGGTGGATATCATTATTTTCTCACCTTCACTGACGACTTAAGTAGATATGGGTACATTTACTTGATGAAGCATAAGTCTGAAACGTTTGAAAAGTTCAAGCAATTTCAGAGTGAAGTTGAGAATCATCGTAACAAGAAGATCAAGTTCCTACGATCTGATCGAGGGGGAGAGTATCTGAGTTATGAGTTTGGCAATCACTTAAGAAAATGTGGAATTGTTTCACAGTTGACGCCACCTGGAACACCACAGCGTAATGGTGTGTCCGAACGTCGTAATCGAACCCTATTAGATATGGTGCGTTCTATGATGTCTCTTGCCGATTTGCCACTATCGTTTTGGGGATATGCGTTAGAGACAGCTGCATTCACTTTAAATAGGGATCCATCTAAGTCCGTTGAGACAACACCGTATGAACTATGGTTTGGTAAGAAACCTAAGTTGTCTTTTCTCAAAGTTTGGGGTTGCGATGCTTATGTTAAAAGGCTTCAGCCAGAAAAGCTCAAACCCAAAGCGGACAAATGTGTCTTCATAGGATACCCAAAAGAGACGGTTGGGTACACCTTCTATCTCAGATCCGAGGGCAAAGTGTTTGTCGCTAAGAACGGGTCCTTTCTCGAGAAAGAGTTTCTCTCGAAAGAATTGAGTGGGAGGAAGGTAGAACTTGATGAGGTTATTGAACCTCTGCTTCAACCAGAGAGTAGCGCAGCACAGAAAGATGTTTTTGTGGAGCCTGCAACGGTTGAAGAGGAAGCCAATGATGATGATCAAGAAGCTTCTGATCAAGTTACTACCGAACCTCGTAGGTCGACAAGGGTACGCACTGCACCTGAGTGGTATGGTAACCCTGTCTTGGAGGTCATGTTGTTGGACAACAGTGAACCTACGAGCTATGGAGAAGCGATGGTGGGCCCGGATTCCGACAAATGGTTAGAGGCCATGAAATCCGAGATGGGATCCATGTATGAAAACAAAGTATGGACTTTGGAAGTATTACCTGAAGGGCGGAAGGCCATTCAGAATAAATGGATTTTTAAGAGAAAGACGGACGCTGACGGCAATGTCACCGTGTATAAAGCTCGACTTGTGGCAAAGGGTTTTTCACAAATTCAAGGAGTTGACTACGATGAGACTTTCTCACCCGTAGCGATGCTTAAATCCGTCCGAATCATGTTAGCAATAGCTGCATATTTCGATTATGAAATTTGGCAGATGGATGTCAAAACAGCGTTCCTTAACGGTTTTCTTAAGGAAGAGTTGTATATGATACAACCGGAAGGTTTTGTCGATCCAGAGAATGCTGACAAAGTTTGCAAACTACAGCGTTCCATTTATGGGCTGGTGCAAGCATCTCGGAGTTGGAATCTTCGCTTTGATGAGGTGATCAAAGCGTTTGGGTTTGTACAAGTTTACGGAGAAGCTTGTATTTACAAGAAAGTGAGTGGGAGCTCTATAGCGTTTCTAATATTATATGTGGATGACATATTGCTTATTGGAAACAATATAGAACTTTTGGATAGCGTGAAGGGGTATTTGAACAAGAGTTTTTCGATGAAGGACCTCGGTGAAGCTGCTTTCATATTGGGCATCAAGATCTATAGAGATAGATCGAGACGCTTGATAGGACTTTCACAAAGTACATACCTTGATAAAGTTTTGAAGAAGTTCAAAATGGATCAATCCAAGAAGGGGTTCTTGCCGGTATTGCAAGGTACAAAGTTGAGTAAGACTCAATGCCCAGTGACTGCGGAAGATAGAGAAAAGATGAGTGTCATCCCCTATGCTTCAGCCATAGGCTCTATCATGTATGCAATGCTGTGCACAAGACCAGATGTCAGCCTTGCCATAAGTATGGCCGGAAGGTTTCAATGTAATCCTGGTATGGATCACTGGACAGCGGTCAAGAATATCCTAAAGTACCTGAAAAGGACTAAGGAAATGTTTCTCGTTTATGGAGGTGATCAAGAGCTCGTCGTAAAGGGTTACGTCGATGCAAGCTTTGACACTGATCCGGATGACTCTAAGTCTCAAACCGGATACGTATATATTCTCAACGGGGGAGCGGTAAGCTGGTGCAGTTCCAAGCAAAGCGTGGTAGCCGATTCTACATGCGAAGCGGAGTACATAGCTGCCTCGGAGGCGGCAAAGGAAGGTGTCTGGATGAAGGAGTTCATGACAGATCTTGGAGTTGTGCCTAGTGCATTGAACCCAATGACTCTGTTTTGTGACAACACTGGTGCCATTGCTCTAGCCAAGGAACCAAGGTTTCACAAGAGGACCAAACACATAAAGCGACGCTTCAATTCCATCCGCGATTCAGTCAAGGAGGAGGACATAAGCATTTGCAAAGTACACACGAATTTGAATGTTGCAGATCCGTTGACTAAGCCTCTTCCACGGGCTAAGCATGATCAACACCAAGACTCTATGGGTGTTAGATTCATTACCTTGTAATGCTAGATTATTGACTCTAGTGCAAGTGGGAGACTGTTGGAAATATGCCCTAGAGGCAATAATAAAAGAGTTATTATTATATTTCCTTGTTCATGATAATCGTTTATTATCCATGCTATAATTGTATTGATTGGAAACTTAAATACATGTGTGGATAAATAGACAAACTTTGTGTCCCTAGTAAGCCTCTTCAGGACTAGCTCGTTGATCAATGATGACCGCGGTTTCCAGGTCATAGACATGAGTTGTCATTTGATAACGGGATCACATCATTAGGAGAACGATGTGATGGACGAGACCCAAACGTTAAACATAGCTTTTGATCGTATCAGTTATCGCTATAGTTTTCTGCATGTCAAGTATAAGTTCCTATGACCATGAGATCATGTAACTCACTGACACCGTAGGAGTGCCTTGTGTGTGCCAAACGTCGCAACGTAACTGGGTGACTATAAAGGTACTCTACAGGTATCTCCGAAGGTGTCTGTTGAGTTGACATGGATCGAGACTGGGATTTGTCACTCCGTGTGACGGAGAGGTATCTCCGGGCCCACTCGGTAATACGTCATCTCAATGAGCTCAAAGTGACTAAGTAGTTAGTCACGGGATTATGTATTACGGAACGAGTAAAGAGACTTGCCGATAACGAGATTGAACTAGGTATAGAGATACCGACGATCGAATCTCGGGCAAGTAACATACCGACGAGACAAAGGGAACTGTATACGGGATTGCCTGAATCCTTGACATCGTGGTTCATCCGATGAGATCATCGAGGAACGTGTGGGAACCAATATGGGTATCCAGATCCCGCTATTGGTTATTGACCTGGGAGTGTCTCGGTCATGTCTGCATAGTTTCCGAACCCGCAGGGTCTACACACTTAAGGTTCGGTGACGCTAGGGTTGTTAGTGAGAACAGTGTATGGTAACCGAAGGTTGTTCGGAGTCCCGGATGAGATCCCGGACGTGACGAGGGTCTCCGGAATGGTCCGGGGACGAAGATTGATATATAGGATGAGAGTGAACGGAGTCCGGAAGTGTTCCGGGGAGCACCGGGGAGTCATCGGATGACCGAAAGGAGTTTCGGGGGGTCCCGGCAAGTGTTGCGGGCCTCATGGGCCATAAGTAGGGAGACGCAACAGCCCACACAGGGGCTGTGCGCCCCCTAGGCCCCTCCACCTGCGCCTAAGGGGCTGGGCCCCCCTAGGGCAGCCGCACCCCCTTGGCTTGGGGGGCAAGGCGCCTGGGGGGGGGGAAACCCTAGCCCTGGCCGCCGCCCCCCCCCCCTTGGCCGCCCCATCTGGCCTTGGCCGCCGCCCCATAGGGGGAACCCTAGGGGCGCCCCCTCCCCTCTCTCCCCCCTATATAAAGAGAGGCAGAGGGAGGGCAGCAACACAAGTTCGTGCCTCGGCGCTGCCCTCTCTCTCCCACGAATATCTTCGTCTAGTTTGCAGTGCTTGGCGAAGCCCTGCTGGAATTCCTCCACCACCATCACCACCACGCCGTCGTGCTGCTGGGTTTCTCCGTCAACTTCTCCTTCCCCCTTGCTGGATCAAGAAGGAGGAGACGTCCCCGAGCTGCACGTGTGAAGAACGCGGAGGCACCGTCCGTTCGGTGCTAGGATCTTCGGCGATCTGAATCGCGGCGAGTACGACTCCATCAACCGCGTTCTTGAACGCTTCCGCTTAGCGATCTACAAGGGTATGTGGATCCGACTCTCCCCTCGTAGATGCATCTCCTAGATTGATCTTGGTGAGCGTAGGAAAATTTTTGTTTCCCATGCAACGTTCCCCTACAGCGATCACATCGACTTTGGAACCATTTCCCACGCGCATCGTCACCTCGTCCTTAGCCAATCTTCGTTTAATCCGTAGTCCCTGTTTCGAGTTACAAATATTAGCAACGGAAGCGGTATCAAATACCCAGGTACTACTACGAGCATTAGTAAGGTACACATCAATAACATGTATATCACATATACCTTTGTTCACCTTGCCATCCTTCTTATCCGCCAAATATTTGGGGCAGTTCCGCTTCCAGTGTCCAGTCCCCTTGCAGTAGAAGCACTCAGTTTCACGCTTGGCTCTAGACTTGGGTTTCTTCGTGGGAGTAGCAACTGTCTTGCTATTCTTCTTGAAGTTCCCCTTCTTTCCCTTGCCCTTTTTCTTCAAACTAGTGGTCTTGTTAACCATCAACACTTGATGCTCCTTTTTTATTTCTACCTCCGCAACTTTGAGCATAGCGAAGATCTCGGGAATTGTCTTCTGCATCCCTTGCATATTATAGTTCATCACGAAGCCTTTATAGCTTGGTGGCAGTGATTGAAGAACTCTATCAATAACACTATCCTCGTCAACTTTGCAACCAAGTTGAGTTATATGATTGTAGTACCCAGACATTCTGAGCAAGTGTTCACTGATAGGACTATTCTCCTCCATCTTGCAGCTGTAGAACTTATTGGAAATCTCATATTTCTCAATCCGGGCATTTGCTTGAAATATTAACTTCAACTCCTGGAACATATCATATGGTCCATGACGTTCAAAACATCGTTGAACTCCCGGTTCTAAGCCGTAAAGCATGGCACACTGAACTATCGTGTAGTTATCAGACCGCGTCTGCCAGACGTTCAAAGCGTCTACATTAGCGGGAGGGGGTTCGTCACCTAGCGGTGCTTCAAGGACACAATTTTTCTGTGCATCAATGAGGATAATCCTCAAGTTATGAACCCAGTCCGTGTAATTGCTACCATCATCTTTCAACTTAGCTTTCTCTACGAATGCATTAAAATTCAAAGGAACGGTAGCACGGGCCATTGATCTACAACAACATATGAAGGAAATATGCCCTAGAGGCAATAATAAAGTTGTTATTTATATTTCCTTATATCATGATAAATGTTTATTATTCATGCTAGAATTGTATTAACCGGAAACTTAGTACATGTGTGAATACATAGACAAAACAGAGTGTCCCTAGTATGCCTCTACTAGACTAGCTCATTGATCAAAGATGGTTATGTTTCCTAACCATAGACATGAGTTGTCATTTGAGCAACGGGATCACATCATTAGGAGAATGATGTGATGGACTAGACCCATCCGTTAGCTTAGCACTATGATCGTTTAGTTTAACTGTTATTGCTTTCTTCATGACTTATACATGTTCCTATGACTATGAGATTATGCAACTCCCGAATACCGTAGGAACACCTTGTGTGCTATCAAATGTCACAACGTAACTGGGTGATCATAAAGATGCTCTACAGGTGTCTCCGAAAGTGTTCGTGGTGTTGGCATAGATCAAGACTAGGATTTGTCACTCCGAGTGTCGGAGAGGTATCTCTGGGCCCTCTCGGTAATGCACATCATAATAAGCCTTGCAAGCAAAAGACTAATGAGTTAGTCATGAGATGATGTATTACGGAACGAGTAAAGAGACTTGCCGGTAATGAGATTGAACTAGGTATAGAGATACCGACGATCGAATCTCGGGCAAGTAACATACCGATGACAAAAGGAACAACGTATGTTGTTATGCGGTTTGACCGATAAAGATCTTCGTAGAATATGTAGGAGCCAATATGAGCATCCAGGTTCCGCTATTGGTTATTGACCGGAGATGAGTCTCGGTCATGTCTACATAGTTCTCGAACCCGTAGGGTCCGCACGCTTAACGTTTGATGATGATCGGTATTATGAGTTTATGAGTTTTGATGTACCGAAGGAGTTCGCAGTCCCGGATGAGATCGGGGACATGACGAGGAGTCTCGAAATGGTCGAGACGTAAAGATCGATATATTAGACGACTATATTCGGACATCGGAAAGGTTCCGAGTGATTCGGGTATTTTTCGGAGTACATGAGAGATACGGGAATAGAGGAGAGAGGCCAAAAGGAAGGAGGCGCGCGCCCCCCTCTGGTCCGAATTGGACAAGGGGTGCAGCCCCCTTTTACTTCTCCCTCTCCACCTCTTTCCTTCTCTCCTACTCCGGAAAGGAAAGGGGAATCCTACTAGGACTTGGGAGTCCTAGTAGGACTCCCCATACATGGCGCGCCCCCTCTAGGGCCGGCCTCTCCCTTGCTCCTTTATATACGGAGGAGGGGGCACCCCATAGACACACAAGTTGATCAGTTGATCTTTCCCAACCGTGTGCGGTGCCCCCCATCCACAGTAACACACCTCGGTCATATCGTTGCAGCGCTTAGGCTAAGCCCTGCGACGGTAACTTCATCATATCCGTCACCACGCCGTCGTGCTGACGAAACTCTCTCGTGAAGCTCAACTGGATCAAGAGCTCGTGGGACATCATCAAGCTGAACGTGTGCTGAACGCGGAGGTGCCATACGTTCGATGCTTGATCGGTTGGATCACGAAGAAGTTCGGCTACATCAACCGCGTCACTTGACGCTTCCGCTTCCGGTCTACAAGGGTACGTAGACACACTCTCCCGCTCGTTGATATGCATCTAGTAGATAGATCTTGCGTGGTCATAGGAAAATTTTGAAAATACTACGTTCCCCAACAGTGGTATCAGAGCCAGGTCTATGCGTAGATGATATGCATGAGTAGAACACAAGTGAGTTATGGACGATACTAGTCATACTGCTTACCAGCATGTCATACTTTGATTCGGCGGTATTGTTGGATGAAGCGGCCCGGACCGACATTACGCGTACGCTTACGCGAGACTGGTTCTACCGACGTGCTTCGCACACAGGTGGCTAGCGGGTGTCAGTTTCTCCAACTTTAGTTGAATCAAGTGTGGCTATGCCCGGTCCTTGTGAAGGTTAAAACAGCACATACTTGACGAAATATCGTTGTGGTTTTATATGCATAGGTAAGAACGGTTCTTGCTAAGCCCATAGCAGCCACGTAAAACTTGTAACAACAAAGTAGAGGACGTCTAACTTGTTTTTGCAGGGCATGTTGTGATGTGATATGGTCAAGACATGATGAGTGATACGGTTTTTGTATGAGATGATCATGTTTTGAAAAGTTATCGGCAACTGGCAGGAGCCATATGGTTGTCACTTTATTGTATGAAATGCAATCGCCATGTAATTGCTTTACTTTATCACTAAGCGATAGCGATAGTCGTAGAAACAATAGTTGGCGAGACGACAACGATGCTACGATGGAGATCAAGGTGTCGTGCTGGTGACGAAGGTGATCATGACGGTGCTTTGGAGATGGAGATCAAAAGCACAAGATGATGATGGCCATATCATGTCACATATTTTGATTGCATGTGATGTTTATCTTATTATGCTTCTTGTTTTGCTTAGAATGATGGTAGCATTATAAGATGATCCCTTACTAAATTTCAAGGTATAAGTGTTCTCCCTAAGTATGCACCGTTGCGAAAGTTCGTCGTGCCGAGACACCACGTGATGATCGGGTGTGATAAGCTCTAAGTTCAAGTACAACGGGTGTAAGCCAGTTTTGCACACGCAGAATACTGACGAGCCTAGCATATGCAGATATGGCCTCGGAACACTGGAAACCGAAAGGTTGAGCGTGAATCATATAGTAGATATGATCAACATAAGATGTTCACCATTGAAACTACTCCATCTCACGTGATGATCGGACATGGTTTAGTTGATTTGGATCACGTGATCATTTAGATGACCGGAGGGATGTCTATCTAAGTGGGAGTTCTTTAAGTAATATGATTAATTGAACTTTAAGTTATCATGAACTTAGTCCCGGTAGTATTAGCATATCTATGTTGTAGATCAATAGCTCGCGATGTTGCTCCACGTTTATTTTTTATTCCTAGAGAAAACTAAGTTGAAAGATGTTAGTAGCAATGATGCAGAATTGTTCCGTGATCTGAGGATTATCCTCATTGCTGCACAGATGAATTATGTCCTTGATGCACCGCTAGGTGACAGACCTATTGCAGGAGCAGATGCAGACGTTATGAACGTTTTGACAAAAGCTCGATATGATGACTACTAGATAGTTTAGTGCACCATGCTTTATGGCTTAAACTGGGACTTCAAAAACGTTTTGAACGCCATGGAGCATATAAGATGTTCCAAGAGTTGAAATTAGTATTCCATACTCATGCCCGTGTCGATAGGTATAAGACCTCTGACAGTACTTTGCCTATAAGATGGAGGAAAATAGCTCAACCAGTGAGCATGTGCTCAGATTGTCTGGTTACTACAATTACTTGAATCAAGTGGGAGTTAATCTTCCAGATAAGATAGTAATTGACAAAGTTCTCTAGTCACTATCACCAAGTTAGTAGAACTTCGTGATGAACTATAATATGCAAGGGATGACGAAAGTAATTCCCGAGCTCTTCGCGATGCTGAAATCGGCGAAGGTAGAAATCAAGAAAGAGCATCAAGTGTTGATGGTTAATAAGACCACTTGTTTCAAGTAAAGGGCAAAAAAGAAAGAAGGGGAACTTCAAGAAGAATAGCAAGACAGTTGCTACTCCCACGAAGAAACCCAAGTCTGGAGCCAAGCCTGAAACTAAGTGCTTCTACTGCAAAGGGACTGGACACTGGAAGCGGAACTGCCCCAAGTATTTGGCGGATAAGAAGGATGGCAAAGTGAACAAAGGTATATTTTGATATATAGATTATTGATGTGTATTTTACTAGTGTTCATAGCAACCCCTCGGTATTTGATACTGGTTTAGTTGCTAAAGAGTAGTAACTCGAAATGGGAGTTGCATAATGAACAGAAACTAGTTAAAGGATGAAGTGACGATGTGTATTGGAAGTAGTTCCAAGATTGATATGATCATCATCGCACACTCCCTATACTTTCGGGATTAGTGTTGAACCTAAATAAGTGTTATTTGGTGTTTGTGTTGAACATGAATATGATTTGCTCATGTTTATTGCAATACGGTTATTCATGTAAGTTAGAGAATAATTGTTGTTCTATTTACCTGAATAAAACCTTCTATGGTCATACACCCAATGAAAATGGTTTGTTGGATCTCGATCGTGTGATACACATATTCATAATATTGAAGCCAAAAGTTGCAAGGTTAATAATGATAGTGCAACTTATTTGTGGCACTGCCGTTTAGGTCATATTGGTGTAAAGCGCATGAAAAAACTCCATAGGGATGGACTTTTGGAATCACTTGATTATGAATCACTTGGTGCTTGTGAACCATGCATCATGGGCAAGATGACTAAAACTCCGTTCTCCGGAACTGTGGAGCGAGCAACAGAGTTGTTGGAAATCATACATACTGATGTATGCAGACCAATGAGTGTTGAAGCTCGCGGCGGGTATCGTTATTTTCTGACCTTCACTGATGATTTGAACAGATATGGGTATATCTACTTAATAAAGCACAAGTCTGAAACATTTGAAAAGTTCAAAGAAATTTCAGAGTGAAGTAGAGAATCATTGTAACAAGAAAATAAAAGTTTCCATGATCTGATTGCGGAGGCGAATATTTGAAGTTACGAGTTTGGTCTTCATTTGAAACAATGTGGAATAGTTTCACAACTCACGCCACCCGGAACACCACAGCGTAATGGTGTGTCCGAACGTCGTAACCGTACTTTATTGGATATGGTGCGATCTATGATGTCTCTTACCGATTTACCACTATCGTTTTGGGGTTATGCTTTAGAGACAGCTGCATTCACGTTAAATAGGGCACCATCTAAATCCGTTGAGACGACACCTCATGAACTATGGTTTGGCAAGAAACCAAAGTTGTTGTTTCTTAAAGTTTGGGGCCGCGATGCTTATGTGAAAAAGCTTCAACCTGATAAGCTCGAACCCAAGTCGGAGAAATGTGTCTTCATAGGATACCCAAAAGAGACTGTTGGGTACACCTTCTATCACAGATCTGAAGGCAAGATATTCGTTGCTAAGAATGGATCCTTTCTAGAGAAGGAGTTTCTCTCGAAAGAAGTGAGTGGGAGGAAAGTAGAACTTGATGAGGTAATTGTACCTTCTCCCGAATTGGAAGGTAGTACATCACAGAAACTAGTTCCAGTGATTCCTACACCAATTAGTGAGGAAGCTTATGATGATGATCATGAAACTTCAGATCAAGTTTCTGCTGAACTTCGTAGATCAACCAGAGTTCGTTCCGCACCAGAGTGGTACGGCAACCCAGTTCTGGAAGTCATGTTACTAGACCATGATGAACCTACGAACTATGAGGAACCGATGATGAGCCCAGATTCCACGAAATGGCTTGAGGCCATGAAATATGAGATGGGATCCATGTATGAGAACAAAGTGTAGACTTTGGTTGACTTGCCCGATGATCGGCAAGCCATCGAAAATAAATGGATCTTCAAGAGGAAGACCGACGCAGACGGTAATGTTACTGTTTACAAAGCTCGACTTGTTGCGAAAGGTTTTTCGACAAGTTCAAGGAGTTGACTACGATGAGATTTTCTCACTCGTAGCGATGCTTAAGTCAGTTTGAATCATGTTAGCAATTGCCGCATTTTTATGAAATCTAGCAAATGGATAACAAAACTACATTCTTTAATGGATTTATTAAAGAAGAGTTGTATATGATGCAACCAGAAGGTTTTGTCAATCCTAAAGGTGCTAACAAAATGTGCAAGCTCCAGCAATCCATCTATGGACTGGTGCAAGCATCTCGGAGTTAGAATATACGCTTTGATAAGTTGATCAAAGCATATAAGTTTTATACAGACTTGCGGTGAAGCATGTATTTACAAGAAAGTGAGTGGGAGCACTACAACATTTCTGATAAGTATATGTGAATGACATATTGTTGATCAGAAATAATGTAGAATATTCTAGAGAGCATAAAGGAGTGTTTGAAAGGAGTTTTTCAAAGAAAGACCTCGGTGAAGCTGCTTACATATTGGGCATCAAGATCTATAGAGATAGATCAATACGCTTGATAAGACTTTCGATGAGTACATACCTTGCTAAGATTTTGAAGTAGTTCAAAATGGATCAGTCAAAGAAGGAGTTCTTGCCTGACTTGTAAGGTGTGAAGTTGAGTAAGACTCAAAGCCAGACCATGGCAGAAAAATATAGAGAGAATGAAAATCATTCCCTGTGCCTCAGCCATAGGTTCTATAAAGTATGCCATGCTGTGTACCAAACATGTTGTGTACCTTGCCATGAGTTTGACAGGGAGGTACAATAGTGATCTAGGAGTAGATCACTGTACAGCGGTCAAAATTATCCTTAGTAACTGGATGACTAAGGAAATGTTTCTCGATTATGGATGTGATAAAGAGTTCGTCATAAAGGGTTACGCCGATGCAAGCTTTGACACTAAATCTAGATGACTCTAAGTATCAATCTGGATGCGTATTGAGAGTGGGAGCAATTAGCTAGAGTAGCTCCATACAGAGCATTGTAGACATAGAAATTTGCGAAATACATACGGATCTGAATGTGACAGACCCGTTGACTAAACTTCTCTCACAAGCAAAACATGATCACACCTTATTACCCTTGGGTATTAACCACATAGCGATGTGAACTAGATTATTGACTCTAGTAAACCCTTTGGGTGTTGGTCACATGGCGATGTGAACTATGGGTGTTATTCACATAACGATGTGAACTATTGGTATTAAATCACATGGCGATGTGAGCTAGATTATTGACTCTAGTGCAAGTGGGAGACTGAAGGAAATATGCCCTAGATGCAATAATAAATTTGTTATTTATATTTCCTTATATCATGATAAATGTTTATTATTCATGCTAGAATTGTATTAACCGGAAACTTAGTACATGTGTGAATACATAGACAAAACATAGTGTCCCTAGTATGCCTCTACTAGACTAGCTCATTGATCAAAGATGGTTATGTTTCCTAACCATAGACATGAGTTGTCATTTCATCAATGGGATCACATCATTAGGAGAATGATGTGATGGACTAGACCCATCCGTTAGCTTAGCACTATGATCGTTTAGTTTAACTGCTATTGCTTTCTTCATGACTTATACATGTTCCTATGACTATGAGATTATGCAACTCCCGAATACCGTAGGAACACCTTGTGTCCTATCAAATGTCACAACGTAACTGGGTGATCATAAAGATGCTCTACAGGTGTCTCCGAAAGTGTTCGTGGTGTTGGCATAGATCAAGACTAGGATTTATCACTCCGAGTGTCGGAGAGGTATCTCTGGGCCCTCTCGGTAATGCACATCATAATAAGCCTTGCAAGGAAAAGACTAATGAGTTAGTCATGAGATGATGTATTACGTAACGAGTAAAGAGCCTTGCCGGTAACGAGATTGAACTAGGTATAGAGATACCGACGATCGAATCTCGGGCAAGTAACATACCGATGACAAAAGGAACAACGTATGTTGTTATGCGGTTTGACCGATAAAGATCTTCGTAGAATATGTAGGAGCCAATATGACCATCCAGGTTCCGCTATTGGTTATTGACCGGAGATGAGTCTCGGTCATGTCTACATAGTTCTCAAACCCGTAGGGTCCGCACGCTTAACGTTTGATGACGATCGTTATTATGAGTTTATGAGTTTTGATGTACCGAAGGAGTTCGGAGTCCCGGATGAGATCGGGGACATGACGAGGAGTCTCGAAATGGTCGAGACATAAAGATCGATATATTGGATGACTATATTCGGACATCGGAAATGTTCCGAGTGATTCGGGTATTTTTCGGAGTACAGGAGAGATACGGGAATAGAGGAGAGAGGCCAAAAGGAAGGAGGCGCGCGCCCCCCCTCTGGTCCGAATTGGACAAGCGGTGCAGCCCCCTTTTCCTTCTCCCTCTCCACCTCTTTCCTTCTCTCCTACTCCGGAAAGGAAAGGGGAATCCTACTAGGACTTGGGAGTCCTAGTAGGACTCCCCATACATGGCACGCCCCCTCTAGGGCCGGCCTATCCCTTGCTCCTTTATATACGGAGGAGGGGGCACCCCATAGACACACAAGTTGATCAGTTGATCTCTCCCAACCATGTGCGGTGCCCCCCATCCACAGTAACACACCTCGGTCATATCGTTGCAGCGCTTAGGCGAAGCCCTGCGACGGTAACTTCATCATATCCGTCATCACGTCGTCGTGCTGACGAAACTCTCCCGTGAAGCTCAACTGGATCAAGAGTTCGTGGGACATCATCAAGCTGAACGTGTGCTGAACGCGGAGGTGTCGTACGTTCGATGCTTGATTGGTTGGATCGCGAAGAAGTTCGACTACATCAACCGCGTCACTTGACGCTTCCTCTTCCGGTCTACAAGGGTACGTAGACACACTCTCCCGCTCGTTGCTATGCATCTAGTAGATAGATCTTGCGTGATCGTAGGATAATTTTGAAAATACTACGTTCCCCAACAACATAGATATAGAAAAACTATCAGGACTAAGTTCATGATAAATTAAAGTTCAATTAATCATATTACTTAAAGAACTCCCACTTAGATAGACATCCCTCCGGTCATCTAAATGATCACGTGATCCAAATCAACTAAACCATGTCCGATCATCACATGAGATGGAGTAGTTTCAATGGTGAACATCTTATGTTGATCATATCTACTATATGATTCACGCTCGACCTTTCGGTCTCCAGTGTTCCGAGGCCATATCTACATATGCTAGGCTCGTCAAGTTTAACCCGAGTATTCTGCGTGTGCAAAACTGGCTTACACCCGTTGTATTTGAACGTAGAGCTTATCACACCCGATCATCACGTGGTGTCTCGGCATGATGAACTTTCGCAACGGTGCATACTCAGGGAGAACACTTATACCTTGAAATTTTGTAAGGGATCATGTTATAATGCTACCGCCGTACTAAGCAAAATAAGAAGCATAATAAGATAAACATCACATGCAATCAAAATATGTGACATGATATGGCCATCATCATCTTGTGCTTTCGATCTCCATCTCCAAAGCACCGTCATGATCACCTTCGTCACCGGCGCGACACCTTGATCTCCATCGTAGTATCGTTGTCGTCTCTCCAACTATTGCTTCTACGACTATCGCTACCACTTAGTGATAAAGTAAAGCAATTACATGGCGATTGCATTTCATACAATAAAGCGACAACCATATGGCTCCTGCTAGTTGCCGATAACTTTACAAAACATGATCATATCATACAAAACCGTATATCTCATGATGTCTTGCCCATATCACATCACAACATGCCCTAGAAAAACAAGTTAGACGTCCTCTACTTTGTTGTTGCAAGTTTTACGTGGCTGCTATGGGCTTAGCAAGAACCGTTCTTACCTACGCATACAAAAACCACAATGATGTTTCGTCAAGTATGTGTTGTTTTACCCTTCACAAGGACCGGGCGTAGTCACACTTGATTCAGCTAAAGTGAGAGAGACAGACACCCGCCAGTCACCTGTAAGCAACGAGTGCTCATAACGGTGAAACCAGTCTCGGTAAGCGTACGCGTAATGTCGGTCCGGGCCGCTTCATCTCACAATACCGCCGAAGCAAAGTATGATATGTTGGTAAGCAGTATGACTAGTATCGCCCACAACTCATTGTGTTCTACTCGTGCATATCATCTATGCATAGACCTGGCTCATGATGCCACTGTTGGGGAATGTAGTATTTTCAAAATTTTCCTACGATCACGCAAGATCTATCTACTAGATGCATAGCAACGACGGGGAGAGTGTGTCTACGTACCCTCGTAGACCGGGAGCGGAAGCGTCTAGTGACGCGGTTGATGTAGTCGAACTTCTTCGCGATCCAACCGATCAAGCACCGAACGTACGTCACCTCCGTGTTCAGCACACGTTCAGCTTGATGACTGATACGTCCAAAACGTATCTATAATTTCTGCTTGCTCCATGCCTCTTTTGTGTGATATTGCTATGATATTTATACACTTCCATACACTTTTGATCATATTTGGACTAACCTATTAACTCAGTGCACCCCAGTGCCAGTTTCTGTTTTCTGTTGTTTTTGTATTTCAGGTTTTCCCATTACGTAAACTGCCAGAAAAATCCCGGAAAAATTATATAAAAAATCAGCATTCCGGAAGCTTCCATGCGGCCAAAGTAGGGCCGGAGGGGGGCCACAGGGGCTCCAGGCCGCCTGGGCCCCCCTTAGCTCCCCTGGCGACCCCCTTTGGCATATATTTAACACCCGTCGAGGAAACCCTGATTCCGGACCCCTTTTCTCCAGACGCAATTCCGATCTCCGCCGCCATCGCCATCAAGCTTCGGGGGACCAGAATTCCTGTGCCGGAACCCTGCCGGGACGGGGAAGTGCCCCCGGATTCATCTCCATCGACGTTGCTTCCTCCCTCCATGATGCGGGAGTAGTTCCTCCTCGGGGCTGAGGTTTCTACCAGTAGTTATGTGGTCAATTCTCTCTCCCATGATGTGATCTTCGTTGTGATCATAGGCTATGTTAATCTAGGGTGATCCCATGATATTTCCCCTTCCTCTATGTATTGGATTGATGTACTCACTTGTCTTTATCTAGTATAATCCCCGAGACCAAGGTGACAGCGGTCTATTGGACATGGATTAGAAAAATATTTTCATGAGTGATTTCCTCTCTTGTGTGTTGATTGAAGATTGAGAGTCTCTTGGTGCTTGTCTTTGACTATCCTTTAGATATGTTGTGGTGATTGTGGGACTCTCTTTGGATGGCCGCGGTGACATTGGGAAATCCTTAGATTGATAACTACGAACTTTGAGGTGTGCTTTTGTAGCCCTACATAATTCTCGTCCTCTCTTGACCACGAAGGAATGACCTCCGGGTGCGTCTCCATTGCATGTTTTATGGGAAATATCATGTGATTCGATTATGTTAATGTTGTTGGGAGTTGCCACTAGTGAAAGTATGAAGCCTAGGCCTTGTTTCCACCATTGCAATACCATTTGTGCTCACGTTTACCACTTGTTTGCTTGCTGCACTTTTTATTACAGATTTATATTACTTTGTTTTGTCATCCATATCACTTGCCATTTAACATCTCTTCGCCGAACTAGTGCACCTATACATCTAACAAGTGTATTAGGTGTGTTGGGGACACAAGAGACTTCTTGTATCTTAGTTGCAGGGTTGCTTGAGAGAGACCATCTTCAACCTCTACTTCCCTGAGTTCGATAAACCTTAGGTCATCCACTTGAGGGAAATTGCTGCTGTCCTACAAACCTCTGCGCTTGGAGGCCCAACATAGTCTACAAGTGTAGAAGCGTGTGTAGACATCAGCCGGCACCCTGCCGGGACGGGGAAGTGCCCCCGGATTCATCTCCATCGACGTTGCTTCCTCCCTCCATGATGCGGGAGTAGTTCCTCCTCGGGGCTAAGGTTTCTACCAGTAGCTATGTGGTTATCTCTCTCTCCCATGATGTGATCTTCGTTGTGATCATAGGCTATGTTAATCTAGGGTGATCCCATGATGTTTCCCCTTCCTCTATGTATTGGATTGATGTACTCACTTGTCTTTATCTAGTATAATCCCCGAGACCAAGGTGACAGCGGTCTATTGGACATGGATTAGAAAAATATTTTCATGAGTGATTTCCTCTCTTGTGTGTTGATTGAAGATTGAGAGTCTCTTGGTGCTTGTCTTTGACTATCCTTTAGATATGTTGTGGTGATTGTGGGACTCTCTTTGGATGGCCGCGGTGACATTAGGAAATCCTTAGATTGAGAACTACGAACTTTGAGGTGTGCTTTTGTAGCCCTACATAATTCTCGTCCTCTCTTGACCACGAAGGAATGACCTCCGGGTGCGTCTCCATTGCATGTTTTATGGGAAATATCATGTGATTCGATTATGTTAATGTTGTTGGGAGTTGCCACTAGTGAAAGTATGAACCCTAGGCCTTGTTTCCACCATTGCAATACCATTTGTGCTCACGTTTACCACTTGTTTGCTTGCTGCACTTTTTATTACAGATTTATATTACTTTGTTTTGCCATCCATATCACTTGCCATTTAACATCTCTTCGCCGAGCTAGTGCACCTATACATCTAACAAGTGTATTAGGTGTGTTGGGGACACAAGAGACTTCTTGTATCTTAGTTGCAGGGTTGCTTGAGAGAGACCATCTTCAACCTCTACTTCCCTGTGTTCGATAAACCTTAGGTCATCCACTTGAGGGAAATTGCTGCTGTCCTACAAACCTCTGCGCTTGGAGGCCCAACATAGTCTACAAGAGTAGAAGCGTGTGTAGACATCAAGCTATTTCTGGCGCCGTTGCCGGGGAGGTGAGTGCTTGAAGGTATATCTTTAGATCTTGCAATTAAATCTTTTCGTTTCTTGTTTTTAGTTTCACTAGTTATGTTTATGGAAAACCATGCTATTGGATCGTTGCTTGCGGGAAGACGCCCCACACCTGTGGTGGTTGCTCCCCCCCCTACTGAAATTGTGACCTATAAAATACCAGCTGGTATTATCGATTATGTTTTGGCTAATCGTTATGCAGGAGACAGACATCCCGGTGAACACTTGCTATATCTGTCACAACTATGTTCATTATTTAAGCTTGCAGGTGTATCAAGGGAGTTTGTCATGAGGAAATTGTTCGCCGTATCACTTATAGATAAAGCTTCAGATTGGTATAAGCTTCTCCATAACTCGCACTTGCTTGATTGGGAAGAGATCCAGTCTCTCTTTTACTCCAAGTTTTATCCTCTTCATGAAGTCCATGAGAATAGGAATTATGTTTATAATTTCTATCCTCATGACGGAGAGAGCATAGCTCAAGCTTGGGGGAGACTGAAAACGTTAATGCTAAAATGTCCTAACCATGGGCTCCCCAAAGATATGATAATTACTAATTTCTATGCGAGGCTCTCTCGACAGGATAAAGATTTGCTCGATGCTTCCTCTATGGGTTCTTTCACAAACGAAAAGATTGATGCTAAATGGGAACTCCTTGAAAGAATTCAACGCAACACTGAAGATTGGGAGATCGACAAAGGTAAAGAGTCAGGTATAGTTTATGGGTATGATTGCATTAAGTCCTTTGTTGAAACTGCAAGTTTTAATAAGTTTAGTGCTAAATTTGGGCTTGATTCTCAACTCCTTGTTGATTTCCTCAAAACTTTTGCTTCACATCTTAATATGCCTAAGGAGGATTGGAACAAGCATCATGAACCTTTTAAAGAGATTTGCAAAGAAAATGAAATTGTTCATGATGATTGCAACATGCATGATCCAATTCCTAAAAATGAAGTTTTATATAAGCATGTTAATTTTTGTGGAGTGGATAGACCTTGTGAAAGGCCTATGATTGAAGAAGAGAAGTATTGTAAGCAACATAAGCATGAAAGAACAATCACTTGGGTCGGAGATTTAAATGAAATTGCTAGAGAATTGTGTGACCTTTATCCTTTTACTTGTGAACTTTGCTGTATAGAAGGTCACTTTAATTTTCAATGCATGAACTTTCAAAACATAACTGTTAACCAGTTGTGTGATAACATGATCACCTCTGATCTTTATGATGAGCTTATGTTATTTTTTATGTGTGAGGAGTTATCAGAAAAGACTTCTTGGCTAGATGTTAATGCCATAGGAATGAAAAACACTTTGCAAAATTGCCATCTCTATTGTGTTGTTAATTGCCATGAAAATGATTACATAAGTAAGATTAGAAGGGAGGAAACTTTACCAAAGTATAAAAATGTCTCTTATATTTCTGCTAATAAAAAGGAGAGTTTCTCCCAAGTTTCCCCTATTGTTTATAATGATAAACCAGGATATGTGGAGAAGCTTCATCTCCAACCACCCCCTCCTAAGGTGAAGAAGAAGAAAAAGAAGAGGAGGAGGAAGAGGAGCAAAAAGGAAGAAGAATGGGTATCAACCTGGCCTGAGCATATTCCTCCCATCAACTTTTATCCTAACGGTTGTAAGTTTAAAGAAGAAGGTGAAGTCCATTGCCTTAATTATCATCTTGATGATACGTCTGTAGGTACTATTGAAGATGATTTTGATTATGATATGCATGTTACTTATTGTGATTGGGAAAATGATGATAATGCTGCTTATGATCTTGAAAATCTTTTTGGTACCAACTCTGAAAGTGATGATATGGAAAGCTCTAAGCTTGGGGACGATAGGATTGCAAATCCTTTACCCACTAGTGATGTGATAATTGATAATTCTTTTGCTAGTAAGAATAAAGACAACATGTTTACAAGTATAGTTGCTAGCAATGATAATGCTCTTCTCTACTATGATGATGTTATAACTCCAATCTATAGTGATTATAAAGGTACCTATGACATAAGGAGAAATTATCCTTATGAAACTTGTCATAATCATGGAGGGAATTACTCCCTTGTTGAACACCATCTTCCTAATACACAATTAATCTATAGTGTTCAAGTTGTTTATGATAGTCCTACTCCCACTATTACCAATGAGAAAGATTATGCTTATGTGGAGAGTAAGAGTACCCTTTTGCATGTAGATCATGGTAACAATGCTTTATGTGATGCTTATATTGTTGAGTTTATCCGTGATCCTGCTGAAAATTATTATGAGAAGGGAACATATGCTTATAGATATTTCAATAATATCAAGTTCCCTCTCTTTATGTTGAAGGTTTTGAAGCTGCACTTGTTTTGTCTTCCTATGCTTATTGCTTTGTGCTTCAATGAATTATTCTATTGAAATATTCCTATGCATAGGAAGCATGTTAGGCTTAAATGTGTTTGGTATTTGCTTCTTGATGCTCTCTTTTGTTCTTCAACTCTTATTCCTACGAGAGCATCATTAAAGTCTTATGCCTAGCTTAAAGGCATAAAAGAAAGCGCTTTTGGGAGACAGCCCACAATGAATAAAATTTTATTTTGCTTTTGTTGTGTCTTGATGTTGTTACTACAGTAGCATCATCATTGTATCTTTACTTTTCAGCTTTGTGCCAAGTGTAGCCTCTGATTGCAAGAAAGTTCAAAAGTTGTGACGTGCTGTCCAGGAAACAGATTATGTCCTTGGACAGAAAAATTTGTATAAAATCACCAGGTCATCTTTTTGGTCTGAATTCTTTCGACAGCGTGCTCTATACAATTGGCTTTCGGGCGTCTGTTCTGAGTTTTTTGATTTGAGTTGCAGAAGTGCCCCGAAAAAATTATATACTACCTGCTCGTCTGTTTTTCACAGATTCTGTCCTGTTTTGCCTTTCCTTCATTTTGCAAACCTTGACCTTGCTTTTTCTTTGCAAAAACCTTTTGGCAATCTTGAGAAACAGTAGGCCTTCAAGAATATCCTTATTTCTAGCAAGGAACAATTATTTTATTAAGGGTACTAACCTCGCTAATCAGATTATGATGAGTTATGTATGAAGGGAGTTTTCCAGTGTGCGAGGGAAGATGATAAAAAGATTCAGAAGTGTCAAACGCTCAAGCTTGGGGATGCCCCCGTGCACCCCCAAGAAATATTCAATAAGACTCAAGCCTCTAAGCTTGGGGATGCCCCCGTGCATCCCCTTCTCCATCAATATTATCAGTTCGTCTTTCGTTCCACTATATTTTTATCACTTCATTTGTTATGTGCTATGCTTGGAGCGTCTTGCTTTTAGTTTCCTTTTTAGTTTTCTTTAGCTTTGCTTGCTTTTCATAACGAGTTGGAACTCAGCTTTCTTTGTGTGGGAGAGAAACACGCTCCACTTCAACCTAGAACATAACATAGAATTTTCATGTCTATATTTGCTGTGTGTGTTCTTGGTCTCTCAATAGCTACTATCATGTTCAGCTCTTAGTTTTCATGCTTATCTTTTTAAAGAGCGTTTGTTTAGTTGGTCGCTGGAACTCTCTTTAGTATCATGCTTATCTTGTTAAGTGAGTTGGCTTCTGTTGCACTGGTTGATATGTCTATGATAAAAATGCTATGTGCATAATGATGCTTAGTAGTTCATGTTTTCTTATGGTTAGTCTCAAATAGCTGGGGGGTTCTCAATGTGTTAATGGAGTACCAACATGATTTGTTTGCCTATGATGTGGTATGGTTTAGTGATATCTTCCTTCAAGAATTTATTTTGATTGACTTGGCATATGCTCACGCATATTTAAGACTGTAAAGAAAGTCTATCAAGCCTTGATGATCTTTAATTTCTGAGTAGCGATATAACTTCCATGCCCGATTCAATGTTGCTTTGTCGCTCTGCATGATTATGACCGTCATTGCTCTTTTAGTTGGTTGCTCCCAGTCTTTTGCTAACCTTCGCCTGTACTAAGCGGACTGACTGCTTGTGCATCCAAAATCCTTTAAACCAGTTATGCCATATGAGTCCACCATACCTTCCTATACATGGTATTTACCTGCCATTCCTAACAAAGACTTTCATGTACCATCTCAAAATTATTCAAAAAAAGCATTTCTCTTTTGTGCCTCTGTTTTAGCTCATGAGGAAGTAGTAGTTAATTCATGATCTTTTTAAGTTGGACAAGCTTCACCCCGGGATTGCATGTCTAATGTGCAAACCCATAATACGAGAAGGAACTGGCATAGAGTGCGCCCGGCTCATTAAAAAATAATATAAACAAACAAACCCTCCTTCACGCTTTGTTCATGAGAAATCAGAAAACTTTGGCAGTGATAAACAAAGGAGATTAAGAGGATGTGATCGTCCTCATTCGGGAGCCGTTCCTCGAAACTTGTCTAGCTCAAGAAGTAATTGAGTTATCTGCTAGCATTCGTTGACGAAATATGCATATTCTAAAAATAATAATTATTACCTCTGTTTTTAAAACCAAGAGCTCTGGTACATATTTAGTTTTTGTTTCCGACCACGGGTTTTCAACCTTGCCAACAAAAGCCACGGTTCGAGAGTCTCCACCTTCTGTAAAGCACCAACTATTGAGAGCATGATTGTCATTCTGAGTGTAATGTGCATTGTCCCAAAGTACCATTGTCTTTTGCATGATTATGATATTGTTTATTCTGAAATCATTGTATCTAGTCGTCACTTAAACCTTGGAGGTGCCCCTGCATTTATGTTTTGCTTCACTAAAGGGGGCAAGCGAGATACCACTTTATCATATTTGCACACCATGCTCATTACAAATCTATTGAATGTTTCAGTATCATATTGTAAAACTTTCAGTTCTTTGTGATTTTCTCATGAGGCAACTTAACTACTACAGATTCATTGTCTCAGTAAGCACTTGTCATGTGACTGTAAAAAGTCTTTATATGGTTAATAGCATATCACCACAGAAATTATGATTGTTATCATTTACCTACTCGAGGACGAGTAGGAATTAAGCTTGGGGATGTTGATACGTCCAAAACGTATCTATAATTTCTGCTTGCTCCATGCCTCTTTTGTGTGATATTGCTATGATATTTATACACTTCCATACACTTTTGATCATATTTGGACTAACCTATTAACTCAGTGCACCCTAGTGCCAGTTTCTGTTTTCTGCTGTTTTTGTATTTCAGGTTTTCCCATTACGTAAACTGCCAGAAAAATCCCGGAAAAATTATATAAAAAATCAGCATTCCGGAAGCTTCCATGCGGCCAAAGTAGGGCCGGAGGGGGGCCACAGGGGCTCCAGGCGCCCTGCCCAGGCGGCCCCACCCCTGGCCGCCTGGCCAGGCCGCCTGGGCCCCCCTTAGCTCCCCTCGCGACCCCCTTTGGCATATATTTAACACCCGTCGAGGAAACCCTGATTTCGGACCCCTTTTCTCCAGACGCAATTCCGATCTCTGCCGCCATCGCCATCCTGCTTCGGGGGACCAGAATTCCTGTGCCGGCACCCTGCCGGGAAGGGGAAGTGCCCCCGGATTCATCTCCATCGACGTTGCTTCCTCCCTCCATGATGCGGGAGTAGTTCCTCCTCGGGGCTGAGGTTTCTACTAGTAGCTATGTGGTCAATTCTCTCTCCCATGATGTGATCTTCGTTGTGATCATAGGCTATGTTAATCTAGGGTGATCCCATGATATTTCCCCTTCCTCTATGTATTGGATTGATGTACTCACTTGTCTTTATCTAGTATAATCCCCGAGACCAAGGTGACAGCGGTCTATTGGGACATGGATTAGAAAAATATTTTCATGAGTGATTTCCTCTCTTGTGTGTTGATTGAAGATTGAGAGTCTCTTGGGGCTTGTCTTTGACTATCCTTTAGATATGTTGTGGTGATTGTGGGACTCTCTTTGGATGGCCGCGGTGACATTGGGAAATCCTTAGATTGAGAACTACGAACTTTGAGGTGTGCTTTTGTAGCCCTACATAATTCTCGTCCTCTCTTGACCACGAAGGAATGACCTCCGGGTGCGTCTCCATTGCATGTTTTATGGGAAATATCATGTGATTCGATTATGTTAATGGTGTTGGGAGTTGCCACTAGTGAAAGTCTGAACCCTAGGCCTTGTTTCCACCATTGCAATACCATTTGTGCTCACGTTTACCACTTGTTTGCTTGCTGCACTTTTTATTACAGATTTATATTACTTTGTTTTGCCATCCATATCACTTGCCATTTAACATATCTTCGCCGAGCTAGTGCACCTATACATCTAACAAGTGTATTAGGTGTGTTGGGGACACAAGAGACTTCTTGTATCTTAGTTGCAGGGTTGCTTGAGAGAGACCATCTTCAACCTCTACTTCCCTGAGTTCGATAAACCTTAGGTCATCCACTTGAGGGAAATTGCTGCTGTCCTACAAACCTCTGCGCTTGGAGGCCCAACATAGTCTACAAGAGTAGAAGCGTGTGTAGACATGAATGATGCCCCACAAGCTCTTGCTCCAGTTGAGCTTCACGGGAGAGTTTCGTCAGCACGACGGCGTGGTGATGGAGATGATGAAGTTACTGCCGCAGGGCTTTGCCTAAGCGCTGCAACGATATGATCGAGGTGTGTTACTGTAGAGGGGGCACCGCACACGGTTGGGAGAGATCAACTGATCAACTTGTGTGTCCTAGGGTGCCCCCTGCCCCCGTATATAAAGGAGCAAGGGGGGAGGCCGGCCGGCCTTCTATGGTGCGCCAGGAGAGGCAATCCTACTAGGAATAGGATTGCAATCCTATTCCTAGTGGGAGTCCACCAAGAAGGAGAAGGGGGGAAGGAAGGAGAGGGAGAAGGAGAAGGAAAGGGGCGCCGGCCCCTCCTCCTTCCTTGTCCAATTCGGACCAAGTGGTGGGGGGCGCGCGGCGCAGCCCTGGCCGTCCTTCTCTCTTTCTCTATGGCCCATTAAGGCCCATAGCTTCCCGAGAGGGTTCCGGTAACCCCCCCGGTACTCCGGTTAATACCGAAACTTTACGGAACAATTCCGGTGTCCGAATATAGTTGTCCAATATATCAATCTTTACGTCTCGGACATTCCGAGACTCCTCGTCATGTCCGTGATCTCATCCGGGACTCCGAACTACCTTCGATACATCAAAACTCATAAACTCATAATACCAATCGTCATCATACGTTAAGCGTGCGGACCCTACGGGTTCGAGAACTATGTAGACATGACCGAGACTCATCTCCGGTCAATAACCAATAGCGGAACCTGGATGCTCATATTGGTTCCTAAATATTCTACGAAGATCTTTATCGGTCAAACCGCATAACAACATACGTTGTTCCTTTTGTCATCGGTATGTTACTTGCCCGAGATTCGATCGTCGGTATCTCTATACCTAGTTCAATCTCGTTACCGGCAAGTATCTTTACTCGTTCCGTAATACATCATCTCATGAATAACTCATTAGTCATTTGCTTGCAAGGCTTATTATGATGTGTATTACCGAGAGGGCCCAAAGATACCTCTCCGACACTCGGAGTGACAAATCCTATTCTTGATATATGCCAACACCACGAATACTTTCGGGGACACCTTTAGAGCATCTTTATGATCACCCAGTTACGTTGTGACGTTTGATAGCACACAAGGTGTTCCTACGGTATTCGGTAGTTGCATAATCTCATAGTCATAGGAACATGTATAAATCTTGAAGAAAGCAATAGCAGTAAAACTAAACGATCATAGTGCTAAGCTAACGGATGGGTCTAGTCCATCACATCATTCTCCTAATGATGTGATCCCGTTGATCAAATGAAAACTCATGTCTATGGCTAGGAAACATAACCATCTTTGATCAATGAGCTAGTCTAGTAGAGGCATACTAGGGACATACTGTTTTGTCTATGTATTCACACATGTACTAAATTTCCGGTTAATACAATTCTAGCATGAATACAAGACATTTATCATGATATAAGGAAATACAAATAACATCTTTATTATTGCCTCTAGGGCATATTTCCTTCACTCTGTCCTGATAGCGCTAACCATCACGTGGGCATAGGATGGGCGTTCTGCGTCGTATGCATCAGCCGGAGCTTAACTGACGTCATTGTGACTGAGCGGCGTGCGCCGGGTTGGACTGGTTATGTACCTACCTTTTTAAGGAGGTAGCTAGGTCTGCTCACCGGCCGCCCACGCAATGTGCAGGAGTTCCCGGGGCGATTGGCCCATGACCCCTGGGGGCATAGGGTTTAGTACGGCGTGCATGACCTCTCTATTAAGCCTAGGTCGGGTTGCGGCGTATTGTTTGGCCGAGGGCGGGCATGACCTGATGGTGTGTCTGGCCGGAGTTAAGCAAGCGTGGTGGGTAATTGGTGCACCCCTGCAGGGAAAAAACATCTATCGGTAGCCTGTCCTACGGTAGTAGACACTTGGAGTTGTATCTCGATCGATACAACTAGAACTGGATACTGAGACATGATGGATATGTGGCTCCGGGATTGCTTCCTCGCAGGGAGTCGAGGAAGGATCTCTGGGCGTTATTGCTACAACATGCTTGATAATTATAATATGTTATTCTGTACTCTCTTCTACTCCTGCAAGATTGGTGGTTTCCAGAAGATGCTAGTCTTTGATAGGACTTGTTTCTCCCCCTCTTATTCTGCCATTCTGCAGCTTAGTCCACAAATACTACCCTTTTCATTGATCCCGTTGCATATGTAGTGTAGATCCTTACTTGCGAGTACTTTGGATGAGTACTCACTGTTGCTTTGCACCCCCTTTTCACCCCTTCTTTCTTCTTTCTGGTTGATACAACCAGATGGTGGAGTACAGGAGCAGAAGCCACCTTTGACGACTGCTACTACCCCGATGGAGGCTACTACTACGTGAAGACCGCCGACGACCAGGAGTAGTTAGGAGGTCCCAGGCAGGAGGCCTTGTCTTTTCGATTGTGTTGTTTTTGTGCTAGCCTTCTCAAGGCAAACTTGCTTAACTTATGTTTGTACTCAGATATTGTTGCTTCCGCTGCCTCTTGTGTATTCGAGCTTATGTATCGAGCCCTCGAGGCCCCTGTCTTGCAATATAAAGCTTGTATTATTTTATTTGTGTATAGAGTTGTGTTGTGATATCTTCCAGTGAGTCCTTGATCTTGGTCGTACACATTTACGTGCATGATTAGTGTACGGTCAAATCGGGGGCGTCACAAGTTGGTATCAGAGCCGACTACCTGTAGGAACCCCCCTTTCCAACTCCTTGGCCGAAGTTGAGTCTAGTCATTGAAAAACTTTTACTAACATGGTTGTGTGGCTTACAGGCCCACGTCACCATTGGGTGGTATTAGGATCTTTTATTCCTCGTCTCTACTCTGGGACTCTGATCTCTCTCCTATTTGGGTTAAATGAATTTACTAACCACATTAGGTTCTCGTAACGACTTTCCCCGGAGATCCCCTTCATTCGGGATGGTTGCCTCCTTCACTAGAAGACTTCGAAGATATTCTCCGATGTTTCCCCGAGACCCTTGTGCCCTTAGCCATTGCAATTCCATATCACCGATAAATCCGTAAGGATAGCTGCATACACTTGTCGTCCATACCTTCGTTTCAATTGATCTTGTTATTACAAGATACCCTGAAATACTTCGGATATTCCGAGAATCCCTTGAGCCCGCTGCCTTGCAGCTCCTTTTCCGCATGAATACATGTATGAATAATTCCTGACACTTAGCGGGGATTTGTTCATCCCCAATTGTTGATGCGTTTCACAAATGTCTCATAAACGCTAGTCAATCTTCCAAAATCCTCAACAATCTATTGCTCTGGAGAGTTTTACCTGCTTGCATTATGGTTAATTCCATATGTATATCAATATTCTTTAAAATTCTTTGTGATTGACTTTCTGATCATATTGATTCAATAGGTTGCAAATACTCGCAATCATCAGTCAAACTAGAATTCGTTCTTCCAGATCAGACGTCATTCCAATTGTGAGTTGGTTCTCGACCAATCAAATTGTCGTCGATTGTAGCCCTAAGTCATTTCAACTTACCCATCCTTAATCAGAGTGTTTGCTTCTGATCCCTTGATTTGGAAATCATAATTCCTTTTGCATTTGAGTTTTGAAATAGTCAGTTGTTTATATAAACTGATATCCTTGCATTCTTTCTTCTTATGGTTAAGTACCGATGCTCACATTAGATCCCTGGTAGACCACCAAATCCTTTGTTGGATTATTATCTGAAAGTGCCCCTCATATTTAATCTCCTTGTGAGTTCTTCCCGGATACATAACGCCTTGGTCAGTTGTATCCTCTCTCTTTAAGTTTGTGGTATAGGTGATACGTCCAAAACGTATCTATAATTTCTGCTTGCTCCATGCCTCTTTTGTGTGATATTTCTATGATATTTATGCACTTCCATACACTTTTGATCATATTTGGACTAACCTATTAACTCAGTGCACCATAGTGCCAGTTCCTGTTTTCTGCTGTTTTTCTATTTCAGGTTTCCCCCATATTAAAAGTGCCCTAAAAATTCCGGGAAAAATACAGGAAAAATCAGCGTATCGGGAGCTTCAAGAAAAACCAAAGCAGGGCCAGAGGGGATCCTGGGGTGGCCCAGGCGGCCACCCGGCGTGGCCCCACTCCTGGCCGCGCCAGGGGGGTGCCTGGGGCCCCACCTCCGCCTCTGGTGACCCCCTTTGGCATATATATTGCTCGCGTCCCGAAACCCTCGAGGACAGAACCCTTTTTCGCGATCTCGTCTCTGTTCCGCCGCCGCCGCGCTTCCAAGATCGGGAGCACCAGGAGAACTCTTCCCGGCACCCTGCCGGAGGGGAGAACCACCACCGGGAGCTTCTCCACCACCATGGACGCTTCCCGGATGAGTTATGAGTAGTCCCCCTTGGACCATGGGTCCATGACCAGTAGCTATGTGATGTTCTCCTCCCCTCTTTGTTCTTCATGGATTAGACCTCGTGAGCTGCCCTACATGATCGAGGCACATATGTAATCTTTATGCTGTTGCTCTGCTGAGTTTGCTGGGATCCGATGGATTATGAGATTATGTTCAGATTGTGTGTGAGTAATGTATTTGATTCACCTCTTTTATATTTATGTTCTTGAGTAATTCTTGCATGTTCTCCGTTGCTGTTTATTGCTTTGGCCGAGTAGTAGGTAGTAACTCCAAGAGGGAACGTTATGCTTGATTCTGGGTTCATACCCCTCGATGACTAGTTTGAGTGACAGAAACATGAGTCTAGGAGATGTGCTGTTGCCACAAGGGGGAAAACAACGGTGCTTGTACTTGCGGGTGCAAGGATTGTTTACTTTACGCAAAGTTCTTTTAATGCAGTTGTCTGTTGCTTTGAGTTTACACTTTGGGTGGGACTCGCAACTTAATACCAGCGAGATGTTCTGGATAGATATCTCAAGGTGGATGATTAGTAGTAGATGCAGATGGATTTCGGTCTACTTGTCTTGGCGTACCGCCCATGCTTTTGAGCCTCTACCTTTCTTTACAGCATAGTTAGCATTGGTTTGCGCACATAATCCTGTCAATTGCCCAGCTGTAATTTGTTTACCTCGCTTAGCTGTTTTATCGTCTTTTGGGAGAGAGACATCACTAGTGAACATCATGGGACCCCGGTCCATATTACCATCACTGATCACACCCGCTATTTACTTCTTATTCTTATTTCCTAGTTGCAGTCATACCTATCACTATTACCTCTTGCGTTTGATCCTTTGTAAACAGCAAGGCCGGAGGGATTGACAACCTCTCTGTACTCGTTGGGAGCAAAGTTATTTGTATCTGTGTGCAGGTCATGTCAACCGCTAAGTTGACGCCGTTAGCGTTGACACCTACTTGTTGGCCCTCGGAGTCTCACGGGATTCGATCCTTGGTATCTTGCCAAGGGAAACTTGCCGTTACGCTACATCTCAAACCTTCCACTTGGGGTAACCAACGAGGGGCGAGAAGCCATCAAGCAAAGTTTCTGGCGCCGTTACCAGGGACTCCACTCTTCAAGATAGGGGAGTTGCATGCTATCTTTTATCTTTGCTTTATAGTCTTGTTAGTTTACCTTTCAGTTTTTGCTTTAGTGTCCCTTACCAAAAATCACAAAAATAGTTATCTTGCTTGCTGCTGCTATGGGTTCCACCGAGAACACCAAGTTGTGTGACTTCACTAGTCATAACAACGATGACTTTATTTGCACGCCTATTACTACACCTGCCACTTCAGCACCTTCTTATGAAACTAAACCTGCTTTACTGAACCTAGTTATGAAAGATCAATTCTCCGGTGCTGGAGATGATGCTGCTTTGCACTTAAATAATTTTGTTGAACTCTGTGATATGCAAAAGTACACCGAAATAGATGGTGATATTGTTAAGCTTAAGCTTTTTCCTTTCTCCTTGAGAGGAGGAGCTAAAATCTGGTTTCAATCCTTGCCTAGGAATAGCATAGATTCTTGGGACAAGTGCAAGGATGCCTTTATTGGGAAGTACTATCCCCCTTCTAAAATTATCCAACTAAGGAGTAACATAATGAATTTTAAACAATTGGATAATGAACACGTTGCCCAAGCTTGGGAACGCATGAAATCTCTTGTCAAGAACTGCCCTACTCATGGTTTGACTACTTGGATGGTTATCCAAACTTTTTATGCAGGCTTGAACTTTATCTCGCGGAACTTGTTGGATTCGGCCGCGGGAGGAACCTTTATGTCAACTGCACTTGGTGCTGCCACGAGGCTTCTCGATGAGATGATGACCAACTATTCCCAATGGCACACCGAACGCGCTCCAACAGGTAGGAAGGTAAACTCTGTCGAGGAGATTTCCTCCCTAAATGAAAAAGTTGACTTGATCATGTCTCTACTTTCCAAGCAATCTTCTATTGATCCTCATGATGTTCCTTTAAATTCTTTGATTGCTCAAGATCAAGTAGATGTGAACTTTATCTCTAGAAACAATTTCAATAACAATGCTTATAGGACTAATTTTTGGTAGCAACCCTAGACTGTTCCCCTCTAATTCCTATGGGAACAACAATGCTTATCCTAACACCAAGAACTCCACTTCTGAACTAGAGATTATGCTTAAAGACTTTATCACTACCCAAAAAGCCTTCAATAAGAGTGTAGAAGAAAAACTAGCCAAACTAGATAATCTCTCTTCGAAGGTAGACAATTTAGCCCATGAGGTAGAGTTGCTTAAAATTAGAACTTCTCCTCTTGAGGAGAGGAAGACCACTCCTATGAATGCTATTCAAGTGCAAATTAATGAAAATATTAGGATGATGGCTAAACTTAAAGAGAGATGGGCTAGAGAAAAGGAGGAAGAAGATAGAATTAAGAGCCTTCCTACCCACCACACTATTGCTACTATCCAAGTTGTTGAGGATATCCAAACTCTTAGCACCCAATGCACTCCTAGTCCCGTTGGACCTATTAATGGTGATGCTATGACCTCAACCGTAGAAGAAACTCCTATGACCATAGAAGCTACCAAACAAGTGAGCCTAAAGGACACCACTACCACTTTACTTGATAGTAGTGACCTTGATTTTGATAATTGCACCCTTTCTGAAGTTATTGATTTTCTTCACAATATGTCTAGAGATCCCTACACTAGCACACTTAATCTTGCCTTCACAGAGCATATCACTAATGCTCTCATCAAAGCTAGGGAGGAGAAGCTTAGGGTAGAAGCCTCCATACCTAGAAAGCTAGAAGATGGTTGGGATCCTATGATTAAAATTAAGTTGAATAACTTCTCTTGCTATGCTTTATGTGATGTTGGAGCTAGTACCTCCGTTATGCCCAAAAGTATGTATGATATGCTTAAATTGAAACCTTTTGATCCTTGTTCTTTTGGTGTTCGTCTTGTTGATTCTTCCGTAAAGAAACCTTTGGGGAAGATCGACGATGTTCTTATCATTGTCAATGACAATTATGTTCCCGTTGATTTTACTATTATGGATATTGAATGTGAACCTTCATGTCCAATTATTTTGGGACGTCCTTTTCTTCGCACCGTTGGTGCTATCATTGACATGAAAGAGGGGAATATAAAATTACAATTCCCTCTCAAGAAAGGAATGGAACACTTCCCTAGAAAGAAGATTAAGTTGCCTTTTGAGTCCGTTACACGGGCTAGCTATTTTTTTACTCTTGATAAAACTTGATCCTCTCTTTTTGCATCATGCCTAGCTTAAAGGCATAAAAGAAAGCGCTTTTGGGAGGCAGCCCACAACGAATAAAGTTTTATTTTGCTTTTGTTGTGTCTTGACGTTTGTTACTACAGTAGCATCATCATTGTATCTTTTCTTTCCAGCTTTGTGCCAAGTTTAGCCTCCGATTGCAAGAAAGTTCAAAAGTCGTGACGTGCAGTCCAGAAAACAGATTCTGTCCTTGGACAGAAAAATTCGTATAAAATCACCAGATCAACTTTTTGATCTGAATTTGTTTGACAGTGTGCTCTATACAATTGGCTTTCGGGCGTCTGTTCTGAGTTTTTTCATTTGAGTTGCAGAAGTGCCCCGAAAAAAATTATTTACTACCTGCTGGTCTGTTTTTCACAGATTCTGTCCTGTTTTACCTTTTCTTCGTTTTGCAAACCTTGAGCTTGCTTTTTCTTTGCAAAAACCTTTTGGCAATCTTGAGAAACAGTAGCTCTTCAAGGTTATCTCTATTTCCAGCAAGGAAAAATTATTTTATTATGGGTACTAACCTCGCTAATCAGATTATGATGAGTTATGTATGAAGGGAGTTTTCAAGTGTGCGAGGGAAGATGATAAAAAGATTCAGGAGGGTCAAACGCTCAAGCTTGGGGATGCCCCCGTGCACCCCCAAGAAATATTCAAGAAGACTCAAGCGTCTAAGCTTGGGGATGCCCCCGTGCATCCCCTTCTCCATCAACAATTATCAGTTCGTCTTTCATTCCACTATATTTTAATCACTTCATGCGTTATGTGCTATGCTTGGAGCGTCTTGCTTTTAGTTTCCTTTTTAGTTTTCTTTAGCTTTGCCTGTTGTTCATAACGAGTTAGAACCCAGCTTTCTTTGTGTGGGAGAGAAACACGCTCCACTTCAACCTAGAACACAACATAGGATTTTCATGCTTATCTTTGTTGTGTGTGTTCTTTGTCTTTCCATAGCTACTGTCATGTTTAGCTCTTAGTTTTCATGCCTTTCTTTTTAAAGAGCTTTTGTTTAGTTGGTTGTTGAACTCTCTTGAGTTTTCACGTTTATCTTGTTAAGAGAGTTTGTCTGTTGCACTGAGTTGTGTGTCTTAACTTAAAATATGTAAATGAGGTTGCTATTTAATTTTAGTGGTAACTTGCAATAGTTTTGAGGTATTGCCATGAGTAATGTCTGAACTTTTGGTGTCAAGAGCTTTAGCCTATTAGTGATAGATGTTGTATTTTGGGCAATCCGTGTTTATTTTCGAAAACCTACAAAATAGTTGAGAACTTTAGCAACTAAATGGATCACTAATCTTTGGAGGGATTGAATATTAGAGTACACTCACGTACCATGAGCCGAGGATGCGCAAGGATAACCAAATCCCCATACACTCCTCCTCGGGGTACTTGTCTCTTTGAGAACCTCCTAATTAAATTGAGAGTTACCGATAATAATAAGTGCATGAGTTCTTCGGACTAATGTGAGTATTCGAAAGTTGACACTTCCACCTATCCATATTTTTCTAGCCTCTTCGGTACCATGCATTGCCCTTTCTCACCTCGAGAGTTGGCGCATACTTCGCCGGTGCATCCAAATCCTTGGCACGATACGCTCTGTCATCATAAGCCTCATTATATCCTTCCTCAAAACAGCCACCATACCTACCTATCAAGGCATTTCCATAGCCTTTCCGAGATACATTGCCATGCAACATCCATCTTCTCATGACTTGATCTTCATGTCATACATGCTTTTTGCTTGATCGATGAGCCGCATGCTAGTTGGGCCTTGCCCTAATCATTGCTACATGACGCGCTAGTATCATTGCATATCCTGCTACACCGACAGAGGCATACATTTGCATACATCATGATAGTTTCATTTTCTTTATGTTCAGTACTTTTGTAAAGTGTGAAAGATCTTCTATACTTCTTGTAATACATAGTGTTGCCCCTAAAGTGAGGGAAAGATCCCAAAGAGGACAAATCAAAAGATCCCAAAGAGGACAAAATCAAAAGATCCCAAAGAGGACAAATGAGAGATAAATAGAAAGAGCCATTGAGGCCACAAAAAATAAAAAAATAGAAAAAAGAGAAAAAGAAATAAAAAGAGAGAAGGGGCACACTACTATTTCTTTTGAGAGATCCACACTCGTACTCCATCTTATACCTTGTACTCCATAGAGATTACCATTCATGCATATAGCTATGTGGGGACCTTTACACTATAAAACTTGGCTTGTATATTCCAATGATGAGCCTCCTCAAAAGAGCTCTAGGTCTTCTTGAGCAAGCAAGTTGAATGCACCCCCACTAGTTCCATTGGAGAGCTTACCTTAGCTCATATGTGCATCAGTTGCATGGCAATCCCTACTCCTCACATCATATCTATCATTTGGCTTTCTCTCGCCGATGATTGTCCTCATTGATGTGAGCCCTTCACACCTTTTTTGTCTTCCCCCTCTATCATTTTTCTCTCTTTGCCATCCTAAGTGTCGACTTTCTTGCTTACGCTCATCCATTGCATGAGTGCTCAAAATACCGAAAGGGAGTGGATCATTTTGACTTGTACCTGGCTGACGGTCTGGGGATGAGTCAAGATAAGATTCCAAAGAAGACCAAGTGTGAAACTTTAGTAGATTAAGTTCTCAACAATACAAAAACTATGTTTTACTCTCTCATATATCCCTATCCCCTTTCTTGCACACAAACACCATTTGGAGACATTCGAGTCACGGACAGCGAGAGCTCTTGCACCTATATGTTCTTATGTTACTTGTTACAATGCTAATATAGACTCTTGCTTGTTATGACTTGAATTGGATTACATGCCTTGATTACTTTACTTAAAAGTTCTTATATGGTTGATAGCATGTCACCACAGAAATTATGCTTGTTATCATTTTCCTACTCGAGGACGAGCGGGAATTAAGCTTGGGGATGTTGATACGTCCAAAACATATCTATAATTTCTGCTTGCTCCATGCCTCTTTTGTGTGATATTGCTATGATATTTATGCACTTCCATACACTTTTGATCATATTTGGACTAACCTATTAACTCAGTGCACCACAGTGCCAGTTCCTGTTTTCTGCTGTTTTTCTATTTTAGGTTTCCCCCATATTAAAAGTGCCCTAAAAATTCTGGGAAAAATACAGGAAAAATCAGCGTATCGGGAGGTTCAAGAAAAACCAAAGCAGGGCCAGAGGGGAGCCTGGGGTGGCCCAGGCGGCCACCCGGCGCGGCCCCACCCTTGGCCGCGCCAGGGGGGCGCCTGGGGCCCCACCTCCGCCTCTGGTGACCCCCTTTGGCATATATATTGCTCGCGTCCCGAAACCCTCGAGGACGGAACCCTTTTTAGCGATCTCGTCTCTGTTCCGCCGCCGCCGCGCTTCCAAGATCGGGAGCACCAGGAGAACTCTTCCCGGCACCCTGCCGGAGGGGAGAACCACCACCGGGAGCTTCTCCACCACCATGGACGCTTCCCGGATGAGTTGTGAGTAGTCCCCCTTGGACCATGGGTCCATGACCAGTAGCTATGTGATGTTCTCCTCCCCTCTTTGTTCTTCATGGATTAGACCTCGTGAGCTACCCTACATGATCGAGGCACATATGTATTCTTTATGCTGTTGCTCTGCTGAGTTTGCTGGGATCCGATGGATTATGAGATTATGTTGAGATTGTGTGTGAGTAATATATTTGATTCACCTCTTTTATATTTATGTTCTTGAGTAATTCTTGCATGTTCTCCGTTGCTGTTTATTGCTTTGGCCGAGTAGTAGGTAGTAACTCCAAGAGGGAACGTTATGCTTGATTGTGGGTTCATGCCCCTCAATGACTAGTTTGAGTGACAGAAACATGAGTCTAGGGGATGTGTTGTTGCCACAAGGGGGAAAACAACGGTGCTTGTACTTGCGGGTGCAAGGATTGTTTACTTTACGCAAAGTTCTTTTAATGCAGTTGTCTGTTGCTTTGAGTTTACACTTTGGGTGGGACTCGCAACTTAATACCAGCGAGATGTTCTGGATAGATATCTCAAGGTGGATGATTAGTAGTAGATGCACATGGATTTCGGTCTACTTGCCTTGGCGTACCGCCCATGCTTTTGAGCCTCTACCTTTCTTTACAGCATAGTTAGCATTGGTTTGCGCATATAATCCTGTCAATTGCCCAGCTGTAATTTGTTTACCTCGCTTAGCTGTTTTATCGTCTTTTGGGAGAGAGACATCACTAGTGAACATCATGGGACCCCGGTCCATATTACCATCACTGATCACACCCGCTATTTACTTACTGTTCTTATTTCCTAGTTGCAGTCATACCTATCACTATTACCTCTTGCGTTTGATCCTTTGTAAACAGCATGGCCGGAGGGATTGACAACCTCTCTGTACTCGTTGGGAGCAAAGTTATTTGTATCTGTGTGCAGGTCCTGTCAACCGCTAAGTTGGCGCCGTTAGCGTTGACGCCTACTTGTTGGCCCTCGGAGTCTCACGGGATTCGATCCTTGGTATCTTGCCAAGGGAAACTTGCCGTTACGCTACATCTCAAACCTTACACTTCGGGTAACCAACGAGGGGTGAGAGGCCATCAATAGGTTCCTAAGATTCCCTTATGGGTTGAACATATGCCTTCCCTAATCTGTGTGAATCCGAGAGGTTTCACGAGTTATACTCTTCTGGTGTTTTGCCAGATATAATTTCAATACTACGACTTCATCAGAAGCGAGAAGTGAATGGAAGGTTATGCATTAGAGAAGTGGGAGTCAACCTTGAACTTTGTGTTCATGCCCATGGACCCGATGTGAAATTTATCATGGAAGCTTCTTGAAAAAAAATCCCCTTGATATAAGTTCATCTTGTATCTATGCTTGGTCCTTTGCAACTGTGGTTTCGACCATGATTGTTTTTCTTTGATCCCATTCTCGTTCAAGTTAAAGCGCTTGTCTTCTATAGATCAATGTGTTTGTCCAACCTCTATTATGATCTACCTTCGAGTATTAACCCGTGGTTTCTCGATAATGTCACAGAACCATATTACTTCTTATGAGTTCTTCCTCAAGTATTACATCTCACCAATTCCAATTTCCCCCGGGTCTTGAGTTGTTAGACACTCAAGGACACCGATAAGTGAATCAATTATGCACTCCGATTCAATAACTCTAAGTAATCTCCATTGCTTATGAGTTTATTAATTCTTCAAGTCATATCTAGCCTGATCGGCTATATCATTATAGTGCATCTTTTTAAACTGTACTAACTGGTCCTTCTTCCCGGAGCACAATTTTGGCCTTGAGCTAAGCTTACGTCGATCTTCCTCGGCATATCATTTTTCCTTGAACAACTAGCTTGATTTCAAGTTTGTATTGTACTAGTGGCTTCAATAACCTTTCGCTCCATCATTCATTTGACTTGATGTCATCGCCGATCAATTACATCTTAATGAAATCTCTCAACAAATGTGTCATGATCATCATCAACAATGATTTTCCTTCTTCCAAGTTGTGAATCGAAATCATGATGGGAAATACAAACCTTTCCCCTTGATGATTTGTATTAACATCCACAACATTCTTGCATTCCCTCCAACACAAACTTGTTCTTGTTTTGTGTTATACCTTGAGTTCCTTGTTATTCGAATTATGATATGCCTGTTGGAAATATGCCCTAGAGGCAATAATAAATTGGTTATTATTATATTTCCTTGTTCATGATAATTGTTTATTATCCATGCTAGAATTGTATTGATAGGAAACTCAGATACATGTGTGGATACATAGACAAACACCATGTCCCTAGTAAGCCTCTAGTTGACTAGCTCGTTGATCAACAGATGGTCAGGTTTCCTGACCATGGATATTGGATGTCGTTGATAACGGGATCACACCATTAGGAGAATGATGTGATGGACAAGACCCAATCCTAAGCCTAGCACAGATCGTGTAGTTCGTATGCTAAAGCTTTTCTAAATGTCAAGTATCTTTTCCTTAGACCATGAGATTGTGCAACTCCCGGATACCGTAGGCATGCTTTGGGTGTACAAACGTCACAACGTAACTGGGTGGCTATAAAGGTGCACTACAGGTATCTCCGAAAGTGTCTGTTGGGTTGGCACGAATCGAGACTAGGATTTGTCACTCCGTATGACGGAGAGGTATCTATGGGCCCACTCGGTAGGACATCATCATAATGTGCACAATGTGATCAAGGAGTTGATCACGGGATGATGTGTTACAGAACGAGTAAAGAGACTTGCCGGTAACGAGATTGAACGAGGTATCGGTATACCGACGATCGAATCTCGGGCAAGTACTGTACCGATAGACAAAGGGAATTGTATACGGGATTGATTGAATCCTTGACATCGTGGTTCATCCGATGAGATCATCGTGGAGCATGTGGGAGCCAACATGGGTATCCAGATCCCGCTATTGGTTATTGACCGGAGAGTTGTCTCGGCCATGTCTGCATGACTCCCGAGCCCATAGGGTCTACACACTTCAGGTTCGATGACGCTAGGGTTATAGGGAAAGTATGTACGTGGTTACCGAATGTTGTTCGGAGTCCCGAATGAGATCCCGGACGTCGCGAGGAGTTCCGGAATGGTGCGGCGGTAAAGATTCATATATGGGAAGTCCCGTTTTGGTCACCGGAAAAGTTTCGGGCGCTATCGGTAGCGTACCGTGACCACCGGGAGGGTCCCGGGGGTCAACCGGGTGGGGCCACCGGCCCCAGAGGGCTGCGTGGGCCAAGTGTGGGAGGGGACCAGCCCCAGGTGGGCTGGTGCGCCCCCCCCCCCACAAGGTCCCAAGGCGCATCCAAGAGGGGAGGGGGGCAAACCCTAGGGCAGATGGGCCCTAGGGCCCAATCTGGTGCGCCCCCCTCTCCCTCTCCCCCTCTGGCCGCCACCCTCAAATGGGATCTGAGGTGGCCGCACCCCAAGGGGTGGGAAACCCTAGAGGGGACGCAGCCCCTCCCTTCCCCCTATATATATGTGAGTTTTGGGGCTGCCCATAACACGGTTTTGACCTCTGTCGCTTGGCGCAGCCCTACCTTTCTCCCTCCTCGTCTCTCGCAGTGCTTGGCGAAGCCCTGCTGGAGTCCCGCGCTCCTCCACCACCACCACGCCGTCGTGCTGCTGTTGGATGGAGTCTTCCCCAACCTCTCCCTCTCTCCTTGCTGGATCAAGGCGTGGGATACGTCATCGGGCTGCACGTGTGTTGAACGCGGAGGCGCCGTTGTTCGGCGCTTAGATCGGAATCAACCGCGATCTGAATCGCAGCGAGTACGACTCCTTCATCCACATTCTTGCAACGCTTCCGCATCGCGATCTACAAGGGTATGTAGATGCACTCCCCTCTCCCTCGTTGCTAGATTACTCAATAGATAGATCTTGGTGATGCGTAGGAAAATTTTGATTTTCTGCTACGATCCCCAACAGTGGCATCATGAGCTAGGTGTATGCGTAGTATCTTGCACGAGTAGAACACAAAGTAGTTGTGGGCGTGGATTTGTCAATTTACTTGCCGTTACTAGTCTTATCTTGATTCGGCGGCATCGTGGGATGAAGCGGCCCGGACCGACCTTACACGTACTCTTACATGAGACATGTTCCACCGACTGACATGCACTAGTTGCATAAGGTGGCTAGCGGGTGTCTGTCTCTCCCACTTTAGTCGGATCGGATTCGATGAAAAGGGTCCTTATGAAGGGTAAATAGAAATTGGCATATCACGTTGTGGTTTTGGCGTAGGTAAGAAGCGTTCTTGCTAGAAACCTATAGCAGCCACGTAAAAACTTGCAACAACAATTAGAGGACGTCTAACTTGTTCTTGCAGCATGTGTCGTGTGATGTGATATGGCCAAAAGGATGTGATGACTGATATATATGTGATGTATGAGATTGATCATATTCTTGTAATAGGAATCACGACTTGCATGTCGATGAGAATGACAACCGGCAGGAGCCATAGGAGTTGTCTTATTTATTGTATGACCTGCGTGTCACTGAATAACGCCATGTAATTACTTTACTTTATTGCTAAACATTAGCCATAGTAGTAGAAATAATGTTTGGCAAGACAACTTCATGAAGACACGATGATGGAGATCATGGTGTCATGCCGGTGAGGATGATGATCATGGAGCCCCGAAGATGAAGATCAAAGGAGCAAGATGATATTGGCCATATCATGTCACTATTTGATTGCATGTGATGTTTATCATGTTTTACATCTTATTTGCTTAGAACGACGGTAGTGAATAAGATGATCTCTCACTAAAATTTCAAGAATTGTGTTCCCCCTAACTGTGCACCGTTGCTAAGGTTCGTTGTTCCGAAGCACCACGTGATGATCGGGTGTGATAGGTTCTAACGTTCGCATACAATGGGTGTAAGCCAGATTTACACACGCGATACACTTATGGTTGACTTGACGAGCCTAGCATGTACAGACATGGCCTCGGAACACGGAAGACCGAAAGGTCGAACGTGAGTCGTATAGAAGATACGATCAACATGAAGATGTTCACCATTGATGACTAGTCCGTCTCACATGATGATCGAACACGGCCTAGTCGATTCGGACCATGTATCACTTAGATGACTAGAGAGATGTCTATCTGAGTGGGAGTTCATTAGATGAACTTAATTGTCATGAACAATAGTCTAAGTTGTCTTCGCAAATTATGTTGTAGACCAATAACTGCGTTGTAGCTCCCTGTTTAATACGATCCTAGAGAAAGACTAAGTTGAAAGATATTGTAAGCAATGATGCGGACTGGGTCCGTAGTCCGAGGAGTGTCCTCACTGCTGCACAGAAAGCTTACGTCTTTGACGCACCGCTCAATGTGCAAACCCCTACAACGTTGTCTGTGGATGTTGTGAACACCTGACAGACACGTCATGATGACTACTTGATAGTTTAGTGCACCATACTTTACGGCTTAGAATCGGGATTCCAGTGACGTTTTGAACGCCATAGAATATATGAGATGTTTTAAGAGCTGAAATTGGGATTTCATGCTCATGCCCGTGTTGAGAAGTATGAGACCTCTGACAAGTTCTTTTGCCAAAAAGATGGAGGAGAATAGCTCAACTAGTGAGCATGTGCTCAGAATGTCTGGGTGCTAAAATCACTTGAACCAAGTGGTAGTTAATCTTCCAGATGAGATAATGGTTGACGGAATTCTCTAGACACTATCACCAAGCTACTAGAACTTCGTGATGAACTATGACATGCAAAGGATGGAGATGATCCCGGAGCTATTAGCGGTGCTTAAGACCACAAAAGTAGAAATCAAGAAGGAGTATCAAGTGTTGATGGTTTAACAAGACCACTGGTTTCAGAAGGGCAAGGGCAAGAAGGGAAACTTCATGAATGGCAAACCTATTGTCGCACTAATGAAGGAACCCAAGGTTGAACCCAAACCTTGAGACTAAGTGCTTCTATTGTAAGGGGAAAGTCATATGGTAGCGGAACTACCCCAAATACATGGTAGATAAGAAAGCTGGCAACTTCAACCAAGTATGTTTGATATACGTGTTATTGATGTGTACCTTACTAGTACTCCTTGTAGTATCTGGGTATTGGATACCGGTTCAGTTGCTATTATTAGTGACTTGAAGCAAAAGCTACGGACTGAACGGAGACTAGCTAAGGGCGAGGTGACGATGTATGTTGGAAGTGTTTCCAAGGTTGATAAGATCACCATCACACGCTCCCTCTACCTTCGGGATTAGTGTTGAACCTAGATAAATGTTATCAGGTGTCTACGTTGAGCATGAATATGATTAGATCATGTTCATTGCAATACGGTTATTCATTTAAGTTAGAGAATAATGGTTATTCTGTTTACATGAATAATACCTTTATGGTCATGCACCCAATGGTTTATTGAATCTCGATCATAGTAATACAGATGATAATAATATTAACGCCAAAAGATGTAGAGTTAATAATGATAGTACCACTTTCTTGTGGCAATGCCGCTTAGGTCATTTTGGCATAAAATGCATGAAGAAACTGCATGCTGATGGATGTTTGGAGTCACTTGATTTTGAATCGCTTGACATATGCGAGCCATGCCTCATGGGCAGGATGACTAAGATCCCGTGTTCAGGTACAATGAAACGGGAAAGTGACTTGTTGGAAATCATACATGCTGATGTGTGTGATCCAATGAGAATTAAGGCGTGTGGTGGATATCGTTATTTTCTCATCTTCACCGACGATTTGAGTAGATATGGGTATATTTACTTAATGAAGCAAAAGTCTGAAACGTTTGAAAAGTTCAAGCAATTTCAGAGTGAAGTTAACAATCATCATAACAAGAAGATCATGTTCCTACGATCTGATCAAGGGGAGATTTTCTGAATTATGAGTTTGGCAATCACTTAAGACATTGTGGAAATGTTTCACAGTTGAAGCCACCTGGAACACCACAGCGTAATGGTGTGTCCGGACGTCGTAATCGAACCTTATGAGATATGGTGCGATCTATGATGTATCTTACCGATCTACCACTATTATTTTGAGGTTATGCATTAGAGACAGCTGCATTCACTTTAGATAGGGCACCATCTAAGTCCGTTGAGACGATGCTGTCTGGTTTGGCAAGAAACCAAAGTTGTCGTTTTCCTAATGTTTGGGGCTGCGATGCTTATGGCTTCAGCCGGGAAAAAGCTCGAACTCAAAGCGGACAAATACATCTTCATAGGATACCCAATGGTAATAGTTGGGTATACCTTCTGTCTCAGATCCAATGGCAAAAATGTTTGTCGCTAAGAACGGGTCCTTTCTCAAGAAGGAGTTTCTCTCAAAAGATTTGAGTGGGAGGAAGATAGAACTTGATGAGGTTGTCGAACCCTCACTTCAACCGGAAAGTAGTGCAACACAGAAAGATATTTCTGTGGAACCTACGACTATTGAAGAGGAAACTAATGATAGTGATCATGAAGCTTCGGATCAAGTTGCTATCGAACCTCGTAGGTCGACAAGGATATGTACTACTCCTGAGTGGTACGGTGATCCTGTCTTAGAAGTCATGTTGTTGGACAACAATGAACCTACAAACTATGGAGAAGCGATGGTGGGCCCGTATTCCGACAAATGGTTAGAAGCCGAGAAATCCGAGATAGGATCCATGTATCAAAACAAAGTATGGACTTTGGTGGACTTGCTCGATGATTGGCAAGCCATTGAGATAAATGGATCTTTAAGAAGAAGACGGACGTGGACGGTAATGTCACCGTTTATGAAGCTCGACTTGTGGCAAAGAGTTTTTTCACAAGTTCAAGGAGTTGACTACGATGAGATTTTCTCACCCGTAGCGATGCTTAAGTCCGTCGGAATCATGTTAGCATTAGCTGCATTTATGAAATCTGGCAGATGGATGACAAAACAAGTTTCCTTACCAGTTTTCGTAAGGAAAGGTTGTATGTGATACAATCAGAAAGGATTTGTCGATCCTAAGGATGCTAAAAGGTGTGCTAGCTCCAGCGATCCTTCCATGGACTAGAGCAAGCATCTCGGAGTCGGAATATACACTTTGATGGAGTGATCAAAGTTTTTGGGTTTATACTAAGTTTGTTAGAAACTTGTATTTACAATAAAGTGAGTGGGAGCATTACAACATTTCTGATAAGTATATGTGAATGACATATTGTTGATCCAAAATGATGTAGAATTTCTGGAAAGCATAAAGGGTTGTTTGAAAGGAGTTTTTCAAAGGAAGACCTGGATAAAGCTGCTTACATATTGGGCATCAAGATCTATGGAGATAGATCAAGACGCCTAATGATACTTTCAAAAGAACACACACCTTTGACATGATTTTGAAGGAGTTCAAAATAGATCAGTCAAAGAAGGAGTTCTTACCTGAGTTGTAAGGTGTGAAGTTGAGTAAGACTCAAAACTTGACCACGGCAGAAGGAAGAGGAAGGACGAAGGTCGTCCCCTATGCTTTTGTCATAGGCTCTATACGGTATGCCATGCTAAGTACCGCACCTGATGGGTGCCTTGCCACATGCCTGGCAAGAGGGTACAAAGGTGATCCAGGAGTAGATCACTGGATAGTGGTCAAAATTATCCTTAGAGTAATAAGGAAATGTTTCTCGGTTATTGAGTTGATAAAGAGTTCGATGTAAAGAGTTACGTTGATGCAAGCTTAACACCTATCCGGATAACTGTGAGTAGAGATACTGGATACGTATAATGGAGCAACAGTTTGGAAAAGCTCCATGTGGAACGTGGTAGCAGCATCTACGATATGACATAAAGTTTTGCGAAGTACATAGGGATCTGAATGTTGCAGACCCGTTGACTACAACCTCTCTCACAAGCATAACATGATCAAACCCAGAACTCATTGAGTGTTAATCACATATTGATGTGAACTAGATTACTGACTCTAGTAAACTCTTTGGATGTTGGTCACATGGCGATGTGACCTATGAGTGTTAATCACATGGCGATGTGAACTAGATTATTGACTCTAGTGCAAGTGGGAGACTGTTGGAAATATGCCCTAGAGGCAATAATAAATTGGTTATTATTATATTTCCTTGTTCATGATAATTTTTTATTATCCATGCTAGAATTGTATTGATAGGAAACTCAGATACATGTGTGGATACATAGACAAACACCATGTCCCTAGTAAGCCTCTAGTTGACTAACTCATTGATCAACAGATGGTCACGGTTTCCTGACCATGGACATTGGATGTCGTTGATAACGGGATCACATCATTAGGAGAATGATGTGATGGACAAGACCCAATCCTAAGCCTAGCACAGATCGTGTAGTTCGTATGCTAAAGCTTTTCTAAATGTCAAGTATCTTTTCCTTAGACCATGAGATTGTGCAACTCCCGGATACCGTAGGAATTCTTTGGGTGTACCAAACGTCACAACGTAACTGGGTGGCTATAAAGGTGCACTACAGGTATCTCCGAAAGTGTCTGTTGGGTTGGCACGAATCGAGACTGGGATTTGTCACTCCGTATAACTGAGAGGTATCTCTGGGCCCACTCGGTAGGACATCATCATAATGTGCACAATGTGATCAAGGAGTTGATCACGGGATGATGTGTTACAGAACGAGTAAAGAGACTTGCTGGTAACGAGATTGAACGAGGTATCGGTATACCGACGATCGAATCTCGGGCAAGTACTGTACCGATAGACAAAGGGAATTGTATACGGGATTGATTGAATCCTTGACATCGTGGTTCATCCGATGAGATCATCGTGGAGCATGTGGGAGCCAACATGGGTATCCAGATCCCGCTGTTGGTTATTGACCGGAGAGTTGTCTCGGCCATGTCTGCATGACTCCCGAGCCCGTAGGGTCTACACACTTAAGGTTCGATGACGCTAGGGTTATAGGGAAAGTATGTATGCGGTTACTGTATGTTGTTCAGAGTCCCGGATGAGATCCCGGACATCACGAGGAGTTCCGGAATGGTCCGGAGGTAAGGATTCATATATGGGAAGTCACGTTTTGGTCACAGGAAAAGTTTCGGGCGCTATCGGTAGCGTACCGGAACCACCGGGAGGGTCCCGGGGGTCAACCGGGTGGGGCCACCGGCCCCAGAGGGCTGCGTGGGCCAAGTGTGGGAGGGGACCAGCCCCAGGTGGGCTGGTGCGCCCCCCCACAAGGGCCCAAGGCGCATCCAAGAGGGGAGGGGGCAAACCCTAGGGCAGATGGGCCCTAGGGCCCAATCTGGTGCGCCCCCCTCTCCCTCTCCCCCTGTGGCCGCCACCCTCAAATGGGATCTGAGGTGGCCGCACCCCTAGGGGTGGGAAACCCTAGAGGGGGCGCAGCCCCTCCCTTCCCCCTATATATATGTGAGTTTTGGGGCTGCCCATAACACGGTTTTGACCTCTGTCGCTTGGCGCAACCCTACCTCTCTCCCTCCTCGTCTCTCGTAGTGCTTGGCGAAGCCCTGTTGGAGTCCCGCGCTCCTCCACCACCACCACGCCGTCGTGCTGTTGTTGGATGGAGTCTTCCCCAACCTCTCCCTCTCTCCTTGCTGGATCAAGGCGTGGGATACGTCATCGGGCTGCACGTGTGTTGAACGCGGAGGCGCCGTTGTTCAGCGCTTAGATCGGAATCAACCGCGATCTGAATCGCAGCGAGTACGACTCCTTCATCCGCGTTCTTGCAATGCTTCCGCATCGCGATCTACAAGGGTATGTAGATGCACTCCCCTCTCCCTCGTTGCTAGATTACTCCATAGATAGATCTTGGTGATGCGTAGGAAAATTTTGATTTTCTGCTACGATCCCCAACAATGCCCTACCTTGGAGTACTACCATCTTTCATGTCAAGAATGTCGTGAGAATTTCACCACCCCTTATGGATTCTTGATACAAGTAATACTTCTCGCCATCCTTCCTCGTTCTCTGGTCCCCGTGTTGTTTCAAACCGGAAACCCAACAATTGAATTATGACGCGCGGATTCAAAACTTCTAGCAAACCGAATGCTTTGAAGTGAATGGTCGATAGTTTCATTCCAACCCTTCTGGTTATTAAACCTCCATGCTAACATCGATCTTGCTACTTGATACGTATTTCCAGGTGCATTTCGCTCAGTACTTAATTGTGGATGTTCTCCACGAACACACTTCATTATATATCCTGGTGTATCCAAAGTCCGACCTTTGCTTGAAGACCATGTCGGGGCTATCTCGAAGCATGTCTGTGGTACTCCGAAGATCCACTAGAACATTGTAAGCGCAATGCTAAATGTTCTTGATCAACTATCCAACATCGTTGTGTGGATACATATCATAATTATTCTTACCCCTTTTATCTATATGGTCATGACTTTGATCTCCTGACACGTATATCATGCCCTAATTAATCTTGGGGATGATTTACTCCTATTCGTTGTGTTTAAACACATTTTCCTTTCCAATTGTTTGTTTAACCTTTCTTTGATCTACATATAATCTAAGCAGTAATAATTTTCTGCTTATGTAAACACCTTGGTGTACAACTCTGTCAGTAAGACCTTGTTACTATTGTTGATAATATTCTGGTAGCCACCGATGGATGAGAACTTTGCCTATTGGTCCGCCTTGTTTCAACGAGCAGGAAAATGGTTCTCTTCGTCCCTGGCCCTTGGTACCGACTTTGTTGCCAACATAACTGACAGTCTATGCTCTAACATGTCTTGCTATCATCGCCCTTCCTACCTTTAACGCACATGGTGGGCCCATAACCCACAGTTCCTCAGGATCAAAACATGAATCTCATGAACACCCCCCGTTTCCAAGGTTATTCCTCATGCCTTGGCTTCGTGTGCAATTCGCGAGCCACCTTCCTAATGATCTATTCTGACCTCGAGCTTGCAGCGGTTATTTATTCATTGAAGCTGTGGCGACATTACCTTCTCGGTAATCGTTGCGAGATCTTCACCGATCATCAGAGTCTGAAGTATCTGTTTACTCAGCCAGATATAAACCTTTGCCAGCAAAGGTGGATGGAGGCTATAGCAGATTATAACATGGGTATTTCCTATACCCCATGCAAGGCTAATGTCATGGCAGATGCCCTGAGCCGCAAGTCTTATTGCAATAACCACATGGTTCATAAAGCTCAACCCCGCCTTTATGAAGAACTTTGCAAGCTGAACCTTCAACTAGTTCCACAGGGTTATCTGAATAACCTTGTCTTGGAACCAACTCTATTGAAAGCAATTAAGTCTGCTCAAGCCAAAGATGCTCACGTTGATCTAATGAAAAAGGATCTTGCCTTAGAGAAATCCAGAGATTTCTCACTTGCTGAAGATGGGACCTTGTACGTCAAAGATCGCATAGTGGTACCCTGCTTCGAGCTTATGACTGAGAAGGTGATGAAAGAAGCACATGACACCCCTCTCTCTATTCATATGGGAAGTACTAAGATGTATCTAGACATCCGTCAGAAGTACTGGTGGTCTAACATGAAGCAAGACATTGCTCGGTATATCGAAGAATGTGACGTTTGTCGTCACGCCAAAGCTGAACATCAGAAACCAGCTGGACTTCTACAACCACTTCCGATTCCTGAATGGAAGTGGGATAAGATTCAGATGGACTTTGTCACTGGCCTTCCCAAGTCTCAGAAAGGTAATGATGCTATCTTTGTCGTCATCGACCAATTCTCGAAGGTTGCTCACTTTCTGCCAGTCAAGGAAAGAATCACTGCTAGTCAATTAGCAAACTTGTATAACTCCAGAATTGTGTCACTCCACGGCATTCCGAAGGAGATCAGTTCAGACCGTGGCAGCATTTTCACTTCAAAGTTCTGGGATAGTTTCCAAGAGGCAATGGGAACTCATATAACCTGGAGCACTGCTTATCATCCCCAATCCCAAGGCCAAGTCGAGCGAGTCAATCAAATTCATGAAGACATGCTTTGGGCTTGTATTATTTCCTTCGGCAAGAAGTGGGAAGAATCTCTCCCTTATGCAGAGTTATCTTATAATAACAGTTATCAAGCCAGCTTGAAGATGGCCCCCTTCGAAGTGCTTTATGCACGTAAGTGCCGAACCCCTCTGAATTGGTCAGAAACTGGGGAACGGACGCTCATTGGTCCAGACATTATTCGAATCCTCCTCGATCCAGATCGGGATCGGGGGAACGAACGCACGGTTGCTCCCGAGCCCGACGCGCCCCGCCACTCGACGCCGAAGCCGGAGCCGCCTCGACCTCGTCTCCTCCCCACGCACGTCGTCCCCGTCCTCCTCCTCGAGCCCCGCTGCCTAGTCCCTACGGCCCCGCGGTGAGGCCCCGGCCTCTCTGCCCCTTCTCCTCCTCGTTCGGTCACCGCGGCCACTACACCTGCCCGTGTGCCCGACGTCGTGCTCCCCGTGTCGCGTCCCGCAGTCGCCATGCCCCGACCGCGACCGATGCGTGCACGCCCCGCACCCACATAACGTTGCCCGACCCCGGCAGCCCGCGTCGGCCAAGCCCCGCCGGCCCTGCCCATGCACGACAACGCGCTCCGCCGCCATGCGCCGCCCCGACTCCGGCCATCCCAGCTTGCTTGCAGCCCCGCCTCTGCTTCCGTGCCCGGCGGCCGTCCCTGCAGCTCCTTTCGCCGTTGCTCCCCGCCTCCGCCGCGCTTTGGCCACGCGCACCGCAGCTGCCGCAAGCATCGCGCCTCCCCCCGCCAGCGCTCGCTCCCGCTCCCGCGGCTGCTGCCCCCGGCGTCGCTTGCCGCCGCTCCCGCCAGGGCCGCGCCCTGCGGCCCCGCCCGCCCGCCCGCGCGAACACTGCTGCCGTCGCGGCCGCTCCGTCCGCCACATCCCCTCCGCCCCCTCCGCCTACAACGGCGCTCGCCTCCGCCGCAGGCCCCGGAGCTCCGCGCCGGCACCGGCGCCGGCCACCCGTTCCCCGCTGCCACCTCCAGCGTCGGCATCGCGCCGGCGGGCGCTGGCTTTCCCGCCTGTGGCCTCGGGCACGGGCGCCACCCGCACGCCCGCTCCACCCGTTTCGCTCGCCCCGCTAGACCCCCTTTGGGCCACTGCCCAGTGGGCCCCCCACGCCCCTATCCTTTTTCTTAAAAAAAAAGAGAAGATTTTTTAAAAATAAAATAAAAAATTAATTAATTAATTAATCCAGTTTGATAATTAATAACCAAATTAACATTGCTTAATTACCCTAATGAACATGTTTAGTTAAATTATAATCTGTTTATTTAACTAAGTTTATGACAGCGGGCCCCACGCGCCAGGTTTGACTTAGTCAACCTGTTGACCTGCTGGCGTCATGGTGATGTCATGCTGACATCACCTTTCACTGTTCTGGATAATGTTGGACTTAAATAATTAAATAAATTCAGAAAATCATTTAAACTTTAGAAAATCATATAAAATAATCTGTAACTCGGATGAAAAAGTTTTATACATGAAAGTTGCTCAGAACGACGAGAAGAAACCGATTACACGGTCCGTTCGTCCACCACACATCCCTATCATAGCGAACATGCAACTTTCCCTCTCCGACTCATCTGTCCGAAACACAAAACACCGGGGATATTTTCCCGGATGTTACCCCCCTTCACCGGTATCGTCTAGCACCGCATTAGAGCACCCTAGCACTGCGTGTTGACTTGTCATGCTTCTTTGTTGCATATGTATGCTTTGTATTTATTGTTTCTTCCCCCTCTTCTCTCCGGTAGACCCCGAGACCGATGGTGCCCCGGTGATCGACTATGGTGTTGATGACCCCTCCTTCTTGCTAGAGCAACCAGGCAAGCCAACCCCCCTTGATCATTCCGATATCGCCCATTCCCTTATCTCTTATGCTTGCACTAGAACTACTACTGCTTTTTGTATGATCCTATTCTGATGCATAGCCTGTTGTTGATACCGCTTTCATACCTTACATGTTTATACTAAACTGCTTAGTATAGGCTGGTTAGAGATCCACCAGTGACCCCCCACATTCTCCCAACTGCCCCGCTCGATTAACAGAAGACCCGATCAACGGGATCGAAGACCAGGCCCCGGCACCGCACATCACTTTCCCCTTGGTTGCTCGACAATACTGGGTTACTATCGAGTGCCGAGGGTGACACCTCAGCAGCACTTCTGATGTTAACCTTGTAGGTTAGTTCATCGGTTATGGTCATCGAGGGTGATTCCTCTTTCTCCACTCCCGATAACGACACTATCGTGCAACTCTCAAGAGTGGACCTCGAGGGTGACTCCTCTTTCGTTCACCTTGACCATAAACATCAGGTGGAATTCCATCGAGGGTGATTTCCTGAGGTTTTCCCTTTGGTGTTAGACACACAATTACTATGGTTACTATGACTTTACAACTGTTACTTGAAAAGGCGGGTCAACCCTAAGGGGTACCCGCGAGTGATGTGGAGACGGGTTAACCTGGAGGGTACCCGAGAGTTGAATACGAGGCGTGGCCGGGCATTCTTAGCCCTTGTCGCAAGTCCTCGAGACAGGGCGACGAGGTCACATCTTTCGTAAGTCTCTGCTCGTTACCGCGTTCCCAAGACACTAAACGGTTTGGATATTTTATCCGAGGGGCCTCTGACCTGATAGCGCTAACCATCACGTGGGCATAGTATGGGCGTTCTGCGTCGTATGCATCAGCCGAAGCTGAACTGATGTCATTGCGACTGAGCGGCGCGCGCCGGGTTGGACTGGTTATGTACCTACCTTTATAAGGAGGTAGCTAGGTCTGCTCACCGGCCGCCCACGCAACGTGCAGGAGTTCCCGGGTGATTGGCCCATGACCCCTGGGGGCATAGGGTTTAGTCATGCGTGCATGACCTCTCTATTAAGCCTAGGTCGGGTTGCGGCGTATTGTTTGGCCGAGGGCGGGCATGACCTGATGGTGTGTCTGGCCGGAGTTAAGCAAGCGTGGTGGGTAAGTTGGTGCACCCCTGCAGGGAAGAGAACATCTATCGATAGCCTGTCCGACAGTAACGGACACTTGGAGTTGTATCCTGGTCGATACAACTAGAACTAGATACTGAGACATGATGGATATGTGGCTCCGGGATTGCTTCCTCGCAGGGAGTCGAGGAAGGATCACTGGGCGTTATTGCTACAACATGCTTGATAATTATAATATGTTATTATGTACTCTCTTCTACTGCTGCAAGATTGGTGGTTTCCAGAAGATGCTAGTCTTCAATAGGACTAGCTTCTCCCCCTCTTATTCTGGCATTCTGTAGCTTAGTCCATAGATACTACCCTTTTCATTGATACCGATGCATATGTAGTGTAGATCCTTGCTTGTGAGTACTTTGGATGAGTACTCACGATTGCTTTGCACCCCCTTTTCCCCCTTCTTTCTTCTTTCTGGTTGATGCAACCAGATGGTGGAGTCCAGGAGCAGAAGCCACCTTTGACGACTGCAACTACCCCGATGGAGGCTACTACTACGTGAAGACCGCCGACGACCAGGAGTAGTTAGGAGGTCCCATGCAGGAGGCCTTGCCTTTTCGATCGTGTTGTTTTTGTGCTAGCCTTCTCAAGGCAAACTTGCTTAACTTATGTTTGTACTCAGATATTGTTGCTTCCGCTGCCTCTTATGTAGTCGAGCTTATGTATTTGAGTCCTCGAGGCCCCTGGCTTGTAATATAAAGCTTGTATTATTTTATTTGTGTCTAGAGTTGTGTTGTGATATCTTCCGGTGAGTCCTTGATCTTGGTCATACATATTTGCGTGCATGATTAGTGTACGGTCAAATCGAGGGCGTCACAATGCTGGATAGTGGTCGATGTGTGGAGTAATAGTAGTAGATGGAGAATCGTTTCGGTCTACTTGTCTCGGACGTGATGCCTATATACAATAATCATGCCTAGATAGTCTCATAATTATTCGCTTTTCTATCAATTGCTCGACAGTAATTTGTTTACCCGACATAGAATATCGCTATCATGAGAGAAGCCACTAGAGAACACTATGGCCCCCGGGTCTATTCTCAACATATCAATCTACATCTACTTTACTTTTATCGCTTTTTATTTGTTGTTCTTATAAACCAAAAATATAAACTATCATCTCTATCAGATCTCACTTTCGTAAGTGACCGTAAAGGGATTGACAACCCCTTATCGCGTTGGCTGCGAAGTTCTTATTTGTTTGTGCAGGTGCGAGGGACTCGCGCGTGGTCTCTTAGTGGATTGATACCTTGGTTCTCAAAAACTGAGGGAAATACTTACGCTACTGTGCCGCATCTCCCTTTCCTCTTCGAGGGAATACAACGCAAGCTCGAGAAGTAGCAGATGCATGCATGGTTTGGCCTCCAATCAGATCTGATCTGGCCGGTGCGGCCTGCTCGCTGCGCTGCGGCGGAGATCAGTGGCGATCCCGTGCACACGATGCTAGATGGAGGTTTTTCGAGCAGATCCGGGTGAAATCCTTGCTCTTAGCTACTCCCTCCGTTCGGAGGGAGTAGTTGCCAAGACCGGCGATGGCGGCGCTCTTCTGTGCCATCCCCTTCTTGAAGGCATTGCCGTGGAGAAGTTCGAAACCTCTATCCGCTACATCCGGGGCAAACCCTAGATCGGCCGTGTTGGGGAACGTTGCATGGGAAACAAAAATTTTCCTACGCTCACCAAGGTCAATCTAGGAGATGCATCTACGAGGGAAGAGTCGGATCCACATACCCTTGTAGATCGCTAAGCGGAAGCATTCAAGAACGCGGTTGATGGAGTCGTACTCGCCGCGATTCAAATCGCCGAAGATCCCAGCACCGAACGGACGGTGCCTCCGCGTTCAACACACGTGCAGCTCGGGGACGTATCCTCCTTCTTGATCCAGCAAGGGGGAAGGAGAAGTTGACGGAGAAACCCAGCAGCACGACGGCGTGGTGGTGATGGTGGTGGAGGAATTCCAGCAGGGCTTCGCCAAGCACTGCAAACTAGACGAAGATATTCGTGGGAGAGAGAGGGCAGCGCCGAGGCACGAACTTGTGTTGCTGCCCTCCCTCTGCCTCTCTTTATATAGGGGGGAGAGAGGGGAGGGGGCGCCCCTAGGGTTCCCCCTAGGGGGCGGCGGCCAAGGCCAGATGGGGCGGCCAAGGGGGGGGCGGCGGCCAGGGCTAGGGTTTCCCCCCCCCCAGGCGCCTTGCCCCCCAAGCCTAGGGGGTGCGGCTGCCCTAGGGGGGCCCAGCCCCTTAGGCGCAGGTGGAGGGGCCTAGGGGGGGCGCACAGCCCCTGTGTGGGCTGTTGCGTCTCCCCACTTATGGCCCATAGGGCCCGTAACCTTTGCTGTGGCCCCCGAAACACCTTTCGGTTCTCCGATTCCTTCCCGATGTTCCCCGGAACAATTCCGGACTCCGTTCACTCTCATCCTATATATCAATCTTCGTCCCCGGACCATTCCGGAGACCCTCGTCACGTCCGGGATCTCATCCGGGACTCCGAACAACCTTCGGTTACCATGCACTGTTCTCACTAACAACCCTAGCGTCACCAAACCTTAAGTGTGTAGACCCTGCGGGTTCGGAAACTATGCAGACATGACCGAGACACTCCCAGGTCAATAACCAATAGCGGGATCTGGATACCCATATTGGTTCCCACACGTTCCTCGATGATCTCATCGGATGAACCACGATGTCAATGATTCAGGCAATCCCGTATACAGTTCCCTTTGTCTCGTCGGTATGTTACTTGCCCGAGATTCGATCGTCGGTATCTCTATACCTAGTTCAATCTCGTTACCGGCAAGTCTCTTTACTCGTTCCGTAATACATAATCCCGTGACTAACTACTTAGTCACTTTGAGCTCATTGAGATGACGTATTACCGAGTGGGCCCGGAGATACCTCTCCGTCACACGGAGTGACAAATCCCAGTCTCGATCCATGTCAACTCAATAGACACCTTCGGAGATACCTGTAGAGTACCTTTATAGTCACCCAGTTACGTTGCGACGTTTGGCACACACAAGGCACTCCTACGGTGTCAGTGAGTTACATGATCTCATGGTCATAGGAACTTATACTTGACATGCAGAAAACTATAGCGATAACTGATACGATCAAAAGCTATGTTTAACGTTTGGGTCTCGTCCATCACATCATTCTCCTAATGATGTGATCCCGTTATCAAATGACAACTCATGTCTATGACCTGGAAACCGCGGTCATCTTTGATCAACGAGCTAGTCCTGAAGAGGCTTACTAGGGACACAAAGTTTGTCTATTTATCCACACATGTATTTAAGTTTCCAATCAATACAATTATAGCATGGATAATAAACGATTATCATGAACAAGGAAATATAATAATAACTCTTTTATTATTGCCTCTAGGGCATATTTCCAACAGTCTCCCACTTGCACTAGAGTCAATAATCTAGCATTACAAGGTAATGAATCTAACACCCATAGAGTCTTGGTGTTGATCATGCTTAGCCCGTGGAAGAGGCTTAGTCAACGGATCTGCAACATTCAAATTCGTGTGTACTTTGCAAATGCTTATGTCCTCCTACTTGACTGAATCGCGGATGGAATTGAAGCGTCGCTTTATGTGTTTGGTCCTCTTGTGAAACCTTGGTTCCTTGGCTAGAGCAATGGCACCAGTGTTGTCACAAAACAGAGTCATTGGGTTCAATGCACTAGGCACAACTCCAAGATCTGTCATGAACTCCTTCATCCAGACACCTTCCTTTGCCGCCTCCGAGGCAGCTATGTACTCCGCTTCGCATGTAGAATCGGCTACCACGCTTTGCTTGGAACTGCACCAGCTTACCGCTCCCCCGTTGAGAATATATACGTATCCGGTTTGAGACTTAGAGTCATCCGGATCAGTGTCAAAGCTTGCATCGACGTAACCCTTTACGACGAGCTCTTGATCACCTCCATAAACGAGAAACATTTCCTTAGTCCTTTTCAGGTACTTTAGGATATTCTTGACCGCTGTCCAGTGATCCATACCAGGATTACATTGAAACCTTCCGGCCATACTTATGGCAAGGCTGACATCTGGTCTTGTGCACAGCATTGCATACATGATAGAGCCTATGGCTGAAGCATAGGGGATGACACTCATCTTTTCTCTATCTTCCGCAGTCACTGGGCATTGAGTCTTACTCAACTTTGTACCTTGCAATACCGGCAAGAACCCCTTCTTGGATTGATCCATTTTGAACTTCTTCAAAACTTTATCAAGGTATGTACTTTGTGAAAGTCCTATCAAGCGTCTCGATCTATCTCTATAGATCTTGATGCCCAATATGAAAGCAGCTTCACCGAGGTCCTTCATCGAAAAACTCTTGTTCAAATACCCCTTCACGCTATCCAAAAGTTCTATATTGTTTCCAATAAGCAATATGTCATCCACATATAATATTAGAAACGCTATAGAGCTCCCACTCACTTTCTTGTAAATACAAGCTTCTCCGTAAACTTGTACAAACCCAAACGCTTTGATCACCTCATCAAAGCGAAGATTCCAACTCCGAGATGCTTGCACCAGCCCATAAATGGAACGCTGTAGTTTGCAAACTTTGTCAGCATTCTCTGGATCGACAAAACCTTCCGGTTGTATCATATACAACTCTTCCTTAAGAAAACCGTTAAGGAACGCTGTTTTGACATCCATCTGCCAAATTTCATAATCGAAATATGCAGCTATTGCTAACATGATTCGGACGGATTTAAGCATCGCTACGGGTGAGAAAGTCTCATCGTAGTCAACTCCTTGAACTAGTGAAAAACCCTTTGCCACAAGTCGAGCTTTATACACGGTGACATTGCCGTCAGCGTCCGTCTTTCTCTTAAAAATCCATTTATTCTGAATGGCCTTCCGCCCTTCAGGTAATACTTCCAAAGTCCATACTTTGTTTTCATACATGGATCCCATCTCGGATTTCATGGCCTCTAACCATTTGTCGGAATCCGGGCCCACCATCGCTTCTCCATAGCTCGTAGGTTCACTGTTGTCCAACAACATGACCTCCAAGACAGGGTTACCATACCACTCAGGTGCAGTGCGTACCCTTGTCGACCTACGAGGTTCGGTAGTAACTTGATCAGAAGCTTCTTGATCATCATCATTGGCTTCCTCTTCAACCGTTGCAGGCTCCACAAAAACATCTTTCTGTGATGCGCTACTCTCTGGTTGAAGCAGAGGTTCAATAACCTCATCAAGTTCTACCTTCCTCCCACTCAATTCTTTCGAGAGAAACTCTTTCTCGAGAAAGGACCTGTTCTTAGCGACAAACACTTTGCCCTCGGATCTGAGATAGAAGGTGTACCCAACCGTCTCTTTTAGGTATCCTATGAAGACACATTTGTCCGCTTTGGGTTCGAGCTTTTCTGGCTGAAGCCTTTTGACATAAGCATCGCAACCCCAAACTTTGAGAAAAGACAACTTAGGTTTCTTACCAAACCACAGTTCATACGGTGTTGTCTCAACGGACTTAAATGGAGCCCTATTTAAAGTGAATGCAGCCGTCTCTAACGCATATCCCCAAAATGATAGTGGCAAATCAGCAAGAGACATCATAGAACGCACCATATCTAATAGGGTTCGATTACGACGTTCGGACACACCATTACGCTGTGGTGTTCCAGGTGGCGTCAACTGTGAAACAATTCCACATTGTCTTAAGTGATTGCCAAACTCATAACTCAGATACTCTCCCCCTCGATCAGATCGTAGGAACTTGATCTTCTTGTTACGATGATTCTCAACTTCACTCTGAAATTGCTTGAACTTTTCAAACGTTTCAGACTTATGCTTCATCAAGTAAATATACCCATATCTACTTAAGTCGTCAGTGAAGGTGAGAAAATAACGATATCCACCGTGCGCCGTGACACTCATCGGGCCACACACATCAGTATGTATGATTTCCAATAAGTCACTTGCCCGTTCCATTGTTCCTGAAAACGGGGTCTTAGTCATCTTGCCCATGAGGCACGGCTCGCATGTGTCAAGTGATTCAAAATCAAGAGACTCCAAAAGTCCATCAGCATGGAGCTTCCTCATGTATTTCACGCCGATATGACCCAGACGGCAGTGCCACAAGAAAGTGGTACTATTGTTATCAACTCTACATCTTTTAACATCAATGTTATGAACATGTGTATCATCACTATCGAGATTCAATAAGAATAAACCCCCTACTTCGGGTGCATGACCATAAAAGATATTACCCATATAAATAGAACAACCTTTATTCTCTGATTTAAATGAGTAACCGTCTCGCATTAAACAAGATCCAGATATAATGTTCATGCTCAACGCAGGCACTAAATAACAATTATTCAGGTTCATAACTAATCCCGATGGTAATCGAAGAGCGAGCGTGCCGACGGCGATCACATCAACCTTGGAACCATTCCCCACGCGCATCGTCACTTCGTCCTTCGCCAGCCTCCGTCTATTCCGTAGTTCCTGTTTAGAGTTGCAAATGTGAGCAACCGAACCGGTATCAAATACCCAGGCACTACAACGAGAGTTGGTGAGGTACACATCAATAACATGTATATCACATATACCTTGCTTGTTGTTGTTGTTGGCCCCCTTCTTGTCTGCCAGATACTTGGGGCAGTTCCGCTTCCAGTGGCCATTCCCCTTGCAATAGAAACACTCAGTCTCTGGCTTGGGCCCAGCCTTGGGTTTCTTCACTGGATGAGCAACTGCCTTGCCACCCTTCTTAGAGTTACCCTTCTTGCCCTTGCCATTCTTCTTGAAACTGGTAGTTTTATTGACCATCAACACTTGATGCTCCTTCTGGATGTCTGACTCAGCGACTTTCAGCATCGCAAACAGCTCGGCGATGGTTTTGTTCATCCCTTGCATGTTATACTGCTGCACGAAGCTCTTGTAGCTAGGTGGGAGTGACTGGAGAATTCTGTCAATGATAGCCTCCTCCGGGAACACAAGTCCCAGATCAGCTATGCGGGTATAGTACCCAGACATCTTCAGCAAGTGCTCACTGACAGACGAATTCTCCTCCATCTTGCAAGCAAAGAATTTATCGGAGGTCTCATACCTCTCGATCTTGGCATTCTTCTCAAAGATGAACTTCAACTCCTGGAACATCTCATATGCTCCATGACGTTCAAAACGCCTTTGAAGTCCTCCTTCCAAGCTATACAACATGGCACACTGCACTACTGAGTAGTCATCCGCACGCGACTGCCAGGCGTTCATAACGTCCACAGAGGCCGGAGCGGGGGGTTCACCTAGCGGTGCATTTAGGACATAAACCTTTTGGGCAGCTGTGAGGATGATCCTCAGATTGCGGAGCCAGTCCACAAAGTTGCTCCCATCATCTTTCAGCTTAGTTTTCTCTAGGAACGTATTAAAATTCAGGGGAGCTACTGCGGGAGCCATCTACACCAAAAGATTTGCAAAGACATCTTAGACTATTGTTCATGATAAGTGAGTTTTAACTAATCAAATTACTTATAACTCCCACTCAAATTGACATCCCTCTGGTCATCCGAGCGTGAAATGATCCAAATCCACCAACCCAAGTCCGATCATCACGTGAGGTGAGGTGGTGTCAATGGTGAACATCTCCATGTTGATCATATCTACTATATGACTCATGCTCGACCTTTCGGTCTCCCGTGTTCCAAGGCCATGTCTGTACATGCTAGGCCCGTCAAGTCTAACCCGAGTGTTCTGCATGTGCAAAACTGGCTTGCACCCGTTGTATGCGAACGTAGAGTCTATCACACCCGATCATCACGTGGTGCTTCGAAACGACGAACCTTCGCAACTGCGCACACACGGAGGGAACACAATTTTATCTTGAAATTTTAGTGAGGGATCATCTTATAATGCTACCGTCGTCCTAAGCAAAATAAGATGCATAAAAGGATTAACATCACATGCAAATCATAAGTGACATGATATGGCCATCAACTCGTGCTTTTGATCTCCATCTCCAAAGCACCGGCATGATCTCCATCGTCACCGGTGTAACACCATGATCCCCATCATCATGATCTCCATCATCGTGTCGCCATCGGGGTTGTCGCGCGCCCACCATGCTCTTACTACTATTGCTACCGTTTAGCGATAAAGTAAAGCATTACATAGCGCTTAATGATTGACACGCAGGTCATACAAAAATTAAAGACAACCCTATGGCTCCTGCCGGTTGCCGTATACATCGACATGCAAGTCGATATTAACTATTACAACATGATCATCTCATACATCAAATATATCTCATCATGTCATTGGCCATATCATATCACATACATACCCTGCAAAAACAAGTTAGACGTCCTCTAAATTGTTGTTGCATGTTTTACGTGGCTGCTATGGGTATCTAGCAAGAACGCTTCTTACCTACGCAAAGCCACAACGGTGATATTTAAGTTGCTATTTAACCTTCTACAAGGACCGCCTTTGTCAAATCCGATTCAACCAAGATAGGAGAGACAGACACCCGCCAGCCATCTTATGCAACAAAAGTCGCATGTCTGTCGATGGAACCGGTCTCATGTACGTGGACATGTAAAGTTGGTCCGGGCCGCTTCATCCCATAATACCGCTGAATCAAGAAAGACCAAGGAGGGAAGCAATCTAAACATCAACGCCCACAAACCCCTTTGTGTTCTACTCGTGAAAACATCTACGCAAGAACCTGGCTCTGATACCACTGTTGGGGAACGTTGCATGGGAAACAAAAATTTTCCTACGCTCACCAAGATCAATCTAGGAGATGCATCTACGAGGGAAGAGTCGGATCCACATACCCTTGTAGATCGCTAAGCGGAAGCGTTCAAGAACGCGGTTGATGGAGTCGTACTCGCCGCGATTCAAATCGCCGAAGATCCCAGCACCGAACGGACGGTGCCTCCGCGTTCAACACACGTGCAGCTCGGGGACGTCTCCTCCTTCTTGATCCAGCAAGGGGGAAGGAGAGGTTGACGGAGAAACCCAGCAGCACGACGGCGTGGTGGAGATGGTGGTGGAGGAATTCCAGCAGGGCTTCGCCAAGCACTGCAAACTAGACGAAGATATTCGTGGGAGAGAGAGGGCAGCGCCGAGGCACGAACTTGTGTTGCTGCCCTCCCTCTGCCTCTCTTTATATAGGGGGGAGAGAGGGGAGGGGGCGCCCCTAGGGTTCCCCCTAGGGGGCGGCGGCCAAGGCCAGATGGGGCGGCCAAGGGGGGGGGCGGCGGCCAGGGCTAGGGTTCCCCCCCCCCCCCAGGTGCCTTGCCCCCCAAGCCTAGGGGGTGCGGCTGCCCTAGGGGGGCCCAGCCCCTTAGGCGCAGGTGGAGGGGCCTAGGGGGGCGCACAGCCCCTGTGTGGGCTGTTGCGTCTCCCCACTTATGGCCCATAGGGCCCGTAACCTTTACCGTGGCCCCCGAAACACCTTTCGGTTCTCCGATTCCTTCCCGATGTTCCCCGGAACAATTCCGGACTCCGTTCACTCTCATCCTATATATCAATCTTCGTCCCCGGACCATTCCGGAGACCCTCGTCACGTCCGGGATCTCATCCGGGACTCCGAACAACCTTCGGTTACCATGCACTGTTCTCACTAACAACCCTAGCGTCACCGAACCTTAAGTGTGTAGACCCTGCGGGTTCGGAAACTATGCAGACATGACCGAGACACTCCCAGGTCAATAACCAATAGCGGGATCTGGATACCCATATTGGTTCCCACACGTTCCTTGATGATCTCATCGGATGAACCACGATGTCAAGGATTCAGGCAATCCCGTATACAGTTCCCTTTGTCTCGTCGGTATGTTACTTGCCCGAGATTCGATCGTCGGTATCTCTATACCTAGTTCAATCTCGTTACCGGCAAGTCTCTTTACTCGTTACCGTAATACATAATCCCGTGACCAACTACTTAGTCACTTTGAGCTCATTGAGATGACGTATTACCGAGTGGGCCCGGAGATACCTCTCCGTCACACGGAGTGACAAATCCCAGTCTCGATCCATGTCAACTCAACAGACACCCTCGGAGATACCTGTAGAGTACCTTTATAGTCACCCAGTTACGTTGTGACGTTTGGCACACACAAAGCACTCCTACGGTGTCAGTGAGTTACATGATCTCATGGTCATAGGAACTTATACTTGACATGCAGAAAACTATAGCGATAACTGACACGATCAAAAGCTATGTTTAACGTTTGGGTCTCGTCCGTCACATCATTCTCCTAATGATGTGATCCCGTCATCAAATGACAACTCATGTCTATGACCTGGAAACCGCGGTCATCTTTGATCAACGAGCTAGTCCTGTAGAGGATCACTAGGGACACAAAGTCTGTCTATTCATCCACACATGTATTTGAGTTTCCAATCAATACAGTTATAGCATGGATAATAAACGATTATCATGAACAAGGAAATATAATAATAACTCTTTTATTATTGCCTCTAGGGCATATTTCCAACAGTCTCCCACTTGCACTAGAGTCAATAATCTAGCATTACAAGGTAATGAATCTAACACCCATAGAGTCTTGGTGTTGATCATGCTTAGCCCGTGGAAGAGGCTTAGTCAACGGATCTGCAACATTCAAATCCGTGTGTACTTTGCAAATGTTTATGTCCTCCTCCTTGACTGAATCGCGGATGGAATTGAAGCGTCGCTTTATGTGTCTGGTCCTCTTGTGAAACCTTGGTTCCTTGGCTAGAGCAATGGCACCAGTGTTGTCACAGAACAGAGTCATTGGGTTCAGTGCACTAGGCACAACTCCAAGATCTGTTATGAACTCCTTCATCCAGACACCTTCCTTTGCCGCCTCCGAGGCAGCTATGTACTCCGCTTCGCATGTAGAATCGGCTACCACGCTTTGCTTGGAACTGCACCAGCTTACCGCTCCCCCATTGAGAATATATACGTATCCGGTTTGAGACTTAGAGTCATCCGGATCAGTGTCAAAGCTTGCATCGACGTAACCCTTTACGACGAGCTCTTGATCACCTCCATAAACGAGAAACATTTCCTTAGTCCTTTTCAGGTACTTTAGGATATTCTTGACCGCTGTCCAGTGATCCATACCAGGATTACTTTGAAACCTTCCGGCCATACTTATGGCAAGGCTGACATCTGGTCTTGTGCACAGCATTGCATACATGATAGAGCCTATGGCTGAAGCATAGGGGATGACACTCATCTTTTCTCTATCTTCCGCAGTCACTGGGCATTGAGTCTTACTCAACTTTGTACCTTGCAATACCGGCAAGAACCCCTTCTTGGATTGATCCATTTTGAACTTCTTCAAAACTTTATCAAGGTATGTACTTTGTGAAAGTCCTATCAAGCGTCTCGATCTATATCTATAGATCTTGATGCCCAATATGAAAGCAGCTTCACCGAGGTCCTTCATCGAAAAACTCTTGTTCAAATACCCCTTCACGCTATCCAAAAGTTCTATATTGTTTCCAATAAGCAATATGTCATCCACATATAATATTAGAAATGCTATAGAGCTCCCACTCACTTTCTTGTAAATACAAGCTTCTCCGTAAACTTGTACAAACCCAAACGCTTTGATCACCTCATCAAAGCGAAGATTCCAACTCCGAGATGCTTGCACCAGCCCATAAATGGAACGCTGTAGTTTGCAAACTTTGTCAGCATTCTCTGGATCGACAAAACCTTCCGGTTGTATCATATACAACTCTTCCTTAAGAAAACCGTTAAGGAACGCTGTTTTGACATCCATCTGCCAAATTTCATAATCGAAATATGCAGCTATTGCTAACATGATTCGGACGGATTTAAGCATCGCTACGGGTGAGAAAGTCTCATCGTAGTCAACTCCTTGAACTTGTGAAAAACCCTTTGCCACAAGTCGAGCTTTATACACGGTGACATTGCCGTCAGCGTCCGTCTTTCTCTTAAAAATCCATTTATTCTGAATGGCCTTCCGCCCTTCAGGTAATACTTCCAAAGTCCATACTTTGTTTTCATACATGGATCCCATCTCGGATTTCATGGCCTCTAACCATTTGTCGGAATCCGGGCCCACCATCGCTTCTCCATAGCTCGCAGGTTCACTGTTTTCCAACAACATGACCTCCAAGACAGGGTTACCATACCACTCAGGTGCAGTGCGTACCCTTGTCGACCTACGAGGTTCGGTAGTAACTTGATCAGAAGCTTCTTGATCATCATCATTGGCTTCCTCTTCAACCGTTGCAGGCTCCACAAAAACATCTTTCTGTGCTGCGCTACTCTCTGGTTGAAGCAGAGGTTCAATAACCTCATCAAGTTCTACCTTCCTCCCACTCAATTCTTTCGAGAGAAACTCTTTCTCGAGAAAGGACCCGTTCTTAGCGACAAACACTTTGCCCTCGGATCTGAGATAGAAGGTGTACCCAACCGTCTCTTTTGGGTATCCTATGAAGACACATTTGTCCGCTTTGGGTTCGAGCTTTTCTGGCTGAAGCCTTTTGACATAAGCATCGCAACCCCAAACTTTGAGAAAAGACAACTTAGGTTTCTTACCAAACCACAGTTCATACGGTGTTGTCTCAACGGACTTAGATGGAGCCCTATTTAAAGTGAATGCAGCCGTCTCTAACGCATATCCCCAAAATGATAGTGGCAAATCGGTAAGAGACATCATAGAACGCACCATATCTAATAGGGTTCGATTACGACGTTCGGACACACCATTACGCTGTGGTGTTCCAGGTGGCGTCAACTGTGAAACAATTCCACATTGTCTTAAGTGATTGCCAAACTCATAACTCAGATACTCTCCCCCTCGATCAGATCGTAGGAACTTGATCTTCTTGTTACGATGATTCTCAACTTCACTCTGAAATTGCTTGAACTTTTCAAACGTTTCAGACTTATGCTTCATCAAGTAAATATACCCATATCTACTTAAGTCGTCAGTGAAGGTGAGAAAATAACGATATCCACCGCGCGCCGTGACACTCATCGGGCCACACACATCAGTATGTATGATTTCCAATAAGTCACTTGCCCGTTCCATTGTTCCTGAAAACGGGGTCTTAGTCATCTTGCCCATGAGGCACGGCTCGCATGTGTCAAGTGATTCAAAATCAAGAGACTCCAAAAGTCCATCAGCATGGAGCTTCCTCATGTGTTTCACGCCGATATGACCCAGACGGCAGTGCCACAAGAAAGTGGTACTATTGTTATCAACTCTACATCTTGGCATCAATGTTATGAACATGTGTATCATCACTATCGAGATTCAATAAGAATAAACCCCCTACTTCGGGTGCATGACCATAAAAGATATTACCCATATAAATAGAACAACCTTTATTCTCTGCTTTAAATGAGTAACCGTCTCGCATTAAACAAGATCCAGATATAATGTTCATGCTCAACGCAGGCACTAAATAACAATTATTCAGGTTCATAACTAATCCCGATGGTAATCGAAGAGCGAGCGTGCCGACGGCGATCACATCAACCTTGGAACCATTCCCCACGCGCATCGTCACTTCGTCCTTCGCCAGCCTCCGTCTATTCCGTAGTTCCTGTTTAGAGTTGCAAATGTGAGCAACCGAACCGGTATCAAATACCCAGGCACTACAACGAGAGTTGGTGAGGTACACATCAATAACATGTATATCACATATACCTTGCTTGTTGTTGTTGTTGGCCCCCTTCTTGTCTGCCAGATACTTGGGGCAGTTCCGCTTCCAGTGGCCATTCCCCTTGCAATAGAAACACTCAGTCTCTGGCTTGGGCCCAGCCTTGGGTTTCTTCACTGGATGAGCAACTGCCTTGCCACCCTTCTTAGAGTTACCCTTCTTGCCCTTGCCATTCTTCTTGAAACTGGTAGTTTTATTGACCATCAACACTTGATGCTCCTTCTGGATGTCTGACTCAGCGACTTTCAGCATCGCAAACAGCTCGGCGATGGTTTTGTTCATCCCTTGCATGTTATACTGCTGCACGAAGCTCTTGTAGCTAGGTGGGAGTGACTGGAGAATTCTGTCAATGATAGCCTCCTCCGGGAACACAAGTCCCAGATCAGCTATGCGGGTATAGTACCCAGACATCTTCAGCAAATGCTCACTGACAGACGAATTCTCCTCCATCTTGCAAGCAAAGAATTTATCGGAGGTCTCATACCTCTCGATCTTGGCATTCTTCTCAAAGATGAACTTCAACTCCTGGAACATCTCATATGCTCCATGACGTTCAAAACGCCTTTGAAGTCCTCCTTCCAAGCTATACAACATGGCACACTGCACTACTGAGTAGTCATCCGCACGCGACTGCCAGGCGTTCATAACGTCCACAGAGGCCGGAGCGGGGGGTTCACCTAGCGGTGCATTTAGGACATAAACCTTTTGGGCAGCTGTGAGGATGATCCTCAGATTGCGGAGCCAGTCCACAAAGTTGCTCCCATCATCTTTCAGCTTAGTTTTCTCTAGGAACGCATTAAAATTCAGGGGAGCTACTGCGGGAGCCATCTACACCAAAAGATTTGCAAAGACATCTTAGACTATTGTTCATGATAAGTGAGTTTTAACTAATCAAATTACTTATAACTCCCACTCAAATTGACATCCCTCTGGTCATCCGAGCGTGACATGATCCAAATCCACCAACCCAAGTCCGATCATCACGTGAGGTGAGGTGGTGTCAATGGTGAACATCTCCATGTTGATCATATCTACTATATGACTCATGCTCGACCTTTCGGTCTCCCGTGTTTCGAGGCCATGTCTGTACATGCTAGGCCCGTCAAGTCTAACCCGAGTGTTCTGCATGTGCAAAACTGGCTTGCACCCGTTGTATGCGAACGTAGAGTCTATCACACCCGATCATCACGTGGTGCTTCGAAACGACGAACCTTCGCAACGGCGCACACTCGGGGGGAACACAATTTTATCTTGAAATTTTAGTGAGGGATCATCTTATAATGCTACCGTCGTCCTAAGCAAAATAAGATGCATAAAAGGATTAACATCACATGCAAATCATAAGTGACATGATATGGCCATCAACTCGTGCTTTTGATCTCCATCTCCAAAGCACCGGCATGATCTCCATCGTCACCGGCGTAACACCATGATCCCCATCATCATGATCTCCATCATCGTGTCGCCATCGGGGTTGTCGCGCGCCCACCATGCTCTTACTACTATTGCTACCGTTTAGCGATAAAGTAAAGCATTACATAGCGCTTAATGATTGACTCGCAGGTCATACAAAAATTAAAGACAACCCTATGGCTCCTGCCGGTTGCCGTATACATCGACATGCAAGTCGATATTAACTATTACAACATGATCATCTCATACATCAAATATATCTCATCATGTCATTGGCCATATCATATCACATACATACCCTGCAAAAACAAGTTAGACGTCCTCTAATTTGTTGTTGCATGTTTTACGTGGCTGCTATGGGTATCTAGCAAGAACGTTTCTTACCTACGCAAAGCCACAACGGTGATATTCAAGTTGCTATTTAACCTTCTACAAGGACCGCCTTGTTCTATTCCGATTCAACTAAGATAGGAGAGACAGACACCCGCCAGCCATCTTATGCAACAAAAGTCACATGTCTGTCGATGGAACCGGTCTCATGTACGTGGACATGTAAAGTTGGTCCGGGCCGCTTCATCCTATAATACCGTTGAATCAAGAAAGACTAAGGAGGGCAGCAATTTAAACATCAACGCCACAAACCCTTTTGTGTTCTACTCGAGAAAGCATCTACGCAAGATCCTAGCTCATGATGCCACTGTTGGGGAACGTTGCATGGGAAACAAAAAATTTTCCTACCGTTCACCAAGATCAATCTAGTAGATGCAACTACGAGGGGGGAGTGTGATCTACGTACCCTTGTAGATCGCTAAGCGGAAGCGTTATGAACGCGGATGATGGAGTCGTACTCGCCGCGATTCAGATCGCCGAAGATCCTAGCACCGAAGCAACGGTGCCTCCGCGTTCTTCACACGTACGGCTCGGGGACGTCTCCTCCTTCTTGATCCAGCAAGGGGTGGAGGAGAGGTTGATGGAGAACCGGCAGCACGACGGCGTGGTGGTGATGGTGGAGAAGAACTCCAGCAGGGCTTCGCCTAAGCTCCGCGGGAGAAGAAGATATGACGGGAGAGGGAGGGCAGCACCGAGGCACGAACTTGTGTTTGCTGCCCTCCCTTTACCTCACTATATATAGGGGGGGTGGAGAGGTGAGGGCGCCCAGGGGGGGCGCACAGCCCCCTGAGGGCTGTGGTGTTCCCCCTTGTGGCCCACTAGGCCCAGAACTTCTTCCGGACCCCCGAAAACCTTTCCGGTACTCCGCCGATTTCCCGATGCTCCCCGGAACACTTCCGGTACTCCGAAACCTTTCATCCTATATATCAATCTTCGTCTCCGGACCATTCCGGAGACCCTCGTCATGTCCGGGATCTCATCCGGGACTCCGAACAACCTTCGGTAACCATGCACTTTTCTCACTAACAACCCTAGCGTCACCGAACGTTAAGTGTGTAGACCCTGCGGGTTCGGAAACCATGTAGACATGACCGAGACACTCCCAGGTCAATAACCAATAGCGGGATCTGGATACCCATATTGGTTCCTACATGTTTCTCGATGATCTCATCGGATGAACCACGATGTCAAGGATTCAGGCAATCCCGTATACAGTTCCCTTTGTCTAGTCGGTATGTTACTTGCCCGAGATTCGATCGTCGGTATCTCTATACCTAGTTCAATCTCGTTACCGGCAAGTCTCTTTACTCGTTACCGTAATACATAATCCCGTGACCAACTACTTAGTCACTTTGAGCTCATTGAGATGACGTATTACCGAGTGGGCCCGGAGATACCTCTCCGTCACACGGAGTGACAAATCCCAATCTTGATCCATGTCAACTCAACAGACACCCTCGGAGATACCTGTAGAGTACCTTTATAGTCACCCAGTTACGTTGTGACGTTTGGTACACACAAAGCACTCCTACGGTGTCAGTGAGTTACATGATCTCATGGTCATAGGAACTTATACTTGACATGCAGAAAACTATAGCGATAACTGACACGATCAAAAGCTATGTTAACGTTTGGGTCTCGTCCATCACATCATTCTCCTAATGATGTGATCCCGTTATCAAATGACAACTCATGTCTATGACCTGGAAACTGCGGTCATCTTTGATCAACGAGCTAGTCCTGTAGAGGCTCACTAGGGACACAAAGTCTGTCTATTCATCCACACGTGTATCTGAGTTTCCAATCAATACAATTATAGCATGGATAATAAACGATTATCATGAACAAGGAAATATAATAATAACTCTTTTATTATTGCCTCTAGGGCATATTTCCAACAATTACTTATAACTCCCACTCAAATTGACATCCCTCTGGTCATCTGAGCGTGACATGATCCAAATCCACCAACCCAAGTCCGATCATCACGTGAGATGAGGTGGTGTTAATGGTGAACATCTTCATGTTGATCATATCTACTATATGACTCATGCTCGACCTTTCGGTCTTCCGTGTTCCGAGGCCATGTCTGTACATGCTAGGCTCGTCAAGTCTAACCCGAGTGTTCTGCATGTGCAAAACTGGCTTGCACCCGTTGTATGCGAACGTAGAGTCTATCACACCCGATCATCACGTGGTGCTTCGAAACGACGAACCTTCGCAACGGCGCACACTCGGGGGGAACACAATTTTATCTTGAAATTTTAGTGAGGGATCATCTTATAATGCTACCGTCGTCCTAAGCAAAATAAGATGCATAAAAGGATTAACATCACATGCAAATCATAAGTGACATGATATGGCCATCAACTCGAGCTTTTGATCTCCATCTCCAAAGCACCGGCATGATCTCCATCGTCACCGGCGTAACACCATGATCCCCATCATCATGATCTCCATCATCGTGTCGCCATCGGGGTTGTCGCGCGCCCACCATGCTCTTACTACTATTGCTACCGTTTAGCGATAAAGTAAAGCATTACATAGCGCTTAATGATTGACACGCAGGTCATACAAAAATTAAAGACAACCCTATGGCTCCTGCCGGTTGCCGTATACATCGACATGCAAGTCGATATTAACTATTACAACATGATCATCTCATACATCAAATATATCTCATCATGTCATTGGCCATATCATATCACATACATACCCTGCAAAAACAAGTTAGACGTCCTCTAAATTGTTGTTGCATGTTTTACGTGGCTGCTATGGGTATCTAGCAAGAACGCTTCTTACCTACGCAAAGCCACAACGGTGATATTTAAGTTGTTATTTAACCTTCTACAAGGACCGCCTTCGTCGAATCCGATTCAACTAAGATAGGAGAGACAGACACCCGCCAGCCATCTTATGCAACAAAAGTCGCATGTCTGTCGATGGAACCGGTCTCATGTACGTGGACATGTAAAGTTGGTCCGGGCCGCTTCATCCCATAATGCCGCTGAATCAAGAAAGACCAAGGAGGGAAGCAATCTAAACATCAACGCCCACAAACCCCTTTGTGTTCTACTCGTGAAAACATCTACGCAAGAACCTAGCTCATGATGCCACTGTTGGGGAACGTTGCATGGGAAACAAAAATTTTCCTACGCTCACCAAGGTCAATCTAGGAGATGCATCTACGAGGGAAGAGTCGGATCCACATACCCTTGTAGATCGCTAAGCGGAAGCGTTCAAGAACGCGGTTGATGGAGTCGTACTCGCCGCGATTCAAATCGCCGAAGATCCCAGCACCGAACGGACGGTGCCTCCGCGTTCAACACACGTGCAGCTCGGGGATGTCTCCTCCTTCTTGATCCAGCAAGGGGGAAGGAGAAGTTGACGGAGAAACCCAGCAGCACGACGGCGTGGTGGTGATGGTGGTGGAGGAATTCCAGCAGGGCTTCGCCAAGCACTGCAAACTAGACGAAGATATTCGTGGGAGAGAGAGGGCAGCGCCGAGGCACGAACTTGTGTTGCTGCCCTCCCTCTGCCTCTCTTTATATAGGGGGAAGAGAGGGGAGGGGGCGCCCCTAGGGTTCCCCCTAGGGGGCGGCGGCCAAGGCCAGATGGGGCGGCCAAGGGGGGGCGGCGGCCAGGGCTAGGGTTTCCCCCCCCCCCCCCAAGGCGCCTTGCCCCCCAAGCCTAGGGGGTGCGGCTGCCCTAGGGGGGCCCAGCCCCTTAGGCGCAGGTGGAGGGGCCTAGGGGGGCGCACAGCCCCTGTGTGGGCTGTTGCGTCTCCCCACTTATGGCCCATAGGGCCCGTAACCTTTACCGTGGCCCCCGAAACACCTTTCGGTTCTCCGATTCCTTCCCGATGTTCCCCGGAACAATTCCGGACTCCGTTCACTCTCATCCTATATATCAATCTTCGTCCCCGGACCATTCCGGAGACCCTCGTCACGTCCGGGATCTCATCCGGGACTCCGAACAACCTTCGGTTACCATGCACTGTTCTCACTAACAACCCTAGCGTCACCGAACCTTAAGTGTGTAGACCCTGCGGGTTCGGAAACTATGCAGACATGACCGAGACACTCCCAGGTCAATAACCAATAGCGGGATCTGGATACCCATATTGGTTCCCACACGTTCCTTGATGATCTCATCGGATGAACCACGATGTCAAGGATTCAGGCAATCCCGTATACAGTTCCCTTTGTCTCGTCGGTATGTTACTTGCCCGAGATTCGATCGTCGGTATCTCTATACCTAGTTCAATCTCGTTACCGGCAAGTCTCTTTACTCGTTCCGTAATACATAATCCCGTGACTAACTACTTAGTCACTTTGAGCTCATTGAGATGACGTATTACCGAGTGGGCCCGGAGATACCTCTCCGTCACACGGAGTGACAAATCCCAGTCTCGATCTATGTCAACTCAACAGACACCTTCGGAGATACCTGTAGAGTACCTTTATAGTCACCCAGTTACGTTGCGACGTTTGGCACACACAAGGCACTCCTACGGTGTCAGTGAGTTACATGATCTCATGGTCATAGGAACTTATACTTGACATGCAGAAAACTATAGCGATAACTGATACGATCAAAAGCTATGTTTAACGTTTGGGTCTCGTCCATCACATCATTCTCCTAATGATGTGATCCCGTTATCAAATGACAACTCATGTCTATGACCTGGAAACCGCGGTCATCTTTGATCAACGAGCTAGTCCTGAAGAGGCTTACTAGGGACACAAAGTTTGTCTATTTATCCACACATGTATTTAAGTTTCCAATCAATACAATTATAGCATGGATAATAAACGATTATCATGAACAAGGAAATATAATAATAACTCTTTTATTATTGCCTCTAGGGCATATTTCCAACAGGCCGATCGGATGACAGCGACACTCTTGTGTCGTTCCCTCTTTGGGGGCGACATTCTTGGAGGTGTGCATTGCCTTGAGGGACTCGTGGACGATTTCATCGATGGAGCGGCGTTTCATGTGACGCATCGACGATGTGGAGTCTCGGCGGCGTGCTGCTGCAGGGTCTTGGCGACAGATGGGTGATGATGGATGCGCGTAGGGAGGTGGCGTTATCTGGCGTCGTGGTGGCGTCAACGGCAGGCCTGTTAAGGTCGATGCGTCGATAACTGCTCTGAAGATGGATGGGTGGAAGATGGTGGCGGCGGCCTCTGCAGAATGCACATGCGGTGCCCGCTGAGAGCGCGCTGGACCGGTGTGTGCCTCGGACTCGAGGATTGCGACTTGGTTGAGGCCTTCAATTTTGGATGTTGGACTGTGGTGTGAGGTTTGGACAGGCGGCCTGGACAATACACACCCCTTCATTAAGTTGATAGGAGTAGCGACAGTTTTTGTCTATATGATGGCTTCAGATTTATTGATGCATTATTTTACAAGGTCTTAATAAATAACTAATAAAATGGTTGTATGCATCGTTTTAGAGGTCAAGGGGCCTCTAGCCCCGGCGCCGATGGAGATTTTCGCTGACAAACTTGCACCACCGTCATGTTGCTGCTCCCCGCCACCACCGTGCTGCCGCCACCACCCCTACCCTAGGATAGATGATGGGGTGCCCCCCTCCGGCGAGGTACTTCCTTCTCTCCGGACTCCCTCCTGCAAACCTCTTTGGCCTTCTCAAAATAGACTAACCACAAAAGCTAAAGTCAGTCGACTGACATTTAGCTATTGTGCCAAAAAAAGAAAAGGTACAAGCGGATTGTCAAATTCCTATGTTCTTCATTTAAAAGTGAGATCAAATGATACCGAAGGAATATTGCTTTGCTTTTCCTTGACTCCATTCATTTGAACCAAAAATGTAAATAATGCTACCGAAGGATTCAATCTACTTTTCTTAGCAACCAAATAGTGAGTCCTAAAAGAAAGTGGCAACTAGCGAGGCATCCACGACAAGTCAAACACACCATGGTTGGGTAGCTTCGCGGCTCGGATCTTGCTAAGGGTTACTGTACAACATGAAATAGAAAATTAGAAAAATATTGTGCACATGACAACAATTGGAAACGAGGAATGGCCATTATTAACACATAAGAAATTGAGAATGCATTCATATATACCCCTAGCTCAAGTAGTTACGTTGTTGGCCTCTCCAAGTCCATCGTCGTTGGACGGCACGCGGCTCCGACGACCCCGTACTTCTCCTCGCGCGTGATGCTCGTGCACTCGAACCCGAGCGCCCGGGCCAGTAACTTCTGGATGTAGTTCGCCACCTCGACCGGCGACTTGCCATCGCCGCAGGTGAGCTCCCTCGGCAGCTGGTCGAGGAACGTGATCTCGTACGTCGGGCGCGGGTTCATGAAGAAGAAGTAGGGGTCCATGGCCTTCCGCCCGCGGACCGTCGAGCCGTGGAACATGCTCTCCTTGGTGGCGATGGCCACGGGCACGATGCGGTCCGTGAGCTCCGCGAAGAGCGCGCCGAACCGCAGCAGTAACGGCTCGCGGCAGGCCGTGCCCTCGAGGAACACGACGAGGTCGCCCTCCTCGAGCAGCCGCCGGATGCGGGCCGCGTCCCCGTCGCGCTCCCCGGACAGCGCGACGGCCTTGACCGGCGAGGTGTGGTCCGTCGGGACGCCGGAGGCGGTGTCATGCGTGACGCGTGTCACCTTGCGGCCCAGCGCGACGGAGACCATGGTCGGGTCGAGAGCGGTGCGGTGGTTGCACACGAAGAGGACGCCCGGCCGGCCCTTCGTGGGCGGCGGCGGCGGGCTGCCGCGCACGGCGAGCTTGACGCCCATGAGCTTGTAGGCGTAGAAGGCGACGCGGTCGGGGAGGAGCGGCTTGACGTGCACGCGGAGGAGCGCCAGGGCGAAGCCGATCGGCAACCACAGGAAGGTGAGCAGCGCGTTGATGTCGGTCGGGCGCTGGACGAGGCGGCCGTTGTGGAGGATGACGGGGCTCTCCAGCTGGTTCTTTGGCACCGGGCTGTACTTGCTCCGCGTCACGATGTACCCTTCCTGCATGCACGGGGGCGCAACTTAGCGTCTTAGCCATATACTGTACTTATGTCTCTAATTTTTTTTAGCCCATATGCACATCATGTCATGGAGCAGATGGAGGTTGCATAGGCAGCTCTGCCCCTGTATTTCTACAAATACATTGGATTTGCTAAACCTCATCAAGATGATATTTAGCTCTTTAAAAAAAAAGGATAGATGAGATTTAGCTATGTCATCTCTCACCGCAAGATCCGTGCTACTGTGCTCTGGCCTAAATACGTCTCCTCAGCGCTGCGTCGTATTTCTGTTGCCTGGTGGGCTGAGTGTCTCTTTTTAACTTGCGTGCTGCCTTCAGGGACGAAGCTAGAAGAAAAGGTTGCTGGGGTCAAGTAGTATGGGCCTGTTTGGATTGCAGCCCTCAGCTGCCAAACCAAAAAATTGGTCATTGACCAAGCCTGGCTTCCCGTTTGGATGAAAACCAATATTTTGGTGCGCCCAGCCCACTCCCACTTTCGCAATTCAGCTCGACGCCAAAAAGTTGGCAAGTCTGGGGCGGCCAAATCCCACGCCAATAAATTGGCTAGCCAACGATTGGCAGGGCTCACACAAGCAAGAACCAAACAACCCCATGGCAGTGGGTCAACTTCAACAAATAGATAGTGTTTAGTAGTAAATTAATAAAGTATTTCCTAATTTCATTGGGGTCAATTGACCCCAATGCCTACAAGCAAGCTACGTCCCTGGCTGCGTTGTGTTGCTTTAGGGGCCGTTTGGATTGCGCCCTAGGGAGCCCCGCCAAAATCGGCCATGCCAAAAAGTTGGCGAGCAATTTCGCCGCCCAGATTTCGCCAACGCCTGGGCGTAGGAACTGAACAGAGTTACCAAAAATTTGGCGTGGCTACGAAACATGGGCGTCAATCCAAACGAGCGCCCTTGGTAGCGGTCAACGCCAAAAAATTGGCAGGGCATCCCACGGCTGCGATCCAAACAGGCTCTTACTACTTCCGGACCAGGCGGATACTATTTGGCGCTTAAGCGCCCGTTGGCAAACGGGCGCCTGAAGGGCGCCTCTAATTGGGCTCGGCCCGTCTTTCCTTTTCTTCTCTCCTTTTTGTTGTAAACTTCAAAAAAAGGGTGAGACATGCAGGTTCTAACCAGAGACCTCGCGGTTGAGAGACGAGCGACCTAAGCACTAGGCCTTCTTAACTGTTCTTTTTATCTTTTTATCCTCTATTAATTCGCGGATTTTTTTTTCTTTTTTCTTGGAACTTTTTTATTTGGTTTTTTAGTTTGTTTTCTTTTTGCTTAATGTGTGAACTTTTTATTCGAGATCGAAGAACATTTTCAGAATCGATGAACTTTAAAATTTGATGAACCTTTTTAAAATCGGTGATTTTTTTCTTCAAATCGATGAATTTTTTTTCACTTTCCGATAAACTTTTATTGAAATTTGTTGAACATTTTTCAGAATATTGGTTTATATTTTTTTGTGAATTTTTTTTCAGATAATTAATGCCGGATATATAATATATATTTTGGTGTAGTACTAGAAGAACAATTAAAATATGTCATTTTCCAGTTACTGGACACGTATGACAGTTTGGTCTTGTGGTTACGGCGACAAATTGTTGGTGGTTATGTCTGAGCCCAAATCCCACAACTCCTTATGTAACATACTTATCAGATTTTTTCGGCTTTTCTTCAGCAGGTTTCTGGGCCGGCCCACAACGACCCCCTGCGAGCGCCGGAAGAGCCAACTGGCTGAGCTCCCTCCGAACCTTGCGCTTTGTCTGTGTTTTTCAGCTTTTTGTTGGGCCACGTTTGCCCCTGTGTTTGTAGTATTTTTTTTACTGACTAGTTTTGTGTTTCGAAAGGATGAGACTAACCGAAAAAGTGTGCATTTTGGATGCGACAGACTGAAGAAAACAGTACATTTTTGTTATCCATTTTTTATACTCATGAAATGGTGTGTCGATTTTGTTTTTCACACTGCCAGCAATGACGATGGCATACAGTTTATGCATATATGTAAGGGAGGAGTTTCAAACTTCAGCAACTCAGCAACTCAGCAGCGCATTGTTTTAAAATAATCTTTTTAGATTTGCGCAAATATAACTTGAATAAAAAAATTGTGGCTCACAAAACCCAATTTTGTCTCATGCAAAAAGTGGGCCTTTTTCATTGTTTCTCCCTATGGGTGTGGGTAGAAATGTACGAGTCGAGTTGTTTTATTTTACTTTTTTTCCCTTTTTTTTCTTTTTATTTATATTGCTTTAAATGTATGAACCATTTCTAAAGTCAATTATTTGAAATTCAAGATTTTTTTAATAAAACATTATGAATATTTTATTTTATTTTCTCCCTTTCCCTTTCCTTATTTTTTTATTTTTCCTTCTCTATTTTTTAAAATCCATGATTTTAAACAAAAAACATTTATAAATGTCTCATCTAATTTCTGACGTTTGACCTGTTCGCTTTAAATATTCTGTAAATCTTAATTGTCGGTTGTTTTGTCACACGCATGTCGTACTCCCATGTCTCGTCGTACATCCAGTATCCACTTGTCGGCCCGTTCCCGCGTGTATCTTTTGTTGGGTCGTCTTTGTGGCGCGATCTCGAGGGCCCATTTCTTTTTGGCATGCGTTGTACAAGTTGAAAATACGAGCTAGACGATGCCTCCTCTGTTCTCTTCATCACTGTCTCCCTTTTCATTCGCCTTTGCCATGGAGTAGAGCCGACACTAGCAGGAAGGAGGGAGTCGACAGTAGGGTTCGATCTTTCTCCTTGCGACGAAGAAGATGGCAGTTAATGATGATGTGATGAGTGGCCTCGAATCCATTTGTATCCCTTTTGTCGTATTTTCATCTTTGGTTTTTGTGATTTTTATTTAGAGAACTTGTTTGTCCTAGTTATAAATCCCCCACCCGAGACATGCAATTGGGTCGTCTTTTGTGTCCCAGTTGCAAGACCATCCCTCAATACGTAAGTCAGTCTGATCCATTTTATCCTAGTTGCAAGTGCACCCACTTGACATGCAACTGGGGGTCCGACCAATTTTCTCCAAGTTGTAACTCTATTCCTTACATGCAACTCGGGCAAGCCTTTTTCGTAGTCCTAATTGCAAGTCCACCCGTGACAGACAAAATTTTTTGGGTGGGGGCGGGGACCATTTCCCCAGCCATAACTCCATCCCCAACATGCAAGCGAGTCCCTTTTTTCCTAGTTGCAAGTACACCGTCGATAAACAACTAGGAGACTAAGTCATATTTGTCCCCAGTCGCCACTTCACCCCCGACCTGCAGTTTGGGGATCCCTAGTTGCAAGTTCACCCTTGATATGCAACTGGTGTCCGACCCACTTTTTGTCCAAGTTACAAGTTCACCCTTGACATGCAACTCGGGGCTCGATCCTTTTTGTCGCAATTGCAACTACGCATCTCACATGTAGTTGGGGTGGCCTGCCTTTTTTGTCTCAGCTGCAACTCCAGCCTTGACATGCAACTCGAGGGCCGCCTTTTTAGTTGAAAGTCCACCCTTGATATGCACCTGGCTCGAACTCCATTTTTTCGTGTTGCAAGTCCACCTCAACATGCAACGATGGGGGGGGGGCAATTATTTTTGTCCCAGTTGTAACTTCACGCCCCCTGCATGAAATTGGGCGGCACCATTTTTTGTCCTAGTTGCTAATCCACCCTAGTTACGCAATTGGGCCCTAACTAAATTTGTTTGAATTGCAAGTTCACCCTCGACATGCAATTGGAGTTTGGTGGGTGGGGAACGAGCCATTTTTGTTCTAGTTGCAAGACATGCAATTGAGGGGTCCGTCTTTTTTTGTCCCAGTTGCAAGTCCACGCTCGACGCGCAACTAAGCCTGGCCTATTTTGTCCCATTTCCAAGTCCATCATTGACACGCAACTTGGGCCCGACCAATTTGTCCCGGTTCCAATTCCACCCCGACATGAAATTGGGTGCTCCCAATTTTAATCCAAATTGAGATATAAAATATATTAGAACATTCAAAATCATTGTAGTACTACAAACCAGGTCCGCCCATTTTTTTTGGATATTTCGAGATCATTGTGCCCATCTAATTTAAAGTTTTTGAATAATTGTATAACTTTCGGCCAAAGTTGAATATTTTTTTAACTTGAAAAAATTCTCACAATTCAGTTCATGCTCATAAATACCCTAGGAAAGTTTAAGAACATTTTTGAACTCATTTAAAATTATGAAATGTTTTTCAACTTTTGATTAAGTTTTAATAAGAAAATATTTTTTTTTGAAAATAATAGTAACCCACTTGGTTGGTTCAGTCATGAGAATAACATTTAATTATTTTGTTAGTGTGAATATCTTTACACATGAATATCTAATAAAAAAGTTGTTAATTCAACTTTTCATTTAAATGTTTATATCAATGAAGTCATTTTTGTATTATAAGAAAAGTGTTTTCATATTTTATTTGTTTTTGCAATAGGAAAAAACTAAATAAACAAGTTGATTTATGGCGGTTGTACATACGTGTTTGTAAAAAAATTGGTTGTCTCAGCAGTTTCCACCACTTTTATTAGATAATAGTGGTTGAGAGGAGACATCAAATTTTTGTTTGTACTAATCATTTTTACTTCAAAAGTTATCGTACTACCAAATGTATATATTTTTTTCATTTGTAGGACCCTTAAATACTTTACCAATTTTCAAGATTAATCATCTAACTGCATTGGTAAATATTAAAACACTTACTTGTTCCATTTTTTTTGTCAACTGTGGAAGATACGTTGTGATTTAAAGTTAAAATTTTCATTGGTTTTTTAATGTATATTTGGGAATAGAATAATCCTTATCTAAATTTATTTTTTTCCAAGTCTAACTAGAAAAAAACTGAGGCATGTTCTCTACAAATAGATTGGTTTGACTTCAATGCATTATAGTGCGTTCGTTCATATGTGGCCGTGTACGTTTTAGTAGTATATATTCAAATATCTTACTCGATGGCTTTTGAGAATATAAATCTCATCAAATGTCGTTATAAGTATTACTAAATGCAGCTTAGGTGCAACTAACGAGAGCATTCTGGAATATGTGATATGTGGACAAGCGGCCAATCCTTGAGTTTCCTCAATGTCTCATTCCTTGGCACATTTTACTCTCTTTTTTTGCGGAAAACCTTGCATATTTCACAGTGTTTTGTTACACCTAGATGGGGAAGCAATGTACTGTGGTGCACCAATGTATTTGTGGTCGAATGTACACCCAAAAATATCAGGACTCACGGTCTACATATCACATAACTGTACAGGCGAGAAATGTGTGTAGAGAAGGTTATCAATTAACAGAACATGGAGTAGTGGAGCATTTGAGCATACCTTGCAGACGGACATGAAGTCGAAGTCGCTCTCCCTGTCCCCCATGCCGACGTCCGGCAGCGCGTCGCCGAACTCCCTCATCACCGCCTGCCTCTTGTGCTCGCTGACGAGCACGCCGGGCTGCGCGACGAACCCCGTCGCCCGCCCGGACCCGTCCACCTCCAGCTCCGTCCCGATGACCCTGTCGGCGCCGAGGAACGCCCTGGCGAACGGTTCCGCCATCACCCTGGGGCTCGCCGTGACGATGCACCTCCTGCCGAACGAGCGGAACACCCGCCACCCCTCCGGGTGCACGTCGCCGGCGTAGAACCTGGGGAGCACTGACCGCGCCACCGCCTCGATGTCGCTCACCCTCAGGCCCGCCACGGCGATGTACACGAACGTGCGCACCGCCAGCGGCTCCGACACGGAGATGTAGGTGAGGTACACCAACGGCACGGACGCGAGGAGGGCGAGCGCGCGCAGGAGGCCGCCAGCCTCGAGCGCGATGAGGAGGTAGTAGGGGAACGCGCTCCGGGACAGGAGCAGCGTGCCGTCGAGGTCGGCGGCGACCGTCTGCCGCGACCGCCCTTCCGTGGCGCACTCCTCGATCGGCCTGAACCTCGGAGCCGCCATGCCGTTTCTCATGCACGAAGAGGTCGGTGGACGTCGACGATGCTGTTTCTCACTCGATGCTTGTACCGTGAGTGGATAGTGGGGAGGTGAACGAAGAAGGATGGCAGCAGGCGCAGGGGATATATGATCGAGATGCCATGCGCCCTGGGTTCTTCAAGGATTCCAGCACACATGCATGGCGTGTCCGGCTCGTTAACCCATTAAATTGCAAGCTTTGCACTGTAGTCTGTCGTGATGAACCAGCAATTTTGCACTGTCGTTCTGGTCATGGTGTGCTAGCTCAGATGCGACCGCACACCTCCGTAGGGTGCACATTGCTAATCATCAGACCTTTCATTTCAGTACTCTGTATGAAGATCAATGTGGTACATTTGGATATTGATGCAATTTCAACGGGTACGAGCTGTAAAGTGGTAATAAATCTCGGTGAGCATGGAAATTCTTCACTGACGACACAGGATGCGGTGTCGACAGAACGCAAGCTTTTTGTGGACAGGGGCCGCTCGTGTGGCTCGGAGATCGGAACAGATCTGTGGCCGGCTGGCAGGATTCAATACACAGTGGAGATGGTCCTACGAAAGCTTGATGCAGAGGCAAGATTGGAGGATGCATGTGATGAAGGTCCCCCTTTTGTGGCGATGCACTTCACTGCCTGCCAAGTGGTCTACTCCGCTATTAGAGCAACTCCAATGGCCGACCTAAACATACGGCGATTTCGTCCGCTTTTTGTCCGTTTGGTCGGCTGCCCGCCCGACGTCCGTCCTGATTTAGATATGCGTCAGCAGCGTTCCAATGTGCCGATCCATATGTGTCGGTGTGGCCGGCTGACCGTCCTATTTTTTAACAAATAGCTTATTTTTTTGCATTTAAACATATAGTGAAATAACATAGTTTGAACCAAATAAAAATAGCATAGTTTTACAAGCCTAATAAAAATAACAATGTCTCATATAGTTTTGCAAGCGGAATAAAAAAAGTTACATATATTGGTTGCCGACATGAGCCCACATATGCTTAATCAAATCATTTTGCAGTTGCACGTGAGTTTCTCAATCACGCATGTCATGATGAAATTGGGTGAACTGTTCAAACGTTGCGGCTGCTCCCTGCTCAAGCACAACATTCTCACCCTGAAACAGAAACCCTTGATCGTACAGACGTTCCGGACGCTCATCTTTTACGATCATATTGTGCATGATCACACAAGTAGTCATCACCTCCCATAGTTTCTGCGTGCTCCAGGCATTAGCAGGATACCGAACGATGCCCCATCGAGATTGCAAAACACCAAAGGCACGCTCGACATCCTTCCTAGCACTCTCTTGCTCTTGGTCAAATCTTTTCCTCTTCTCTCTGACAGGGTTGGGGATTGTCTTGACAATAGTGGTCCACTGAGGATAGATAACGTCACCCAGGTAGTATCATTTGTCGTAGTTGTGGCCGCTGATAATAAAGTTCACCGATGGGTTGTTGCCTTCGGCAAGCCTAGCAAACACCGACGAGCGCTGAAGCACGTTGATATCATTGTGTGATCCAGCCATGCCAAACAATGAGTGCCAGATCCAGAGATCTTGAGACGCCACAACCTCTAGTATGACAGTGCAAGCCCTGACATGGCCCTTATACTGCCCTTGCCAAGCAGAAGGGCAGTTATTCCACTCCCAGTGCATGCAGTCTATGCTGCCAAGCATCCCTGGGAAGCCCCTGCTGGCATTAATCGCCAACAAACGGGCTGTATCTTCAGCAGTCGGCTCTCTCAAGTACTCAGGGCCAAACATAGCAATAACAGCCTTACAAAACAAATACAGGGACTCTAGGCATGTAGACTCGCTCATATGGACATACTCATCAATGAGATCAGCGGACACTCCGTATGCAAGCATTCGGATGGCGGCAATGCATTTCTGATAAGAGGAGAAACCAATCTTTCCAACAACATCCTTTTTGCACTTGAAATAGTCATCATAGTCGACCACCCCCTCTCTAATGCGGTTGAAAAGAAGTCTACTCATACGAAAACGACGGCGGAGTTTTTGATGTTTGAACAACAGATTTGTTGTATCAAAGTAGTCCTTCCAAAGAAGAAAATGCCCGCTCTCTCGGTTGCGATTCAACGCCGGAAGGTGGCCCGGAATGGAGCCACGGAACAACGGCCGCTGTCTGTTGAGGTGCTGATGGAACAACACGACAACCAATATCTCCTCCTCATCATCGGACGACGAGTCCTCAGAGTCGCAAAGGAAATTGTGAAAAAAGAACTCATCGGTGGAGTCCATTTTGTACCTTGACAAACTGTCGAACAGCTTGCGGGCGTCGACGAAGGATACGGCCGGCGAAGGGAATCGCGGCGCGCACGGACCAGCTTGCTGCCCTGCCGGCGTCCGACAAGCGTGCCGGTGAGGATCTGTCAGCTGCCAGCTTCTTGGTCGCGACCACGGCTGTGTGGTGGGGGGTAGGGGTTGGGGAGCGCGGATGGGAAGTAGTCGGCAACCCTAGTCGGCAAGACGGCGGTGACGGGCGACGTGGGACTAGCGGCGTTGCTGGGTAGATGTAAGAGCATCTCCAGCCGCCCCCAACACGCTCCCCAAAGGCCAATTTTTGGCGCCGGCGCCCAGAAACCGGACCAGTCACGCCCCAGGAGCCCGTTTTTCGCCGGTTAGGCCCGAAATTGGCGCCGGCGGACCCATGCCAAACCCGGTGATAACTCACAAGTGTAGGGGATCAGTTGTAGCCTCTTTCGATAAGTAAGCGTGTCGAACCCAATGAGGAGCTAAAGGCAGAACAAATATTCCCTCAAGTTCTATCGACCACCGATACAACTCTACGCACGCTTAACGTTCGCTTTACCTAGAACAAGTATGAAATTAGAAGTACTTGGTAGGTGTTGCGGGATAGGTTTGCAAGATAATAAAGAACACGTAAATATAAACTAGGGGATGTTTAGATAAAGAAGCAATAAAGTTAGTATATCGATTGTGGAAAAGTGGTGGTAGGAGTTATGAAATTGTCCCTAAGCAATTGACTACGTTACTAGACCGATAGCAAGTTTTATGTGGGAGAGGCCACTGCTAGCATGTCATCCCTGACTTGGAATTCTATGCACTTATGGTTAGAACTATTAGCAAGCATCCCCAACTAGTAACGTTCATTAAGGTAAAACCCAACCATAGCATTAAGATATATTGCCCCCCCTTCAATCCCGTATGCATCAATTCTATGCTAGGTTGAAGCTTCTGTCACTCTTGCCCTCCAATACGTAGTCCTATCAATATACAACTAACCCTATGGTGTGATCCAAGCGCGCGCTCATATGATGGGCACCAAAGGACAACAACATAACCACAAGCAATTTAAACCAATCATAGCAATTCACCAATTACCGATAGGACAACGAAAATCTATTCAGGCATCATAGGATGGCAACACATCATTGGATAATAATATGAAGCATAAAGCACCATGTTCAAGTAGAGGGTACAACAGGTTGAGGGAGAGTGGACCGCTGTATATAGATGGGGGAAGGTGATGAAGATGTTGGTGAAGATGACAGAGGTGTTGGTGTAGATCGCCGTCGCACGATGATGGCCCTGGTGGCTCTCTGGCGCCACCGAGAGCAAGGGGTAGAGAGCCCCCCTCCTTCTCCTTCTTCCTTGGCCTTCTCCCTAGGTGGGAGAAGGGTTCTCCCTCTGGTCCTTGGTCTCCATGGCATGGGAGGGGCGAGAGCCCCTACGAGATTGGATCTGTCTCTCTGTCTCTCTCTGTTTCTACGTTCCGAGATTCTGGCCTTTCACCGTTTCTTATATTCCCGGAGATCTGTAACTCCGATTGGGCTGAATTTTTGAAACTATTTGATTAGATTTCTTGCGGCAAAAGAAGGGCACCAACCGCCTTACGGGGTGGCCATGAGGGCCCAGGGCGCGCCTGACCCCCTGGGGCGCGCCCCCTGCCTCGTGGCCCCCTCGGGCATCGTCTCGCGTTGATTCTTCTTCCCAAAATTCACAAATATTCCAAAAAAATCTTCGTCCGCTTTTATCCCATTTGGACTCCGTTTGATATGGATATTCTGCGAAACAAAAAACATGCAACAAACAGGAACTAGCACTGGGCACTGGATCAATATGTTAGTCCCAAAAATAGTATAAAATGTTGCCAAAAGTATATGAAAGTTGTATAATATTGGCAGGGAACAATAAAAAATTATATATACGATGGAGACGTAGCAGCATCCCCAAGCTTAATTCCTGCTCGTCCTCGAGTAGGTAAATGATAAAAAAATATTTTTTGATGTGGAATGCTACCTAGCATAATCTTGATCATGTAATCTAATCATGGCATGAATATTAAGACACGAGTGATTCAAAGCAATAGTCTGTCATTTGACATAAAGGAATTTAATACTCGGGCATCCCAACAAACAATCAAGTCTTTCAAAATATAAATGCTAAAGAATGTTATCCCTACAAAATCATATAGTCTTTTATGCTCCCTTTTCCTAACACAAGGTACCCCTCATGCCCATCCTGGTGTCAGCCAAGCAATTGTTTTCATACTTTACTTTTTCGAACCTTTTCAACTCTTCACGCAATACATGAGCGTGAGCCATGGTCATAGCACTATGGGTGGAATAGAAGGTGGTAGTAGACAAAAGTAGGGAGAAAGTCTCACATCGACTAGGCGTATCAATGGGCTATGGAGATGCCCATCAATAGATATCAATGTGAGTGGGTAGGGATTGCCATGTAACGGATGCACTAGAGCTATAAGTGTATGAAAGCTCAAAGGAAAACCAGTGGGTGTGCATCAACTTGCTTGCTCATGAAGACCTAGGGCAATTCGAGGAAGCCCATCGTTTGAATATACAAGCCAAGTTCTATAACGAAAAATTCCCACTAGTATATGGAAGTGACAACATAGGAGACTCTCTATCATGAAGAACATGGTGCTATGATGATGCACAAGTGTGGAAAGAAGATAGTAGCATTGTCCCCTTTTTTCTTTTTTCTTTTCTTTTTTTGGGCCTTCCTTTTTTTATTTGGCCTTTCTCCTTTTTTTATTTGGCATTTCTTTCCCTTTTTTTGGCCTTCTTTCGAGACAATGCTCTAATAATGATTATCATCACACTTTTATTTACTTACAACTCGATGCTAGAACAAAGTATGACTCTATATGAATGCCTTCGGCGGTGTACCGGGATGTGCAATAATCTAGCGTAGCAATGACATCAAGAAACGGACAAGCCATGGAAACATCATGCTAGCTATCTTACGATCATGCAAGGCAATATGACAATGATGGTGCGTGTCATAACAAACGGAACGGTGGAGTTACATGGCAATATATCTCAGAATGGCTATGAAAATGCCATAATAGGTAGGTATGGTGGCTGTTTTGAGGAAGGGTATAAGGTGGTTTGATATACCGGCGAAAGTTGCGCGGTACTAGAGTGGCTAGCAAGGTGGAAGGGTGAGAGTGCGTATAATCCATGGACTCAACATTAGTCATAAAGAACTCACTTACTTATTGCGAAAAATCTATTAGCCCTCTAAGCAAAATACTATGACGCATGCTCCTATGGGGGAGGTTGGTAGGAGTTAACCATCGCGCCCCCCGACCTTCACGCAAAGATAAACAATTAAAATACAACGCGCGCCAATTTGGTTACATAGTTAGGAGACCATACATGCATGCTTCGGGAATCACAAACCTTAACACCAATATTTTTACTAAACCACAATCATTCAGTAGTACCTCCCACATATTAGCATCTCTATATCACAAAACTATTGCAAGGAATCAAACATATCATATTCAACGATCTACAAGTTTATGTAGGATTTTATGACTAACCATGTGAATGACCAATTCCTGTCAACTCTCTAAATAGATATAAGTGAAGCAAGAGAGTTTTAATTCTTTCTACAAAAGATATGCCCATGCTCTAACAAATATAAGTGAAGCAAAAGAGCATTCTACAAATGGCGGTTTTCTATGTGAGGAGAAACAGGCAATCCAAACTTCAAATGATATAAGTGAAGCACACGAAGCATTCTATAAAGCCATACTCAAAAGATATAAGTGAAGTGCAAAGAGCATTCTATAAATCAACCAAGGACTATCTCATACCAGCATGGTGCATTTATTCCACGACGCTCCAAGAGTTTACGCATATCACGTGAACGAAACGAATCCGAAAATATACCGATACTTATTGAAGAAAGATGGGATGCCTTCCGGGGCATCCCCAAGCTTAGACGCTTGAGTCTTCGTGAATATTTACTTGGGGTGCCTTGGGCATCCCCAAGCTTGAGCTCTTGCCTCTCCTCCTTCTCCTCACATCGAGACCTCTTCGATCTTCGAACACTTCATCCACACAAAACTTAACCGAACTTTTAGTGGCGGGGTTAGTGCATATGATCAATGAAATCACATCATGTACTGCTCTAACATTATTGCATAATTATGAACAAACATTACCCACTGTATGCTATCACAATTCTATGGCCCCAAGTCAAGGAGGCTTCAACAAGAATTCAAACATATGCAAATAATGAAGCTATAACAACAATCTGTGAAAACAGGACAGTCTGTAGTAATCTGAATATTAACCATACTTATTTAAATCAAACAATTCTGTCAAAATTAGGAAAAATGAATAATTTGTATATAAATACTTTTCAAAAAGTTTCAGATCCTTTCGACGTTCCAGTAAAAAATGTAAAATCACGCACTACAGGCAAAGTTTCTGTTTTTGCACCGCACAAACCAACAAACAGTTTAATCATCCTAAAGGAAACTCTTGGCACATTATTTTTATAATACAATGGAATTTTACAAGGGGATAGTTATTTTTGTTGAAAAGTTTCTGTAATTCAAGAATTGCAAAGTTTCCATGGGCATGAACAAAGTTCAAGGAGCTCCCCCATTTCAACGGTGCTCGTCCTTCTTACTTTCACTTTTCTTCTTGAAATTTTTTAGGTTCCCCTCTTTATTTTCTTGTTTTTAAACTTTATAAAATCACACAACAGAAGTAAATGATTCTCTAAAACTTCTGAGTTGTCTCCCTCGCACAACTTTCTTTAAAGCCATTAAGCTAGGCATATAGTGCTCAAGTAATGGATCCTCCCGGATCCCAAGTGTCGGGGGAAACTGATCGCCCACGAACACCTATGGGACCGGAGCCCCTTTTCGGTATGGCAAGGGGGCAGAGGATGCACAAAGAGCAGATCGAGGCAAACACACGAGCAGTTTACCCAGGTTCGGGCCGCACGGATGCGTAAAACCCTACTCCTGCCTTGGTTTGTATTGCGTTCTGGGCTCGGGAGCGAGAAGAACTACAGTGCTGATCGCTAGCAGTACCGAGCGTGAGAGCGATCAATGATCGGAACCCCCTCTACGTTGCGCATGGGCCTCCTTTTATAGGTCAAAGGTGTCACCGACAGGTGGCAATGCAGTCGAGGGTAAAAATGTAAAATTGGTGGTAGTTGGAACAGTGTATGCATAGTGCTCTATACCTAACTCTGACGGCAGGGGACAAGGGCATTGAATGCCCGCCGCCGTCGCCCTAAACAGTGCAAAAAACGTCCGTCGGGGTGCCACCGTTCGCCACGACGGTGGCCTCGTCATCGCACCTTGCCACCATGTACCCCAGGCTGCACAGCCTTCCGCCACGTGCGCCTGGCAGGGTCCCAGAGCGACACGTGGGTGGATGCGCTGGAGCACGGGCACCTAGTGGAAGTTTGCCGCGGCAAATGTCTTGCCGCGGTTGCTACCTTGCCGCGCCCGGGAGCTTGTCGCTCTCCGGGCCTTGCCGGGACGCGTGGCGCGTCGCGGCAAGTCTCTTGAAATGTCACGTTTGGCCTTCCCGGCAAGCTCCTCTTGCCAGGGTCTTGCGCCAGTGAAGTGGTCTTGAGTGATCTCATGCCTCGAGTGGCCTTCCCGGCAAGCTCCTCTTGCCGGGGTCTTGTTTCTTTAATCTTGAATACTTTGTTCTTGAATGGCTCCAAAGGAACCATAGTGAGCCTTGGCGGCCACACGGCCAGCCCTGCCACGGGACGCTGCGACCGCCCGTGCACAAGTTCGGGATACTAAGGTACCCCTACTTTAGTACACAGACAGGAGCCCCCGGGCCTGGGCCACACATGGTGCCGAGCGCTGTTGGGCCAGGCCCAAAACAGTGCACGGGCACGCGCGGCCCGCGGCACGCCGTATCCCACTCCGTATCCACCGCGCCCCTCCCTAACGGCACGCGTCGATCGCGGCGTCGTGGGAGAGATCGTGGCCTGTTTCTTTAATGGGGAAATGCGGAACGTCCCCCCCCTTAAAAGCAGGGGAAACAGGGGGAGTTCCTTCCATTCGCCCGTTGCTACTTCATCCTCCAGAAACCCCCGCCGCTCCCCTCCTCCCGAAGGTCGAAAGAGAGCAGCGCTCCGCCCCCCTTCCGCTGCCGCCAGCATCACCAGCGCCGTAGACTTCCCCCATCGTCCCCGCCATGGCCCCGAAGGGCGAGAAGGCGAAGGCCGCGAAGACTGCCAAGGCGCTGCGGCTAGCAGCAATGCGGAAGAAGATGGCGGTCTTTCCGCCATAGCTAGGCACGGAGGAGCTGAAGGAAACCTTCTATCTCTTCTGGTCGAGGGAGACAAAGGCGCATCCGCGCACCAAGGTACTCCCCGCTGTGGCCTGCGAGATGTTCCCGGGTGGCTATGCCTTTTTCGCTTTGTTCTTCTACTGCGGACTCTGCCCGCCCTTCTCGGAGTTCTTCTGCGATGTCATGAATACCTACGGGTTTCATCTCCTCGACTTCACCCCAAACGCCGTCTTGACCATGGCCATTTTCGCACATCTGTGCGAAAATTTCGTCGGAGTTTATCCCAATGTAGCTCTCTTCCGCCATTACTTCATACCTCGAGTCGAGTCAGGGTCACCTCTGTCTGGCGGGATCTCATGGATCTTTAGGCTCCATAAGAAAGACGCTTACTTGACGGGGGAGCTCCGCGGCAAGTGGTATGAGTGGAGGGCCAACTGGTGTTGGATTATGGAGGATGACCCGCAGCCGTTCACTTCCCGGCGCCAAGTCGCAGCAGTACGCGGCAATGACTGGAGTGACCTGCCCCCTGAGGACGACAAGATAATGATAGCCACCACTCGGATTCTTCGCCTCCGGCAAGCCAGGCTCACTGTAGGTGTCGTCGGGGCAGATTTCCTCCGCCGTCGCATCGCTCCCTTGCAGGAGAGAAAAAGGGCTGCTTGGGAGTTCGAGAACGCGGCAGACATCATGAGGCTGCGCCCGGGCCTCAATTACAACTTCACTGTCTTGGAGCTCAACGCAATGCTCCAAGCGCTATTCAAGTACGACTCCTCCCATCCTGAGTGGTTTGCGTTGCCGCCGGGCATAGTTCCATTGTGCAATAGCTCGGCGCTCAGCGCTGTCCGCGCGGCGATGCCGTTGTGTGATTCCCATGGGATCGACCCCACTTGGCGAGAACCTTTCGACGAAGCCGTGCAGACGTTCTTCGACAACCTGGTGGAGTTGCCGATCGACGCCGACGAGAAGAGGGGCCTCACCCGCGACACCACCGACCAGGAGATGGCATATATTGCCACCAGGTTGGAGGAGGCAGCTGCAGCTAGGGCCGCGAGCGAGTTTGGATATACTGTGGAGGAGGCGGAGGCAGCGGAGGCGACAAGCCTCGCCGAGGAGGAAGAGCTCCGCAAAGCGGGAAAGCTTGCCGGGCGACTTGCCGAGACAAGCGAGCCCATCGAACAACGCGCCGAGTCGAGCGGGCCCGCCGAGCAGGGCGTCGGGTCGAGCGACCCCGCCGAGGACTCGGGCGGTTCTCTGGACCTCGGCTCCTCATCTTCGTCCTCGGGTAGCTCGCCGCCACCGGCAAGTCCTCCGGCTCAAACAAGGAGGCGCCTCCGCAAGACCGCAGACGTGGCGGGGTGGCAGGTGGGTCAGCAGCCACAGCGCCGCCCGACACGCGCCACCGCGACGAGCAAGGCCGCCAAGGGAGTGCCTCGTGCTTCAACGGCAACCGGAGGAGGATCTTCCCGGACCGGCTCCACTGCTCCTTCCGCCCCTCGCGCTTCGGCGACAACCGGAGCGGGGTCTTCTCAGACCGCCGCCCCCGCTCCCGCCAAGCGGCCAAGGGAGCCCACTCCCCCAGCTCCTCGGGCCGGGACGCGCGAGCCGGACTTTGATTTCTCGGCGCTCAGCTCCGACGAGGAGGAGGAAGAAGAGTAAGTCTTCGCGATTCTTGTTTTTTTTTGGTTTTCTGTTGATTCTTGTCTTGTATTTCTTTTGTCTGATTCCGATCATGTCTTTCTTCCAGGACTCTGGCCCAGAGGGCGGCGAAGAGGGCCAAAGCCCCAGTGATTGTCATCGAGGACGAGCCCGCCGCAGCTGCAGGGGGTGCGCCTGCGACTGGCTTGTAGGACCCGACAGCCGTTCTCCAGAGCAGCCCCCAGCGCAGCCCCCAGCGTAAGTCATCTCTCCACTTTCCGCTTATCGGGCGTGCGTGGGCCTTCTATCCTTATTGATGTTTTGTTTGTTGACTTGTGCAGAAGCAGAGCAGCAACATCAGGAGCGCCAGGAGACCACCTCCGACGCGCCGCAAGCCTCGACCGTACCACCAAGGGGAAGCTCCTCGGCGAGGGAGATCACCCCGCCAAGGGCTAGTACCCCGCCAAGGGTGAGCACCCCGCCAAGGGCGGGCACTCCGCCGAGGGCGAGTACGCCGCCAAGGGATGGCGCCGGCGGCCCTCCGCCGGCGGGAGCTACCACCACGCCGCCGAGGGAGAGCTCCCCGACAAGGAACCCCGCCGAGGAGGAAGCCCGCGCAGGTAAGCCCTTGGACTTTTCTTCTTTGGATCTTCTCTTTTTTTGGATATTTGCTTGACAATCTTTCCTTCTTTTTCTTTTCTTCTGCCAGACCCTTCCGCCCCAGAGCCGATGGAGACGGAGGTCGCCGTCGAGGAGGACGTGCGCGGCAACGCTGGTGACGCCGTCGCTACCGAGGAGGCGGCCGGTGCCGACGAGCCCGCCGCCGAAGAGGCAGCCAAGGCCCCTGGCGCGGCAGCCGAGGAGGGGACCGGCAGTCGCACTGACGGCCCTGAGGCCGCAGGAGCGTCAGACGCTGCACCGGCTGCCGATCCCTCTGCTGCCGCGGCCGAGCCAGGCGCCTATCTGGAGGTCGGCAACGGTGTCTTCATCCAGCTCCCGTGGGCGTCCACATCCAGGGCGCCCGCGGAGGGAGAGGTCTTCGACGGGGAGGTCCTTGCCTCCGCCGGGTTGAAGTTCGTCGATGCGCCAAGCAGCAGCAGCGAGCCCGAGGAGGAGCGACTTCTGCGGAGGCTTTTGTCTCTGTACCGCGCCCGGCAGGCCAAGCTGGAGTCCCGAGAGGCTCTGGCCGCCAAGGCAGGAGTGGACTTGGATAAGCGTGCAGAAGAGCTCCGAGCCAGCAACCAAGCAGCTCTCCGATCCTTGGCGGAGGAGCGGGAGCAGCTTGCTGAGGCGCATCAGGCATTTATTTTGGAGAAGGCCGAAGCAGAGGAGCAGCAACGGCTCGCCGCCGAGGAGTTGTCCCGGCGAGAAGGCGAACTGACGCAGCGGAAGGTCGACCTCGATAGCCACGAGGATGAGCTTGCCGCGCGCGAACAGTCTCTTGGCGGAGCTCTGCAGGAAGCGAAGGACACCGCTGCGGCTGCTGAGACCGCCAAGAGGGACTTGGAGGCGAGGATGGCGCAACTGGAGACCAACTTGAAGACGAGCAGAGAGAAGGTTGCCGCACTTGTGCTTGAGAGGGAGAAGGACGCCCACAGCTTCCGAGCTGCATGTCCGCCTCTCCGACAAGGGCAAGGAGCTCGCCGTCGCCAAGGACTCCATCGCTGATCTGGAGCTGAAGCTGTCCACCCTCACCACAACGCTTGACGGCGCCAGAGAGCGGGAGGCGAAGCTGAAGGAGAAGCTCAGGGCCGAGAAGGCGCTGTTGGACAGCGCCGCCCTCTCCCAAAACAACTTCAGGCTGACGGTGGAGCACTAGACAGAGGGTCTTCTTGCCGCCGCCGCCGACGTCGACAAGGAGTTGGCGGAGCACCTCGGGTACTCCACCGACGAGAACCTCCCTCACAGCGCCAAGTTGAGTTTGTTCTTCAGGGGGTTGGCGCCGGCCCTCCAGCAGCTCCGGGAAAGGATCCCAATGCAGCTGGCGGACGAGTCGCGCAGGCTCTGCGCGGGGGCCCTCGAGAAGGTGTTGATGAAGATAGTCCACCGCAACCCAGGCCTCAACCTCACCAACGTCCTCAGGACCTTGCCGCCGGACGTTGACCAGGAGGCGCTCAAGGCCCTTGTCGCGCCTATTGTGAACAAGGTGGGCGGCATCAAGAGGGTCGAGGGCGACCGCGCGGACTAGTCTTGTTTACTTTCTTCTTTCCTTTGTCGCTGCCAATCATGTTATGAACAATAGTCTATTAGTGCTGCGACAAGTTGCTTTGTAATATAACTTTATCTTAGGCACTGAATGCAATGTTATTTCCTTTACTTGACTTCCTTGCTTTGTATGCTTTTACCCTACGCTGTCAGGGAACTTGCCGGCGAAGGCACCTTTGCCGCGAGCGCTGAGTGCGGAACTTCAGCAGCCTGCTGGCAATGCTGTTGCCGACAAGAAACCTTGTCGCAGCTAGTCGCAGCACACTTAGATTGTTGAGCGAACTCGAAAACGAAGCAAGGGCGCGACATTAGTCGCATCACACTTAAGCCATTGAGCGTACTCGAAACAAAGTAAGGGCGCGGCTAGCCACGAGTTGGTTCCTCCGCGCACAGGTTTTCCATAAAAAGTGCGGTCGTTCAAGGAAGATAACTCAAAAATTTAAAAATTTGATTGCTCAAACTTTGGCAACTTAGGTTTTGTGTCGTTTGCTTCCCGGCAAGGCAGGGTTTTCTTGAACGGCGCCTGGGCGCCTGGCCCATACCACTATCTTCCTTCCCCCCAGCAAACCTGTGCGTGAGGGATCCTTCCTCTGCTGGAGAAAGAAGGCAGAAGAGAAAATGTAGATATGGAGCTCTCTGGCTCGTTATTGCTTACCGGGGGTAGGTGCTGCACGAAGTGTCAGATAGTACATGCAGAAGGCAAAAAAGCATAAAAAATGACAAGTTGTGCGGGGCACATAAGCTTTACTGATGCACGGGGTCTGCGCCCGGCTTTGTACAAAGGATTACATGCAACAGCGGCAAGACTTGTACAAAAGGTGGTTGCCGGAGCGGATCACGGCAACCGCGCCTTATGGGTAAAACTTGCGAAGATGCTCAATGTTCCAGGAGTTGCTCACCGGTAAGCCATCTTCGGTCTCTAGGCGGACTGCGCCGGGTCTAGTGACTTGTTTCACCCGATAAGGGCCTTCCCACTTCGGCGTCAACTTGTTGGAATTCTTGGCGGACTGAACGCGCCGAAGAACAAGGTCGCCTTCCTCGAGACTTCTGGCTTTAACTTTGCGGCTATGGTAGCGGCGCAAAGCTTGCTGGTATCGAGCAGCTCGTACAGCAGCCTGAAGACGGTTCTCCTCGAGGAGCAGCGCATCATCTTGCCGCAGCTGCTCGAGCTCGAGCTCATCGTAAGCGAGCACTCGAGGCGACCCGTACACGAGTTCCGTGGGGAGAACTGCCTCTGCTCCATAGACTAGAGCAAAGGGTGTTTTGTTGGAAATATGCCCTAGAGGCAATAATAAAAGAGTTATTATTATATTTCCTTGTTCATGATAATCGTTTATTATCCATGCTATAATTGTATTGATTGGAAACTCAAATACATGTGTGGATGAATAGACAGACTTTGTGTCCCTAGTGAGCCTCTACAGGACTAGCTCGTTGATCAAAGATGACCACGGTTTCCAGGTCATAGACATGAGTTGTCATTTGATAACGGGATCACATCATTAGGAGAATGATGTGATGGACAAGACCCAAACGTTAAACATAGCTTTTGATCGTGTCAGTTATCGCTATAGTTTTCTGCATGTCAAGTATAAGTTCCTATGACCATGAGGTCATGTAACTCACTGACACCGTAGGAGTGCTTTGTGTGTGCCAAACGTCACAACGTAACTGGGTGACTATAAAGGTACTCTACAGGTATCTCCGAGGGTGTCTGTTGAGTTGACATGGATCGAGACTGGGATTTGTCACTCCGTGTGACGGAGAGGTATCTCCGGGCCCACTCGGTAATACGTCATCTCAATGAGCTCAAAGTGACTAAGTAGTTGGTCACGGGATTATGTATTACGGTAACGAGTAAAGAGACTTGCCGGTAACGAGATTGAACTAGGTATAGAGATACCGACGATCGAATCTCGGGCAAGTAACATACCGACGAGACAAAGGGAACTGTATACGGGATTGCCTGAATCCTTGACATCGTGGTTCATCCGATGAGATCATCGAGAAACATGTGGGAACCAATATGGGTATCCAGATCCCGCTATTGGTTATTGACCTGGGAATGTCTCGGTCATGTCTACATGGTTTCCGAACCCGCAGGGTCTACACACTTAAGGTTCGGTGACGCTAGGGTTGTTAGTGAGAAGAGTGCATGGTTACCGAAGGTTGTTCGGAGTCCCGGATGAGATCCCGGACATGACGAGGGTCTCCGGAATGGTCCGGAGACGAAGATTGATATATAGGATGAAAGGTTTCGGAGTCCGGAAGTGTTCCGGGGAGCATCGGGAAATCGGCGGATTACCGGAAAGGGTTTCGGGGGTCCCGGAAGTGTTTCTGGGCCTAATGGGCCACAAGGGGGGACACCACAGCCCTCATAGGGCTGTGCGCCCCCCCTGGGCCCTCTCCTCATGCGGCTAAGGGGGGCTGGGCCCCCTAGGGCAGCCGCACCCCTTGGAGTGGGGGGCAAGGCACCTAGGGGGGGAAACCCTAGGGCCAGGCGCAGCCCTTGGCCGCCGCCCCCCCTGCCCTGGCCGCCGGCCCCCCTAGGGGAAACCCTAGGGCGCCCCCCTCTCCTCCTTCCCCCTATATATAGAGAGGTAGAGGGAGGGCAGCCAACACACGTTTGTGCCTCGGTGCTGCCCTCCCTCTCCCATAACATCTTCTTCTCCCGTGGTGCTTAGGCGAAGCCCTGCTGGAATCCTCCTCCACCATCACCACCACGCCGTCGTGCTGCCGGTTCTCCATCAACCTCTCCTCCACCCCTTGCTGGATCAAGAAGGAGGAGACGTCCCCGAGCCGTACGTGTGAAGAACGCGGAGGCACCGTTGCTTCGGTGCTAGGATCTTCGGCGATCTGAATCGCGGCGAGTACGACTCCATCAACCGCGTTCTTAACGCTTCCGCTTAGCGATCTACAAGGGTATGTGGATCCTACTCTCCCCTCGTAGTTGCATCTACTAGATTGATCTTGGTGAACGTAGAGAAATTTTTTTGTTTTCCATGCAACGTTCCCCAACAGTGGCATCATGAGCTAGGATCTTGCGTAGATGCTTTCTCGAGTAGAACACAAAAGGGTTTGTGGGCGTTGATGTTTAAATTGCTGCCCTCCTTAGTCTTTCTTGATTCAGCGGTATTATGGGATAAAGCGGCCCGGACCAACTTTACATGTCCACGTACATGAGACCGGTTCCATCGACAGACATGTGACTTTTGTTGCATAAGATGGCTGGCGGGTGTCTGTCTCTCCTATCTTAGTTGAATCGGAATAGAACAAGGCGGTCCTTGTAGAAGGTTAAATAGCAACTTGAATATCACCGTTGTGGCTTTGCGTAGGTAAGAAGCGTTCTTGCTAGATACCCGTAGCAGCCACGTAAAACATGCAACAACAAATTAGAGGACGTCTAACTTGTTTTTGCAGGGTATGTATGTGATATGATATGGCCAATGACATGATGAGATATATTTGATGTATGAGATGATCATGTTGTAATAGTTAATATCGACTTGCATGTCGATGCATACAGCAACCGGCAGGAGCCATAGGGTTGTCTTTAATTTCTGTATGACCTGCGTGTCAATCATTAAGCGCTTTGTAATGCTTTACTTTATCGCTAAACGGTAGCAATAGTAGTAAGAGCATGGTGGGCGCCGACAACCCCGATGGCGACACGATGATGGAGATCATGATGATGGGGATCATGGTGTGGCGCCGGTGACGATGGAGATCATGCCGGTGCTTTGGAGATGGAGATCAAAAGCACGAGTTGATGGCCATATCATGTCACTTATGATTTGCATGTGATGTTAATCCTTTTATGCATCTTATTTTGCTTAGGACGACGGTAGCATTATAAGATGATCCTTCACTAAAATTTCAAGATAAAATTATGTTCCCCCCGAGTGTGCGCCGTTGCGAAGGTTCGTCGTTTCGAAGCACCACGTGATGATCGGGTGTGATAGACTCTACGTTCGCATACAACGGGTGCAAGCCAGTTTTGCACATGCAGAACACTCGGGTTAGACTTGACGAGCCTAGCATGTACAGACATGGCCTCGGAACACGGAGGACCGAAAGGTCGAGCATGAGTCATATAGTAGATATGATCAACATGTTGATGTTCACCATTGACACCACCTCATCTCACGTGATGATCGGACTTGGGTTGGTGAATTTGGATCATGTCACGCTCGAATTACCAGAGGGATGTCAATTTGAGTGGGAGTTATAATTAATTTGATTAGGTAATAACTCACTTATCATGAACAATAGTCTAAAATGTCTTTGCAAATTTTTGTTGTAGATGGCTCGCGCAGTAGCTCCCCTGAATTTTAATGCGTTCCTAGAGAAAGCTAAACTGAAAGATGATGGGAGCAACTTTGTGGACTGGCTCCGCAATCTGAGGATCATCCTCACAGCTGCCCAAAAGGTTTATGTCCTAAATGCACCGCTAGGTGACCCCCCCGCTCCTACAGCCCCTGCAGACGTTTTGAACGTCTGGCAGACACGTTCTGATGACTATTCGATAGTGCAGTGTGCCATGTTGTACGGCTTGGAAGGAGGACTTCAAAGGCGTTTTGAACGTCATGGTGCATATGAGATGTACCAGGAGTTGAAGTTCATCTTTGAAAAGAATGCTAAGATCGAGAGGTATGAGACCACCGATAAATTCTTTGCTTGCAAGATGGAGGAGAATTCGTCTGTCAGTGAGCACTTGCTGAAGATGTCTGGGTACTATACCCGCATAGCTGATCTGGGACTTGTGTTCCCGGATGAGGCTATCATTGACAGAATTCTCCAGTCACTCCCTCCAAGCTACAAGAGCTTCGTGCAGCAGTATAACATGCAAGGGATGAACAAGACCATCGCCGAGCTGTTTTCGATGCTGAAAGTCGCTGAGGCAGACATCCAGAAGGAGTATCAAGTGTTGATGGTCAATAAAACCACCAGTTTCAAGAAGAATGGCAAGGGCAAGAAGGGTAACTCTAAGAAGGGTGGCAAAGCAGTTGCTAATCCAGTGAAGAAACCCAAGGCTGGGCCCAAGCCAGAGACTGAGTGTTTCTATTGCAAGGGGAACAACCACTGGAAGCGGAACTGCCCCAAGTATCTGGCGGACAAGAAGGGGGCCAACAACAACAAAGGTATATATGATATACATGTTATTGATGTGTACCTTACCAACTCTCGTTGTAGTGCCTGGGTATTTGATACCGGTTCGGTTGCTCACATTTGCAACTCTAAACAGGAACTGCGGAATAAACGGAGGCTGGCGAAGGACGAAGTGACGATGCGCGTGGGAAATGGTTCCAAGGTTGATGTGATCGCCGTCGGCACGCTCGCTCTTCGATTACCATCGGGATTAATTATGAACCTGAATAATTGTTATTTAGTGCCTGCGTTAAGCATGAACATTATATCTGGATCTTGTTTATTGCGAGACGGTTACTCATTTAAGTCAGAGAATAATGGTTGTTCTATTTATATGAGTAATATCTTTTATGGTCATGCACCCGAAGTTAGGGGTTTATTCTTATTGAATCTCGATAGTGATGATACACATGTTCATAACATTGATGCCAAAAGATGTAGAGTAGATAATGATAATACCACTTTCTTGTGGCACTGCCGTCTGGGTCATATCGGCGTAAAACGCATGAGGAAGCTCCATGCTGATGGACTTTTGGAGTCTCTTGATTTTGAATCACTTGACACGTGCGAGCCGTGCCTCATGGGCAAGATGACAAGGACCCCGTTTTCAGGGATAATGGAACGGGCAAGTGACTTATTGGAAATCATACATACTGATGTGTGCGGTCCGATGAGTGTAACGGCGCGCGGTGGATATCGTTATTTTCTCACCTTCACTGACGACTTAAGTAGATATGGGTATATTTACTTAATGAAGCATAAGTCTGAAACTTTTGAAAAGTTCAAGCAATTTCAGAGTGAAGTTGAAAATCATCGTAACAAGAAGATCAAGTTCCTACGATCTGATCGAGGGGGAGAATATCTGAGTTATGAGTTTGGTGATCACTTAAGAAAATGTGGAATTGTTTCACAGTTGACGCCACCCGGAACACCACAGCGTAATGGTGTGTCCGAACGTCGTAATCGAACCCTATTAGATATGGTACGTTCTATGATGTCTCTTGCCGATTTGCCACTATCGTTTTGGGGATATGCGTTAGAGACAGCTGCATTCACTTTAAATAGGGCTCCATCTAAGTCCGTTGAGACAACATCGTATGAACTATGGTTTAGTAAGAAACCGAAGTTGTCTTTTCTCAAGGTTTGGGGTTGCGATGCTTATGTCAAAAGGCTTCAGCCAGAAAAGCTCGAACCCAAAGCGGACAAATGTGTCTTCATAGGATACCCAAAAGAAACTGTTGGGTACACCTTCTATCTCAGATCCGAAGGCAAAGTGTTTGTCGCTAAGAACGGGTCCTTTCTCGAGAAAGAGTTTCTCTCGAAAGAATTGAGTGGGAGGAAGGTAGAACTTGATGAGGTTATTGAACCTCTGCTTCAACCAGAGAGTAGCGCAGCACAAAAGGATGTTTTTGTGGAGCCTGCAGAGGTTGAAGAGGAAGCCAATGATGATGATCAAGAAGCTTCTGATCAAGTTACTACCGAACCTCGTAGGTCGACAAGGGTACGCACTGCACCTGAGTGGTATGGTAACCCTGTCTTGGAGGTCATGTTGTTAGACAACGGTGAACCTACGAGCTATGGAGAAGCGATGGTGGGCCCGAATTCCGACAAATGGTTAGAGGCCATGAAATCCGAGATGGGATCCATGTATGAAAACAAAGTATGGACTTTGGAAGTATTACCTGAAGGGCGGAAGGCCATTCAGAATAAATGGATTTTTAAGAGGAAGACGGACGCTGACGGTAATGTCACCGTGTATAAAGCTCGACTTGTGGCAAAGGGTTTTTCACAAGTTCAAGGGATTGACTACGATGAGACTTTCTCACCCGTAGCGATGCTTAAATCCGTCCGAATCATGTTAGCAATAGCTGCATATTTCGATTACGAAATTTGGCAGATGGATGTCAAAACAGCGTTCCTTAACGGTTTTCTTAAGGAAGAGTTGTATATGATGCAACCGGAAGGTTTTGTTGATCCAGAAAATGCTGACAAAGTATGCAGGCTCCAGCGTTCCATTTATGGGCTGGTGCAAGCATCTCGGAGTTGGAATCTTCGCTTTGATGAGGTGATCAAAGCGTTTGGGTTTATACAAGTTTACAATGAAGCTTGTATTTACAAGAAAGTGAGTGGGAGCTCTATAGCGTTTCTAATATTATATGTGGATGACATATTGCTGATTGGAAACAATATAGAATTTTTGGATAGCGTGAAGGGGTATTTGAACAAGAGTTTTTCGATGAAAGATCTCGGTGAAGCTGCTTTCATATTGGGCATCAAGATCTATGGAGATAGATCAAGACGCTTGATAGGACTTTCACAAAGTACATACCTTGATAAAGTTTTGAAGAAGTTCAAAATGGATCAATCCAAGAAGGGGTTCTTGCCGGTATTGCAAGGTACGAAGTTGAGTAAGACTCAATGCCCAGTGACTGCGGAAGATAGAGAAAAGATGAGTGTCGTCCCCTATGCTTCAGCCATAGGCTCTATCATGTATGCAATGCTGTGCACAAGACCAGATGTCAGCCTTGCCATAAGTATGGCCGGAAGGTTTCAAAGTAATCCTGGTATGGATCACTGGACAGCGGTCAAGAATATCCTAAAGTACCTGAAAAGGACTAAGGAGATGTTTCTCGTTTATGGAGGTGATCAAGAGCTCGTCGTAAAGGGTTACGTCGATGCAAGCTTTGACACTGATCCGGATGACTCTAAGTCTCAAACCGGATACGTATATATTCTCAACGGGGGAGCGGTAAGCTGGTGCAGTTCCAAGCAGAGCGTGGTAGCTGATTCTACATGTGAAGCGGAGTATATAGCTGCCTCGGAGGCGGCAAAGGAAGGTGTCTGGATGAACGAGTTCATGACAGATCTTGGAGTTGTGCCTAGTGCACTGAACCCAATGACTCTGTTCTGTGACAACACTGGTGCCATTGCTCTAGCCAAGGAACCAAGGTTTCACAAGAGGACCAGACACATAAAGCGACGCTTCAATTCCATCCGCGATTCAGTCAAGGAGGAGGACATAAACATTTGCAAAGTACACACGGATTTGAATGTTGCAGATCCGTTGACTAAGCCTCTTCCACGGGCTAAGCACGATCAACACCAAGACTCTATGGGTGTTAGATTCATTACCTTGTAATGCTAGATTATTGACTCTAGTGCAAGTGGGAGACTGTTGGAAATATGCCCTAGAGGCAATAATAAAAGAGTTATTATTATATTTCCTTGTTCATGATAATCGTTTATTATCCATGCTATAATTGTATTGATTGGAAACTCAAATACATGTGTGGATAAATAGACAGACTTTGTGTCCCTAGTGAGCCTCTACAGGACTAGCTCGTTGATCAAAGATGACCGCGGTTTCCAGGTCATAGACATGAGTTGTCATTTGATAACGGGATCACATCATTAGGAGAATGATGTGATGGACGAGACCCAAACGTTAAACATAGCTTTTGATCGTGTCAGTTATCGCTATAGTTTTCTGCATGTCAAGTAAGTTCCTATGACCATGAGATCATGTAACTCACTGACACCGTAGGAGTGCTTTGTGTGTGCCAAACGTCGCAACGTAACTGGGTGACTATAAAGGTACTCTACAGGTATCTCCGAGGGTGTCCGTTGAGTTGACATGGATCGAGACTGGGATTTGTCACTCCGTGTGACGGAGAGGTATCTCCGGGCCCACTCGGTAATACGTCATCTCAATGAGCTCAAAGTGACTAAGTAGTTGGTCACGGGATTATGTATTACGGTAACGAGTAAAGAGACTTGCCGGTAACGAGATTGAACTAGGTATAGAGATACCGACGATCGAATCTCGGGCAAGTAACATACCGACGAGACAAAGGGAACTGTATACGGGATTGCCTGAATCCTTGACATCGTGGTTCATCCGATGAGATCATCGAGAAACATGTGGGAACCAATATGGGTATCCAGATCCCGCTATTGGTTATTGACCTGGGAATGTCTCGGTCATGTCTACATGGTTTCCGAACCCGCAGGGTCTACACACTTAAGGTTCGGTGACGCTAGGGTTGTTAGTGAGAAGAGTGCATGGTTACCGAAGGTTGTTCGGAGTCCCGGATGAGATCCCGGACATGACGAGGGTCTCCGGAATGGTCAGGAGACGAAGATTGATATATAGGATGAAAGGTTTCGGAGTCCGGAAGTGTTCCGGGGAGCATCGGGAAATCGGCGGATTACCGGAAAGGGTTTCGGGGGTCCCGGAAGTGTTTCTGGGCCTAATGGGCCACAAGGGGGGACACCACAGCCCTCATAGGGCTGTGCGCCCCCCCCCCCCTGGGCCCTCTCCTCATGCGGCTAAGGGGGGCTGGGCCCCCTAGGGCAGCCGCACCCCTTGGAGTGGGGGGCAAGGCACCTAGGGGGGGAAACCCTAGGGCCAGGCGCAGCCCTTGGCCGCCGCCCCCCCTGCCCTGGCCGCCGGCCCCCCTAGGGGAAACCCTAGGGCGCCCCCCTCTCCTCCTTCCCCCTATATATAGAGAGGTAGAGGGAGGGCAGCCAACACACGTTTGTGCCTCGGTGCTGCCCTCCCTCTCCCATAACATCTTCTTCTCCCGCGGTGCTTAGGCGAAGCCCTGCTGGAATCCTCCTCCACCATCACCACCACGCCGTCGTGCTGCCGGTTCTCCATCAACCTCTCCTCCACCCCTTGCTGGATCAAGAAGGAGGAGACGTCCCCGAGCCGTACGTGTGAAGAACGCGGAGGCACCGTTGCTTCGGTGCTAGGATCTTCGGCGATCTGAATCGCGGCGAGTACGACTCCATCAACCGCGTTCTTAACGCTTCCGCTTAACGATCTACAAGGGTATGTGGATCCTACTCTCCCCTCGTAGTTGCATCTACTAGATTGATCTTGGTGAACGTAGAGAAAAATTTTTGTTTTCCATGCAACGTTCCCCAACATGTTTGCCCGGTGGCTCGATTTGGTGTCGTCCTGATCGACCAAAGACCCGCCGGCAACTCCTCGATCCAATTTCTTCCGCACTTGTGCAGCTTGTCGAAAGTTCTCGTTTTGAGTCCGCGCAGCACTTCAGCATTTGCCCTCTCCGCTTGACCGTTGCTCCTCGGGTGAGCAACAGAAGCGAAACAGACCCTGGCGCCAAGGTCTTGGACATATTGCATGAAGGTGCGACTTGTGAATTGCGTACCGTTGTCGGTGATGATCCTGTTAGGGATCCCGAAACGGCAAACAATCGACCTGAAGAACTTGACTGCTGACTGTGGGGTCACTTTTCTCACTGGTTCCACTTCCGGCCACTTTGTGAACTTGTCGATGGCAACGTACAAGAACTCAAAGCCCCCTGCTGCGCGGGGGAAGGGGCCTAGGATGTCGAGCCCCCAGACCGAAAATGGCCAGGATAAAGGGAGCGTCTGGAGAGCTTGAGCTGGTTGATGTATCTGTTTGGAATGGAACTGGCACGCTTCACACTTGGTTACTTGTGCAATTGCATCTTGGAGGGTTTCTGGCCAAAAGAAACCTTGCCGGAACGCCTTGCCGGCAAGTGTTCTTGCGCCAATGTGGTGACCACATATGCCTCCATGTATCTCTGCCAACAGCTTCTGTCCATCTTCCCGGGGAATACACTTCAATTTCACACCGTTGAGTCTCCTTCTGTATAGTTCGTCGCTGACGAACTGGTACATACTTGACTGTCGGGCTACTTTTTCAGCTTCTTCTTGCTCTTCGGGAAGTTCTCCTGTCTGGAGGAAACGGACGATCTGCTGTGCCCATGCCGGAGCCCGCGGCTCGACGACAAGGACTAAAGGCATCTGTGCTGCTGCGGGAACGTCAGCTTCCACGGCGAGAACCTGCGGCTCAGCCGGAGCTTGACAATCCCCGGCAAGCTTGCCGGAGCAAAACTTGTCGGGAGCGCCTGCTTCTACTGTACAAACCCTAGGACTTGCAGGAGCAGACTGCTCTTCAGCAATCTCATCGTTGATGTTGGGGACCTTATTGGCGGCGGCTTCGGGAAGCTCTGCCGGCAAGTAGTCACCAGAAACCAACTTTCTTTTCTTGCTTTGTCCAGTCGAGGGTGTTACGGATGGTTGAGTTAGCTTGAGCACAAAGATCCCTGGTTCCACAGGTAGCTTTAGTGCAGCACACTTTGACAGGCCATCTGCGATGTCGTTCTGAGCTCTTGGAACGTGCTCCATTTGTAAGCCTTCAAAGTGCTCTTCAAGCTTTCTCACTTCGTCGACGTAATCTTCCATCAACGGACTCTGGTAGCTCTTGTTTACTTGGCGGACGACCAACTGCGAGTCACCCCGCACAATCAGCTTCTTGATCCCAAGCTCTGCCGCTATTCTGAGGCCGGCAAGCAAACCTTCATACTCTGCAGTATTGTTCGTTGCTTGCTCCTTGGGAAAGTGCATTTGGACGACGTACTTGAGGTGCTCTCCGGTGGGTGCGACAAGCAGCACACCGGCACCGGCGCCTTGCAGCGAGAAGGCACCATCAAAGTACATTATCCACTCTTTGCTTGCTTCTTGGACGGGAATGCTCGTCTCTGGAATCTCTTCATCTGGCGTTGGCGTCCATTCTGCTATGAATTCTGCCAATGCTCTGCTCTGGATAGTTGAAGTACTTTCAAACTTGAGGCCAAAGCTTGACAGTTCTAGTGCCCACTCGACAATCCTGCCTGTCGCTTCTGGATTTTGGAGTATCCTCTTCAGCGGAAAGCGAGTGACCACTGTTATCTCATGTGCTTGGAAGTAATGGCGCAGCTTTCTCGAGGCCATGAGAAGGCCGAAAAGCAGCTTCTGCACACCAGAGTACCTTGATCTAGCCCCTTGGAGAAGGGAGCTGACAAAGTAGACTGGGCGCTGCACCATCTTCTTTCGCACTTCCTCTTGCATCTGCGCAGTTCCATCCTTGTCGGGGTCAGAGCTTGTCGAGAAAGCCCCCTGCTTGTCGCTGGATGTGCTTGCCGGGGCTGTTGGCTCATCATCTGCCTCCCTTTCCGCTACTAACGCAGCACTAACCACTTGATTGGTTGCTGCTAAGTACAGCGGCAACTTCTCTTGTGGCTTAGGTGCGACAAGTATTGGAGTGGAGGACAGGTACCTCTTCAAGTCTTGCAGCGCTGCCTCCGCTTCCGGAGTCCATTTCATTGGACCTGCCTTTTTCAAGATTTTGAAAAACGGCAAGGCGCGTTCTGCGGACTTAGAAATAAACCTGCTGAGAGCAGCCACGCAGCCGGCAAGCCTTCGTACATCCTTGACCTGCTTCGGAGCTTCGATCTGCTCGATGGCTTTGATCTTGTCGGGGTTGGCTTCAATCCCCCTCTGGGACACAAAGAACCCGAGAAGCTTGCCGGAGGGGACTCCGAACACGCACTTCTCGGGGTTGAGCTTGAGTTGTATCTTGCGCAGATTTGCAAAGGTTTCATCTAGATCTTGTATCAGAGTCGCCCTGTTCTTGCTCTTGACCAGTATATCATCCATGTAAGCTTCTACATTTCTGTGTATCTGTGGTTCAAAAGCTGTATGGACAACCCTTGCAAATGTTGAGCCCGCATTCTTCAACCCGAAAGGCATGCGTATGAAGCAATAAGTGCCACATGGAGTAATGAATGCTGTCTTCTCCTCATCCTCTTCAGCCATAAAGATTTGGTGATATCCGAAGTATGCATCAAGAAACGAAAGCAACTCACATCCAGCCATGGAGTCAACGATCTGGTCAATGCGCGGCAAGGGAAATGGATCTTTGGGACACGCTTTATTCACATCGGTGAAGTCAATACAAAGCCTCCACTTCTTGTTCGCTTTGCGCATGACAACAGGGTTGGCCAGCCACGTGGGATGGAGTACACCTCTGACAAGGCCTGCCGCTTCCAGCTTCTTGATCTCTTTAGCGATAAACTCTTAGCGCTCCACCGCTTGTTTTCTAACTTTCTGCTTGACGGGCCGCGCGTGAGGACAAACTGCAAGCTTATGCTCAATCACTTTCCTGGGAACGCCGGGGATGTCAGACGGTTGCCATGCAAACACGTCGACATTCGCCCGCAGGAAAGCAACGAGCGCGCTTTCCTATTTGGGATCGAGCGTGGCATTGATGGTGAAAGTACCACCAGTGCCGTCCCCCTTGGCGGACACCTTCTTTCTCTCTGGTGGAGCCGCCATCGTCTTCTTGCACTTGCCGGTGGAGCTCGATGGTGCGTCCTCGACGGCAGCGCAGCACTCCGAAGAGATGCGTTTGCCGGAGTGGGCCCCAGAGCTCTTGCCGGACTTGGTCTTGTTCTTCCCCCCGGGAGCTTCAGCGGCAAGTGTTTTGCTATCTGTTGCGGCTGCTGCATCCCGGTAAATCTTGTCGGCACAGATAAGGGCATCCTTCTTGTCGCCGGGGACAGAGATGACGCTCATCGGGCCGGGCATCTTGAGCATATTGTAGGCGTAGTGAGAGGCCGCCATGAACTTGGCGAGAGCCGGACGGCCGAGTATTCCATTGTAGGGTAATGGAATATCGGCAACGTCGAAGGTGATCCTCTCGGTTCTGAAATTCAGCTCTCCGCCAAATGTCACTGACAGTGTGATCTTCCCCTTCGGCTTGCTCCTTCCCGGGTTGATCCCTTGGAATGTGCCGGTTTCCTCGAGCTCGCTGTCGGGGATCTGGAGTTTCCGGACCACAGCAAAGGAGATCAGGTTCAGGCCGGCCCCGCCGTCAACTAACATCTTGGTGACTTTGAGGTTGCGGATGGTTGGTGAAACCAACATCGGCAAACACCCGACCGCAGTTGTGCGATCAGGGTGGTCCTCAATGTCGAAGATGATAGGCATGCTAGACCACTTCAGAAGTTTGCGCGACTCGACGGGTGGCTCCGCTGCATTAACTTCCTGCACCCATTGCTTGAGTTGGCGGTGGGAAGTATGCAGAGATGCACCTCCGTCAACGCACAGAACTTCTGTGGACTTCTGGAACTCCTGCTCGCTGTTATCTCCGTCATCCATGTCTTCGTCGTCGTCTTCGTCTTCGTCCTGGTCGCGGCCGCTGGGAGGTCTGTCTCCTTGCCGCTGCTTGGCCTTGCCGTGGCGTCCTCCCCGGCCGTTGAATGGCCGCTTCTTGCCGGACTCTCCACCACCTCCCTGGGCCTTCTCCTTGTCGCGTTGCTCGTACTCAGCTTTCTGCTGCTCGACGAGGTATTCGACCCTTTTGCAGTTCTGGAGGTCATGGCCCTTGGTGCAGTGGATCTTGCAGTACTGCTTGTCGGAGCCGTCCTGCTTGTCGGCGGCCGCCACAGCGGCAGCCTCCTTGCCGGAGCTGCCAGCCTGGGCTTTCTTGGCGCCAGCCTCCTTGCCGGACTGCTCAACGACCATCACTTCTTTGTTCTTCTTTTTCCTGTTATTCCGCCACCGGTTCTTCTTTGCCGGGGCGGCGTCCTCACTATCTGATCCCCCTGCTCCAGTATCCTCTCCGAGGAGTCTCCTCCCCTCCTCAGCGCGTGCGCACTTGTCTGCCAGGGCATAAAGCTCGCTGACGTCTCGGATCTTGCACATCGCCATTTCCTCCCTCATCCTGCGGTTACGCATGTTCTGGTGGAACGCGCTGATAACCGCGACAGGGTGGACGTCTGGGATGTTGTGCTGGACGCGGCTGAATCTCTGGATATACTTTCGCAGGGATTCTCCTTCCTTCTGGGCAAGTATGTGAAGGTCGCTCTCCTGGTCGTGGGGCTTGTGGCCACCTGTGAAGGCGCCGACAAACTGATGGCACAGGTCGGCCCAAGAAGAGATGGAGTTCTCCGGCTAGTGCATGAGCCAAGATCTGACGTTTGGCTTGAGCACTAGCGGGAAGTAGTTCGCGAGTATCTTCTCGTCTCGTCCCCCGGCAGCCTGCACCGCGATGGTGTAGATGCTGAGGAACTCCGACGGATGAGTCTTGCCGTCGTACTTCTTGGGTACGTCGGGCTTGAAGTTCTTCATGCTGGGCCACTGGACTTGCCGCAGCTCACGGGTGAACGCAGGGCAACCTGCCGCGTACGGCAGGTCGCCTGCCCCCCCTGGCGCTTGCATGTCAACAGCGGGCCCAGCGCGCAGATCTGATTGTCGTCACGCTTCTCTTCGACGCTCGATGCGGGTTCGAGCGTCCTCTTGCTGTCGGTCGTTGAGGACTTGGCGCTGATCGCGGCGAGCTCGCGGATCCGATGACGCTGTGGAGTCGTCATCGATGTTGATCCGGCGAGTCGGCGATTTCGGCCTTCGGGGCGGGGAGTGCACGGTGGTTGCACCCCCGGCAGTCTTGTCGCCATCAGCCCGCGCCTGGCTAACTTGCCGCGGCCGCGATGTCGTCGGCTGCTGCGGAGTATCGTTGTTGGCGAAGGCGATGAGGCTCTGGATGGTGGCCCTCCAGTCGTCGGCCTTGTCTGCCGCTGGAGGGAAGTCGAGGAGCAGTTGAGCTCGAGCTAGAGCTTCTGCTGGAGTGGCAGGGAGCAGTGGCGAGCGATGCGAGGAGCGAGATATGCTCGGACTTCTAACTACGTTAGAAGGAGCAACGTCTCGTCCCGGCGACCGCGCCTTGCTCGTGCCGGCATGTTGGCCTTGAGCGTCCCACGAACCGCCAGCTTGACCTTGGCCCAGCAAGCGTATGGTACCTTGAGTACCACGACGCTGCCGTTCCCGCGCCTCCTGAGAAGGGCCCGGTGCGTGCACGGACGCAGAGGTCTTGGAGTGCGCCCGGTCGTCCGTCTTGTCCTTGGACTTGGTGGCGCCGTGAGTTTCCTCGCCGACGTCCGTCCTTCCGCCGGCGTCTACCCCACCAGCCGTTGGCTCCGGTGGTGGAGGGATCGACGCGGACGGGCCTGCTACCTCCGATGCTTTCTTCTTCGGCGGCATGTTGATAAAGTTGGTGGAGATTTCGCTCGCGTGAACGCCGGATCAGGTTCACGCAACCTCGACGCACCCCCTACCTGGCGCGCCAAAGATGCCGGGGGAAACTGATCGCCCACGAACACCTATGGGACCGGAGCCCCTTTTTGGTACGGCAAGGGGGCGGAGGATGCACAAAGAGCAGATCGAGGCAAACACGCGAGCAGTTTACCCAGGTTCGGGCCGCACGGATGCGTAAAACCCTACTCCTGCCTTGGTTTGTATTCCGTTCTGGGCTCGGGAGCGAGAAGAACTACAGTGCTGATCGCTAGCAGTACCGAGCGTGAGAGCGACCGATGATCGGAACCCCCTCTACGTTGCGCATGGGCCTCCTTTTATAGGTCAAAGGGGTCACCAACAGGTGGCAACGCAGTCGAGGGTAAAAATGTAAAATGGGTGGTAGTTGGAACAGTGTATGCATAGTGCTCTATACCTAACTCTGACGGCACGGGACAAGGGCATTGAATGCCCGTCGCCGTCGCCCTAAACAGTGCAAAAAGCATCCGTCAGGGCGCCACTGTTCGCCACGACGGTGGCCTCGTCATCGCACCTTGCCACCGTGTACCCCAGGCTGCATAGCCTTTCGCCACGTGCGCCTGGCAGGGTCCCAGAGCGACACGTGGCTGGATGCGCTGGAGCGCGGGCACCTAGTGGAAGTTTGCCGCGGCAAATGTCTTGCCGCGGTTGCTACCTTGCCGCGCCCGGGAGCTTGTCGCTCTCCGGGCCTTGCCGGGACGCATGGCGCGTCGCGGCAAGTCTCTTGAAATGTCACGTTTGGCCTTCCCGGCAAGCTCCTCTTGCCAGGGTCTTGCGCCGGTGAAGTGCACGGGCAGTCGCAGCGTCCCGTGGCAGGGCTGGCCGTGCGGCCGCCAAGGCTCACCATGGTTCCTTTGGAGCCATTCAAGAACAAAGTATTCAAGATTAAAGAAACAAGACCCCGGCAAGAGGAGCTTGCCGAGAAGGCCACTCGAGGCATGAGATCACTCAAGACCACTTCACTGGCGCAAGACCCTGGCAAGAGGAGCTTGCCGGGAAGGCCAAATGTGATATTTCAAGAGACTTGCCGCGACGCGCCACGCATCCCGGCAAGGCCCGGAGAGCGACAAGCTCCCGGGCGCGGCAAGGTAGCAACCGCGGAAAGACATTTGCCGCGGCAAACTTCCACTAGGTGCCCGCGCTCCAGCGCATCCACCTACGTGTCGCTCTGGGACCCTGCCAGGCGCACGTGGCGGAAGGCTGTGCAGCCTGGGGTACACGGTGGCAAGGTGCGATGACGAGGCCACCGTCGTGGCGAACGGTGGCGCCCTGACGGACGCTTTTTGCACTGTTTAGGGCGACGGCGATGGGCATTCAATGCCCTTGTCCCCTGCCGTCAGAGTTAGGTATAGAGCACTATGCATACACTGTTCCAACTACCACCCATTTTACATTTTTACCCTCGACTGCGTTGCCACCTGTCGGTGACCCCTTTGACCTATAAAAGGAGGCCCATGCGCAACGTAGAGGGGGTTCCGATCATCGATCGCTCTCACGCTCGGTACTGCTAGCGATCAGCACTGTAGTTCTTCTCGCTCCTGAGCCCAGAACGCAATACAAACCAAGGCAGGAGTAGGGTTTTACGCATCCGTGCGGCCCGAACCTGGGTAAACTGCTCGCGTGTTTGCCTCGATCTGCTCTTTGTGCATCCTCCGCCCCCTTGCCGTACCGAAAAGGGGCTCCGGTCCCATAGGTGTTCGTGGGCGATCAGTTTCCCCCGACATCTTTATACTTTAGTACACCGACACCAAGGTATATCAAAGCCAATTTTAATTAGCAATGAGTTGGCATTTAGTAGTGAGCACAAAGTGATATGTGTCATGCAAAAACGAAGTCTAACTCTCTTCTTATGCATAGGCATGTCATACAAGAACAATTCATGCACATCAAGTAAAGGCCAATGCATAGTATAAGCAGTTTCTTGCAATTTTATCGTGTTGGAAACATAGAGAGGCGGAGATGTAGTTCCTCTCTCATAATAATTGAAGTAGGAGCAGCAAGCACATGCATATTATATTCATCAAAAACATCATGTGTAACGGAAAAAGGCAACCCAGCAATATAATCCTTAATAAGTGCAAACTTCTCAGATATAGTGTATTCGGGAGAATTCAAAAAGATAATAGGACTATCATGTGTGGGTGCAATAGCAACTATCTCATGTTTAACATAAGGAACTATAGAAAGTTCATCTCCATAAGCATAATTCATCTTGGCATCTTGGCCACAAGCATAGCAAGCATCAAGTTCATCAAAAAGGGATATTTCAAACGAATCAAAGGGATCATAGCAATTATCATAGCATTCATCCTTCGGTAAGCATGATGGGAAATTAAACAATGTATGAGATAAAGAGTTACTCTCATTATAAGGTGGGCACGGGTGATCAATTAGCTCTTCCTCCTTTAGTTCTTCACTCTCCTCCTCATCTTTTTCATCCAATGAGCTCAGAATGTCATTAATTTCTTCTTCCATAGACTCCTGCAAAATATTAGTCTCTTCTTGGACAGCGGAGACCTTCTCAATAAACGCATCAATATCGGAGTTACATTCATAATTCAAATAGCAATATTTCAATATAGCAAGATTTCCAGGCCTATAAACATCATCATCAAAAGCATCATACTTTTTAAACAGTGATTCAATTATCATAAGCACCCTTAAAAGCAACGAATTCTTCTATTTGTTCCACATCATAATAATCATATATACCATTAGCATAAGAAGCTAAGGTTACATTATCATTAAATTTGCATGAAAAGGGAAGGTGTTTCTTAGGGTCTTCAGAACAACAGGTACAATCATATATTTCACATAAATTCCAAGCATAGCACTGCAAACGATGAATTTGATACAGTAAAGTTTCCCTTTTTCAGATATACGGTGTCGCACATAACAAGCATGCTCATCTAAAGATTTGTCCTCAACTAAGCTAATTGGGGTTTCAGCCCGAGCACATAGGGATCGAAGATGATCCAAGTAAAAAGCTTCAAGAGTGTGATAGATTTTCAGTGGTTCTTCAACCATTGGTTCAGTAGGTACCACTAATTTTTTTGGTATTTTGCGTTTCCTACCCATAACTAAATATAGAAAACAACTTAGGACAGCAAATAAAATCTACTTGGTGATAAAGCAAACGAGCACACACGAGAATATTCACCCCATGCTATAACTCCCCAGCAACGGCGCCAGAAAAGGGTCTTGATAACCCACAAGTGTAGGGGATCAGTTGTAGCCTCTTTCAATAAGTAAGAGTGTCGAACCCAACGAGGAGCTAAAGGTAGAACAAATATTCCCTCAAGTTCTATCGACCACCGATACAACTCTACGCACGCTTAACGTTCGCTTTACCTAGAACAAGTATGAAACTAGAAGTACTTGGTAGGTGTTGCGAAATAGGTTTGCAAGATAATAAAGAACACGTAAATATAAACTAGGGGCTATTTAGATAAGGAAGCAATAAAGTTAGTATAGCGAGTGTGGAAAAGTGGTGGTAGGAGTTGCGAAATTATCCCTAAGCAATTGACTACGTTACTAGACCGATAGCAAGTTTTATGTGGGAGAGGCCACTGCTAGCATGTCATCCCTGACTTGGAATTCTATACACTTATGGTTGGAACTATTAGCAAGCATCCGCAACTACTGATGTTCATTAAGGTAAAACCCAACCATAGCATTAAGATATATTGGTCCCCCTTCAATCCCGTATGCATCAATTTCTACGCTAGGTTGAAGCTTCTGTCACTCTTGCCCTCCAATACGTAGTCCTATCAACATACAACTAACCCTATGGTGTGATCCACGCACGCGCTCATATGATGGGCACCAAAGGATAACAACATAACCATAAGCAATTTATACCAATCATAGCAATTCACCAATTGCCGATAGGACAACGAAAATCTACTCAGACATCATAGGATGGCAACACATCATTGGATAATAATATGAAGCATAAAGCACCATGTTCAAGTAGAGGGTAGAGCGGGTTGCGGGAGAGTGGACCGCTGCAGATAGATGGGGGAACACTACAAAAAAAGACACATCCGTGACATTTTGGGCCGAACGAAACTTTTTTCTATCATACTTATGACACTTCTATGATGATAATTGTGACAAAACCCGGTATCATCATAGATGTGGTGGGGTCCTACTTCTATGACAAAAAATCATGACAGAAAATGGGCTTTTCTTCTTGGGCGGGCCGGAGACGCAGCTGCATGACATTCTTTGGGCCGTCCATGACGGAAAAAACCGTGGTAGAAGCGAGGGCGAGGAAAATATCAGGGTGTTCCCGTTTATGGTGGGTGGCCGGGGCCGAGCGATGTGCGTTTCTCTCGTACACGCACGCGCGTGGGTGCGAGGCGTTGGGCTCTAACTGAACCCAAGCGATTGCACTGCAGGCTACGCGTTACTGAACCCGAGCGATCGATCGATGGCTGCTAACTGAACCCGATCGAGCGATTCCTTCGCTACTGCTGCTAACTGAAGCCGATCGATGCTGCCTCTGGATGAACAGTGAGCGTTGCTGGGGGGGTGGATGAACAGTTTCGGGTGGGGGTGGATGAACAGGACCCCATGGTGTTGCCTCTGGATGAACATGACCCCGATCGATCAAGCCGGTTGGGGCTGCATGAACAGGACCCCGTGGAGGGCTGGATGAACAGGACCACCCCATGGAGGGCTGGATGAACAGTAAACGGTGGTGGGCTAGATGAACAGTAGCCCATGGAGGGGTGGTTGAACAAGAGCCCATGGAGAGGGCTGGTTGAATAGTAGCCAGTGGAGTAGCGCGCGGTGGAGGCTGAACAGTCGCAGGTGGATGCAGGAGGAGGTCGACGGTGGATGAACAGTAGCCCGTGGAGGCTGGAGGGGGTCGACGGTGGAGATGAACAGTATCCCGTGGAGTCCCGTTTTGCGGTACACCACACCCCTCCCGATGAAAAGTACCCCCGTTTCCACCGTAGCGCTCCAACACAAATCCGTTTCCTCTGTTTTGCGGTACACCACACCCCTCCCGATCAACAGGACCCCCGTTTCGATCGTAGGAGGTCCGTTTCCTCCGTTTTGCGGTACGCCAGACCCCTCCCGATGAACAGGATCCCGTTTCGAACGTGTCCGGTCGAACACAAGGCTGTTTCCTCCATTCTGCGGTATGCCAGGCCTCGTTTCCATCGTCGTTCCGTCCAAGCCCTCCCGATGAACACGACGACGCATTCTGTTCCGACCGAGCCGGTTGGCTCCCCATGAACACGACGACGACGATGTTTCTCTGTTCCGACCTAGCCATGTACACGAGCCCTGGCCGTACGTACACGCGAGTAGGCGTTCGAGACCCCGCCCGTATGTACGTACATGGCCGTATTTACTTTCTTGCACCCTGGTGATACGTCCATTTTGCATCATGCTTATATGTTGATATTTGGTGCATTATGGGCTGTTATTATATGTTTAGTCACAATACTTATGCCTTTTCTCTCTTATTTTACAAGGTTTACATGAAGAGGGAGAATGCCGGCAGCTGGAATTCTGGGCTGGAAAAGGAGCAAACTCTCGAAACCTATTCTGCACAACTCCAAAAGCCCCGAAACTCAACAGAACGTCGTTTCAGAAAATATAAAAAATATCTGGCGAAAGAAGTCCACGAGGGGGGCCACCAGCTGTCCACGAGGGTGGGGGGCGCGCCCCCTTCCCAGCGCGCGCCCCCTGCATCGTGGGCCAGCCGGAAGGCCCCCGATGCCCATCTTCTCCTATATGAGGTGTTTTGACCTGGAAAAAATCATAAGGAGGCTTTCGGGACCAGACGCCGCCGTCTCGAGGCGGAACCCAATCTAGGGCTCCGGCAGAGCTGTTCTGCCGGGGATACTTCCCTTCGGGAGGGGGAAATCGTCACCGCCGTCATCACCAACAACTCTCCCATCTTGGGGAGGGCTATCTTCATCAACATCTTCACCAGCACCATCTCCTTTCAAACCCTAGTTCATCTCTTGTATCCAATCTTTATACCCAAACCTCAGATTGGTACCTGTGGGTTGCTAGTAGTGTTGATTACTCCTTGTAGTTGATGCTAGTTGGTTTATTTGGTGGAAGATCATATGTTCAGATCCATTATGCATATTAATACCCCTCTGATCATGAACAATATTATGTCTTGTGAGTAGTTACTTTTGTTCCTGAGGACATGGGAGAAGTCTTGCTATTAGTAGTCATGTGAATTTGGTCTTCGTTCGATATTTTGATGAGATGTATGTTGTCTCTCCTCTAGTGGTGTCATGTGAACGTCGACTACATGAAACTTCACCATTATTTGGGCCTAGAGGAAGGCATTGGGAAGTAATAAGTAGATGATGGGTTGCTAGAGTGACAGAAGCTTAAACCCTAGTTTATGCGTTGCTTCGTAAGGGGCTGATTTGGATCCATATGTTTCAGGCTATGGTTAGGTTTACCTTAATACTTCTTTTGTAGTTGCGGATGCTTGCATTAGAGGTTAATCATAAGTGGGAGGCTTGTCCAAGTAAGGGCAGCACCCAAGCACCGGTCCACCCACATACCAAATTATCAAAGTACCGAACGCGAATCAGATGATCGTGATGAAAACTAGCTTGACGATAATTCCCATGTGTCCTCGGGAGCACTTTACCTTATATAAGAGTTTGTCCAAGCTTGTCCTTTGCTACAAAAAGGATTGGGCCACCTTGCTGCACTTTATTACTTTTACCTTTTGTCACTTGCTACCAATTACCTTATCACAAAACTATCTGTTACCTATAATTTCATTGCTTGCAGAAAATACCTTACTGAAAACTACCTATCATTTTCTTCTGCTCCTCGTTGGGTTCGACACTCTTACTTATCGAAAGGACTACGATAGATCCCCTACACTTGTGGGTCAGCACCTGGCCGCTGTACGTACGTGTACATGCTACGTGCGCGCCTCTGCTACGACACGTGCGTGCCTCTACATCGACCAGTATGTACGTACACGTTCGCGGCCAGAATGACAACGCTACGTATGCTTCGACCAGGTGGGTCCCAACTGTCATGCACTTCCTTGCGTGCGAAGATGTAGCTGGTGGGTCCCAGCAGTCAGGGGGCCGAATCTTTTTTTTTGCCCGGACGCACTTCCTTGCGTGCGAAGATGTAGCTGGTGGGTCCTAGCTATCAGGGGGAATTTTTTTTTCGCGAAATACGGTGGACCGTCCAGTGGGTCCCCGCTGTCAGGTGGAGGAATAATTATTTTGCGCGTAATAAGGAGGCACTTCCTTGCTGCGGCCGTGGACCCAGCTGTCAGCCTCTCCACGTACAGTCCACGTCCGATGAAAGCCGTTCCTTGACCACGTTGACCACGCCGCGCCGAGAGCACCAGGGTGGTGGACGACGGCGAGGCCTAGGAAGGGGACGACGCGGAGCCAGGGAAGATGCGATAGTGGATGCCCACGCGTAGAGGAGTACGAGGGTTCACTAGTTCGCTGCGGTGTGAGGCTGCCGTTGCCGCAGAATAGCAGGGGGTGTGGGTGAGTAGAGGGATGGCCTGGCCAGCGGTGAGGCCTGCGCGGCAGCATAGCCGGCCACGGGAGGCAAGAGCAGGCGGCACGACCGGCGCTGCTTTGGGCGGCTGGAGTAAGAAGACCAGAGGTTGAAGAAGCATGACGGCCGTTGGATGGACATCGTACGGTCACTTTAGCTAGAATTGTTTATATTGACTAAGTTGAAAAAGCCCTTGGTACGTGTCAACTTAGTAGGCCCACAGGTCAGCTTCCGAAACGGTGCGCCCCAGATGTCGGGGGGAGGAATCATTTTTTGGGCGGGTGAAGCTAGAATATCCGAGATTGAAGAAGAAGCACTGTAGCGACCACGATCCGAATGGACCGAAGTCTCTGTGTTCTATGTCATCCCTGGATCGGTAACGCTGACACACACAGTACTTTAAGGATTTATAACAGAGTGGCAATCACACACTTATTACATCGAATGTCTCAAAAGAGAACTTATTACAAAATAAAATGGCATAAGGCCATCTAACACAATAACAACGGAAGGCTTGGAAGATAAGTGAGTCCATCAACTCCAACGGCATAGCTGAGTGCATGACAAACGACCTAGCGCACCTTACTCTTCTTCTGAAAAGTCTGCAACATGACATGTTGCAGCCCGAAACGGGTCAACACATGGAATATGATGGCAAGATAACACAATAGAGCAAGTAACAGAATAAAGGCTAACACTACATGCGTATATGGCTGGTGGAGGCTCTAAGGTTGAGTTTTTTTTTTGCATAAAGCCATTTTTCCCTACAACAAAGGAATAACTTTTATTTTTAACTATCATGGTAGTTGAAACATCATTGAGAAGGTACCTCCAACTCAATCCCAATTAAAATAGTCATTATCAAGCCACCAAAATTAACTTTAGAGTGATGAGATCAACCAATAATTCAAGTACCAGATACTCAAGATGTCCATAACCGGGGACACGACTAATCATGATTAGTTTGTAAACTCTGCAGAGGTTTGCACACTTTTCCCCACAAGACTCGATCTCCTCCGTTGGATTTCTCGCACTGCATGGTGTTTGAGAAATGGATGACCGAGACACAGTCTTTTAGAAGCATTTACTCTTTACCCCGGGTGGACCCGTACACCTACTTTCCCCTACATATGCTAGTCCACCATTGAAAGAGCTCACACAACATACTCAACTATGCCAGAGCCCATAATGGCATTGTGGCTGCACACGAAAGTTTCTAGCATGAATTGTTTTATGATCCCTTTGAGCCTGGGTGGCATTACATAGGAAAAATCACACGGTAACCCTGGGATTTCCTAGGACAACACTAGATTCTCCAGGTGCCCTGCAACCAATCCACCCAAATGTGTATTAAAGTAGCCACCTTAAGTTGAACCATTAATTAACATCTCACATCTGTCATGGATTCTCTCAAACCCAATCCACGTCTACGAGCATAGCATGGCAACCTAAGCATAACGTAGAAGTAACTCCCAAGGGTTTGAAAATAATGCAGGTAATAGGTTCTGCCTCAATCTACTTCCCAGACCCACAAGTTAAGAGATCCTACTCATGCAATGTGTGAGGGTTTGATCTAATGCATAAAAACTGGGTAATAAAGGGTATGATCAAAGTGTTACTTGCCTTGCTGATGACTCGCAAAACCTAGGGACTGGTAGTAGCATGCTTCGCAATTCGGGAATTCTATCGCAAGCAAACAATAGCATACATAAGCAACCAAGCAAAGATGCACAGATAAAACAACAAATAAGAAGATCTAACTAGAAAGTTCAACTGAAGAACTCCGGTTTGCAAAAAGAATCAAATCAAACGGAGCAGCGAAACTCAAACTACGAAAGAAACAAGATCCGATTACTAGATTGAACTAAAATCAAATTTTACAGTACCAAAACCTTGTTCAAGTTGGTTAAACAGAAAGAGGGCTTCGAGACGAAGATCTAGGCGCTTGAATCGCCTGATTCCGACTTACGAGCGAAAAGAAAAACTAAAAAGAAGAACAGGGCAGAAATTGTAATCGAAAATAACCACGGAAAAACCCTGAAAAAGAAAAACTAACGAATAGGCTAACGAACGAACGTTCGTTGTCTGTAACTAAAAGACGAAAAGCGTTCGTTAAAACAAATGAACGTCCGCTAAGTAACTAAACCGACGGAAAATCGAACCGGTCTAATAAAAAAACCAAACTAGGGTTTCGTAAAAAAACCGATCGGTTATCTTGCGAAAACTGACGGCGAGACTCCGGCGGCGGGGCAGCGAACGGCGGGGCGGCGGCGTCCGGTGCGGCGGCACGGCGGGCGGCGGCAGGCGGCGGCGGCGGCGCGTCTTACGAGGCGCGGCGGCTAGGGTTTGACGGCTCGGACGGGGTGGGCTGGCGGGGCGGCCGGCTCGGGCTTTAAAGGCCCCTCGGGCGGAGTCCTAGCCGGACATGGCCGAGGTAAGTCGGTTCCACTTTTTTTATATAAACAGTCCTCACGCGGAAAAACAGGCGAAAAAAATACTAAACGGACTCGGAAAATTCCGAAATAAATTTTCACCGTCCTCTAATAATATTTAGGACAAAGTGAAAAAAAATCCCGGACCTAAATGCAATTTTGAAAAACTAGTATTTTTTCTATGCAAATAAAATTGCAAATAAATCCAAATAAAATACCAAAAGTGATTTTAATATTTTTTTCCCTCCAATATTTCTTATATTTTTGGAGAAGTCATATTATCTCCGCTCATATATTTTATTAATCATGAATTATTTTCGGAAAGAAAAACAGTTAAAACCAAGGTGATCCTCGTACCGGTATTTGAGAAAACTCAAATACGAAAATGGTAAAATTCCCAACTCTCTCCGTGGGTCCTTGAGTTGCTTAGAATTTCAAGGATCGCAACACACGAATGCGAATAAAAACATGCTATGCAATATGATATATGTATAACATTCCAAATTGAAAATTTGGGATGTTACAAACCTACCCCCCATTAGAATGAATCTCGCCCTCGAGATTCGGGTTGGCTAGAAAATAGGTGTGGGTGGTCCTTGCGTAGATCATCCTCTCGTTCCCAGGTGTCTTCATCTTCGGTATGGTGACTCCACTGAACTTTGCAAAATTTAATAACCTTGCTGCTGGTGACTCTGCTTGCAAACTCGAGGATCTTGACTGGTTTCTCTTCGTAAGTTAGATCACTATCCAACTGAATTGCTTCCAGGGGCACTGTGTCTCTCAGAGGAATATCGGCCATCTCAGTATGGCACTTCTTAAGCTGAGAAACGTGAAACACGTCATGAACTCCTGACAATCCTTCGGGTAACTCCAACTTGTAGGCAACCTCTCCCATGCATTCCAAAACACGGTACAGTCCCACAAATCTCGGGGCTAACTTTCCCTTAACTCCGAAGCGTTTAACACCTCGCAGAGGCGATACTCTCAGGTACGCTCTGTCTCCGATTTCATAGACTACTTCCTTGCGCTTCGAGTCTGCATAACTCTTGTGCCTGGACTGAGCTACCTTTAGTCTATCTCGAATCAGCTTAACCTTCTCTTTTGACTCTTTAATCAAATCTAGTCCAAATAACTGACGGTCTCCGACTTCATCCCACATCAATGGCGTTCGACATCTCCTCCCATACAATGCTTCGAGCGATGCCATCTTCAAACTGGCCTGGTAGCTATTGTTGTATGAAAACTCCACGTAGGGCAAGTTGTCATCCCAACTAGATCCATAATCTAGCGCGCAAGCTCTCAGCATGTCCTCCAGGATTTGATTGACTCTATCGGCCTGTCCATCAATCTGCGGGTGAAAAGCTGTGCTGAACTCTAGCCTGGTTCCCAGAGTCTGGTGCAACTGATGCCACAACTTTATAGTAAACTGTGTTCCTCTATCTGATACAATGGTCCTCGGAACTCCGTGCAGACATACGATCCTGGTCATGTATATCTTGGCCAACTTCACACTAGTATACGTGGTTTTCATTGGGATAAAGTGGGCTACTTTGGTCAAGCGATCTACTACTACCCAGATTGAGTCATATCCCGAACGGGTCCTGGGTAATCCGGTGATAAAGTCCATGCCAAGCTTATCTCACTTCCATTCGGGTATCGGCATAGGCTGCAGTAATCCTGCTGGCTTCTGATGTTCTGCCTTCACTCTCTGGCATACATCACATACAGCTACATACTCAGCAATGTCCTTCTTCATTCCCGTCCACCAGAAATGTTCCTTCAAATCCAAATACATCTTAGTGTTTCCGGGGTGTATCGAGTATGGTGAATCATGTGCTTCCTGTAGTATAAGTTTCCTGATCTCGGCGTTTATTGGCACATAGATTCGGTCCTCAAACCACAAGGTGTCGTGTTCGTCCTCACGAAAACCATTGGTTTTTCCTTCACTCATCTTCTCCTTTATTTCGGCAATCTCTTTGTCATCTTTCTGGGCTTCTCGTATCTTTCCCAATAATGTTGACTGAACCTCCAAGGTTGCAACAAAACCTCTTGGAACTATCTCCAAACGAAGCTCCCTGAGATCTTCTGCTAACTCCTTTGGCAATCCTCCATTTACTATGGTATTGGCATAACTCTTCCGGCTCAAAGCATCTGCAACGACATTGGCATTGCCTGGATGATAGTGCAACTTCATATCATAATCCCTTATGAGCTCCAACCATCTCCTCTGTCTGAGGTTCAACTCCTTCTGAGTGAAAATGTACTTCAAACCCTTGTGATCCGTGTACACATCACAATGATTCCCAATAAGGAAATGTCTCCTGGTTTTGAGCGCATGCACCACTGCTGCTAACTCCAAATCATGCGTAGCATAATTCAACTCGTGCGGTCGGAGTTGACAGGATGCATATGAAACAGCTCTTCCGTTCTGCATGAGTACTCCTCCAAGTCCTAAGTGTGAAGCATCACAATACACTTGGAAATCCTTGCGTATATCTAGCAAGATCAGCACTGGGGTTGTCGTCAAACGTTTCTTCAATTCTTGGAAACTTTCTTCACACTCTTCAGTCCAATAAAACTTGGTGTCCTTCTTCAACAATGCCGTCATAGGCTTTGCAATCTTGGAGAAATTCTCTATGAATCTTCGGTAATATCCCGCAAGTCCAAGAAAACTGCGGATTTCTCCAACTTAGGTGGGTGCCAACCACTCAGTGACTGCCTGCACCTTGATAGGATCCTGCTACCTCTGGAGCTTGCGTTGTATTACCTCGAAGAGGAAAGAGAGATGCAGCGCAGTAGCGTAAGTATTTCCCTCAGTTTTTGAGAACCAACGTATCAATCCAGTAGGAGACCACGCGCCAGTCCCTCGCACCTGCACAAACAAATAAGAACTTCGCAGCCAACGCGATAAGGGGTTGTCAATCCCTTTATGATCACTTACGAGAGTGAGATCTGATAGAGATGATAGTTTATATTTTTGGTATTTTTTAGTTTAATAAAACAACAAATAAACAATGGAAAAATAAATTAACGGGAAAGTAATATGATAGAGATAGACCCGGGGGCCATAGTTTTCTCTAGTGGCTTCTCTCATGATAGCGATATTCTACGGCGGGTAAACAAATTACCGTCGAGCAATTGATAGAAAAGCGAATAATTATGAGACTATCTAGGCATGATCATTGTATATAGGCATCACGTACGAGACAAGTAGACCGACTCCTGCCTGCATCTACTACTATTACTCCACACATCGACCGCTATCCAGCATGCATCTAGTGTATTGAGTTCATAAGAACAGAGTAACGCCTTAAGCAATATGACATGATGTAGAGGGATAAACTCAAGCAATATGATGAAAACCCCATCTTTTTATCCTCGATGGCAACAATAAAATACGTGCCTTGTTGCCCCTACTGTCACTGGGAAAGGACACCGCAAGATTGAACCAAAAGCCAAGCACTTCTCCCATTGCAAGAACTATAGATCTAGTAGGCCAAACCAAACCAATAATTCGAAGAGACTTGCAAGGATATTATGAGCACACATAAAAAGTTCAGAGAAAAACCAAATATCTTTCATAGATAACCTTGATCATAAACTCACAATTCACCGGATCTCGACAAACACACCGCAAAAAGAGATTACATCGAATAGATCTCCTCGAAGACCGGGGAGAACTTTGTATTGAGATCAAGAGAGAGAGAAGAAGCCATCTAGATACTAGCTATGGACATGAAGGTCCGTGGTAAACTACTCACAACTCATGGTGAGGGCGATGATGATGATGATGATGAAGGCATCCGTGATGGATCCCCCTCCCGGAACAGGCTCCAAGATGGGATCTCCACGGGAACAGCAGCTACGGCGGTGGAATTAGGGTTTTCTCTCTGCGTTCGGAGTTTCTGGGGTACATAGGCATATATAGGAGGAAGAGGGGCACCAGAGGCCACCGGGCCTGCCCTCGAGGCAGGGGGCGCGCCCTGGGAAGGGGGGAGCGCCCCCCACCCTCGAGGGTGGCCCCCCTGTCTCCTGGCTTGGCCCCGAAGTCTATCCTACGTGATTTTCTCCAAAAATATCTCCTGCGAATGTTTCATTCCGTTTGGACTCCATTTGATATTCCTTTTCTGCAAAACCCTGAAATAAGAAAAAAACAACAATCTGGACTGGGCCTTTGGGTTAGTAGGTTAGTCCCAAAAATTATATAAAAGTGAATGATAAAGACCATTAAATATCTAAGACTTCATAAATAATAGCATGGAACAATAAAAAATTATAGATACGTTGGAGACGTATCAAGCATCCCCAAGCTTAATTCCTGCTCGCCCTCGAGTAGGTAAATGATAAAGAAAGAAATTTTGATGTGGAATGCTAACCAATATAGTTTTTCAATGTAATTCTCTTAATTGTGGCATGAATGTTCAGATCTGAAGGATTCAAGATAAAAGTCTATATTGACATAAGAAATAACAATACTTCAAGCAATACTAACAAAGCAATCACATCTTCTCAAAATACTATGGCTAAAGAAAGTTATCCCTACAAAATCATATAGTGTTGGCTATGCTCCCTTGCTATCACACAAAATATTCATATCATGCACAACCCCGATTTCACCCAAGCATTTGTTTTCATGCTCTATCTTTTCAAACCTTTCAACTTTCACGCAATACATGAGCGTGAGCCATGGACATAGCACTTTGGGTGGAATAGAGGTGGTTGTGGAGAAGACAAAAAGAGGGAGATAGTCTCAATTCGACTAGGCGTATCAACGGGCTATGGAGATGCCCATCAATAGATATCAATGTGAGTGAGTAGGGATTGCCATGCAACGGATGCACTAGAGCTAAATATGAATGAAAGCTCAACAAAAGAAACTAGTGGGTGTGCATCCAACTTGCTTGCTCACGAAGACCTAGGGCATTTGAGGAAGCCCATCGTTGGAATATACAAGTCAAGTTCTATAATGAAAATTCCCACTAGTATACGAAAGTGACTAAGCATGAGACTCTCTACAATGAAGAACATGGTGCCACTTTGAAGTCCCTTTTTCTTTTCTCTTTTCCCCTTTTTTTTCTTTTTTTTCCTTTTTGGGCCCTTTTTTTCTTTGGCCTTTCTTCTTTTCTTTTTTTTGCGGAGGGGCTTTATAGATTCAGCCTTTCCTCCCATGGGACAATGCTCTATAAATGATGATCATCACACTTTCATTACAACACAAGATTACAACTCAATACTACAACAACAAAGTATGACTCTATATGAATGCCTCCGGCGGTGTACCGGTGTGTGCAATGAAACAAGAGTGACATGTATAAAAATTATGCATGGTGGCCTTGCCACAAATACGATGTCAACTACATGATCATGCAATGGCAATATGACAATATGATGCGTGTCATATAAACGGAACGACGGAAAGTTGCATGGCAATATATCTCGGAATGGCTATGGAAATGCCATGATAGGTAGGTATGGTGGCTGTTTTGAGGAACAATATGGTGGCTGTTTTGAGGAAGGATATATAGTGGTTTTATGGCACCGGCGAAAGTTGCGCGGTACAAGAGAGGCTAGCAATGGTGGAAGGGTGAGAGTGCGTATAATCCATGGACTCAACATTAGTCATAAGAACTCATATACTTATTGCAAAAATCTACGAGTCATCAAAACAAAGCAATCAACGCATGCCCCTAGGGGGGAGGTTGGTAGGAGTTAACCATCGCGTGCCCCCGACCTCCACACAAAGGTTGACACTCTACAAATACCTCATGCTTTAACTTAGTCACACAACGGTTCACCATACGTGCATGCTACGTGAATCACTAACCTTAACACACATATTTCTCAATTTCATAATTACTCCACTAGCATGACTCTAATATCACTATCCTCATGCCTCAAAACTTTTATCAAGCATCCAACATCTCTTTCTACTCAATGCACTTGGTGTGAAATTTTTACTACATTGACATTGGATGTCTATCATGTGAAGACTAGTTTCTTTAGCCTAAACACTTTACCATGTTGTTTTAATAGACTCTCAAATAGATCTAAGTGAAGCATGAGAGTTCAATTTTTTTTACAAAATATTACCACCACCGTGCTCTAAAAGATACAAGTGAAGCACTAGAGCAAAAGCTATTCAACTCAAAAGATATAAGTGAAGCATATAGAGTGTTCTAACAATTTCTAGGGCATATTTAACTCTCTAAAATAGGTGTGTCCAGAAAGGATGATTGTGGAAAACTAACAAGCAAAGACTCAAATTATACAAGACGCTCCAAGCAAAACACATAGCATGTTGCGAATAAAAATATAGCTCCAAGTATAGTTACCGATGGATGAAGACGAAAGAGGGGATGCCTTCCCAGGGCATCCCAAAGCTTAGGCTTTTGATTATCTTGAATTTACTTGGGGTGCCATGGGCATCCCCAAGCTTAGGCCTTTGCTACTCCTTGTTCCATAGTCCATCAAAGCAATACTCAAAACTTGAAAACTTCACAACACAAAACTTAGACAAAAATTCTCATGAGCTCCGTTAGTTAAGAGAAAGCAAACCACCACTCAAAGGTACAGCAAGGAACTCATTCATTGTTTATATTGGTGTTAAACCTACTGTACTCCAAGTTCTCTATGGTTCATATCCTCCAATATTACTCATAGATGCATCGGAATAAGTAAACAACACACGCAAAACAGAATCTGTCAAAAACAGAACAGTCTGTAGTAATCTGCTGCGTTCGCCTACTTCTGGAACTCCAAAAAATTCAAACTAGATTGGTAAATTTGCGCAATTTGTCTACCAATCAGCAGAAAAAAGAATCAACTAAAAAGCACACTCCAGTAAAATCTGAAGACTTCTTTCGCGAGCGCTAACGATTCTGTTTTTCACAGCAAGATCATATAAACTTTGCACAAGTTCTACCAAAGGTTCTACTTGGCACAAACACTAAAAAAACATGAAAACACATCTAATCAGAGGCTAGATGCAATATTTATTCCATAACAGCAACAAAAGCAAAAAACATAAAATTGGGTTGCCTCCCAACAAGCTCTTTATTTATAGCCATTAAGATAGGCTTGAGAATTCAATGATGCTCACATGCAAGATAAGAATTGAAGCACAAAGAGAGCATTATATAACATGTGAAAATAACATCTAAGTCTAACATACTTCCTATGCATAGGCATCTTATAAGAAAACAAATTATCAAGGCAATCAAATTCTAGCATATGCAAGGAAGGAGAAAGAAACAAGATCAATCTCAACATAACGAGAGGTAATTTAGTAACATGAAAATTTCTACAACCATATTTCCCTCTCTCATAATAATTGCATGTAGGATCATGATCAAATTCAACAAAATAGCTATCACAGAACATATCTCAACACGATCCACATGCATGCAAAGTTGACACTCTTCCAAAATAGTGGGATTAACTTTAACTAAAGTCATGACCTTTCCAAGCCCACTTTCAATAATATTGCAAACACTATTATCAATCTCATATTCATCATGGGGCTTAGATATATTTTAAAGATCAAAAGAAGAATCACCCCAATCATGATCATTGCAGCAAGTAGTGGGCAAAGCAAAATAAACATCCCCAAGCTTAGGGTTTTGCATATCATTAGCACAATTGTCACTCATAGAATTTATAACAACATCATTGCAATCATGCTTTTTATTTAAGGAGCTAATATGAATCACTTTTTATTTCAACAATTCCTCACAATTTTCAGATTCATAAATTTCAAGCAAAACCCCATAAAGATAATCTAGTCCACCCAACTCACTAGAAATAGGTTCAACATAATTGGATCTCTTAAAGAGATTAGCAAGTGGATGAGGATCCATAACTTAGCAAGCGACGATGCAAGCCAATTGAGGGCATAGAGCACACAAGCAAACAAGAAGCAAGCGAACGAAAAACACAAGGCGGAAGAAGGGTAAATAAAACGCGAAAGGTGAAGTGGGGGAGAGGAAAACGAGAGGCAAATAAATGTAATGCGAAGGATAAGGGTTTGTGATAGGTACTTGGTATATGACTTTTGCGTAAGCTTCCCCGGCAATGGCGCCATAAATTCTTCTTGCTACCTCTTGAGCTTGCGTTGTATTCCCTCGAAGAGGAAAGGGAGATGCAGCACAGTAGCGTAAGTATTTCCCTCAGTTTTTGAAAACCAAGGTATCAATCCAGTAGGAGACCACGCGCCAGCCCCTCGCACCTGCACAAACAAATAAGAACTTCGCAGCCAACGTGATAAGGGGTTGTCAATCCCTTTACGGTCACTTACGAGAGTGAGATCTGATAGAGATGATAGTTTATATTTTTGGTATTTTTAGTTTAATAAAACAGCAAATAAACAACGGCAAAAGAAATTAACGGGAAAGTAATATGATAGAGATAGACCCGGGGCCATAGTTTTCTCTAGTGGCTTCTCTCATGATAGCGATATTCTACCGTGGGTAAACAAATTACTGTCGAGCAATTGATAGAAAAGCGAATAATTATGAGACTATCTAGGCATGATCATTGTATATAGGCATCACGTCCGAGACAAGTAGACCGACTCCTGCCTGCATCTACTACTATTACTCCACACATCGACCGCTATCCAACATGCATCTAGTGTATTGAGTTCATAAGAACAGGGTAACGCCTTAAACAAGATGACATGATGTAGAGGGATAAACTCAAGAAATATGATGAAAACCCCATCTTTTTATCCTCGATGGCAACAATACAATACGTGCCTTGCTGCCCCTACTATCACTGGGAAAGGACACCGCAAGATTGAACCCAAAGCCAAGCACTTCTCCCATTGCAAGAACTATAGATCTAGTAGGCCAAACCAAACCAATAATTCGAAGAGACTTGCAAGGATATTATGAGCACACATAAAAAGTTCAGAGAAGAACCAAATATCTTTCATAGATAACCTTGATCATAAACTCACAATTCATCGGATCTCGACAAACACACCGCAAAAAGAGATTACATCGAATAGATCTCCTCGATGACCGAGGAGAACTTTGTATTGAGATCCGGAGAGAGAGAAGAAGACATCTAGATACTAGCTATGGACCCGAAGGTCTGTGGTAAACTACTCACAACTAATGGTGAGTGCGATGATGATGATGAAGAAGGCCTTCGTGATGGATCCCCCTCTCGGAATAGGCTCCAAGATGGGATCTCGACGAGAACAGCAGCTACGGCGGTGGAATTAGGGTTTTCTCTCTGCGTTCGGAGTTTATGGGGTACGTAGGCATATATAGGAGGAAGAGGGGCACCAGGGGCCACCGGGCCTGCCCTCGAGGCAGGGGGCGCGCCCTGGGAAGGGGGGCGCGCCCTCCCCCACCCTCGAGGGTGTTCCCCCTGTCTCCTGGCTTGGCCCCGAAGTCTATCCTGCGTGATTTTCTCCAAAAATATCTCCTGTGAAGGTTTCATTCCGTTTGGACTCCGTTTGATATTCCTTTTCTGCAAAACCCTGAAATAGGCAAAAAACAGCAATCTGGCCTGTGCCTTTGGGTTAGTAGGTTAGTCCCAAAAATGATATAAAAGTGAATGATAAAGCCCATTAAACATCTAAGACTTCATAAATAATAGCATGGAACAATAAAAAATTATAGATACGTTGGAGACGTATCCGATCCACTGTTATACCTTCTCCTGATATAACATGTCCTAAGAATCCAACTTCCTTCAACCAAAACTCACATTTGCTAAACTTGGCATATAACTGATGTTCTATGAGCTTCTCAAGAACCAAACACAAATGCTCCTCGTGTTCCTCTTCGTTCTTCGAGTACACCAAAATATCATCTATGAATACCACGACAAACTTAGCCAAGAACTCCATGAAGACCTTATTCATCATACTCATGAAATAGGTAGGGGCGTTAGTCAATCCAAATGACATAACCATATACTCATATAGCCCATACCTTGTGGTGAAGGCTGTCTTAGGTATATCATTTTCTCGGATCTTCAACTGGTGGTATCCTGGTCGTAGATCGATCTTGGAGAATACTTTAGCTCCTTGAAGTTGGTTGAACAAATCATTGATCATCGGCAGTGGGTACTTATTCTTGATCGTCACTTCGTTCAGTGCTCGATAATCAACGACCATCCTTAAAGATCCATCTTTCTTCTCGACCAAAAGCACAGGGGCTCCCCAAGGTGATGAACTTCGTTGAATAAATCCTTTCTCCAATAATTCCTTAATCTACTTCTTGATCTCCTCTAGATCATTTGCTGGCATCTGGTATGGTCTCTTTGATATTGGTCCGGTGCCTGGCAATAGCTCTATCAAAAACGCAATGTCCCTATCCGGCGGCATGCCTGGTAGCTCTTCTGGGAATACATCCGGGTAATCCTTTACCACAGGCACTTCCTCCTGAACAACTCCCGAGAGAGAATTTACTTGTGACCTCCTAGGCGAATGCCTAGATACATACTTGATCCTTTTTCCCACCGGGGTGGTAAGTAAAATTGACTTACTGGCACAATCGATGTTCCCTCCATACATCGATAGCCAATCCATACCTAGTATCACATCCAATCCTTGTGACTCCAAAACTATCAGGTCTGAGGGGAAAACATGGCGTCCAATGGTCAATGGCATCTGAAAACATCCTTGATTTGCCATATATTCCGCTCCTGGTGAGCTTACTAACATAGGTGTCATAAGTACTTTGGTGGGCAACTTATATCTATTTACGAATCCCCTTGAAATGCATGAATGTGATGCACCAGTATCGAAAAGAACTACTGCGGTAGATGACTTAACCAAAAACTTACCGACAACTGCTTCAGGCTGCTCTTCAACCTCCTCCACGATCACGTGGTTCACTTGTCCCTTGTTGAAAGGGTTGGGCTTCTTCCCAGCGCTTCCATTGTTGTTCCCATTCTTCGCTTCAGGGCACTCTCCGGCATAGTGTCCATTCTTCCCGCACTTGAAACAGGTAATGTGACTTAAATCCCTCTTGGCCGGTGTGGATGGAGTAGAGCGGTTCTGATTATTGCTTGATCCATTCCCCTTACCATTCTTGGAGCCATTGTGTTTATGAGAACTCCCTCCATTATGGGTGTGTCTTCCATGGTTATGGATGTATCCTTCCGAGTTCGGGGTGAAACGTGGCTTCTACTGGGCTCCAGAATTATTATTTCCTTCTCCATACTTCCTCTTGCGGTTCTCAATCTGCTGTTGCTTCCCTTCAATCATAAGAGCCTTATCTACCAACTCCTAGTAGTTGTTGAAGGTTTCCACCATCAACTGTATGCTCATCTCATCATTCATCCCTTCCATAAACTTCTCCTGCTTCGCAGCATCCGTGGCCACATCGTCAGGGGCATAACGAGATAGAGTACTAAATTCATCTACGTACTGAGCCACAATACTATTTCCTTGGCGCAAGTTGCAAAACTCACGCTTCTTCATGCTCATAGCTCCAGTTGAGACATGGGCGGTGCGAAAAGCTTGTTGAAACTGATCCCAAGTGACATTGGCTATAGGAATGTGGCTGTGTAATTCTCCCACCATGCTGCTGCTGGTCCAGCCAATTGATGTGCGGCAAAACACACCTTCTCAGCATCCATGCAATTCGTCGTGGTCAACTCCCTTCCAATCTTGCGTAGCCAGTCATCAGCAACTATCGGCTCAATGCTACTAGAAAACACTGGTGGTTGCAACCTTAGAAAACGGGTCAGGTTGTCCACTGGTGGAGGTGGTGGAGGGTTGTTGTTGTTGTTCTGGTTGTTCTGGACAAGAAGTTGCATCAAAGTGTTCTGCTGCTGGATCAACTGAGTGAGCTCAGTGGGAAACTGAAATCCGGGCTCACGTCTCGGAGGCATCTAATGGGTGTAGAGGGAAGAGATTTGAATAGAAATGAGGTATAGGGGAAAATGCACTACCCATATGCACATGAGGCGAACACAATCATATCACACCAATCAATTTCAAGCAAATGGCATACAAAGATCTAACTATCGTTTACAAAAGTGCTCTAAATTCTAATTTATGGGGGAAAACTACTAGTCATAGGGTGGTCATCTAGAAATTTTGATCGGCGGAAGATTCCATGACATCTGCTCCAGCTTCATCTTCTGTAACATCCCAAATTTTTAATTTGGAATGTTATACATAGATCATATTGCATTTCATGTTCTTTTGCATTTTGGTTGTGGAGTTCCTCGAAATTCTAAGCAACTCAAGGACCTACGGAGAGAGTTGGGAATTTTACCATTTTCGTATTTGAGTTCGCTCGAATACCGGTACGAGGACAGTGTGATTCTAATTATTTTTCTCTCCTAAAAATATTTCTAAATATCAAAAATGAGCGGAGATAATATGACTTCTCCAAAGTAACAGAAATATTGGAGGAAAAATATTAAAATCACTTTTGCTATTTTTCTGGATATATTTGCGGATTTATTTGCATAGGAAAAATACGCGTTTTTCAAAATTGCATTTAGGTCCAGGAAAAATGTTCACTTTGTCCTAAATATTATTAAAGGACGGTCAAAATTTATTTCGGAAATTTTGGAGTTCGTTTAGTATTTCTTTCGTTAGTGTTTCTGCGCCGGGACTCTTTTTTTTTAAAAAAAGGGGGAAACCGACTTGGAGTCTTACTAGCTGAGGACTCTGGGCTTTATAAGTCGCCCGAGCCGGCCCAAGCCGCCGCCAGCCCCGCCCCAAACCCTCGCCGCCGCCGCCCGCTGCCGTCCCGCCGCCGCGACTGCCGCCGCCCCGCCGCCGCGTGCTGTCGCCGCCCCGCCGCCGCGTGCTGTCGCCGCCGCCGCCGCACCACCCCGCCGCCCCGTCGCCCGATGCCGCACCGCCGGACCACCGGACCGCCGCTGCTGTCTCGCCAGAGTTCGTGAGGTAGATGCCGTTTTTTTAGTGCGAACCGCTCGGTTTTTTTTAAAAAACCGTAGATCTGTTTTATTAGATTAGATCGGTTCGGTTTTTCCGTCAGTTTAGTTATTTAGCGGACGTTCGTCCGTACGTTCGTTTTAACGAACGGTTTTCATTAGTTAGCCGCAGACAGCGAACGTTCGTTCGTTAGCCTGTTCGTCCGTTTTCTTTTTCGGGGTATTTATCCGCGATTATTCAGATCGCGATTTCTGCCCTCATCTTGTTTCACTTTTTTCTTTTCGCTCGAAAGTCGGAATCAGGTGATTCAAAATCCCAGATCTTCGTCTCGATGCCCTCTTTACATTTAATCAACTTGAACAAAGTTTTGGCTACTGTAAAATTTGACTTTAGGCCAACTAGTAAACTGGAGCTCATTTCTTTCGCAGTTTGAGTTTCGTTGCTTCTTTCGAGTTGATTCTTTTTGCAAACCGGAGTTCTTAAGTTAAACTTTCTGGTTAGATCTTTTATTTGAGTTTTACCCGTGCATTAGTTAAGTACTTATTGTGTGCTTGTTTGATTGCGATAGAGTACCCGGAGTGCGCCGCTTGCTACTTTGAGTCTCTAGGTTTTGCGGATAATCAGCAAGGCAAGTAACACTTTGATCATACTTTCCAATTACCCAGTTTTCATTGCATTAGTCCAACCCTCACACATTGCATGAGTAGTATCAATTAACTTGTGGGATTGGGAAGTAGTTTGAGGTAGTACCTATTACCTGCATTACATTCAAACCTTTGGGAGTTACTTCTACGTTTGCTGTTAGGACATGCTATGCTCGTAGACGTGGATTGGGTGAGTGAAATCCATGACAGATGTGAGTTTGTTAATTAATGGTTCAACTTAAGGTGGCAACATTAATACACATCTGGGTGGATTGAGGCATCTGGGTATTCCAGTGATTGCCTGTTTTCTTTTGGACCGCCACCCAGGCTCAAAGGGATCATGAGATTTTTCATACTAGAAACTTCCGTGTGCAGCCACATGCCAATATGGGCTCTGACATAGTTGAGTAAGTTGTGGAAAACCTTTCCATGATGGGCTAGCAGATGTAGTGGGTTTTGTAGGTGTACCGGCCTATCTATCTGGTTAAGGGGACCTCTTCGGAAAGACTGTGTCTCGGTCATCCGTTTCTCAAACACCATGAAGTGCGAGAAACCAAACGGAGGCGATCGAGTCTTGTGGGGAAAAGTGCACAAACCTCTGCAGAGTGTACAAACTGATCATGATTAGCCGTGTCCCCGGTTATGGACGTCTTGAGTATCTAGTACTCGGATTATCATGTGAATCTCATCATGTTACTTTAATTAATTTTGTTGGGTTTAATGATGACTTTAATTGGGGTTGAGAGGATGTCTCTCTTCTCAACGATGTTTCAACTACCATGATAGTTAATTAAAATATATTCCTTTGAAGTAGGGAAAATGGGTTTTACGCAAAAACTTAACCATAGATCTTTCCACCAGCCAAATATGCATATAGTATAGTTTTACTTCCATTGCATTCTCTTGTGTTACCTTGCCAGCATATTCCATGTGCTGACCCGTTTTCGGGCTGCAACGTTTCATGTTGCAGACTTTTCAGACGACGAGTAAGATGCCTTTTAGGTTGTGGTTCTATACTCAGTGATGCCGCTGGAGTTGATGGACTCACTTATCTTCCAAGCCTTCCACTGTTATCGTATTAGATGGCCTTCAGCCATATTTATTGTAATAAGTTCATCGTTGGACTATCGATGTAATAAGTGTGTGATTGCTACTCTGTTATAAATCCTTCAAGTACTGTGCGTGTCAGCATTACTGATCCAGGGATGACACTGATGCATAGAGATCAGACTGTTTGAGGTCTGGTCGCTACAAGATGGTATCAGAGCACACGCTGACTGTAGGACACGACCACTAAGACAAGCCCTAGAGCACTATTCACTCTTCTCTTTCTGACTCCTCATCTTTTCTACTCTTTAGGATGGTGGAAGCAAAGCACAAGTTCATGCAACCGGATGATGATACACCATTTGGACGACACCTGAAGGAAGTCACCAGATATCTACATATTGGACTACCAAGTTTCACCGGAACCTATAATGCCACTCTACCTGAGGAGGAGCGTTGGTTGATTCAAGCCCAAGTTCCAGGAAGGACGTTCGCACCTGTCACCTCACTCATAGCATTTTCCTTTAATGCGCCTACATGGAGCCTAGGTAGGAGCATGGCAGCCCACATTGCTATGGGAAGGATTGGAGAAGTCTACAAGCATGAGCTAAAGGACACCATCTACCAGATCTGTGGACGCCGAGATGAGAATTGGGATATGATTAGCACCCGGAAGGATAGGTCCATTGCAGCATTCATCCAGGAGTTGAACCATCACATTCGTCGCCAGGAGCACCAGATGTGTGCAGGGATGATTGATTTGAAGAAAGCCCTAAATAGGATTTCGGAGCTAGAGGAAGAACTCAAGTCTACACGCGACGGATATGAGGAGGAGATGAAAATACTTGTGGAGAAGAATGATGATTTGACACAGAAGTTTGGAATACTCATAGGAGAAGAAGACGAGGAAGAAGAACCCAAGGAGATTCCACCGGAAGACTACATCATTATAGATGATACAGATTCGGAAGCTGAGGATAGCAAGGACGAAGACTATGAAGATGAAGTTGGAGCAGATATTATGGAATCCTCTGCCGATCAATATTTTTAGATGACCACCCTGTGACTAGTAGTTTACCCAATATATTAGTTTTAGAGCACTTTTGTAACGATCGTTAGATTTGTAAGACCTTGGTTGAAATTGATTGGTGTGATATGATTGTGTGTTTGTCTCATGTGCATATGGGTAGTGATTTTCCCTTAGACCTCTTTTCTATTCTAATATCTTCCCTCTACACCCATCAGATGCCTCCAAGACGTGAATTTGAGTTTCCCCCTGAGCTCACCCAGTTGATCCAGCAGCAGAACACCTTGATGCAACTTCTTGTCCAGAACACCCAGAACAACCAGAACAACAACCCTCCACCACCACCACCCGTGGACAACCTGACACGTTTCTTAAGGTTGCAACCACCCGTGTTTGCTAGCAGCATCGAACCAATAGTGGCTAATGACTGGCTACGCAAGATTGGAAGGGACTTGACCACCGCCAATTGCTCGGATGCTGAGAAGGTGCGATTTGCTGCACACCAGTTGTTTGGACCAGCCGCAGCATGGTGGGAGAATTACACAGTCACTTACCCTGTAGCCAATGTGACTTGGGATCAGTTTCAGCAAGCTTTTCGTACCGCCCATGTCTCAACCAGAGCAATGAGTATGAAGAAGCAGGAGTTTCGCAATTTGCGCCAAGGGAATCGTACTGTGGCCTAGTACGTGGATGAGTTTAGTACCCTATCTCGTTATGCCCCAAATGATGTGGCCACAGATGCCGCAAAGCAGGAGAGATTCATGGAAGGGCTGAATGATGAGGTGAGCGTACAGTTGATGGTCGCAACATTCAATAACGACCAGGAGTTGGTTGACCGCGCCCTAATGATTGAAAGGAAGCATCAACAGATTGAGAGTCGCAAGAGGAAGTATGGGCAAGGAAAGTATAACTCTGGAGCTCAACTGAAGCCCCGTTTTACCCCTAAAACGGTAGGACATTTTCAGCATACCCATGGAGGAGGTAGCTCGCACAATCACAATGGCACCAAGAATGGAAATGGAAATGGGAATGGAGCCAATGGAAACCAGAACCGCACTACACCGTCCACACCCACCAAGAGGGATTTTAGCCATGTCACTTGTTATAAGTGCGGGAAGAATGGACATTATGCCAATGAATGCCCAGAAGCTAAGAATGGGAACAGCAATGGAAGCGCCGCGAAGAAGCCCAACCCGTTCAACAAAGGACAAGTGAACCACGTGACCGTGGAGGAGGTAGAGGAGCAACCAGATGCTGTTGTCGGTAAGTTTTTGGTTAAGACATTTACCGCAATAGTTCTTTTCGATACTGGTGCATCGCATTCATATATTTCAAGGGGATTCGTAAATAGACATAGGATGTCCACCCGAGTTCTTAAGACCCCCATGCTATTAAGTTCACCTGGAGCAGATTATATGGCACACCAAGGATGTTTTCAGACGCCATTGACCATAGGACGCCATACTTTCCCCTCTGACCTAATAGTTTTGGAGTCACAAGGATTGGATGTGATATTAGGTATGGATTGGCTATCGAAGTATGGAGGTAACATTGATTGTGCCAGTAAGTCTATTTTGCTCACCACCCCGGAGGGAAAAAGGATTAAGTATGTATCTAGGCATTCGCCTACAAGGATTCAAGTACATTCTCTCACGGGAGTTGTTCAGGAGGAAGTGCCAGTAGTGAAGGATTATCCGGATGTGTTTCCAGAGGAGTTACATGGCATGCCACCGGATAGAGATATAGAGTTTTTGGTTGAACTTTTGCCAGGCACCGGGCCAATTTCTAAGAGACCATATAGGATGCCCGCAAAGAATTTGGAGGAGATAAAGAAACAGATTAAGGAGTTACTGGATAAAGGATTCATATGCCCAAGTTCTTCGCCTTGGGGTTCGCCAGTACTTCTAGTGGAGAAGAAGGATGGATCGTTAAGAATGGTTGTTGATTACCGTGGATTAAATGAAGTAACGATCAAGAATAAGTACCCATTACCGATGATCAATGATCTGTTCGATAGATTGCAAGGAGCTAAGATAATTTCCAAGATCGATCTGTGATCAGGGTACCATCAATTGAAGATCCGAGAGCAGGATATACCTAAGACGGCCTTTACCACTAGGTATGGGTTGTACGAGTATACCGTTATGTAGTTTGGTCTGACAAATGCACCGGCATACTTTATGAACCTGATGAACAAAGTGTTTATGGAGTATTTGGATAAGTTCGTCGTAGTGTTCATAGATGATATATTGGTCTTCTCGAAGGATGAAGAGGAGCATGCAGAGCATTTGCGATTGGTGTTGGAGAAGCTTAGAGAACATCAGTTATATGCCAAATTTAGCAAATGTGAGTTTTGGCTGAAGGAAGTCCGATTCCTCGGACATGTTATATCCGGAGAAGGAATAGCAGTAGATCCCGCTAAGGTGGACACTGTGACCCATTGGGAAGCCCCAACAATAGTTGGAGAGATCCGGAGTTTTCTTGGACTTGCAGGATACTACCAGAGGTTCATCGAGAATTTCTCGAGGATTGCAAAACCAATGACGGAGTTGCTGAAGAAGGACACCAAGTTTAGTTGGACAGAAGAATGTGAGGCCAGTTTCCAGGAATTAAAGAAACGTTTGGTCTCATCCCCTGTGTTGATTCTGCCAGATCAACACAAGGATTATGAGGTGTACTGCGACGCTTCATGTCGAGGACTTGGAGCAGTTCTTATGCAGGAAGGAAGAGTTGTTTCATATGCTTCACGACAACTAAAACCTCAGGAGCTGAACTATGCCACCCACGATTTGGAGTTAGCAGCCGTAGTGCATGCATTGAAGACGTCGAGACATTTTCTTATTGGGAACCATTGTGAAGTATATACAGACCACAAGAGTTTGAAGTATATATTCACTCAGAAGGAGCTGAATCTTAGGCAAAGGAGATGGCTGGAACTCATTAAGGATTATGACATGAGATTGCATTATCATCCCGGAAAGACTAACGTGGTAGCCGATGCGCTAAGCCGTAAGAGCCATGTCAATACCCTAATGATGGAAGAATTTCCAAAGGAGTTAGCCGAGGACCTAAGAGAACTACGTATGGAGATAGTTCCGAGAGGCTATGTAGCAACATTAGAAATCCAGTCTACCCTGATGGATAAAACTAGAGAAGCTCAAAAAGCTGACAAGGAGGTTGTCGCTATAAAGGAGAGGATGAGCGAAGGAAGAGCTAAAGGTTTTCGTGAGGATGAACACGATACCTTGTGGTTTGAGGACCGCGTTTATGTGCCTAATGACCCGGAGATCAGGAAGTTGATTCTACAAGAGGCCCATGATTCGCCATACTTGATTCACCCAGGAAATACTAAGATGTATTTGGATTTGAAGGATATTTTCTGGTGGACCGGTATGAAGAAGGATATTGTGGAGTATGTAGCAGTTTGTGATGTATGCCAGAGAGTGAAGGCAGAACATCAGAAGCCAGCAGGATTGTTACAACCTATGCCGATACCCGAATGGAAGTGGGAGAAGCTTGGCATGGATTTTATCACCGGATTGCCCAGGACCAAAGCAGGATATGATTCAATCTGGGCAGTAGTAGACCGATTGACGAAGGTAGCCCACTTTATCCCTGTGAAAACCACATATACCAGTGCAAAGTTGGCAAAGATATACATGACCAGAATTGTATGTCTGCATGGAGTCCCAAGGAGCATCGTATCAGATAGAGGAACCCAGTTTACCTCAAAGTTCTGGAATCAGTTACATGAAACTTTGGGTACCAGGCTAGAGTTTAGCACAACATTTCACCCGCAGACAGATGGACAGACGGAGAGAGTCAATCAGATTTTGGAGGATATGCTGAGAGCCTGTGCATTAGATTATGGATCTAGTTGGGATGACAATTTGCCCTACGCGGAGTTGTCATACAACAACAGTTACCAAGCCAGTTTGAAGATGGCACCGTTTGAGGCATTGTATGGAAAGAGATGCCGAACACCGTTAATGTGGGATGAAGTTGGAGACCGACAGTTGTTTGGACCAGACTTAATCAAAGAGTCTGAGGAAAAGGTGAAGTTGATTCGAGATAGACTGAAGGTAGCTCAGTCCAGGTAGAAGAGTTATGCAGACTCGAAGTGCAAGGAGATAGCCTATGAGATCGGAGACAGAGCGTACTTGAGAGTATCGCCACTACGAGGAGTTAAACGTTTCGGAGTTAAAAGAAAATTAGCCCCGAGATTTGTGGGACCTTACCGTGTTTTGTAACGCATGGGAGAGGTTGCCTATAAGTTGGAGTTGCCCGAAGGATTGTCAGGAGTGCACGACGTGTTTCACGTTTCACAGCTTAAGAAGTGCCATGCGGAGATGGCCGATATACCACTTAGAGACACAGTACCCCTGGAAGCAATTCAGTTGGACAGTGATCTAACTTATGAGGAGAAGCCGGTTAAGATTCGCGAATTTTCGAGCAGAGTTACTCACAGTAAGGTTATCAAGTTTTGCAAAGTTCAGTGGAGTCACCACACCGAGGAAGAAGCCACCTCGGAACGAGAAGATGATCTACGCAAGGACCACCCACACCTGTTCTCTAGCCAAGTCGAATCTCGAGGGCGAGATTCATTCTAAGGGGGGTAGGTTTGTAACATCCCAAATTTTCAATTTGGAATGTTATACATAGATCATATTGCATTTCATGTTCTTTCTCATTTTGGTTGTGGAGTTCCTCGAAATTCTAAGCAACTCAAGGACCTACGGAGAGAGTGGGGAATTTTACCATTTTCGTATTTGAGTTCGCTCGAATACCGGTACGAGGACAGTGTGATTCTAATTATTTTTCTCTCCTAAAAATATTTCTAAATACCAAAAATGAGTGGAGATAATATGACTTCTCCAAAGTAATAGAAATATTGGAGGAAAAATATAAAAATCACTTTTGGTATTTTTCTGGATTTATTTGCGGATTTATTTGCATAGGAAAAATACACGTTTTTCAAAATTGCATTTAGGTCCGGGAAAATGTTCACTTTGTCCTAAATATTATTAGAGGACAGTGAAAATTTATTTTGGGAATTTTGGAGTTCGTTTAGTATTTCTTTCGTTAGTTTTTCTGCGCCGGGACTCTTTTTTTTTAAGGGGGAAGCCGACTTGGAGTCTTACAAGCCCGGGACTCTGGGCTTTATAAGTCGCCCGAGCCGGCCCAAGCCGCCGCCAGCCCTGCCCTAAACCCTCGCCGCCGCCGCCGCCCGCTGCTGCCCCGCCGCCGCGACTGCCGCCGCCGCGCCACCCCGCCGCCCCGTCGCCGCTTGCCGCCGCCGCCGCACCACCCCGCCGCCCCGTCGCCCGACGCCGGACCATTGGACCGCCGGACCGCCGCTGCCGTCTCGCCGGAGTTCGCGAGGTAGATGCCGTTTTTTTAGTTCGAACGGCTCGGTTTTTTTTTTAAATCGTAGATCTGTTTTATTAGATTAGATCGGTTCGGTTTTTCCGTCAGTTTAGTTATTTAGCGAACATTCGTCTGTACGTTCGTTTTAACGAATGGTTTTCGTTAGTTAGCCGCAGACAGCGAACGTTCGTTCGTTAGCCTGTTCGTCCGTTTTCTTTTTCGGGGTATTTATCCGCGATTATTCCGATCGCGATTTCTGCCCTGATCTTGTTTCGCGTTTTTCTTTTCGCTCGAGAGTCGGAATCAGGTGATTCAAAATCCCAGATCTTCATCTCGATGCCCTCTTTACATTTAATCAACTTGAACAAAGTTTTGGCTACTGTAAAATTTGACTTTAGGCCAACTAGTAAACCGGAGCTCGTTTCTTTCGCAGTTTGAGTTTCGTTGCTTCTTTCGAGTTGATTCTTTTTTGCAAACCGAAGTTCTTAACTTGAACTTTCTGGTTAGATCTTTTATTTGAGTTTTACCCGTGCATTATTTAAGTACTTATTGTGTGCTTGTTTGATTGCGATAGAGTACCCGGAGTGCGCCGCTCGCTACTTTGAGTCTCTAGGTTTTGCGGATCATCAGCAAGGCAAGTAACACTTTGATCATACTTTCCAATTACCCAGTTTTCATTGCATTAGTCCAACCCTCACACATTGCATGAGTAGGATCAATTAACTTGTGGGATTGGGAAGTAGTTTGAGGTAGTACCTATTACCTGCATTACATTCAAACCTTTGGGAGTTACTTCTACGTTTGTTGTTAGGACATGCTATGCTCGTAGACGTGGATTGGGTGAGTGAAATCCATGACAGATGTGAGTTTGTTAATTAATGGTTCAACTTAAGGTGGCAACATTAATACACATCTGGGTGGATTGAGGCATCTGGGTATTCCAGTGATTGCCTGTTTTCTTTTGGACCGCCACCCAGGCTCAAAGGGATCATGAGATTTTTCATACTAGAAACTTCCGTGTGCAGCCACATGCCAATATGGGCTCTGGCATAGTTGAGTAAGTTGTGGGAAACCTTTCCATGATGGGCTAGCAGATGTAGTGGGTTTTGTAGGTGTACCGGCCTATCTATCTGGTTAAGGGGACCTCTTCCGAAAGACTGTGTCTCGGTCATCCGTTTCTCAAACACCATGCAGTGCGAGAAACCAAACGGAGGCGATCGAGTCTTGTGGGGAAAAGTGCACAAACCTCTGCAGAGTGTACAAACTGATCATGATTAGCCGTGTCCCCGGTTATGGACGTCTTGAGTATCTAGTACTTGGATTATCAAGTGAATCTCAACATGTTACTTTAAGTAATTTTGTTGGGTTTAATGATTACTTTAATTGGGGTTGAGAGGATGTCTATCTTCTCAATGATGTTTCAACTACCATGATAATTAATTAAAATACATTCCTTTGAAGTAGGGAAAAATTGGCTTTACGCAAAAACTTAACCATAGAGCTTTCCACCAGCCAAATATGCATATAGTATAGTTTTACTTCCATTGCATTCTCTTGTGTTACCTTGCCAGCATATTCCATGTGCTGACCCGTTTTCGGGCTGCAACGTTTCATGTTGCAGACTTTTCAGACGACGAGTAAGATGCCTTTTAGGTCGTGGTTCTATACTCAGTGATGCTGCTGGAGTTGATGGACTCACTTATCTTCCAAGCCTTCCGCTGTTATCGTATTAGATGGCCTTCAGCCATATTTATTGTAATAAGTTCATTGTTGGACTATCGGTGTAATAAGTTGTGATTGCTACTCTGTTATAAATCCTTCAAGTAATGTGCGTGTCAGCATTACTGATCCAGGGATGACACTGATGCACAGAGATCAGACTGTTTGAGGTCTGGTCGCTACATCTTCATAGTCATCATCACTATCATCGGGGTCTGAGTCGGTGTCGTCGATGATGATGTAGTCCTCAGAACGAATCTCGTGGGTTCTTCTTCTTCTCCTCCTGGCGCTGGATCTCCCATGAAATCTCCTAGCTTCCTTGTCAGGTCGTCATTCTTCTCCACAAGTATTGTCATCTCATCCTCGTATCCGTCACGTGTAGACTTGAGTTCTTCTTCTAGCTCCAAGTTCCTGGTTAACGCCTTCTTCAAATCTATCATGCCTGCGCACATCGGGTGCTCCTGTCGACGGATGTGCTGGTTTAACTCCTGGATGAAAGCTGGAATGGACCTGTCCTTCCGGGTGCTGATCATCTCCCATTGCTCATCTCGGTGTCCACATATCTGGTAGATAGTGTCCTTCAGCCCCGGCTTGTAGACTTCTCCAATTCGTCCCATGGTAATGTGGGCTGTCATACTCTTACCTAGGCTCCAGGTTGGTGCATCAAAGGAAAACTCTATGGGCTCAGTGGATGGAGCGAATGTCCTCCCGGGAATTTGAACTTGAATATTCCATCGCTCCTCTTCTGGTAAAGTGGCGGTGTAGGTCCCGGTGAAGCTTGGTATTCCGATGTTCAGGTACCTAGTGACTTCCTTCAAGTGTCGTCCAAAAGGTGTGTCTTCATCCGGTTGAGTGAACTTGTTCCTTGGGTCCACCATCCTAAAGAGTAGAAAATGGAGAGGAGTCAGAAATGAGTAGATAAGAGTGACCTAGGGTTTATCTTAGTGGTCGTGTCCTACAGTCAGCGTGTGCTCTGATACCATCTTGTAGCGACCACGATCCGAATGGACCAAAGTCTCTGTGTTCTGTGTCAGCCCTGGATCGGTAATGCTGACACACACAATACTTGAAGGATTTATAACAGAGTGGCAATCACACACTTATTACATCAAATGTCTCAAAAGAGAACTTATTACAAAATAAAATGGCATAAGTCCATCTAACATGATAACATCAGAAGGCTTGAAAGATAAGTGAGTCCATCAACTCCAACGGCATAGCTGAGTGCATGACAAACGACCTAGCGCACCTTACTCTTCTTCTGAAAAGTCTGCAACATGACATGTTGCAGCCCAAAACGGGTCAGCACATGGAATATGCTGGCAAGAGAACACAGTAGAGCAAGTAACAGAATAAAGGCTAACACTACATGCGTATATGGCTGGTGGAGGCTCTAAGGTTTAAGGTTTTTTGCATAAAGCCAATTTTTTCTACAACAAAGGAATAACTTTTATTTTTAACTATCATGGTAGTTGAAACATCATTGAGGAGGTACCTCCAACTCAATCCCAATTAAAGTACTCATTATCAACCCAGCAAAATTAACTTTAGAGTGATGAGATTAACCAATAATTCAAGTACCAGATACTCAAGATGTCCATAACCAGGGACACGGCTAATCTTGATTAGTTTGTACACTCTGCAGAGGTTTGCGCACTTTTCCCCACAAGACTTGATCTCCTCTGTTGGATTTCTCGCGCTACATGGTGTTTGAGAAACGGATGACCGAGACACAGTCTTTCAGAAGCATTTACTCTTTACCCCGGGTGGACCCGTACACCTACTTTCCCCTACATCTGCTAGTCCACCATGGAAAGAGCTCATACAACATACTCAACTATGCCAGAGCCCATAATGGCATTGTGGCTGCATACGGAAGTTTCTAGCATGAATAGTGTTATGATCCCTTTGAGCCTGGGTGGCATTCCATAGGAAAAATCACACGATAACCTCGGGATTTCCTAGGACAACACTGGATTCTCCAGGTGCCCTGCAACCAATCCACCCAGATGTGTATTAAAGTAGCCACCTTAAGTTGAACCATTAATTAACATCTCACATCTGTCATGGATTCTCTCAAACCCAATCCACGTCTACGAGCATAGGATGGCAACCTAAGCATAACGTAGAAGTAACTCCCAAGGGTTTGAAAATAATGCAGTCAATAGGTTCTACCTCAATCTACTTCCCAGGCCCACAAGTTAAGAGATCCTATGCATGCAATGTGTGACGGTTTGCTCTAATGCATAAACACTGGGTAATAATGGGTATGATCAAAGTGTTACTTGCCTTGCTGGTGACTCGCAAAACCTAGGGACTCGTAGTAGCACGCTTCGCACTCTGGGAATTATATCGCAAGCAAACAATAGCATACATAAGCAACCAAGCAAAGATGCATAGATAAAACTCCAAATAAGAAGATCTAACCAGAAAGTTCAACTGAAGAACTCCGGTTTGCAAAAAGAATCAAATCAAACGGAGCAACGAAACTCAAACTACGAAGAAACAAGATTCGATTACTAGATTAAACTAAGTCAAATTTTACAGTACCAAAACCTTGTTCAAGTTGGTTAAACGAAAAGAGGGCTTCGAGACAACGATCTAGGCGCTTGAATCGCCTGATTCCAACCTACGAGCGATAAGAAAAACTAAAAAGAAGAACAGGGCAGAAATCGCGATCGAAAATAACCGCGGAAAAACCCTAAAAAAGAAAAACTGACGAACAGGCTAACGAACGAACGTTCGCTGTCTGTAACTATAAGACGAAAAGCGTTCGTTAAAACTAACGAACGGACGAACGTCCCCTAAGTAACTAAACCGACGGAAAACCGAACTGATCTAATAAAAAATCAAACTAGGGTTTAAAAAAAACCGATCAGTTTTCTTCCGAAAACCGACGGCGGCGGCGGCTACCTCCAGCGAGTCGGCGAGACTCCGGCGGCAGGGCATCGAACGGCGGGGCGGCGGCGTCCCGTGCGGCGGCACGGCGGCAAGGCGGCGGCGCGGCGCGACGGCGACGTAAGGCGGCGGCGGCGCGTCTTACAAGGCGCGACAGCTACGGTTTGGTGGCTTGGGCGGGGTGGGCTGGCGGGGCGGTCGACTCGGGCTTTAAAGGCCCCTCGGGCGGAGTCCTAGCCGGACACGGCCCAGGTAAGTCGGTTCCACTTTTTTTATTAATAGTCCTAACGCGGCAAAACGGGCAAAAAAAATACTAAACAGACTCGACAAATTCCGAAATAAATTTCCACTGTCCTCTAATAATATTTAGGACAAAGTGAATATTTTTCCCGGACCTAAATGAAATTTTGAAAAACGCGTATTTTTCCTATGCACATAAAATTGTAAATAAATCCAAATAAAATACCAAAAGTGATTTTAATATTTTTTTCCTCCAATATTTCTTATATTTTTGGAGAAGTCATATTATCTCCGCTCATATATTTTATTAATCGTGAAATATTTTTGGAGAGAAAAACAATTAAAACCAAGGTGATCCTCGTACCGGTATTTGAGAAACTCAAATACGAAAACGGTAAAATCCCCAACTCTCTCCGTGGGTCCTTGAGTTGCTTAGAATTTCGAGGATCGCAACACACGAATGCGAATAAAAACATGCTATGCAATATGATCTATGTATAACATTCTAAATTGAAATTTTGGGATGTTTCAAGCACGACATCCGTTGGATGGACATCCAGCGGCCACCGCTGTTAGAACCATGTGTTGACTGTAAGTTGACAAAGCCGTGCATACACGTCAACTCTTTTTTTAGGAAACGCGTCAACTTAGTAAGGCCACAAGTGTGTGGCAGAGAACTTATAGCCCATTTGAGATTTGTAAGAATGTGCAGCCAATTTTTGAATTCTAATGCAATTTACTACAACCCATTTACAGTTTGTTAAAAGTACATCCCAATTCAACCAACCGTTCAAAACAGAATTCAATAAAAAATTCCCACATTTTGATGGGATCCGAAATATTTTTATCCCAAAATTTCTAGTCAGATTAAATAAAATTTCAATATAAATTTATATTACGTAAAAATCCAACAAAACATTGCGCTCGCAACAATTAATGAAATTAAAATTTTCAATATGCAAAAATAATATTTTATAAAGTAATTACGTGTTTGGTGATTTTTTTATAGTTACTACCCAGTTTTTATAATTACATCCCATTTATTATTTCTTAAAGCCCATTTTCTTGTTAAGCCTAATGCATCCCTCCTAAGAAAGATTTGCCGCCCAGCGGGGCGGAGAATAACAACTTGACCTCACATGGGTATTCCTAAAAAAAAGTATAGCTGGCCTAACCATTTTCAGCTTGAAAAAACAAATATCTGGGCTGGATATCTGGCCAGGGCTAGACGGGCCATAGCCCGCCCAGTTAATAGCTGCAACGATGTTTTCGTTGTTGTTAAGAGGGGGGAAATTAATATCTGGGCTAAATATCGCTCAAGAAAAACTCTGCAGTGCTCACTCCTCAAAAACACAAATACTGCTCGAGCTGCTTGGTCCCAACTGTGTATCGCTTCTTGTGCAATTCTCTCATTTATTGACTACATATGTTGACAATGGTGTGGGACCGTGATGTCAGGAAACTAGGAGGAAGCAAAAAAAAATATAGTTTTATATACTAATAAGGAGGCACTTGCGTACGTGCGGCTATGGCCCTGGTGGGTGATGTCTACTACACAACCTTCTTCTTGTAGACATTGTTTGGCCTCCAAGTGCTGAGGTTTGTAGGACAGTAGCAAATTTCCCTCAAGTGGATGACCTAAGGTTTATCAATCCGTGGGAGGCGTATGATGAAGATGGTCTATCTCAAGCAACCCAGCAACCAAATAACAAAGAGTCTCTTGTGTCCCCAACACACCCAATACAATGGTAAATTGTATAGGTGCACTAGTTCGGCAAAGAGATGGTGATACAAGTGCAATATGGATGGTAGATATAGGTTTTCGTAATAAGAAAATATAAAAACAGCAAGGTAACTAAAGATAAAAGTGAGCATAAATGGTGTTGCAATGATAGTAGGCAAGGCCTAGGGTTCATACCTTCACTAGTGCAAATTCTCTCAACAAGGATAACATAATTGGATCATATTACTAGCCCTCAACATGCAACAAAGAGTCACTCCAAAGTCACTAATAGCGAAGAACAAACGAAGAGATTATGGTAGGGTACGAAACCACCTCAAAGCTATTCTTTCTGATCGATCTATTCAAGAGTCCGTAGTAACGTTCAATCTATCATAGAGTTCGTACTAGAATAACACCTTAAGACACAAATCAACCAAAACCCTAATGTCACCTAGATACTCCATTGTCACCTCAAGTATCCGTGGGCATGATTATACGATATGCATCACACAATATCAGATTCATCTATTCAACCAACACAAAGAACTTCAAAGAGTGCCCCAAAGTTTCTACCGAAAAGTCAAGACGAAAACGTGTGCCAACCCCTATGCATAGATTCCCAAGGTCATGGAACCCACAAGTTGATCACCAAAACATACATCAAGTAGATCACATGATATCCCATTGTCACCATAGATAAACATGTGCAAGACATACATCAAATGTTCTCAAATCCTTAAAGACTCAATCCGATAAGATAACTTCAAAGGGAAAACTCAATCCATTACAAGAGAGTAGAGGGGGAGAAGCATCATAAGATCCAACTATAATAGCAAAGCTCGCGATACATCAAGATCGTGCCATCTCAAGAACACGAGAGAGAGAGAGAGATCAAACACATAGCTACCGATACATATCCTCAGCCCCGAGGGTGGACTACTCCCTCCTCGTCATGGAGAGCGCCGGGATGATGAAGATAGCCACCGGAGAGGGATTCCCCCCTCCGGCAGGGTGCCGTAAGAGGGTCTAGATTGGTTTTCGGTGGCTACAGAGGCTTTCGGCGGCGGAATTCTCGATCTAGGTTAATTTTCGAAGGTTTCAGTATTTATAGGTATTTTTCGCGCAGGTCCCACGTCAGGGGGGCTTCTAGGCTGTCCACGAGATAGGAGGGTGCACCCCCCTGCCCAGGGCGCGCCCCCCACCCTCGTGGGAAGCACATGGCTCTCCTGGCCCAACTCTTTTACTTCAGGGGCTTCTTTTGGTCTAGAAAAAATCATCAAAAATTGGCACGTCAATTGGACTCCGTTTGATATTCATTTTCTATAAAACCCTAAAACAGGAGAAAAACAGAAACTGGCACTGGGCTCTGGGTTAATAGGTTAGTCCCAAAAATCATATAAAAGTGTATATACAAGCCCATAAGACATCCTATAAGTATAATATAATAGCATGGAACAATCAAAAATTATAGATACGTTGGAGACGTATCAGCATCCCCAAGCTTAATTCCTGCTCGTCCTCGAGTAGGTAAATGATAAAATAGAATTTTTGATGTGGAATGCTAACCAACATAGTTTTTCAATGTAATTCTCTTAATTGTGGCATGAATGTTCAGATCTGAAAGATTCAAGACAAAGGTCTATATTGACATAAGAAATAATAATACTTCAAGCATACTAGCAAAGCAATCATGTCTACTCAAAATACTATGGCTAAAGAAAGTTATACCTACAAAATCATATAGTTTGGCTATGCTCCCTCGTTATCACACAAAATATTCATATCATGCACAACCCCGATTTCAGCCAAGCACTTGTTTTCATACTCTATTCTTTCAAACCTTTCAACTTTCACGCAATACATGAGCGTGAGCCATGGACTTAGCACTATGGGTGGAATAGTGAGGTGGTTGTGGAGAAGACAAAAAGGAGGGAGATAGTCTCACATTGACTAGGCGTATAAACGGGCTATGGAGATGCCCATCAATAGATATCAATGTGAGTGAGTAGGGATTGCCATCCAACAGATGCACTAGAGCTAAAAATGTATGAAATCTCAACAAAAGAAACTAGTGGGTGTGCATCCAACTTGCTTGCTCACGAAGACCTAGGGAATTTGAGGAAGCCCATCGTTGGAATATACAAGCCAAGTTCTATAATGAAAATTCCCACTAGTATATGAAAGTGAATAAACATGAGACTCTCTATCATGAAGAACATGGTGCTACTTTGAAACACAAGTGTGGAAAAAGATAGTAGCAATTGTCCCTTTTTCTTTTCTTTTTCTCTTTTTTTGGGCCTTTTTTTCTTTGGCCTTTTTTTCTTTTTTTTGCGGAGGGGCTTTATAGATTTAGCCTTTCCTCCCATGGGACAATGCTCTAATAATGAGGATCTTTACACTTTCATTACAACTCGATACTACAACAAAGTATGACTCTATATGAATGCCTCCGGCGGTGTACCGGTATGTGCAATGAAACATGAGTGACATGTATGAAAAGTTGTGCATGGTGGCCTTGCCATAAATACGATGTCAACTACATGATCATGCAATGGCAATATGACAATATGATGCGTGTCATATGAACAGAACGGTGGAAAGTTGGATGGCAATATATCTCGGAATGGCTATGGAAATGCCATGATAGGTAGGTATGGTGGCTGTTTTGAGGAATAATATGGTGGCTGTTTTGAGGAAGGATATATAGTGGGTGTATGGTACCGGCGAAAGTTGCGCGGTACAAGAGAGACTAGCAATGGTGAAAGGGTGAGAGTGCATATAATCCATGGACTCAACAATAGTCATAAAGAACTCATATACTTATTGCAAAAATCTACGAGTCATCAAAACAAAGCAATCAACGCATGCTCCTAGGGGGGAAGGTTGGTAGGAGTTAACCATCGCGCGCGCCCGACCTCCACACAAAGGTTGGCACTTTACAAATACCTCATGCTCTAACTTTGTCACATAGCGGTTCACCATACGTGCATGCTACGTGAATCACTAACCTTAACACAAGTATTTCTCAATTTCATAATAACTCCACTAGCATGACTCTAATATCACTATCCTCATATCTTAAAACAATTATCAAGCATCCAACATCTCATTCTGTTCAATGCACTTAGTGTGATTTTTTTTACTACATTGACATTGGATGTCTATCATGTGAAGACTAGTTTTTTAGCCTAAACACATTACCATGCTGTTTTAATAGACTCTCAAATATATATAAGTGAAGCATGAGAGTTCAAAAATTTCTACAAAATATAACCACCACCGTGCTCTAAAAGATATAAGTGAAGCACTAGAGCAAAAACTATTCAACTCAAAAGATATAAGTGAAGCACATAGAGTGTTCTAAGAATTCCTAGGCCATATTTAACTCTCTCAAATAGGTGTGCCCAGCAAGGATGATTGTGAAAAACTAACAAGCAAAGACTTCAATTATACAAGATGCTCCAAGCAAAACACATATCATGTGGTGAATAAAAATATAGCTCCAAGTATAGTTACCGATGGATGAAGACGAAAGAGGGGATGCCTTCCCGGGGCATCCCCAAGCTTAGGCTTTTGATTATCCTTAAATTTTACTTGGGGTGCCATGTGCATCCCCAAGCTTAGGCCCTTGCTACTCCTTGTTCCATACTCCATCAAAGCAATACTCAAAACTTGAAAACTTCACAACACAAAACTTAGACAAAGATTCTCGTGAGCTCCGTTAATATAAAAAAGCAAACCACTACTTAAAGGTACTGCAATGAATTTATTCTTTGTTTATACTGGTGTTAAACCTACTTTATTCCAACTTCTCTATGGTTCATACCTCCAAATATTACTCATAGATGCATTGAAATAAGCAAAGAACACACGAAAAACAGAATCTGTCAAAAACAGAACAGTCTGTAGTAATCTGCAGGTTTCGCATACTTCTGTAACTCCAAAAAATTCAAACTAAATTGGTAAATTTGAGGAATTTTTCTATTAATCATCTGCAAAAAGAATCAACTAAATAGCACGCTCCAGTAAAATCTGACGACCATTCTAGTGAGCGCTAACGATTCTGTTTTTTCACAGCAAGATCATATAAACTTCACACAAGTCTTCCCAAAGGTTTTACTTGTCACAAACACTAATTAAAACACAAAACCACATATAAACAGAAGCTAGATGCAATATTTATTCCTAAACAGAAATAAAAGCAAAGAAAATAAAATAAAGTTGGGTTGCCTCCAAACAAGCGCTATCGTTTAACGCCCCTAGCTAGGCACGATGATTTCAATGATGCTCGCGTAAAAGATAAGGATTGAAACATAATGGGAGCATCATGAAGCATATGAATAGCACATTTAAGTCTAAACCACTTCCTATGCATAGGGATTTTGTGAGCAAACAACTTATGGGAACGATAATCAACTAGCATGGGAAGGGAAAACGAGCATAACTTCAAGATTTTCAACACATAGAGAGGAAACTTGATATTATTGTAATTCCTACAAGCATATGTTCCTCTCTCATAATAATATTCAGTAGCATCATGAATGAATTCAACAATATAACCAGCACATAAAGCATTCTTTTCATGATCTACTTGCATAGAAATTTTACTACACTCCATAAGCAAAATTCTTCTCATCAATAGTAGTGGGAGCAAACTCAACAAAATAACTATCATGTGAAGCATAATACAATTGAAACTAAATCATGATGACAAGTTTCATGGTTATCATTATTCTTAATAGCATATAAGTCATCACAATAATCATCATAGATAGCAACTTTGTTCTCATAATCAATTGGAACCTCTTCCAAAATAGTGGATTCATCACTAAATAAAGTCATGACCTCTCCAAATCCACTTTCATCAATATAATCATCATAAATAGGAGGCATGCTTTCATCATAATAAAATTTTTCATCAAAACTTGGGGGACTAAAAATATCATCTTCGTCAAACATAGCTTCCCCAAGCTTGTGGCTTTGCATATCATTAGCATCATGGATATTCAAAGGATTCATACTAACAACATTGCAATCATGCTCATCATTCAAGTATTTAGTGCCAACCATTTTAATGCATTCTTCTTCTAGCACTTGGGCACAATTTTCCTTTCCATCATTTTCACGAAAGATATTAAAAAGATGAAGCATATGAGGTAACCTTAATTCCATTTTTGTAGTTTTCTTTTATAGACTAAACTAGTGATAAAACAAGAAACTAAAAGATTCGATTGCAAGATCTAAAGATATACCTTCAAGCACTAACCTCCCCGGCAACGGCGCCAGAAAAGAGCTTGATGTCTACGACACAACCTTCTTCTTGTAGACGTTGTTGGGCCTCCAAGTGCAGAGGTTTGTAGGACAGTAGCAAATTTCCCTCAAGTGGATGACCTACGGTTTATCAATCCATGGGAGGCGTAGGATGAAGATGGTCTCTCTCAAGCAACCCTGCAACCAAATAACAAAGAGTCTCTTGTGTCCCCAACACACCCAATACAATGGTAAATTGTATAGGTGCACTAGTTCGGCGAAGAGATGGTGATACAAGTGCAATATGGATGGTAGATATAGGTTTTTGTAATAATAAAATATAAAAACAGCAAGGCAACTAAAGATAAAAGTGAGCATAAATGGTGTTGCAATGATAGTAGGCAAGGCCTAGGTTTCATACTTTCACTAGTGCAAGTTCTCTCAACAAGGATAACATAATTGGATCATATTACTAGGCCTCAACATGCAACAAAGAGTCACTCCAAAGTCACTAATCGCGGAGAACAAACGAAGAGATTATGGTAGGGTACGAAACCACCTCAAAGCTATTCTTTCTGATCGATCTATTCAAGAGTTCGTAGTAACGTTCAATCTATCATAGAGTTCGTACTAGAATAACATCTTAAGACACAAATCAACCAAAACCCTAATGTCACCTAGATACTCCATTGTAACCTCAAGTATCCATGGGCATGATTATACGATATGCATCACACAATCTCAGATTCATCTATTCAACCAACACAAAGAACTTGAAAGAGTGCCCCAAAGTTTCTACCGGAAAGTCAAGACGAAAACCTGTGCCAACCCCTATGCATAGATTTCCAAGGTCACGGAACCTACAAGTTGATCACCAAAACATACATCAAGTAGATCACATGATATCCCATTGTCACCACAGATAAACACGTGCAAGACATACATCAAGTGTTCTCAAATCCTTAAAGACTCAATCCAATAAGATAACTTCAAAGGGAAAACTCAGTCCATTACAAGAGAGTAGAGGGGGAGAAGCATCATAAGATCCAACTATAATAACAATGCTCGCGATACATCAAGATCGTGCCATCTCAAGAACACGAGGGAGAGAGAGATCAAACACATAGCTACTGATACATACCCTCAGCCCCGAGGGTGGACTACTCCCTCCTCGTCATGGAGAGCACCGGGATGATGAAGATATCCACCGAAGAGGGATTCCCCCCTCCGGCAGGGTGCCGGAACAGGGTCTAGATTGGTTTTCGGTGGCTACAGAGGCTTTCGGTGGCGGAACTCGCGATCTAGGTTAATTTCCGAAGGTTTCAGTATTTATAGGAATTTTTGGCGTAGGTCCCACGTCAGGGGGGCTTCTGGGCTGTCCACAAGATAGGAGGGCGCGCCCCCTACCCAGGGCGCGCCCCCCACCCTCGTGGGCAGCCCGTGGCTCTCCTGGCCCAACTCTTTTACTTCGGGGGCTTCTTTTGGTCCAGAAAAAATCATCAAAAATTGGCACGTCAATTGGACTCCATTTGATATTCATTTTCTGTAAAACCCTAAAACAGGAGAAAAACATAAACTGCCACTGGGCTCTGGGTTAATAGGTTAGTCCCAAAAATCATATAAAAGTATATATAAAATCCCATAAGACATCCTAGAAGGATAATATAATAGCATGGAACAATCAAAAATTATAGATACGTTGGAGACGTATCAATGGGTCCCCACTGCCATCCTCTCCAAGTAAAGTCATCTCCTCATCCTCATGTCCGTTGACCATGTTGACAAAGCGAAACGACGGTGCCACAGCGAGCGCAACAACTCGAAGGACGACAGAGAGGGCCTCGTGGGCCCTACGGATGGTATGATACAACGCCCGTTGTTCATTCAGGAAGCCAGGATCATAGGGCCACATGTTCGCGACATCATTGTCGTTCGCTTGTTCACCGGTGCTTGTTGAGGAGACGGAGGTTGCAGCACGGGTCCTCCTACGTTGGTAGCTCTTCCGCCATTAGGGCGTTGAAGTGCGGCCGCACCTGCTCTATGGTGAACACGGCATGAACCGGCATGGACAGTGGCGCCGGCTCCTGGTCGAAAGCTACGTCCACCGTCTGATTGTCGTCACGCAGCTCGGCGAGGTAGCTGGTGAGCCAGCATGTCCGGCTGCTGGACCGACCCGCTGCCAAGCATGAGTCTGACTGCCCTGGCCCACCCAGACTGCCTCCCTCGCCCGTGCGCGCTTTCCGCCCGAAACGGTCAGCGCCACCCACCCCGCTTCCCGGTGCATGCGATTGCTCCGCCTTCAAACAACACAAGTGTCGTCCGTCCGTCCTTTTGCTGCCCACATTAATGATACGCGGTTGCCAAGGCGGCTACTCCGGTGCCACACGTCCGTCCCTCTGCCGCCCACCATTGCTATATAAATTGGTGCGCCGGCCATAGCCGTAGTCATCCGCATCCGTTCCGATTCTCCTGTCCACACCACTATTGCCCACCATGGGTTCCTCGCGCTCCAGCGCTCTTCGGGACGCGCGGACGACGGACCCCAAGGAGATGGCAGCCATTGCTGCCGACTGGCTGGCCGGCAGGCAGCCGAAGTACGATGACGTCTCAACGGAGAACATGGTAGTCGATGATCCGGCGCCAACCCCCTCCTCCGCGCCATCCTCATCTGTGCATTGCACCATGACCATCGGCGAGGCCCGTGCCCAATATATGGACAGGTGAGGCAGAAGCGTGAGGAGAAATTTCGGGAGGCGTAGGCCGATGCCGCCTACAACCACCATCTCCTCCAGGAGCACCTGCAGGCGGAGGAGCAGATCGCCGCGGAGCGGGCGGAGCAGGAGGCGCTGCTCGACTCATACCGCTCTGCCCGCGAGGGTCGCCTCGAGCACTGGCGGTGCTGCATGCGGGTGGCGGAGGCTGCGGCCGCCTACAAAGAGGGCGATGAAGCGGGCGAGGCGCTGTTTGGCGAGACCGAGGACGAGGCAGAGGACAATGCCGGCTCCGACGAGTCCCCGCTCCGCTGGCATCGACGAGGCCCTGCTCCGCCAAGGCCCCGCGACGCCAACAACGAGGCAGAGGACACCGCCGGCTCCGCCGAGACCCCACCCTGCCAGCAACGAGGGGGACGATTTCCCCCGCTCCACCGAGGCGCCGCCCGCCGGCAATGAGACAGAGGACATCGCCGGCTCCGCCGAGGCCCCGCCCCGCTGCCAACAAGGTCGCGCCACATAGAAAATGAGGAAGAGTAGAACATGATAGGTCGCCGCCGCGCGGGTCAAGTAAGGCCACCGCTGCCCTAATCGCTATGGCAAGCTAGGCGGGTTGACCACTGACGGCCGGTTGGCTTCTTAGCGGCGACGTGTAGTCAAAGAGCTATGTTGGAGAAGGACGCTACTTCTACTTAACTGCGGGTGCAGTTGGCTGACTGACACATGGGCCCAACAGGCATCTGGGCCACATGTCAGTTACGCAACTGCACCTGCAGTTAAGTCACTGAAGCTTTTGTTCGGCTCAGTCGGACACAGGTGGGTAGCTTCGGTTAATTAATTATACGTCCAGCGCACCCCTTTTTAGTTGAAGAATGTATGAAATGTAATGAAATCCGGTATGTTTATATGAAATCCGACAGTGTATGAATGAATTTATTTTGATTAGTTCGAATTCTTGTATCACTGATATTGGATGAACATGAAAACAATACGTACTAGCATTATTCCCAGGGTGATCACCTCGTTTGCAGCAGTTTCACATGTACTCCCTCCGGTCCTTTCTAGTCTGCATACAAGTTATGTCTGCAGTCAAAGTATCTCTACTTTGACCAATCTTATAGAAAAAAGTATGCACTTTCACAATGTGTGAAGTAAAAAGGAACAGAAGGAGTACAAAGAGTTTGAGCAGCTTTTTAGCGTTCATGTACATTGCAATCAAACACACAGGCCTGGCAATTCATAGAGAACATTCAAAACAATCGATGATTATGCATCTCAGCGATTCACATGTCAGAGCCAATATTTACTTCACAACTAAAGAATAAAGAAAAAATGGATCAACGCTGCTGACAGCAAAGGGCGTCCCATTCGAAAATACCAAAGCATGTCTTCTTGCTAAAATCAATGAGCGAAATTTGACAAGGTTTTCCCATTCCAAAATATCAAATGCCTACGATTGTGGAATGAGCAGGGTTTTCCATCAGTTCGGACATTGACATGGTACCTCGTGCTAAATAAACCAGCTATTCTTTTTGTGCAGTTCCACCAAAATCAACCAAATTCACGCGTAGCTTGTATGATTTCGCCCTTATATGTTGCAACGCCTTGAACTTATTGGCACCTCCTTTCTTGTGGTGGAAATGAATGATTCGATGTATTCATGAACATTTTGTGCAGTTCCCGTTGAAATCAAGCTGAGCACCCCTGGTTGCACAAATACAAAAAAACTGATTAGTATAAAGCAAAATGTACTATGAATTGACAGTTTAAACAGGCACCCACATGGTCCATGTAGAGCACACTTTTAGAAAAATGGAACTCACCGGAAGAATCCTAGAACAACATTGTACTCATGCATCACAGCAAGAAAATGGAGATTTGTCAGTCCCTCTGAGCTGAAGTTAGTTTGGTCTTGTGGGGGGTAATGTAACCATCCTTCAACTGCTCTTTCTGATGAGAAGATAGACATGTCTTCTTCATCCTGGCATAATCGAAACTAGTCACTTCACGTACTCCATATTCTTCTTCATACCTTGTTCATTTAATCCTCCTCCCAAGGGGATTGGAGTGGATTGGAGAGGATTTTGTCTTGTAGGGGATCTAATCCCCCTCAAACCCTGCCATTCCCCTTTAAAACCCATCTCAACCGAACAAGGCATCAAAGGAGGATGATCTTGTTGTGCAAAGGCAAGAGGATAATTAAATGCTAGCATCCCTGTTTACTCGAAAAAAAGGAAATGAAATATTTAAAACAACACAGATGAAGCACTTCTCAAGGACAATACCACTTTTTTATGACAGTATCTAAACAGTAGCACAACACCAATAGAGATGACAAAGCTCAATCATATGGATGAAATTAGTGGGCGAGTACCAACCTTTGTCGGGAGGCTTATTGTGTAGAGCATACAGATGAAGCACTTCTCCGGAACCATCTGTTGCTATCTACTGTGGTGGCCATGCTTACTCTATACTCCTCGATTAGATTAATGTTTCCAACATCTTCTTGTGCAGTTCCACTAAAATATATGGTATCTTCAAAGAAGATCCCTGTTTGCACAAGTAGAGATAATTACGTATTACATTAAGAGTGGCATCAAATCAATGGAAAAACAATTGCTCGTTCCAGCCATAGCAATAAATTAAGATGCATAACTATATCATTACTTGTGTCATCATAGTTCCAGTGCTTCTTTACAGCACCAGGAGTTGATTTTTGTTTTTCTTCCGCTTGTTGTCCCCCTTCATCACTTGGTTCAATAACAGACAAGCTTTGCCTTCAATGTGAAAGAAGGCTAGTACTGACCTCTCATGACACGGAATTCAAACAACTCAGAAGAAGAAGATCTGAACCAAATTTGCCAACAGGGACAGGAAGTAAGATCCCCTCTTGTGCAATTCCACTAAGATCAAGCAATCAAGCAACATTGTCGGCGTGACATTTTGGTTGAACTGCACAAAACAGTCTTAAAACAAAAGTGTTGTGTGCAGTGCAACAAAAGGTCACAATGGCAACGAGGTGAAGTAGATAGCCCTATTTGCACAGAGGTGCAAAGGAAACAACTAACGGTCAATAATGATGGATGACACAGAAGCCAACAAAAAGAAGCATCTACCTTATCTAAATGGGAAAAAAAGCAAGACAGTAGCATTTCTCAATCGGTGGCATTGATTAATATTAACAGAGAGATTATATTAACAATAAAATTCATTAAACATGTAATTTGCTTTTAACTGTGGCATTGCATCAATTTTTCAACGACATTATTAGAGGGTGCTTGTTTACAGGGACATTTTGGTGGAGGGACTAAAAAAACTCCGTGTCAGTCCCATCTGAACCAAACAGGAGGGACTTTTAGGGACTAAAAGTGAGCATTTGGGACTAAAGAAAGAAGACCCCGAGGGAGAGTCTTTTTGGGACTTTTTCCAACAGTTGCCCCTGCCACGCATGGCACCTTGTCTCTATTAGTTCATTACTAGGGTTAACATGGTCTTTTAGCATGTCATTTAATAGCCTCTAGTCCATGTTTAGTCCCTAGAACCAAGCAAGTAGGGACTAGGGAGTTTTTAACCAAACAGGGCCTTAGATTAACAACAGCTAAAGAGTTGCACGGGACAGTGGACGCATGCTACCTCTTGAGCTTGCGTTGTATTCCCTCAAAGGGGACAGGGAGATGCAGCACAGTAGCGTAAGTATTTCCCTTAGTTTTTGAGAACCAAGGTATCAATCCAGTAGGAGACCACGCGCGAGTCCCTCGCACCTGCACAAACAAATAAGAACTTCGCAGCCAACACGATAAGGGGTTGTAAATCCCTTTACGGTCACTTACGAAAGTGAGATCTCATAGAGATGATAGTTTATATTTTTGGTATTTTTGGTTTAATAAAACAGTAAATAAAAGCGGTAAAAGTAAAGTAGATGTAGACTGATATGTTGAGAATAGACCCGGGGGCCATAGTTTTCTCTGGTGGCTTCTCTCATGTTTGCGATATCTACGGCGGGTAAACAAATTACTGTCGAGCAATTGATAGAAAAGCGAATAATTATGAGACTATCTAGGCATGATCATTGTATATAGGCATCACGTCTGAGACAAGTAGACCGACTCCTGCCTGCATCTACTACTATTACTCCACACATTGACCGCTATCCAGCATGCATCTAGTGTATTGAGTTCATAAGAACAGAGTAACGCCTTAAGCAAGATGACATGATGTAGAGGGATAAACTACCCCATCTTTTTATCCTCGATGGCAACAATACAATACGTGCCTTGTTGTCCCTACTGTCACTGGGAAAGGACACCGCAAGATTGAACCCAAAGCCAAGCACTTCTCCCATTGCAAGAACTATAGATCTAGTAGGCCAAACCAAACCAATAATTCGAAGAGACTTGCAAGGATATTATGAGCACACATAGAAAGTTCAGAGAAGAACCAAATATCTTTCATAGATAACCTTGATCATAAACTCACAAGTCATCGAATCTCGACAAACACACCGCAAAAAGAGATTACATCGAATAGATCTCCTCGAAGACCGAGGAGAACTTTGTATTGAGATCCAGAGAGAGAGAAGAAGCCATCTAGATACTAGCTATGGACCCGAAGGTCTGTGGTAAACTACTCACAACTCATGGTGAGGGCGATGATTATGATGATAAAGGCCTCCGTGATGGATCCCCCTCCGGTGGAGCCCCGGAACAGGCTCCAAGATGGGATCTCCACGGGAACAGAAGCTACGGCGGTGGAATTAGGGTTTTCTCTCTGTTCACGGAGTTTCTGGGGTAAGTGGACTTATATAGGAAGAAGTAGGGCACCGGGGGACGCTCGAGGGGGCCTCGAGGCAGGCGGACGCACCCTAGGAAGGGGGGCGCCCCCCCCCCCCACCCTCAAGGGCCAGCCCTCTGTCCCCTGACGTGGTTCTCAAGCTCCGCGCGTGTGATTTTCTCCAAAAATATCTCTCGCGAAGGTTTCATTCCGTTTGGACTTCGTTTGATATTCTTTTTCTGCAAAAACCCTGAAACAGGCAAAAAAACAGGAATCTGGACTGGGCCTTTGGGCTAGTAGGTTAGTCCCAAAAATGATATAAAAGTGAATGATAAAGCCCATTAAACATCCAAGACGTCATAAATAACAGCATGGAACAATAAAAAATTATAGATACGTTGGAGACGTATCAAGCATCCCCAAGCTTAATTCCTGCTCGTCCTCGAGTAGGTAAATGATAAAGAAAGAATTTTTGATGTGGAATGCTAACCAATATAGTTTTTTAATGTAATTCTCTTAATTGTGGCATGAATGTTCAGATCTGAAAGATTCAAGATAAAAGTCTATATTGACATAGGAAATAATAATACTTCAAGCAATACTAACAAAGCAATCATGTCTTCTCAAAATACTATGGCTAAAGAAAGTTATCCCTACATAATCATATAGTGTTGGCTATGCTCCCTTGTTATCACACAAAATATTCATATCATGCACAACCCCGATTTCAGCCAAGCATTTGTTTTCATACTCTATCTTATCAAACTTTTCAACCTTCACGCAATACGTGAGCTTGAGCCGTGGATATAGCACTATGGGTGGAATAGAGGTGGTTGTGGAGAAGACAAAAAGGAGGGAGATAGTCTCACATCGACTAGGCGTATCAACGGGCTATGGAGATGCCCATCAATAGATATCAATGTGAGTGAGTAGGGATTGCCATGCAACGGATGCACTAGAGCTAAATATGAATGAAAGCTCAACAAAAGAAACTAGTGGGTGTGCATACAACTTGCTTGCTCACGAAGACCTAGGGCATTTGAGGAAGCCCATCATTGGAATATACAAGCCAAGTTCTATAATGAAAATTCCCACTAGTATATGAAAGTGACTAAACATGAGACTCTCTACAATGAAGAACATGGTGCTACTTTGAAGCATAAGTGTGGAAAAAGATAGTAGCAATTGTCCCCCTTTTTTTGGGCCTTTCCTTTTTTTTCTTTGGCCTTCCCTCCCCCTTTTTCTTTCTTTTTGCGGAGGGGTTTTATAGATTTAGCCTTTCCTCCCATGGGACAATGCTCCAATAATGATGGTCATCACACTTTCATTACAACTCGATATTACAAGTCGATACTACAACAACAAAGTATGACTCTATATGAATGCCTCCGGCGGTGTACCGGTATGTGCAACGAAACAATAGTGACATATATAAAAAATTATGCATGGTGGATTTGCCACAAATACGATGTCAACTACATGATCATGCAATGGCAATATGACAATATGATGTGTGTCATATGAATGGAACGGTGGAAAGTTGCATGGCAATATATCTCGGAATGGCTATGGAAATGCCATGATAGGTAGGTATGGTGGCTGTTTTGAGGAACAATATGGTGGCTGTTTTGAGGATGGATATATAGTGGGTTTATGGCACCGGCGAAAGTTGCGCGGTACAAGAGAGGCTAGCAATGGTGGAAGGGTGAGAGTGCGTATAATCCATGGACTCAACATTAGTCATAAGAACTCATATACTTATTGCAAAAATCTACGAGTCATCAAAGCAAAGCAATCAACGCATGCTCCTAGGGGGAGGTTGGTAGGATTTAACCATCGCGCGCCCCCGACCTCCACACAAAGGTTGACACTTTACAAATACCTCATGCTTTAACTTAGTCACACAATGGTTCACCATACGTGCATGATACGGGAATCACTAACCTTAACACAAGTATTTCTCAATTTCATAATAACTCCACTAGCATGACTCTAATATCACTATCCTCATATCTCAAAATAATTATCAAGCATCCAACATCTCATTCTATTCAATGCACTTAGTGTGAATTTTTTTACTACATTGACATTGGATGTCTATCATGTGAAGACTAGTTTCTTTAGCCTAAACATATTACCATGCTGTTTTAATAGACTCTCAAAAGGATATAAGTGAATCATGAGATTTCAACAATTTCTACAAAATATTACCACCACCGTGCTCTAAAAGATATAAGTGAAGTACTAGAGCAAAAACTATTCAACTCAAAAGATATAAGTGAAGCACATAGAGTGTTCTAACAATTTCTAGGCCATATTTAACTCTCTCAAATAGGTGTGTCCAGCAAGGATGATTGTGGCAAACTAACAAGCAAAGACTCAAATTATACAAGACGCTCCAAGCAAAACACATAACATGTTGCGAATAAAAATATAGCTCCAAGTATAGTTACCGATGGATGAAGATGAAAGAGGGGATGCCTTCCTGGGGCATCCCCAAGCTTAGGATTTTGATTATCTTGAATTCACTTGGGGTGCCATGGGAATCCCCAAGCTTAGGCCTTCGCTACTCCTTGTTCCATAGTCCATCAAAGCAATACTCAAAACTTGAAAACTTCACAACACAAAACTTAGACAAAAATTCTCGTGAGCTCCGTTAGTATAAGAAAGCAAACCACTACTCAAAGGTGGAGCAATGAATTCATTCTTTGTTTATATTCGTGTTAAACCTACTGTATTCCAACTTCTCTATGGTTCATATCCTCCAATACTACTCATAGGTGCATCGGAATAAGCAAACAACACACGAAAAACAGAATCTGTCAAAAACAGAACAGTCTGTAGTAATCTGCAGGTTTCGCCTACTTATGGAACTCCAAAAAATTCAAACTAAATTGTTAAATTTGCGGAATTTTTCTACCAATAATCTTCAGAAATAATCAACTAAAAATCACGCTCCAGTAAAATCTGAGGACTACTTTAGCGAGCGCTAACGATTCTGTTTTTCACAGCAAGATCACATAAACTTCACACAAGTCTTCCCAAAGGTTCTACTTGGCACAAACACTAAACAAAACATGAAACCACATCTAATCAGAGGCTGGATGCAATATTTATTCCCTAACAGCAACAAAAACAAAAAACAAAAAATTGGGTTGCCTCCCAACAAGCGCTATCATTTTACGCCCCTAGCTAGGCACGATACAAGATAAATCTAGGTATTAGCATCCTTGGAAGGCAATCCATAAGTGGCTCTCATGATAGATTCATATGGTAATTTGACTTTATTTCTAGGAAAGTGTTCCATGCCTTTCCTTAACGGAAATTGGAATCTAATATTTCCTTCCTTCATATCAATAATTGCACCAATCGTTCTAAGGAAAGGTCTACCAAGAATAATAGGACATGAAGGATTGCAATCTATATCAAGAACAATGAAATCTATGGGCACATGATACGTCCAAAACGTATCTATAATTTCTGCTTGCTCCGTGCCTCTTTTGGGTGATATTGCTATGTTATTTATACACTTCCATACACTTTTGATCATATTTGGACTAACCTATTAACTCAGTGCACCCCAGTGCCAGTTTCTGTTTTCGGCTGTTTTTGTATTTCAGGTTTTCACATTACGAGAACTGCCAGGAAAATCCAGAAAAATTATATAAAAAATCAGCGTTCCAGAAGCTACCGTGCGCCCGAAGTACAGCCGGGGGGGGCACCAGGGCTCCAGGCGCCCTGGCGGCGCCCCCCCCCCCCTGGGTCGCGCCGGGGGGGCGCCTGGGCCCCCCGAGGCTCCGCTGATGCCCCCCTTTGGCATATATTTAAAGCGTCTCCCGAAACCCTCGAGACGGGAACTCTTTTTCGTGATCTCATCTCTGTTCCGCCGCCGCCGCCGCTTCCAAGATCGGGTGCACCAGGAGAACTCTTCCCGGCACCCTGCCGGAGGGGAGGATCACCACCGGGAGCTTCTCCACCACCATGGACGCCTCCCGGATGAGTTGTGAGTAGTCTCCCTTGGACCATGGGTCCATGACCAGTAGCTATGTGATGTTCTCCTCCCGTTCTTGTGCTTCACTAATTAGTCCTCGTGAGCTTCCCTACATGATCGAGGCACATATGTAATCCTTATGCTGTTGCTATGATGAGTTTGCTGGGATCCGATGGATTATGAGATTATGTTCAGATTGTGTTTGAGTAATATATTTGATTCACCTCTTTTATATTTATGTTCGTAAGTAATTCTTGCATGTTCTCCGTTGTTATTTATTGCTTTGGCCAAGTAGTAGGTAGTGACTCCAAGAGGGAACGTTATGCTTGATTGTGGGTTCATGCCCCTCGATGACTAGTTTGAGTGACAGAAACATGAGTCTAGGGGATGTGATGTTGCCACAAGGAGGAAAACAACGGTGCTTGTGCCCGCGGGTGCAAGGACTATTTACTTTACGCAAAGTTCTTTTAATGCATTTGTTTGTTGCTTTGAGTTTACACTATGGGTGGGACTCGCAACTTAATACCAGCGAGATGTTCTGGATAGATATCTCAAGGTGGATGATTAGTAGTAGATGCAGATGGATTTCGGTCTACTTACCTCGGCGTACCGCCCATGCTTTGAACCTCTACCTTTCTTGCAACTTAGTCAGCATTGGTCGTGTCAATTGCCCAGCTGTAATTCGTTTACCTCACATAGCAGTTTTATCGTCTTTTGGGAGAGAGACATCACTAGTGAACATCATGAGACTCCGGTCCATATTACCATCATTGATCACATCCGCTATTTACTTTCTGCTATTTACTTACTATTGCAGCATTACCTATCACTATTATCACTTGCGTTTGATCCTTTGTATACTACAAGGCCGGAGGGATTGACAACCTCTCTGTACTCGTTGGGAGCAAAGTTATTTGTATCTGTGTGCAGGTCCATGTTGATTGCTAATATCTGGCACCGTTAGTAGTTGACACCTTCTTGTTGAAACTAGGAGTCTCAGGGGAAAACGATCCTTGGTATCTTTGCCAAGGGAAAACTTCTGCTACACTGCATCTCAAACCTTCCACTTGGGGTAACCAACGAGGGGCGAGAAGCCTAGCAAAGCAATTTCTGGCGCCGTTGCCGGGGACTCCACTCTTCAGGATAGGGGAGTTGCACGCTATCTTTTACCTTTGCTTTTTAGTCTTGATAGTTTACCTTTCAGTTTTCTTTATGTCTTTTCACTAGTTATGCTTATGGACAACCTTGCTATTGGATCGTTGCTTGCGGGAAGACGCCCCACACCTGTGGTGGTTGCTCCTCCCCTTACTAAAATTGTGCCCTATAAAATACCAGCTGGTATTATCGATTATGTTTTGGCTAATCGTTATGCAGGAGACAGACATCCCGGTGAACACTTGCTATATCTGTCACGATTATGTTCATTATTTAAGCTTGCAGGTGTATCAAGGGAGTTTGTCATGAGGAAACTGTTCGCCGTATCACTTATAGATAAAGCTTCAGATTGGTATAAGCTTCTCGGTAACGCGCACTTGCTTGATTGGCAAGAGCTTATGTCTCTCTTTTATACTAAGTTTTATCCTCTTTATGAAATTCATCGAGACAGGAACTATATCTATAACTTTAGGTCTCGTGACGGAGAGAGCGTAGCTCAAACTTGGGGGAGACTGAAAACGTTAATGCTAAAAAGTCCTAACCATGGGCTCCCCAAAGATGCTTATGTGGAGAGTAAGAGTACCTTTTTGCATGTGGATCATGGTAACAATGCTTTATGTGATGCTTATATTGTTGAGTTTATTCGTGATCTCACTGAAAATTATTATGAGAAGGGAACATATGCTTATAGATATTTCAATAATATCAAGTTCCCTCTCTTTATGTTGAAGGTTTTGAAGCTGCACTCGTTTTGTCTTCCTATGCTTATTGCTTTGTGCTTCAATGAATTATTATATTGCAATATTCCTATGCATAGGAAGCATGTTAGGCTTAAATGTGTTTGGTATTTGCTTCTTGATGCTCTCTTTTGTTCTTCGACTCTTATTCCTACGAGAGCATCATTAAAGTCTTAAGCCTATCTTTATGGCTATAAAGAAAGAGCTTTTGGGAGGCAGCCCACAATGAATAAAATTTTATTTTGCTTTTGTTGTGTCTTGATGTTGTTACTACTGTAGCATCATCATTGTATCTTTGCTTTTCAAATTTTGTGCCAAGTATAGCCTCTGATTGCTAGAAAGTTCAAAAGTTGTAACGTGCTGTCCAGGAAACAGATTCTGTCCTTGGATAGAAAAAATCGTATAAAATCAGCAGATCATCTTTTTGGTCTGAATTTTTTCGACAGCGTGCTCTATATAATTGTCTTTTGTGCGTCTGTTTTGAGTTTTTTGATTAGAGTTGCAGAAGTTCCCCGGAAAAATCATTTACTACCTCATGTTCTGTTTTTCACAGATTCTGCCCTGTTTTGCCTTTCCTTCATTTTGCAAACCTAGAGCTTGCTTTTTCTTTGCAAAAACCTTTTGGCAATCTTGAGAAACAGTAGACCTTCAAGAATATCTTTATTTCCAGCAAGGAACAATTATTTTATTAAGGGTACTAACCTCGCTAATCAGATTATGATAAGTTATGTATGAAGGGAGTTTTCAAGTGTGCGAGGGAAGATGATAAAAAGATTCAGGAGTGTCAAGCGCTCAAGCTTGGGGATGCCCCCGTGCACCCCCAAGAAATATTCAAGGAGACTCAAGCGTCTAAGCTTGGGGATGCCCCCGTGCATCCCCTTCTCCATCAACATTATCAGTTCGTCTTTCGTTCCACTATATTTTTATCACTTCATGTGTTATGTGCTATGCTTGGAGCGTCTTGCTTTTAGTTTTCCTTTTTAGTTTTCTTTAGCTTTTCATAACGAGTCGGAACTCAGCTTTCTTTATGTGGGAGAGAAACACGCTCCACTTCTACCTAGAACATAACATAGAATTTTCATGTCTATCCTTGCTGTGTGTGTTCTTTGTCTTTTAATAGCTACTATCATGCTTAGCTCTTAACTTTCATGCTTATCTTTTTAAAGAGCTTTCGTTTAGTTGGTTGCTTGAACTCTCTTTAGTTATCATGATTATCTTATTAAGAGAGAGCTTGCTTCCGTTGCATTGGTTGATATGTCTATGATAAAGATGCTACGTGCATAATGGCGCTTAGTAGTTCATGTTTTCTTATGGTTAGTCTCAAATAGCTGGGGGGTTCCCAATGTGTTATTGGAGTACCAACATGATTTGTTTGCCTATGATGTGGTATGGTTTAGTAATATCTTCCTTCAAGAATTTATTTTGATTGACTTGGCGTATGCTCACGCATATTTAAGACTGTAAAGAAAGTCTGTCAAGCCTTGATGATCTTTTGTTTCTGAGTAGCGATATAACTTCCATGCCTGATTCAATGTTGCTTTGTCGCTCTGCATGATTATGACCATCATTGCTCTCTTAGTTGGTCGCTCCCAGTCTTTTGCTAACCTCCACCTGTACTAAGCGGACTGACTGCTTGTGCATCCACATCCTTTTAATCCAGTTATGCCATATGAGTCCACCATATCTTCCTACATGGTATTTACCTGCCATTCCTAACGGAGACTTGCATGTACCATCTCGAAATTATTCAAAACAAAAAAAGCATTCGTATTTTGTGCCTCTGTTGTAAGTTCATGAGGAAGTAGTAGTTAATTCATGATCTTTTTAAGTTGGACAAGCTTCACCCCGGGATTGCATGTATAATGTGCAAACCCATAATACGAGAAGGAACTCGCATTGAGTGCGCCCGGCTCAAAAAGATAATATAACAAACCCTCCTTCATGCTTTGTTCATGAGAAATCAGAAAACTTTGGCAGTGATAAACAAAGGAGATTAAGAGGATGTGATCGTCCTCATTCGGGAGCCGTTCCTCGAAACTTGTCCATTTCAAGAAGTGATTGAGTTGTCTGCTAGCATTCGTTGACGAAACATGCATGATCTAAAAAAATTTATTACCTCTGTTTTTAAAACCAAGAGCTCTGGTACATGTTTTGTCTTTGTTTCCGACTACGGGTTTTCAACCTTGCCAACAAAAGCCACGGTTCGAGAGTCTCCACCTTCTTTTAAAAGCACCAACTACTGAGAGCATGATTGTCATTCTGAGTGTAATGTGCATTATCCCAAAGTAGCATTGTCTTTTGCATGATTGTGATATCGTTTATTTTGAAATCATTGTATCTAGTCATCACTTAAACCTTGGAGGTGCCCCTGCATTTATGTTTTGCTTCACTAAAGGGGGCAAGCTAGATATCACTTTATCATATTTGCACATCATGTTCATTACAAATCTATTTGATGTTTCAATATCATATTGTAAAACTTTCAGTCCTTTGTGATTTTCTCATGAGGAAACTTAATTACTACAGATTCATTGTCTCAGTAAGCTTTTGTCATATGACTATGAAAAAGTCCAATATGGTTAATAGCATGTCACCACAGAAATTATTCTTGTTATCATTTACCTACTCGAGGACGAGCAGGAATTAAGCTTGGGGATGTTGATACGTCCAAAACGTATCTATAATTTCTGCTTGCTCCGTGCCTCTTTTGGGTGATATTGCTATGTTATTTATACACTTCCATACACTTTTGATCATATTTGGACTAACCTATTAACTCAGTGCACCCTAGTGCCAGTTTCTGTTTTCGGCTGTTTTTGTATTTCAGGTTTTCACATTACGAGAACTGCCAGGAAAAATCCAGAAAAAATATATAAAAAATCAGCGTTCCAGAAGCTACCATGCGCCCGAAGTACAGCCGGGGGGCCACCTGGGTTCCAGGCGACCTGGCGGCGCGCCCCTTGGGCCGCGCCGGGGGGGCGCCTGGGCCCCCCGAGGCTCCGCTGATGCCCCCCTTTGGCATATATTTAAAGCGTCTCCCGAAACCCTCGAGACGGGAACTCTTTTTCGTGATCTCATCTCTGTTCTGCCGCCGCCGCCGCTTCCAAGATCGGGAGCACCAGGAGAACTCTTCCTGGCACCCTGCCGGAGGGGAGGATCACCACCGGGAGCTTCTCCACCACCATGGACGCCTCCCGGATGAGTTGTGAGTAGTCTCCCTTGGACCATGGGTCCATGACCAGTAGTTATGTGATGTTCTCCTCCCGTTCTTGTGCTTCACTAATTAGTCCTCGTGAGCTGCCCTACATGATCGAGGCACATATGTAATCCTTATGCTGTTGCTATGATGAGTTTGCTGGGATCCGATGGATTATGAGATTATGTTCAGATTGTGTTTGAGTAATATATTTGATTCACCTCTTTTATATTTATGTTCGTAAGTAATTCTTGCATGTTCTCCGTTGTTATTTATTGCTTTGGCCAAGTAGTAGGTAGTGACTCCAAGAGGGATCGTTATGCTTGATTGTGGGTTCATGCCCCTCGATGACTAGTTTGAGTGACAGAAACATGAGTCTAGGGGATGTGATGTTGCCACAAGGGGGAAAACAACGGTGCTTGTGCCCGCGGGTGCAAGGACTGTTTACTTTACGCAAAGTTCTTTTAATGCAGTTGTCTGTTGCTTTGAGTTTACACTATGGATGGGACTCGCAACTTAATACCAGCGAGATGTTCTGGATAGATATCTCAAGGTGGATGATTAGTAGTAGATGCAGATGGATTTCGGTCTACTTACCTCGGCGTACCGCCCATGCTTTGAACCTCTACCTTTCTTGCAACGTAGTCAGCATTGGTCCTGTCAATTGCCCAGCTGTAATTCGTTTACCTCACATAGCAGTTTTATCGGCTTTTGGGAGAGAGACATCACTAGTGAACATCATGAGACTCCGGTCCATATTACCATCATTGATCACATCCGCTATTTACTTTCTGCTATTTACTTACTATTGCAGCATTACATATCACTATTATCACTTGCGTTTGATCCTTTGTAAACTACAAGGCCGGAGGGATTGACAACCTCTCTGTACTCGTTGGGAGCAAAGTTATTTGTATCTATGTGCAGGTCCACGTTGATTGCTAATATCTGGCGCCGTTAGCAGTTCACACCTTCTTGTTGAAACTGGGAGTCTCAGGGGAAAACGATCCTTGGTATCTTTGCCAAGGGAAAACTTCTGCTACACTGCATCTCAAACCTTCCACTTGGGGTAACCAACGAGGGGCGAGAAGCCTAGCAGCACATAATTCCTATTGGAAAAAATAAGAACATCATTAATTCTTCCCATAGGTTTCTTAATACTGGAATCCGCAAGATGCATATTTAAAGAACAATCATCAAGCTCATGGAACCCTAGCAAATCACACAAAGTTTTTGGGATAGTGGAGACACTAGCACCCAAATCACACAAAGCATAGCATTCATGATCTTTTATTTTAATTTTTATAGTAGGTTCCCACTCATCATAAAGCTTTCTAGGGATAGAAACTTCCAACTCAAGTTTTTCCTCATAAGATTGCATCAAAGCATCAACTATGTGTTTAGTGAAAGCTTTATTTTGACTATAAGCATGCGGAGAATTTAGCACGGATTGCAACAAGGAAATACAATCAATCAAAGAGCAATTGTCATAATTGAATCCCTTGAAATCCAAAATAGTGGGTTCATCACTATGCAAAGTTTTAATCTCTTCACTCCCACTTTTAGCAATTTTAGCATCAAGATCTAAAAACTCCGAATCATTGGGACACCTTAAGGCAGAATCATCTCCAATCCTATCTCCATCAAGATTTATACTAGAAAACAAGGATCTAATAGGGGACACATCAATAACCTTCAGATCTTCATCTTTATTTTCATGATAACTAGAAGAACACGATTTAATATAATCTTCTCTTTTAGCATGCATTCTAGCGGTTCTTTCTTTGCATTCTTCAATGGAAATTCTCATGGCTTTGAGAGACTCATTGATATCATGCTTAGGTGGGATAGATCTAAGTTTCAAAGAATCAACATCAAGAGTAATTCTATCCACACTTCTAGCCAATTCATCAACCTTAAGCAATTTCTCTTCAAGCAAAGCATTGAAATTCTTTTGTGAGATCATAAACTCCTTAACACTAGTTTCAAATTCAGAATGCATCTTTCCATAAGAGTTGTTGTAGGAATTGCCAAAATTATTAGAGGAATTGCTAGGAAAAGGCCTAGGATTAAAATCACCTCTATAAGCATTGTTACCAAAATTATTCCTACCAACAAAATTCACATCCGAAGATTCATTGTTATTCTCAATCAAAGTGGACAAAGGCATATCATTAGGATCAGAAGAAGCATTCTTAGCAGCAAATACTTTCATAAGTTCATTCATCTTTCCACTCAAAACACTAATTTCTTCGATAGCATGCACTTTTTTACTAGTAGATCTTTCGGTGTGCCATTGAGAATAATTAACCATAATATTATCTAGGAGTTTGGTAGCTTCTCCTAAGGTAGTTTCCATGAAAGTGCCTCCGGCGGCCGAATCTAAAAGATTTCTAGAAGCAAAATTCAAGCTAGCATAAAAATTCTGAATAATCATCCATAGATTCAAACCATGTGTAGGGCAATTACGTATCATTAATTTCATTCTCTCCCAAGCTTGTGCAACATGCTCATGATCTAGTTGCTTAAAATTCATAATATCGTTTCTAAGAGAGATGATCTTAGCAGGAGGGAAATACTTAAAGATAAAAGCATCTTTGCACTTATTCCACGAATCAATAATATTTTTAGGCAAAGATGAAAACCAAGTTTTAGCACGATCTCTAAGTGAAAACGGAAATAACTTCAATTTAACAATATCGTTATCCGTATCCCTTTTCTTTTGCATATCACACAAATCAACAAAGTTATTTAGATGGGTAGCGGCATCTTCACTAGGAAGGCCGGAGAATTGATCTTTCATGACCAGATTCAACAAAGCATCATTGATCTCACAAGATTCAGCATCGGTAATAGGAGCAATCGGAGTGCTAATAAAATCATTATTGTTGGTATTGGAGAAGTCACACAATTTGGTATTGTTCTGAGCCATAGTGACAAGCAAGCAATCCAACACACACAAGCAAACAAGAAGCAAGCGAACGATAAACACACGGCGGAAGAAGGGCAAATAAAATGGCAAGGGTGAAGTGGGGGAGAGGAAAACGAGAGGCAAATAAATGTAATGCGAAGGATAAGGGTTTGTGATAGGTACTTGGTATATGACTTTTGCGTAAGCCTCCCCGGTAACGGCGCCAGAAATTCTTCTTGCTACCTCTTGAGCTTGCGTTGTATTCCCTCGAAGAGGAAAGGGAGATGCAGCATAGTAGAGTAAGTATTTCCCTCGGTTTTGGGGAACCAAGGTATCAATCCAGTAGGATACCACGCGCGAGTCTCTCGCACCTCCACAAACAAATAAGAACTTCGCAGCCAACGCGATAAGGGGTTGTCAATCCCTTTACGGTCACTTACGAAAGTGAAATCTGATAGAGATGATAGTTTATATTTTTGGTATTTTTGGTTTATAACAACAGCAAATAAAAAGCGATAAAAGTAAAGTAGATGTAGATTGATATGTTGAGAATAGACCCGGGGGCCATAGTGTTCTCTAGTGGCTTCTCTCATGATAGCGATATTCTACGGCGGGTAAACAAATTACTGTCGAGCAATTGATAGAAAATTGAATAATTATGAGACTATCTAGGCATGATCATTGTATATAGGCATCACGACCGAGACAAGTAGACCGAAACGATTCAGCATCTACTACTATTACTCCACACATCGACCGCTATCCAGCATGCATCTAGTGTATTGAGTTCATAAGAACAGAGTAACGCCTTAAGCAAGATGACCTGATGTAGAGGGATAAACTCAAGCAATATGATATAAACCCCATATTTTTATCCTCGATGGCAACAATACAATACATGCCTTGCTGCCCCTACTGTCACTCGGAAAGGACACCGCGAGATTGAACCCAAAGCCAAGCACTTCTCCCATTGCAAGAACTATAGATCTAGTAGGCCAAACCAAACAAATAATTCGAAGAGACTTGCAAGGATATATGAGCACACATAAAAAGTTCAGAGAAGAACCAAATATGTTTCATAGATAACCTTGATCGTAAACTCACAATTCATCGGATCTCGACAAACACATTGCAAAAAGAGATTACATCGAATAGATCTCCTCGAAGACCGAGGAGAACTTTGTATTAAGATCCAGAGAGAGAGAATAAGCCATCTAGATACTAGCTATGGACCCGAAGGTCTATGGTAAACTACTCACAACTCATGGTGAGGGCGATGATGATGATGATGAAGGCCTCCGTGATGGATCCCCCTCCGGTGGAGCTCCGGAACAGGCTCCAAGATGGGATCTCCACCAGGAACAGAAGCTACGACGATGGAATTAGGATTTTCTCTCTGTTCATGGAGTTTCTGGGGTATGTGGACTTATATAGGAAGAAGTAGGGCACTTGGGGACGCTCGAGGGGGCCTCAAGGGAGGGGGCGCACCCTGTGAAGGGGGGCGCGCCCCCGACCCTCGAGGGCCAGCCCTCTGTCCCCTGACGTGGTTCTCAAGGTCCGCGTGCGTGATTTTCTCCAAAAATATCTCTCGTGAAGGTTTCATTCCATTCGGACTCCGTTTGATATTATTTTTTGCAAAACCCTGAAACAGGCAAAAAACAGCAATCTCGACTGGGCCTTTGGGTTAGTAGGTTAGTCCCAAAAATGATATAAAAGTGAATGATAAAGCCCATTAAATATCCAAGACTTCATAAATAATAGCATGGAACAATCAAAAATTATAGATATGTTGGAGACGTATCAACGCACCAGCGCCATGTGCATCTAGCGATGTACTAGGCTGATGCACAGTCTGTTGCAACAAAGAACAAACAACCAAGGAGCATATTTGTGTTGGTCCCAGTTTTGTTATCTTTAGACACCTTTCCCTATGTGAGCGCAGCAAATCTAGCCCTGCTCAAACTCTATAGCCTTGTCCCCCAAAACAAAAGATCAGTTCATTACAGATGTGCGTACTGCGTTTGTCATTGTTTTCCCTTTTCGACCAACGTAGGTGTTGGATAGCCAGTATGTACTAGTACTTTCCCCACTTCCTTTCCTTTGTGAACCACGTCCTAGATTTATGCTATACAACTTTCCCCACTACTTTCCCCCATTCCTGTCCTCTTTGAACCACGTCTTAGATTCATGCGATACAACTTTCCCCACTACTTTCCCCCTTCCTTTCCTTTTTGAACCACGTCCTAGGTTCATGCTATACCACTTTTCCCACTACTTTCCCCCATTCCTTTCCTCTTTGAACCACGTCCTAGATTCATGGTATACAACTTTCCCCACTACTTTCCTGTTTGATCCAATACCTAGATTCGAGTGCAGAAGCGGAAAAAGCCCACATGCAGCTAGAGCAATGCATGTGGAATAAGTAAATTATACCTTAAGGTTCTTGGGGTGTGGTTCGGTGGGCGACCGGAGGCCGTTCGACCCACACTATGTACGGCGGCGAAGAAGAAGGGGTTGGAGGCCCTCCCGCGCTGCCGCTGGGTCAAAGTGAACAGCTGCACTGGTAGTGGATTCCCTCCCTCGCCGACGGCGACAACGTTAAGCCTCCTTCCCTTCCCGGCGGACGGATCCTGCCGGCTCTTTGACCAGCAGTGAGGGGAGAGAGAGAGGCCAACGAAGTCTTGTTTAGATCTGGAGAGGGTGAGAGAGTGTGAAGAGAGCAACTACAAGTAGACCAGCAGTGATGGGAGAGAGAGGCCAACGAAGTCTTGTTTAGATCTGGAGAGGGTGAGAGAGTGTGAAGAGAACAACTACAAGCGCTGAGGCTCCAGCATGTATATATATACTGTGGAGGGTGTGAAGAGTGCAAACCCTAGAAAACAAGCGCCGAGGATGCAGCTTATACGTGATGAGGTGATTATACGGTCACTACGAGATCGTATAGCTCCGTATCCATCCATTTTGACCAGTCAAAGAATCCTCCTGGCACGAATTATGCTCAAGTGTAGTTATCTAACCCGAGACCTCAAGTTTGATGAGCGAACAGGCTAACCAGCTACACAACCCTTCCGTTATGTTCAACGAGAGGAAAATAACCTTTTATACATTCCTGCATTCGTGTGATAAGCATGCCGTATTTTTTTGTGTGTGGGAGTCATTAGGATTTAAATCATAATCGTGTCATGTGGCTTTGGTGGTAAGACTATCCACAGTGGTGCAAAAATAATGCAGCCTTAGTCACCTTACCTCTCTCCACGTAGTACGTTGGGTCCCACCAGTCAGAGGGTGAAACAAACAAATTAATAAGAAAAATTAAAAGCGCCAGCGGTGTATCTTACCTCACACATCTCGCTACTGCTCGGGAACACTGTCCAATTGATCCCTCTGTTCGCTCACGTACTATTTTAAGTCAATCCTTATTATAACATGCACACAATTTTGGACACTTGTATTCGACCTAAGTCAGTGTGCCACCGTATCTCGTACGACTCCCTCCGTATAGGTGTAATAAGTCACGTTAGAAGGTGCAGCGGGACCAAGGTGCAAGCAGATTGGAGGAGAAGGAGAAACTTGACCGGTCATTCCTCCAATCAAAGCCCCGATTTCTGTCTCTAAACGCAACAATTGATCCAAACAACTAAGGGCCTCTTTGATTCATAGGATTTCCCAAACGCAGGAATAGGAAAAACGTGGGATTGGGGTGGCATGTCATCTTGAATTCTACATGATTCTATGAGTGTTTGATCGTGCACAGAAAAAACGTAAGATTATTTCAAAGAGGTTAGTGTGGATTGAAAATTTCCTATGAAATCTAGTGCAAATGAATCCTATGGAAAAGTTCCTATGGTTTAGAATCCTATGAATCAAACAACCCACATAAGAAAAAACCCTAAGGAATTGAATCCTTCAAATTTCCTTTGAGAATCCTTGGAATCAAAGAAGCCCTAAGAGATGCCGTTTTAGCTAACATGTAGGGCCACGTATTAACTCGCATGCAAGCCGACTTTGATTTCTTGACTGATCAACGCGTAGTTGTGCTCCATGCATTGGGTTTCTGGGGGAGATAACAAGGCAGAGTAAGGTGCGTTTGGTTACATTGCTTAGGCTGGTCATAGTTTGTACGTACTCCATTTGTATCTCACTTCCTATGGCTTCGCACTTGCACGATTTTCCTATTCTATGAACCTGTGTGTGCGTGTGCGTGTGCGTGTGTGTGTTTAACAGCATGTGTGTGTTAGAGAGAGCGACAGATCGACATACTCCTACAGAGAGATGGTGTGTAGTGTATGATTTTAGCCGCGAGAGTCGGTGCATCCTCTCGTTTCCGGGCGTCCGGTAGGGACAGGCGGACAGCTGCCACGCCCGCTCCCGACCAGCCTGGCCCACCCAAAGCCCCTTCATCGCCCGCGCGTGCTTCCCGCCCGAATCGGTCAGCGTCGCTCCAAAGAATCGGTGCCGCATTCATGCCCGGGCAGAGCAGACGCGACCTCTCACTGGCTCCTGCATTGAAGGGAGAAGCGGATTCAAGAGTGACGGTTGCTTCGTCCGTCCAACTTACTGCTGGGTCTATGTGATTTGACGGCTCATTGGTCATTATTACTGAGGTGGTAGGATTGCTGGATGTCCCACGCTTTCAGCGAAAGGAGGTACTACTAGATTACAATTTTCTCCATTCTTATGGCGGAGGAGTGCAAGAGTAGTGAAAACACGTAGGCTCAGTGATTACATGGCCCACCTCACACTATCACCATATTTTCTGGACACCGTGCGACGCCTAACTCTGTACATAGTACTCCCTCCGTTCCTAAATATAAGTCTTTGTAGAGATTCCACTAGGTGGACTACATACGGAACAAAATGAATGAATCTACACTTAAAATGCATCTATATACATCCGTATGTGGTTCATGGTGAAATCTCTACAAAGACTTATATTTAGGAACGGAGGAAGTACTTGTATAGTATGTACTGTAATTTATCAGCGAGATAGTACAATGCTATGAAGCTTCCAGCTTCTGTTACATGTATCTTGCGTCCAAGGTTGCCCATTGCAACATTTCATCAAATACAAAGGAGACTAACATGCATGCTATTGCATCTCAATGATTGGTAGATCATAGCAAATATGTACTCCCTCCCTTCCAAAATAAGTGTCTCAACTTTATGCTACATACGGAGCAAAATGAGTGAATCTACACTCTAAAATTCGCCTATATACATCAGTGTTTGGAGTATGTACTAGTAGTTCATATTGAAATCTACCAAAGGACATATATATTCCAAACAATATGATAATCTGTCTAACCAAGGTAGTAGGGACGGGGAGTAAACGGAGGGAGTAGTAAAATTTTCTCCTCGTTCTGCGAGCCACTGCGCGCGTGGGCGAGGGAGCGGGCGTAAGGCGTAGTAACCAAGCTTCACCTCATCCTGCGAGCCACCGCGCCCGTGGGCGGGAGAGATGGCGTACTAAGCAAGCTTCTCCTCGTTCTATGAGTTGACGGGACACATCAAAAGTACTCCAGTGTATAGAGCCTTGCCTCTAAGGTAGGCCCCACATGGTTTGCCTCTTTTTTAACATAACGCGTCAAGTCGCAATTTGTTTGTTCACCTGTGGTAGACGATCCTCCCTCCATCTAGTGGACAACCAGTACACGTGTCAAGTTACCACGTGGGCTGCCTTTTCGTACAGAAATGAGCTCCACCGTGTACCCGCGCGGGTGTGGTTGGGAAAGAGACGGGAGTACGTGCGCCGTGCGTGCACCTCTTCTCTTCATGCACGTCCCCACCTACGTGGGTGTGTGAGAGAGATACAAACCTAGACAAATGGCTTGTGTGCGTTCGTGAATGTTTTTGTTTGGGG
>LR738709.1:554078856-554186760 GCA_902687465.1 Secale cereale | reverse complement strand
CCCCGAGGTGCATGCTCTAACTTGGCAGGGTTATGTTACTCATATCGTGTGTATGGTATCTTGCATTGATATGTCATTTTCTTAGTTTAGGCATGATTTGTGTGAATGCCACCTGTTTAGTGTCTAATTACCATATATGTGAATTATGCAATGCCATCTTTTTGCAAGACATTATATATGTAAATTATGCAATGCTATCTTGTTGCAAGGCATTATATATGTGAATTATGCAATGCATTGTTGTTTAGCCAAGCGTCATATATGTGAATTATATCATGCTGTCCTTTTTTTGTATTTCTCATTGCTTTTGTCGACAATGTTTGTATATTCATCTGCTCTTCATGTGCATCGGCCATTTGAATTGGTGATGGAGAAATCTAGAGTGAAAACAAGGTCTTCGGAGCAGACAATGCTGCCTGGTGAAGCAGATATCTTGTTGGTTACAGATAGCTCTTCGGAGGAGGATTCAGAGGTAGATAATCAGTCCTATTATCCCCCTGAGGTGTATGCTCAAACTTGGCAGGGTTATATTACTCATATCATGCATATGTTGTATTTCAATGCTTAGTTTTTACATCATATACACGATATTGAATGCCATCTCCTTAGTTGACACATCATATATGCGATTGCCCTCTGATCACTTCCTTAGTATATAAATCATATATTTAAATTATATCATGCCATGATGTTTACATAGACATCATATATCTGAATTATGGCATGCCAACCCATTTTCTAAAGACATAATATAGTTATATCATCTCATCATGTTCACATAGTCATCATATTTTGAATTATGTCATTCTATCCGTGAATTATATCATGCCATCATGTTTCCATCGACGGCATGTTTGTGATTTATGGCATCCCAACCACTTTAATAGACACATCGTATAGTTATATCATGCCATCCTGTTTACATAGTCATCATATTTTGAAGTATGTCATTCTATCATGTTTAGTTAGCCATCATACATGTGAAATTGTGTCATGCTATCCTGTTTAATTAGCCATCATATATGTGAAATTATGTTCTGCTATTCTGTTTGGTTAGACAACATAAATGTGAATTATTTCATGCCATATTTTCTTCCCTACTATCCATTGCACCTGTTTATCTTACATGTCTGTACATTCAATTACTTTTGTTGTTTATCAGCCATTTCAATTGGAGGGGGTGATGGCAGTATATGTGGGAGTAAAAACACGGTCTTCAGAAAAGATCGTGATACCTGTCGATGGAGATAGAACCACGGTTGTACTTGCCCAAGAACCAGCCCCACCACACATAACCCAGACTCACGCAGATTGTACCCCTACCCAGTTGGACAGAGAACCAGCTACACCCCTTCTAACCCCAACCCCAGCAGATAGTAACCCAGTTCCCATTGACACAGCACCGTCTCCACCATAGGTTTAAAAAAATTGCTCCCAAAGGCGGCATCGAGCTATACTCATGTTGTGCCGCCCCAGTTGATGCAGGAGGAAGAAGACTCCGATGTTCTCAAAGATTTGAATGTAATTTAATTTTTCTGTATGGATTTTTTTTGTAAAGATATGTGATATTCAGTATATAGCCTTGGGCATTTCTTCCCAAAAAATATTGAACACGCAGTTTCGGTGACAAAGTCTTGTATCAAGTGATTAGGCTGGTCTAATGTGCAAATGACTAATACAGGCCGAGCTCCATGGAGCTCCGTGTCAAAATATGATTTTCTACACAGCAAAAAAAATTAAAATATTTTATGAACATACATACACATGTATACTATCTTTGTGCAAATTTTCATAACATTATACTTTCACGCCTAGCGCGCTAAAAACACACAAATATGTATTTTCCAAAGTGGGCCGACATTTTTTGTTCGGCCAGATATTTGTTTTTTTCTGCAGTATACAAATCACAATATTTTCGAACGATTTTTTACAGTTTTGTGCGAAAAACATATAAATTTCCATGGAATTTATTTCAATTTTCTTTTGAAAAATTAAATATGATTGTCTACTTTTTTTGGAAAACATGTTCCATCGAGCCCTACCTCGAGAAATTCGCAATCCGCCTAGCCTAATGGCACTATAGTTGGAGAGAACTCCTAGTTGGCTCCTTAAGCACCACCTATGAGAACTAGCGCCTGCGTTCAGGGGCGGTCCTGCATCATGGCCACATTAAAAAAGACAGAGGGTGACTCGTCCCAGGGTAGAAGAAAGGAGGATAGTTGATTTCGTTCACTCGATCACGGTTGACTTCTAAAAAACAATCGCAAAAAAATGTGAAATCAAAAAAGTCAACGGTCCAAAAAAACCACAGATGGCAAAATGTTCATGAATTTTAAAGAAATCACGACATTGAAAAAATTCAAGGATTTTGAAAAAACTTCAGGGTTTTGTAAAAAGTACATCACCAATTTGAAAAAAAAATAACGATTTAGAAATTTGAAAAACGTTCACGGTTTAGGAATAAAAGGTTCACAGATTTGGAAAAATAACTTCATTGCTTTCGAAATTAAATTTTAAGATTTTCATAAAAAAATCATGGATTTTGGAAAAGTACATCAATTTGAAAAAAAACATGGTTTGGAAAAAAATTCACAGATTTTGGTAAATGCTTGCGAATTTCAAAAGGGTTCATCACTTTTGATAAAATCGTAGGTTTTTAGAAAACAATCAAGGATTATAAAAAAATCTTTTGGAAAAAGTTAATGGATTTGAAAAAAAATCATCGATTTTTCAAAGAAAATGTTCAGGAGTTTTGGAAAAAATTGTAAATTTTGGAAAAGTGTTCATGAATTTTAAAAAAGGTTCACGGATTCGGAAAAAGTCAATGTATTTGTAAAAAAGTTTGCATATTAAAGAAAATGACCGTACATCTTAAAAGTTGACGGCTTTAGAAAATGTTAGTTAATTTTATAGAAATGCAAAGAAAAAATAAAAAACAGAAGAAAAAACTTCCAAACAAAACAGGGAAAGCGCTATGCACTAAGCAAAGAGCTTGGGAGTTCGAATATCATCCAACGCATCTTTTTTGCAGGTTTACAGAAAGAAAAAAAATATAATGGGCCCGCCCAAAGGTTGGTGTAAACCGGTTGACAAAATTGCCTATAACGGACGCTTAAGGCGACGAATAGGATCGGGGATATGAGGAATGCCCTGCTAGCCGCGATTTCCTATTTGCCGCTCGTTGCGTAGAATTGTCCACGCAACGCACGGGCGAGCCACCTGCGCGCAGAATCTGGGACGGCCCAGTCACAGCGTGAGCATAGTTTTTGGAACGTAGACGCTAGAGGCGTCCGGCTTTAAATTAATAAAGGCAACAATGCAACGGAAACCACAGTCACATAGTTCAATATTACAATCCAACGAGACTCGCGCGAATAAAGTACTGAAAGCGCATCCGACAAGTATCGTAACCAAGGCCCACAAGAGAGGCAAAAGACCCAAAATAAAAGACCGCCATGTCTAAGTAACAGAGTTGGGGGCTCCTTCAATTTCGCGACAGCCTTGACACCGTCTTGATTTTCTCCATTACTGCGAGCATGTCCTCCTTATCACGCGCTTTCCCCAACGGCATCCACACCTGGAGGAAGATATGGCATTTGAAAAAAATGTCAGCAGGATGGTTTGGGAACTTGTGTTCGATGGTGATTTTGTTCCGAACCGTCCAGAGGGACCAAAGAAGCGCCCCAGCGCAACGTCATAGAATACGCGCGTTCGTCCCAGTCTGGGCGTGGATAATAGAAACGAGGTCTGCCGAAGATTGGGGGTTCCAAGTTTTAGCAAAGGTCCCGCGGATCGCACTCCACGCAAACTTTGCCAGCACGCACTGGAAGAAGACATGATTAGCGTCTTCGGGCAGCCCGCAGATAGCGCAAGAACCGTCAGTAGGTCCCATGCGTTTCGCCACGTTGATAGACGTTGGCAGTTGGTTCCGAAAAGATTGCCACAAGAAAATCTTGATTTTAATCGGCAGGCTCGCTTTCCAAAGTCCCCTGACCAAGGTTAAGACAGGTCCGTCGGACAACTTGGCATACATGGACTTAACCGAAATTTTTTTAGATGCCGAAAGGTTCCAGGCAATGCTATTGGTCTCATGAGATAGGTTAAAATCCCGCCAAGCTACCACAAGACCGTCCCAACTAGAGGCCTCGCCCTCCCCTAGAGTACGAATAAAAGAAATCGCCGGAGGATGAACGCGCAGGGCATCGGCCACCGAGATGGAAGGGTCAGAGGCAAGATGGTAAAGATCCGGGTGGGATTGCCACAAAGGCGCATTTTCCCACCAGTGATCAAGCCAAAAGCGAGTAGACTCGCCGTTCTTGACTCCAAAAAAAGCCCCGAGGGCGAACGCCGGTCTAACAGCTTGGATCCCTTTCCAAAAAACTGACCCGGAAGGTTGCACGGAGAACACATTCCCATCCGGGAAGTATTTAGCCCGAAGGATTCTAGCCCAGAGACCCGACTCGTTTTGGGCTAGGCGCCACCACCACTTAGTTAGGAGGGCCACATTCATAAGTTTGGAGTTAATGACACCTAGACCACCTAACTTTTTAGGACGGCAAACTGCCGCCCATTTCACCATATGATACTTTCGCTTGGTCCCAGCTCCTTCCCAAAAGAACCGTGACCGCGGGGTGTCCAATTTGGAATGGACACCGTCGGCCAAAAGGTACATACCCATAGTGAAGATGGGCAGAGAGGAAAGGCTTGAGTTGGTAAGAATCAGGCGCGCTGCCGAGGACATAAATCTGCCCCGCCAAGGGCTAACCCTATTAAACACTTTCCCGTAGAGGGGCTCCCACTCCGCGATGGTAAGACCTCTAGTAGATATGGGCAGGCCCAGGTATTTGATCGGGAAAGATCCACGTTTACAGTTCAGGGAATTCGCGACCCAAGCACTCTCCTGGTCATCCATCCCTATGGTGATCACTTCGCTCTTATGAAAGTTGATCTTGAGCCCTGACATAAGTTCGAAGGCGAGGAGCAGAAGTTTGACGGACACCACACTACTATCGTTAGGTTCGAATAGTAGCATCGTGTCGTCCGCGTACTGCAGGTGAGATATTCCTCCAGGGATGAGATGCGAAACTAAACCGGAGATGTGACCGGCAGCCCTTGCACGATCAATTAAAGCTGCTAGGGCATCGGCCACAAAATTAAAGATCAAGGGGGGGGGGGGCTCGGATCCCCTTGTCTGAGGCCCCTTTTATTACGAAAGAACCTACCCATAACGCCGTTAATGGTAACAGCCGTATGCAATGTTGAGGATATCGCTTATCGTTATCGTCTCGGTCAGCTAAGGATTAGAGATTAATCGGAAATCGGCCGATTAATCGATTTTATCGGTCGACTATTAACCGGATAATTTGTTTCAAATCTCAGGTTCTCAACACTAAAGTACGCTATATTCAACACCAAAACAATATTTGACAGAAGTGCTACCTTGATTTCTAGCCTTTGAATCCTCGTATAATGGCAAACAAAATAGGACAATAGTACAAATTACGTAACAAGGTCCACAAAACATAAATAAACATAGTTTTTGCACACATAGTGTTACTAGTAGGTCTGATTTATCGGTAGATTCCCGATAGATCGCTTATCAGAACGATAAATCGGTCCAAAAGATAAATGGTAAAGATAAGGCATAATCTTATCGGTCACCCCCCGATTAGCGATAAATCGGAAGATTAATCGGTGAATCGGAAGATTTCTTGAACAGTGGCCGTATGACCACAGGAAACTAGGTGCATATGCCTATGCACAAAACCTGCCTCAAAACCCTTTTTGAGGAAAACTTCCTGAATGAAGGCCCAGTTTACGCGATCGTAGGCTTTCTCGAAGTCAAGCTTAAGGAGCACACCCTTGGCTTTAGTCCTTTAGAGCTCGTGCACGATTTCCAAGAGGACAATCGGACCCTCTAGGATGTTACGCTTCTTAAGAAAGCCCGTTTGGCTATGGCTAATAATCCTTTGGGCAATTGGAGCTAGTCGAGAGGCATAAGCCTTAGCACACAGCTTAAACGGGACGTTAATGAGGGTTATCGGGCGAAACAACCTAATGTTGTCAGCCCCCTTAACTTTGGGGATAAGACTGATGGCCCCATAGTTAAGGCGCGATAGATCAGAAGTTCCTAAGGCAAAACCGTTCACGATCGCGTAGAACAAGTGCTTGAGGATGGGCCAAAAGCGCTTGAAGAACTCCACAGGCCAACCGTCCGGGCCGGGCGCCGTGTCATTCTTCATATCCGATAGCGCCTGGTCAATCTCCTCGGGGAGAAAGGACAGGGCCAGCCGATCGTTTTCCTCCTGCGACACCTGAGCCTCGGGCTCCCACAGGTCCGCGCGTAGGGAAAGGGGTTTGTCAGTGGCCGTCCCCAGGAGGTCGATGAAAAACTCATATATGTGCGCTGAGATTTGGTCCTGAGAGAGCAACAGTCCCGAGCTAGATTGGAGACGGAGGATAGTGCTTTTCCTTTTCCGACCGTTCGCAAAAGCGTGGAAATAGCCAGTGTTAGCATCCCCCTTCGTCACCCATTTGACACCGCCCCTACGGCGCCAATATTCCTCTTCAGCTCTGAGGAGTGCAAGAACTTGGTCTTCCAGAGCGTATCGATAGGCCCACTCCGATTCGGAGAAAAGCCGTTGGTCCGCTTCTAGGTCGAGGGCAGCGATCTCCTCCGTGATCCTGGCCCTCTCTTTCTTAGACTCACTCCCCTGATTGGCCCCCCAGCCACGAAGAAAGGATCGGAGCTTGGCCGCCGCGGCGGTCCACAGATCCTCCGGGCCCCTCTGCTGTCCCAAAGCAGAGCATATGAGAGCCCAACGCTCGCGGACCATCTTTTCGAATCCCTCAAACTTGAACCAGGACGTTTCAAAGTAGAAACGCCCGCTGCGGCAAATCGTCTCCTCCCCTGAGGAGAAGATGAGAGGCACATGGTCCGAGCCAATGCGCGTCTCTGCCACCAGCGAACAAAGGGGGAACATGGTTTCCCACTCGGGGGTGAAGAAAACTCTGTCCAGGACGCTCCGAACCGGATTGATTTGTTTGTTGGTCCACGTGAACCTTGCTCCGGTTCGCGCTGCCTCACGGAGGACAGCCGAGGCAATAGCCTGATTGAACATGGACATCCTTGTCCAGTCAATATTGTTGTTGTTCTTGTCCGCACCCAAGCGGATCAAGTTGAAATCCCCTCCAACAACCACTGGTAGATTGAGGGTTCATTTAGCTCCCACAACCGAAGATAGCTCGAGGAGAAACTCGTGGGAGCGCTCATGGTTAGCTGGGCCGTAGACGCAGATGGTCACCCAAGTGAGTCCCGTACCCTTGTGTTTTGTAGTAGCAGCAATACTGAACAACCTCACCTCCCAATACAACACTTCGCATAAATCACGACTACAACCCATAAGAATGCCACCGGAGTGCCCCGAGGAGGGTAACCAATGCCACTCGAAACGCTGGAGAGGATCGAAAGCAAGAAGGTCTCTGTGGGAAAAGTCAAGTTTGATCGTCTCTTGGAGGGCAATAAAATCAATACGTTCTTTGGCAATGTACTCCCTGAGCTAGGTCCGCCGGCCAACATGGCCGCAGCCTCTAATGTTCCAAAAAAGGAACCGCATCTAGATCACACGATTACGCAAGCGAACACCTCTAGAGGTGATCGCTTTGGCCACTCGCTTCTTAGACTGTCCCCGACCCTACGGAGCCAGCGATGAAGAAGGAGGAACAGAGACTTCCCTAGTCTGTGTGTCCTCACCGGGCGCCGCTACCTCACCAGCCCCTGCTGGCATGGTAGCAAGATAGTCAGTCGCAGCGCATCTGGCAGCAGCCTCCGCCAAGGCGGCCTGAGCCTCTTCCCGGGCCCGGAGCAAAGAGATGAGCTCGCCGGGGGGGGGGGGGTTGGGGACAGCCACACCCGAATCATTAAGAATGGACGTAAGCGCGTTCCTTGAGCGTGAGCATAGTGGGCGCCAACCGGTTTTGGGAACCTTCTAGATGGTTCCCGGAACCGGGTTCTTCTGTTCTGTTTTCTTCTACTGGTTTTTTCGGTTTTTTCCTATTTTTTCCTTTGCTTTGTTCCTTTTGTTTTCTTTTTTGTTTCTAATTTTTCTTTTTTTCCTGTTTAACGTTTATTTTCTTTTCAAGCTTTTTCTAATTTCTAAAATGATTATTCGTAATTAAAAAAACTTGTTTTCAAAATTTGTTCACATTTTTTATTTAATGTTTGTAGTTTCAAAAACTATTTGGAATATGATATATTGTTTGTGTTTATACAAAAAGTGTAGAGTTTAAAATTTTGTTTGGTTCTTAAAAATTCTTTGATTTTCCAAAATTGTTCGGAATTTCTAAATATGTTCATGTTTCCAAAATTGGTTCAAATTTGTGATTCTCAAAAAATGTTTTAACTTTAAGAAATGTTCCCGTTTCAGAATTTGTTCACAAGTTCAAAAATGTTCCTCTTCTCAAAATTTGTTCATGAATTAAAAAATGTCCCCTCTTTTGAAAATTTGTTCACAAATTCAAAACTGTTCCGCTTCTCGAAATTTGTTCACAAATTCAAAAAAGTCCCGTTTCGGTTTGCAAAATTCAAAATTTGTTCACATATTGCCAAAACATGTTCTGGATTTTATTTTATTTTCCCAATTTGAAAGATTTGTTCACAAATTCCGAAAGGAATGTTGATGTTTTTAATTTTTTGTACAAATTCAAAAATTCCGAAAGATTTGAACTCGTAAACTTTTCTCAAATCCAAGAACTTTTTTGAACCCTTCAACTTTTTTATTTTCGTGTACTTTTAAATTCTGTGAACAATTTCTTTTTGAATGCCTATTTTTTGTGTAACTTTCTGCATTACCCTAATGAGTCAACAGTCAATGATGGATCAGTCAACCACGACCAGTCAACTGCGAACGAAGTGCCCATGGAGCGATAGAACCAGCGCGTCATTAGTGAATTGCCTAGCCTCATTGTTGGCCGACCCACATAGCGGGGTGCACAAGCGCTGGATCATGTATCTGGCGCAGAGGTGCTAAGGAGGAGGTCTCCACGCGAGAGCTACATTTTGCTTAATGCGACAGTAGATATCGTCTCATCTGAAGCATTTCTGGCGCAAACCTGTTATTACCCTCTTTTTTTTTTTGCTCCGGGCTCACTCGGTCGGCGATTCATTGCGTTCACTGCGATTGTTTCTTACTATTACTATCTTTGCCATTTTCCTTTCATTTTTCTTTTGGATTTTTCTACTTCTTCGCTGGTTCTCTTTATTTTCCTTGTTTCTTCATCTTTTCACTGGATTTCTTTGTTTCTTTCACGATTTTCACACGTTTTTCTTCTGCTTTTTTTTTGTTTTTTTGTTTCTTTCTTGCGTTTCTCTGGGATTCTTTTATTTCCTTTCTTTCTTCGATTTTCTTTGTTTCATTCTTGGTTTTCATAGGTTTTCATCGTTTTTCTTTGTTTCTTTCCAAATTTTCACTGTTCCCATTTTTGCATTGGTTTTCTATGTTTTTATTTCCTTATTTCTTTTTTGTTTTTTGTTGAATTTCTTTTTGTTTTGTCGATTTTTCTCGGTTTATCTTTTCAATACATTTCAACTTTTTTTATACAAATTCAACAATTTTTATATACAACAGAAATACATTTCATACAAGTTTAACATTTTTTTTCATGCATTAATATATTTTTGGAAAACTTATATAAATTGATGTATACTTTTTCCTTAGACACAGTACAATTTTTGGTATATATCTAACATATTTGTTTAATGCATGTTTAGCATTTTACAGATATAAGATTAATAAATTTTTTCAATAGTTAGTCAACTTTTTTCACTAGACGACGAGCATTGTTTAGTGACAATAAATATTATTTCACACATAATCTACACTTATTGAATACATCATGAACATTTTTGTATACACGTTTAACATTTTAAATATACATAATTAATATATTGGTCCATAGGTATTTATGTCATTATAACATGTCAAAAGAGATTTGAGATCACAATAATGGTGTCTAGTGGCATTTTTGAGCATGTGTGTAATGAAGTGGTGGCATTTTTAAGCAGTTGAAATTCATAGTGGCAAAACTGAGTAGTGGGACACAACCGGTGGCATAAATGATAAAAACCCTTCTCAAAAAGGAACACGGCGGACCGAGTGTGCTACGTTGTTGCAGCATATTCTCTCATGAGAAAATTTTAGTTCTAAATGGAAATGTTGAACCCCCAAAAGAAAAAGAATACTGCAGGCCCAGTATACTACTTTGAGCTGAAACTCTGTAAAATTTACATCTCTTTATGAACACTTGCAGTAACCTAAGACATATCATCACGCTTTACCCCTACCTTTTTTTAGTAACCAGCAGAAGCTCTGCCTTTTCACCAAGAGGAAGAAAATTGGCCGAATTTAGAAGAAAAACTGGCCAAAAAGCCCTAAAGTATACTCCCTTTGTTTCTAAATGTAACTCCTTTTAGATATTTCAATATGAACTACATACGGATGTATATAAACGCATTTTAGAGTGTAGTTCACCCATTTTGCTCTATATGTAGTTCATGTTGAAATCTCTAAAAAAAAATATTGTATTTAGGAACGGAAGGAGTACAACGATAAAAAACTAACGAAATCTAAAAGTAGAGATCGAATAATAAGCCTGAAATAACGGTAAATCTTACTGGGAAGACAAGACAGTGCAGGAACTTTCGGCACAAGCTGGCGTGCTTCGCTTTCCGTATTTCAATCTGTTACACGAAGGTAGCCTAAATTCGGGAAGATATTTAATTTCACCTCTTCCTGGGATATTTGCCACATCCAGCGCCACAGAACCAGGATTGACATGCTAACGCTGACGCGGCGGATCAGCAGCAATGTGGCGAGCTAGCCGATCGACGTGGGAAAAACGCACACTCGCGATATGTCTCAAGCTGTCTTTGCCGTGAAAATCAGTACATGCCGATAACGTGGAGCACGTACGCCATACGAGTTTCGCAGTTCGTCCAAACCAATTACAGTACCATATGATTTTTCAACGATGGATGGATACATTCGTTGATATGTACAGCGGGCGATGCCCATTAAACACAAAATATCTACGCATCGCACGGTGGTAGGAGGAGGAGTACAGCTACTCCGTTGCAGAACGGTGCCAAAACTCGCGAAAAGGTGCCGGGCGTAGCACTCAGCGCCGTCCTCATGCAGATGCTGTCCGAAACGGAAAGGAGACGACTGCGACGGCGGAAGCTTTTCGCAGATGACGCCAACTCAGCGGTCGATCAACCCCGTCGCCGTCGAGTGATGCCTCTCTGACCACGGGCCCATATATTTCACTGCCAGGAGAGGCAACGGATATGGGCGAGATGCTACGGCTATGGCGCCTATTCACCCGATGATCCGAACTGGCAGCGGGTAGTGGAGACGAACGGTAACTCATCGCAGTGTACTGCCGTTCCGGATTGCCGTTCCGGATAAGGTAATGCGTGTGTGTGGACTGTGGAGTGGAGTAAAGGGCGGCATGCTTGCATTGCATCGATCTGGCTCGAGCCGATGGTAGAGCGGAGCAGAGGACAAGGGCGGGTGTCGCCTGATCGTCGGCGCCTGGCGTCCTCGATGAGCCTGGTCCTGGGCGGCCGGAGACACACGAATCCGCTAGGGCTAATTGCGTGCAAACCAAGCGACGGAAGGATCACAAAGATGATTTCGGCATCGTTCAGTTGAGTACTGTACCCGGGGCCGGAGAAGGTGCAAAGAGAATCCAGTGAACGGTGCCGGTTTGGAATGAGTCCTCTCGACCTCGATCACGGATTTTGCTTTTCTCTGCGCCGATTGTTTGGCCCTTTGTGGAAGATAGAAATCCAGTGGACGGTGCCGGTTTGGAGCTTCGCGCATCGGGAGCAGGTGAGGGAAAGAACCTGTTCGGATATCCACCAGATCCCTAAAATTGGAGGAGTTGCAGAGCATCTAATTTCCAGCTCCAATATTTTAAGCTACAACTCCGCCGGCTCCGTGGAGCTGAGTCTGGGAGCGGAGGGGCTCCGAACACCCCTGAAATATCTGCTTATCTCGCACGGTGAGCGTGGACGTGTGGGGGCAATAGGTCTTTCACGTACGCTCCTGCGTGTCGCCATTGCAGCGGGTCCGTACCACACGTGAAATGCTTCCTGGGTGTGGCACACTGACTGATTGGGAGTATATATGGTCCTTTCCTTATCAGCTACTGCCTTTTTTCCCAGCAGGGAAAACGTAGTGCGACAGAATAACTGCAGTGGTTGGGTCCAGGCCCGCTCTCATCTCTCATCTAGGAGCTTCTTGTGCGGACCTGACCGTGGGAGCTAGCAGCGTGGCCCTTTGTAGAGGTGAGAGGAGTAATTCCGTGTTGACACGTAGCTCACCCCTCCGGCCGGCCTTGTCACGGTCCTACGTGATAGCCGTCCTGACTGTCCTGAGCATGCGCATGTTAGTTGCAACGAACATACGGATGTCCCGTGAAGAAGCAGACGCTCGTATTTTCAGAGGATTCACTTTTTAGGTTGTGCTACTGCTAGTCCTACTAGTTTTTGTTGTGGAGGAAAGCCGTGCAAATTGCGCTGGATTTTCACAGTTGATTGAGAGAGTTGTCAACTTCTCATGGCGGGCCGAACATACATGGATCCACCACGACGACCGACTTTGGTCAGCACAAAGCCGTTGTAGCCTCCTGCTTAAGGACATCTCCAACGCCCGCCCAACGCAAACCTTCCGCAACCGTTCTAACTGCGTTGTCTGGACCACGGAAGTCATCCAACGCGATCATGTATTAGTCTGTGGCGCGATTCAGATGTGATTTCTTCTGCGAACCGAACACAAACGTGGAGGGCTTCGCGAGAGTTCGGGTACGAGAAACGTCGTTCGCCACCCCCCGGCTCACACAAAAGGAAGGCGGAGCCCGCTCTTTTATAGCATTCCGCACTGTTTTCGCGCCAAAATCCCCCACTTCTCTTCTTTCATTCCCCGCCGCTCTTCACCTAATTCCCGCTCTTTTCTCACACCCTCTCCTTCCTTCCGCCGCCGACGCATGAAACCAACGGAAATGGAGCCGGTGGACGTGCCGGAGGATCCTAGCATCACGCTCGCCCGGCAAACTCGCCGTGTCAAATTGAAGGCCGCAAAGGAGGAGAAGCTCAAGAAACGGTTGGCCACCGGTGGGCCTGGTGGTGGCGATGAGCGAGGCGTCCGCGGACGCCTCCAGGCGTGCGCGCCCACAATACAGACAACGTCGTGGCCAGAGCCTTACAAGTTTCCATACGACTACGCCGCCAAGCAACTCAGAAGCCTCGCTGGTATGGTGCCTTACATCATCGACGTTAACGCGGCCGGGGAGCAGATGGGTGCCCGCACGCCGTTCGTTGCAATGACTAGATCGGGGGAGCCGGCGTACGACGCGAATAGAGAGATGTTCGACATCATCCACGACGGAGGTGAGGGATGAGGAGGGGGCTATGAGGACGGACAGGTGGAGGACTCAGATCCCACCCAGTCTGACAACTACCAGCAACAGTACTACATCCAGACAGACACGCGACAGTCCTACAACATTGGGCCGGCAGAGAGTAGCAACCCGATGGGGGGTGGGGGAGGAGGACGACAACAAAGATTATCTGGTTGATGCAGTCAACGATCCGAAGAAGAAGGGTAGAGGAGAAAGTTTCAATGTGCGGGAGGACGAGCTGTTGTGTGATGCATGGTTGGCCACTAGCCTCGATCATGTCCATGGCACTGAGTGGAAGGGCACAACCTTTTGGAGAAACATTCACATATGATTCCATGAACACAAGCATTTCACGCCCTACTTCGACGCGGTCATCCGCAACCGTGAATGGAAGTCCCGCAACCATCGATAGTAAATCATCTAACAGGACGTGCCCAAGTATTGCGGGCACTTGAAGCATCTCATCGCACCGTGGCCTGGCGGTGCACAAATCACCGAGCAGGTAAGTTAATCACTAGCCGGATATGCTTTAGTTTTGTTGATCACTAGCCGGACATGTATTGTTTTATTGCTCACTAGACGAATGTGCATTGTCGACATTGTTTCACTTGGTAGCCTACTCGTGCTTGTGTGGTTTACAAGAAGTTGGAGAAAAGTCCTTCACCGTCATGCATTGTTGGTTGAAGTTAAATGGACAACCGAAGTGGAACCTTTTCATTGCCAAGATCGCCGCCCAAGCCAAATAGGAAGAAACTGATGACCCTACCGACCTAACCCAAGAACCACCAAAGAAAGTTAGAAGAAATTTGTGGGGAAGAAGTGCGAGGAGGAGAGGGTGAAGCGATAAGGTGCAGCGGCCAAGCTGAAGGAGAGGTTTGAGGACATCTTGGCGAAGAAGGAGGAGGCATGCGTGAGGCACTCGGAGATCAAGGAGGAGAAAAAGGCGGAGAGGTTTAAACAATTGATGGAGACGGAGGACAAGAATCTCAAGCTCAAAGAGAGGAGGACCATGATCGAAGAGAGGAAGGCCACGCTCGATGAAAAAAAGGGGAAGGTCACCACCAATGTGGAGGACGCCAAGATGTTGACCTTGAATGTTGACTCTTTTGATGCCGATGCAAGAATGATCGTGCAATCTGTCCGCTACCAGATGTTGCAGGGGCAGAAAGATGCGTTGGCGGCGACAGACTATGAGGACACGGCGGACGCGCACGCGGATGCTGAGGCAGCCTACGGGGCGGTGAAGACGCCTCCTTGATTGGGGAGTAGTTGGCTTGGATTGCCTGTCCAGTGGGGCGGAAATGCACGGAGTGCTGGACTCAGTGGCGGACCCGGCAATAAAATGAAGGGTGTGCAGACTCTAAAAAAATCTACCTAATCCAAGTGTCAGACAAAATATGGCAAAATAAAAATAAGAATAGCTCAATTCAAATCTCACAAGAATTTAGTTCATAAAATATATCTCCAATGTGCTCAATTACAATATGAATAGTCTTACATGAAAGAAGTACAAGTAGAAAATTACATCACTAGGTAACTGTAGCATCCCGACCCAATACGGTTAAGTCTTTGTGCTTTCTGTGCCATTCCTGGGCAAATATGTTGGCACACACAGTACTCCGATGAAATACCATAACAACACATGTAAAAGAAATATTGTAAATCCAGAGTATACCTTATTTATCATAGTGGAAACAAATCAATAAGGGTGTGGAGTCCCATCAACAACAACGACAAGTTGAGTGTATACCGTAACCCTATATCATAACTCTTACCCATTCACTACTGCAGGTTGCTACTAATGCGATACTACGATTAGAGACCCTTTGACGAAACTGTGTGATTTGCCATAATCGCAAACGGGCATGTAAAAAACCGTCAAAAAGGGTGCAAAATGTTTGCGATAGAGGATGCATCAAACACGGTTCAGATTTTCGTTATGTGTGTGATGATGGACATACGGTTCAATTCAATTGACTGTTTGCGATGAGGAGAAACAAAAGAAACGGGCTGCCAGATGAAGGCGTGTGCTATGTAGAGCATGCGTTTCAGTCAGATGAACTGTTTGTGATTAGGAAACACAAAAGAAACGGACAGGTAGATCAAGGTGTGTGCGATATACGGCATGCGGTTCACTCGGATGAACTGTTTGTGCTGAGACAAGAGAACATAAACGGTTCAATATAAGAAGATGTGTGTGATACACGGCAAATAGGTCTATAATCAAAAATGCTAAGACCGATAATAACACAGACGATTGCTGCTAATAAGACGTGTGTGTTGTGCGATGGGATTGCATGCATACAGAACAACATAGTATATATATACACACACTTATAAGGACATGGTTGCATAACCAAATTAAACATCCACTTACATAGGTGGCTACTATACAACCATGGAATTTGCACACACCAAAGTAAACTATTACATGCATAATTACATAGGTGGATACTACACACATAACATTTCCACACCCCAATAAAGTAAATTATATATTACATGCATAATCAACTAGTATAAACGATCATCTGATCATCATCTACTTCTTGGGACGCTTGCTCTGCTTGTGGCTCGATCCGGACTCATCGATTTGGGTAACAAGGCACTTCCTCATGTCAACGATCCGCCTATGCATCTCGTAGCATGTGTACACGCTCTTGGTCGCGAACCTGAGGTGAGGTTCATCCAGTTGCCGCATCCAGGCCCTGTGCCAGGATACGGGACTTGTCCTCTTGGCATCTTGCTTCATCTTTTTGTTGTAGGGGTCGATGATTGCTGGGGCGAGTTCAACCAGGGAGTCCTTCTTCGTGCTGCCCCAGACCTTGTAGTGCTCATGGATTTCGACAAGGTTCTGGCAGGCCAAGCCCATAACCATGAACGCTTTTACATCATCGGTGATTTCCACCATGGAGAACTTGTATTCGGTGCTATTGACAAACCTGTTGAAAAGGTCGCAAGACTCTGTGGCCATGTAGTAGTGGTAGACGAGGACATGATGGTGCACGCACAACTGGGCGACAACCTTCTGATCTATGCCGGGACGACCGGCGGTGTACTGGAGGTCGATGCCGACCACCTTGTACTTATTTCCAGCAAGCAACTGCTCAACGGTGTTGATGTAGTCATCCACCACGGCCGGGTCGATGGTGTACACCACCGAGAGATCCGTCTCCCTCGCGTGGGTCTCCACTCTATGCTCGCCGAACTTCATTGGAGCGCCGCTGGACATCCCCTCTCTATGTGTCGTTGTGGGTGTGCTTGTTGTGTTGTGGGGCGCGATCGAAAGGTTGAAGAGACTAAGGTTATAACGGCCATGTGAATTAAATGGGAAGCCGGATGGACAGGAATATTGACATGCCCTTGATGACAGTTCTAATTTGCAGCGCGTAACTTCATCGTGTCGCACGTAAATGCATTGCGTGGCAACGCGCGCGGCGCAACCGCATGCATACGGGGCCCCCGACGTGATCATGTCCACGCCCAACCGTTGGAAGAGCGCGCGCGGAGGGACGCGAGCCGAACACGCCAACAGACGCGAGCAGAGATTAGAGTTGCGTGTGCGATACGTGGCATACAGTTGATCCATCCGAGCTGTTTGTGATAGAATAAGCCGTGTGTGTTGCGGGCAAATGCTTGGTGGTATATAACCTTAAATTTAACCCAAAAAATATTAACGCGTGTTAGAAAAATTATATAGCTAGAAACTCTGTTCAAATACGACTCCAATGATATAATCTTTGGCGATATGCATTCATATTTTATTAGTTAAATCCTACTACTAAACCAGGATGGGGGCATAGTCGGTAATTAAATCGCAAACGTTTTTTTATTAACTATATGTGTACGTGTCCTTTCTTCCTCCTCTCGCATGTCTTGTTACCCGGCTGCCGCAGACGGCTTACATCGCAAGCTTGCGCAGCGCGCGGGTCGTTCTTTTGGCCAAATGGTGGCACCAATGAATCGCCGGTGAGCCCATTCCCGCGCAACCACACAGGTTCCTTTGCAAGTTTCCCGCCCGACTCGGTGAAATCCCTCAAAATCCTAATGCTTACTGGCCTGCTATAAAAACCATCATGGCCGGCGAGTCCTGCGTCGCATTTTCCCCTCCCTCCCTGTAGCTTATCTCGCCTGCTTCTCCCACAATCGCCAATGGCACCGGTCCATCGTCGTCGCTCAAGCACTCCGTCGTCACTAGAGGACAGCTCCAGCTGGGAGGCTACACTGCGACGGCGACGCAGTCCCCGACGTAGTGTAGTGCGCGCGGCGTCCTTGTTGGGTGTGCGCGGAACACCTACCACACGCTCCGTCGCCGCTGCCCGTCAGTAGCTGTTGCCGGCCGTCGTTGCCGCCACTCCACCGTCGAAAGCCAGTGCCATCTCCCGCTCCGCCGCCACGGCCCGAAGGCGGGAGGTGGTCGTCGTGGCCGCCACCCCACTGTCGGCCACCATGGCCATCACCCACTCCGCCACCGCGGCCCGAAGGCGGGAGGTGGTGGTCGTGGTCGCCACCCCATCGTCGGCCGCCGTGGCCGCCAGCCCATCGTTGACCGCCGGGATCATCACCCACTCTGCCACCGCCGCCCGAAGAAGGGAGGTGGAGGGCCGCATGTGCGTCAGCGACCTTGCGCGCTACATCGAATTCCTGCGGGAGGAGGAGGAGTGCCTCGTCGAGCACCAAAGAGCCTTACCACAGCCGTGGCCGCAGGACAGGTCGACATAGAGGCGAGGAATGAGGAGATCTACGAGCAGTCCAACCGCTTCGAGAGGGATCGTCTGGAACGGCAGTTGGCGTTCGAGCTGGCGGGCATCGCTGAACGTGCAGCAGCGACAGGCACCGTGTTGCATTTCTCCAGCTCGTCGGAAGGCTCCTCCTCCTCCTCTGCCTCTTACTGAGCGCGCTCGGCAGTGGAGAGGCTGTCGGAAGTAGCACAAAGCCCCTCCGAGGTAGTAGTAGTATTTAATGACTATTTTGTTCAGTTCATCTCACTATAGATGTGTGGTCGAACTGTACAACATACTTAAAATTAGCTAGTATATATACTTGAACTAGCTATTTCAGTACGTGGTTGGCAACAATTGGAAAAAAATTTGGTCGGTTCAGCTATCGAGTTGAACTGTTTGTATAAATTAAGAACGAATGCTTAATCTATGAATGAAGTCTATGCTTAATTACTGAATTTTAGTTGCAAAAATTAGATAGTGCTAGTGATTTCTAGCTGCATATTTTGACAAATCGCAGTGTTACAAGGATTGACAAATGGCAACGTTACTATATCAACAAATGTAAACCTTTCCAGTTTGACAAATGGCAACATACCCAATATGACATATGCAAATCTTACCAAATTATTTGTACGTGGTTGCATATGAGTCATCCAAAACAACCGTTTGCGTTGAAGGGATGCACAAATCCTGCGCTGCTCTCGCTTTGCATACGGGTGTTCTATTTAAAACATTTGCGATCAAGAGCTGCACAAATCCTGCTCGGCACATTTTCCCCTGACTTCCTGGGGAAGCTGGCGGTTTGCATACGGGTGTTCTAACTAAAACATTTGCGAGCAAGACGGGCGGCCATAGAAGTCAAAGGGCTTGCTTCCCGGTGAGCGAGCCTGCACGGCGTACAGCTCGCACGCTTCCCGTTGAGCCTCCGCATTGGAGTACATCTCGCACGCCTTCCGTTTAGTCAAGCACTCAAGCGCCTGTCCGCACGACACCTCTAGCCATTAAAAGAGTGAGACGTGGCGTCACGAGAATGGTTAACAGAACGCACACAATTTAAATTATATAAAACGTTTGAGATGTTACAGTGGCCCCGGGTCTATCTTTATCATATTACTAGCCAATTTCCAATATATACCTACGTACCCCAGAAACTCGATACGTAGAGAGAAAACCCTAATTCCACCGTCGTAGCTTCTGTTCCTGTGGAGATCCCATCTTGGAGCCTGTTCCGGGAGGGGGATCCATCACGGAGGCCTTCATCATCATCATCATCGCCCTCACCATGAGTTGTGAGTAGTTTACCACTGACCTTCTGGTCCATAGCTAGTATCTAGATGGCTTCTTCTCTCTCTCTGGATCTCAATACAAAGTTCTCCTCGGTCTTCGAGGAGATCTATTCGATGTAATCTCTTTTTGCGGTGTGTTTGTCGAGATCCGATGAATTGTGAGTTTATGATCAAGGTTATCTATGAAAGATATTTAGTTCTTCTCTGAACTTTTTATGTGTGCTCATAATATCCTTGCAAGTCTCTTCGAATTATTGGTTTGGTTTGGCCTACTAGATCTATAGTTCTTGCAATGGGAGAAATGCTTGGCTTTGGGTTCAATCTTGCGGTGTCCTTTCCCAGTGACAGTAGGGGAAGCAAGGCACGTATTGTATTGTTGCCATCGAGGATAAAAAGATGGAGTTTTCATCATATTGCTTGAGTTTATCCCTCTACATCATGTCATCTTGCTTAAGGCGTTACTCTGTTCCTATGAACTCAATACACTAGATGCATGCTGGATAGCGGTCGATGTGTGGAGTAATAGTAGTAGATGCAGGCAGGAGTCGGTCTAATTGTCTCGGACGTGATGCCTATATACAATGATCATGCCTACATAGTCTTATAATTATTTGCTTTTCTATCAATTGCTCGACAGTAATTTGTTTACCCGCCGTAGAATACCGCTATCATGAGAGAAGCCACTAGAGAAAACTATGGCCCCGGGTCTATCTTTATCATATTACTTTCCCGTCAACTAGCCAATTTCTGTCACCGTTGTTTATTTGCTTTCTTTACTTTCTGTTTCTATATCAAAAATACCAAAAATATTATCATATCATCTCTATCAGATCTCACTCTCTAAGTGACCGTAAAGGGATTGACAACCCCTTATCGCTTTGGCTGCGAAGTTCTTATATGTTTGCGCAGGTGCGAGGGAGTGGCGCGTGGTCTCCTACTGGATTGATACCTTGGTTCTCAAAAACTGAGGGAAATACTTATGCTACTGTGATGCATCTCCCTTTCCTCTTCGAGGGAATACAACGCAAGCTCAAGAGGTAGCAAGAAGAATTTCTGGCGCCATTGCCGGGGAGGCTTACGCAAAAGTCATATACCAAGTACCTATCACAAACCCTTATCCTTCCCATTACATTTATTTGCCTCTCGTTTTCCTCTCCCCCACTTCACCCTTGCCGTTTTATTCGCGCTTCTTCCGCCGTGTGTTTTTCGTTCGCTCGCCTCTTGTTTGCTTGTGTGTGTCCGATTGCTTGCTTGTCACTATGGCTCTCCCTGTTAGTGTTGACCCTCACCTCAAGAGGCTGGAGGAGATTGAAAACCATGTTAGACATTTTGTGACTATACAATTTGAGCATAATGACTTTTTCAAAAGCGAGCTTAAAGAACATAAAAAGTTTATGGAATATATGAATAAAGACCTTGATGATATGTCTAAGGAATTTTATGGTCTGAAATCTCAGTTTGCTCGTCTTGAGAACTTAATTGCGCAAATTTCCGATAAACAGTCCACCTTGATCAATAAGATGGTTGCCAAACCGGAAGAGCATGAAAATAAAGATGAAGATCTGAAAGTTATTGATATGTATCCCATTAGATCCTTGTTTTCAAGTATTAATTTTGATGAGAATATGATTGGCGTTGATTCTGCTTTAAGGTGTCCCAATAATTCGGAGTTTTTAGATCTTGATGCTAAAATTGCTAAAAGTGGGATTGAAGAGATTAAAACTTTGCATAGTAATGAACCCACTACTTTGGATTTCAAGGGATTCAATTATGATAACTGCTCTTTGATTGATTGTATTTCCTTGTTGCAATCCGTGCTAAATTCTCCGCATGCTTATAGTCAAAATAAAGCTTTCACTAAACATATAGTTGATGCTTTGATGCAATCTTATGAAGAAAAACTTGAGTTGGAAGTTTCTATACCAAGAATGCTTTATGATGAGTGGGAACCTACTATAAAAATAAAAATAAAAGATCATGAATGCTATGCTTTGTGTGATTTGGGAGGAAGTGTCTCCACTATCCCAAAAACTTTGTGTGATTTCCTAGGTTTCCATGAGCTTGATGATTGTTCTTTAAATTTGCATCTTGCAGACTCCACTATTAAGAAACATATGGGAAGAATTAATGACGTTCTTATTGTTGCCAATAGGAATTATGTGCCCGTAGATTTCATTGTTCTTGATATAGATTGCAATCCTTCATGTCCTATTATTCTTGGTAGACCTTTCCTTAGAACGATTGGTGCAATTATTGATATGAAGGAAGGAAATATTAGATTCCAATTTCCATTAAGGAAAGGCATGGAACACTTTCCTAGAAAGAAAATCAAATTACCATATGAATCTATCATGAGAGCCACTTATGGATTGCCTTCCAAGGATGGCAATACCTATATTTATCTTGTATCGTGCCCAGCTAGGGGCGTAAAACGATAGCGCTTGTTGGGAGTGTGACACCCCGAGACCGGTGCGCCAGGTGTCAGCCAGTTATTCGTAGACGTTGCCCTGTCATCTGCTTGCGTGTTGCATCTTGCCATGTCATCATGTGTGTTGCATCAGCATGTTTTCAAAACTTGCATCCGTCCGAATCCGCTCGTCCTTTCCATTGTCCGTTCTGAGCCCAGACACACTTGCACGCGCCCGCGGCGCCTCTGAATATTTATTTTATAAGTGGCGGAAAACGTTCTCGGAATGGGTTGAAACTTGGCGTGTGTGTCTTATTATAGCATAGGTAGACCGCCTGTCAAGTTTCGTCGCGTTCGGAGTTCGTTTGATAGCCCAACAGTTAACCGTGTTAACCGTCGGAAGCCTCTTCTCTTTTGGCCCAGCACCCCTTTCACACAGCCCACCTATCCCATTCTAACCCCTCCATGCTCTTGGCCGTTCGGTCATGATCGCGTGGCCGCGAACGGCTCCTTATTTGGACACTCCTAGCTCCCTCTACCTATAAATATGTGGCTCCTCCCGAGATTTCTTGCAGATCAAACCCTAACCCTCTCCCTCCGCGCCGTCGGACACGTCCGCTGACGGCCAGACATGTCTGCCGCCGCGCCCTCAGCGAATCCGCTGCCGCCACGTCGCCTCCCCCATAGCCCCACTTCCCCGGCCCTACCAGCCCGCGCGAGGCCCTCCCCGGCCCGTGCCCGCGCGCCGCCGCCTCCGCGCCCCGCGCCTCCATCGCCTCCGCCGCCGGCTCGACGTCGGGCCCACGCCCCGCCGCCCGCCACCGCCTACTCTGCCGCCGGTCGCCGCCGCAGCTCCATTCCTCGCCGGTTAGAGGAGCTCCGCCGCCGCCTCTGCTCCTCCGCATCGCCCGAGCCCCCTGCCGGCCAGATCCGGTCGGGCGTGGCCGGATCCGCCCGCCGCCCGCCGTTCCCCGGCATGCCCCGCCGCCCGCCGCCGCCATGTCGGGATGAGCTCGGAGCTCGTCCAGCTCGCGTCGACCGAGCCAGCGCCTGGGCCTCGGCCTCGCCTCGCCCCCGTGGGCCTTCCCTGCCCGCCGGCCCAGTTGGCCAGCCCCTCGGGCCCCTCTTTCCCAAGGCCCTGCCGGCCCCCTTCCTCTGCTTCCTGGGCTTCGGCCCACGAGGTGAGCAACCCCCAAATCCCGCGCGAGCAACTTATAGTTAATCTGCGCAGTTTCTATTTTTTTTTCTCGGAGTGTAGATTGTGGCTAAGTCCTTGTTAAACTGTTGTCTGATACATTCTTGTGGAGCTAATAACTTTTTGTGTACATGTCCAAATTGAGTGAATGATATGTCAAAATGATCGTGGTGATATGCTCTACACTTTGTTCCATTGTGCCATGCTTGTTTGACTTCATCTAGATGCTCTAATCTTTGTTGCAAGAGTGATACTTGTTATAAACTGCTGCTACTTGTTATTTTCATGCCATGTTTGAGATATGATAACTTGGTGCATGTTTATCCAAATGATGCATATGAGATGTCAAAATGTTCATTAGGAGGTGTACTACATGATGGTTGCTGTAGCATGCTTGTTTGAGTCCATATTGCCATGTTAATCTCTGTTGCAAAAGTGCATTTGGCTGTTAAGTTCTGAAACTTGGGATGAGATGCTGATTTCAATTGCTCTTTGCTAGTGATGTGTTTGTCCTCATGCCACATGTCTAGATGTTTTAGAATCACCATTATATGGTCTTTGCTGTGGTGCATTTATATTTCCATGATATGCCTTGTGTTGACTTAAACATGCTTGTAAACATGCCATGTTGTTATTACTATTTTATACTTAGTGAAAATTCTACTAAGTCTGGAATCTGTCTTATCCTGATGCTAGGTTTGCTTGATGCCCTAGGCAAATCCATGCATGTTTTGGAGTGTCCAATGATCATTCCTTGTTGACCATGTTATTGTCTATCCATTCATGTCCTTACTTGCTAATATGACCTGCTATAGCTTATTTAATTCTTGCTCCCAAGTTGCTATAAAATATTACTGTCAGGTTTTTAACGTCATGATCAAAATGTTGTAGCTTGTTGCTATTGATCCATGCCTCCTATGGAGATGCTCCAATGGAGTTGTTTGCTGTAGGATATGTCTACTACATGTCCATGTTCTTTATGTTCTTATTAGAGTTGATATGCTTGTTGTTTTGTGCCTCCGAAGGCAGCATCGTGATGATGTTTTTGCCTTCCCAGATTTTGGCTAAGTCTGGATAATTTTATTGCAACTTGCCATGCTGGTTTAACTATGTTCCAGCAAGCTTTTGGGTGTGTTCTAAGTTCCTACTTGTTAAGAAACATGTCTACTTCATGTCCATGCTTCTTGTTACCATGTTCGAGTGATGTAGCATATATTTACCTTGCTCCAAAGTTGCTATGTGGCTGTTAACTTCAGCTTGTTGTTATATCTTGTTTCATGTGTATCTTTTAGCCCGTTGCTCCGTTTTGGGTGTGCCCTATATGAAACTTGTGTGATTTTGCATGTAGAATCATAATATCATGTTGTTTTCATGTTTGGAGTGAGTTTGCTTGATGTTTGGGTGCATCTTGCACCATTGCCTTGCTTGTCTTGTTTTGCTCATATCTTCTAGACCGTAGCTCCGAATTAAACAAACTTTATATGAAACTTGACTAGAATTTCGTGTAGATCATCATGGTGCATGTTAACCTGCTGTTTAACAACTTTAACTTAAGATTTGTTCAGATCTGGACTAATTTCAATTTATGCATATGAGGGCTTACCGGATTTGTTGTATTTAGTTTCCGGCCTCATTTAAACTTGTTGACTTGTGTTGTTCTTGTGTGCTTCCTGCCTTGCCATGTTTTGCATTATATATAGACTTGTCTTGCATCCTACTTGGTTGAGCATATTGTCATTTTCTTGTGTTGTTTTCCGGTGCTTCCTACCTTGCCATGTATTGCTTCCTGTATAGACTTGTCTTGCATCATACCTTGCCATGTATTGCATCATATATAGACTTGTGTTGTTCTTGTGTGCTTCCTACCTTGCCATGTATTGCATCATATATAGACTTGTCTTGCATCATATATAGTCTTGTCTTGCATCATACTTGGTTGAGTATATTGTCATTTTCTTGTGTTGTGTGTTTACCGTATTGCTTACTTCTTCTCACTAGTGCTTGTTCCATTGCGATCGTGAGGATTCGTTCGTCTACTTGTGGTTCGTCATCAAGGCTTCTTCTTCGTCTTCTTCACGGATCCGTTCTTCTTCCTTGTGGGATCTCAGGCAAGATGATCATACCCTTGGATACCTTTACTACCATTGCCATGCTTAGTTGTCTCGATGCTATCGTTACATGTCGCGTTACCCATCATTTATTGTCAGCCCCTTTCCTTGTTGCCATGAAACCTCTAACCTTTGAAACCTTCCTAGCAAAACCATTGTTTGGCTATGTTACCCGCTTGCTCAGCCACTCTTATAGCGTTGTTAGTTGCAGGTGAAGATGAAGATCGTTCCATGTTGGAACTTGTTGTTGGCATATCACAATATCTATTATTATTATTAACACACCTATATACTGGGCATGGGTGGAAGGCTTGGACTTTTGCTCGGTGTTTTGTTCCACTCATGCCACCTTAGGCGCCGATAAACCGGCATTATGTTCCTTGATTTTGCGTTCCTTACACGGTTGGGTATATGGGGACCCCTTGATAGTTCGTCTTTGAAAAAAACTCCTCCAGCAAGGCCCAACATTGGTTTTAATTTTCTCATAATAACAACTTAATTAATTAAATTTCATAGGGAGTTAGCGCTACCCGTGGATTCTTCTACATAGCAGGGGGGGGGGCCAGTGCTGATGGTGTTGGTCCCAAACGGGGGTCCTGCAGGGCCACCTTGGGGGAACCCGAGGGCTGGTTTTACCTGTAGCATCGCCCATCCGGTCGTGGCCTAAGACGAGATATGCGCGGCTACTATCAGGGTGTCGGCACGCCGGGAGGTCTTGCTGGACTTGTTTTACCATTGTCGAAATGTCTTGTGCACCGGGATACCGAGCCTGATCGGATTTCCCTAAGATAAGGGGTAATAATTATTATTACTTCAGCTGATCGTGAGAGCTTGTGATGGGCTAAGTTGGGACACCCCTGCAGGGTTATGATCTTTCGAAAGCCGTGCCCGCGGTTATGTGGCAGATTGGAATTTGTTAATGTCCGGTTGTAGAAAACTTGACAGAGGATCCGAAGTAAAACACACAACTGTGTGAGTAACCGTGACTGTCTCTTTTCACTTTGAGAAGAGAACACGGTGGGGTTATGTTTGACTTGTAGGTAGTTCAGGATCTTTAGCGATCATTACTAGTTTGCGACCGTTTGCGTAGATGCTCATCTTATTCTTGTACTCGTAAGTTAGCCACCATATTTTGCTTAGCCGCTGCCGCAACCTCACCACTTTACCTCTCCCTTCCTATTAACATTTGATAGTCTTGTTACCCATGGTTATGGGATTGCTGAGTCCTCGTGGCTCACAGATACTACAACAACAGTTGCAGGTGCAGGTTTCCGATGTCTTGACGTGAGAGCGATGATCGTTGTGTTGGATTTCTTTCTTCTTCTTGTTCAGTCTTGGGTTTGGTTCCGGATCGGCAGCCTGGGATAGCAGATGGATGTCATTGTGCTTTTCTTGTTTGCATCCATAGTCGGATGCCTTGTATTGATGTTGTTGTATTCATGTGACTTGTATGTATTGTTGTATCCCCTATGTATGTATGTAATGGTACGATGTAATGATATCCATCTTGCTAAGCGCCCGAAATGCGGTTGTGCCCCAATCACGTAAGTGTCACGTGATCGGGATAGAATCACATCTTGGGCCTGACAAGTTGGTATCAGAGCCTCGACCGACTATAGGAGCCCCCTTGATTGATCGTAGCTTGGCCGTTGTTGACTCTAGCAGAAACTTTTTTCGGAGTCTAGTTATGTCGGAGAGTAGGAATTCTTTTTACTCCTCAGTCCCTTCGTCGCTCTGGTGAGGAATCTTGACGTAGGTGTTTTGAATTACTCCTCTTCCCCTTTATATTTTTTTAGGATCGTGTGGCTAGTTTTCGTTCGTTGCATTGTCAGTCTTTCATCTGGTGCATCTCTCGTCAAGTGGATTCGACCCTCTTCTTCTTTGCAAGTTCAATACTCGGTTCCTTCCAACCGATATTGTTTCCCCGTCTGTTGTGTTCTTTCTTTTTCCCACCCGCCCACCCTTTTATTCTCGGAGCCGGAGTCCTTAATTGAGTATCCATCCTACTCGTGTGAATCCTTTGCATTCTTTCCTCAGTTACTTCAACTGGTCAATTCTCTTCTAGTTCATCATTCTTCATCTCTTTTCTTTCCGGTGGATTCAATTCAAGTTTCCGGTGTTATTCATATTCTTTTCCCTCTGTTCAAGAGTTTTCCCTTCTCTCGTTCATCTCTCGCCAGTTAATTATTCTGGAGTTCTGAAGAAATCTCAAGAGATTCGTCTGTCTTCCAATTAATTCGAGGTTGTCACCTCCTTGAGTCTTTTAATTGTTTCGGTGCATTATCTCCTTTCAATCCATTTTTCAACGGTGTTTTCTCTTTGGTGGGCTCATAACCCATAGGTCTTTTCCCAGGATCATACCTGACTCTTCTATTTCCCGGAGTGTTCCGAAATTCTTTTCATGTATGACATAAGTATGGATTCCATCAGTCATATACCTTCTTCAAGATCGCGTTCAATTCGTTCATGTTGGTTCAACCTTTCTTCTTTCATTCTTCCGGAGTATTTCATGAATTCTTTTCTTGTGTTCCTCCGAAGGCCATCATTTCAGTAGATTTCTTCATCCTCAGTTTTCAACTTCGTCCTCCAAAAATTCTTCTTGATGCCTCTTCGTTCGTCTCACAATCTCTCCGGTGCTTCGTTCAAGTATTCTTTAATCCGTCCGCAATCTCTTCGTTCTCGTCATTCAAATTTTCTCAAGTACTTATCCTTTTCCCGGAGATTCATTATCTTGTATTCAGTTGATTTCAATTCTTCACGGTGGCTTGTCCTCTTGCATCGTTCTATTTCATTCCTTACGGTGGTCATTCTCTTTCTTCACTCGATTCTAAACGGTGGTTTATTCTCTTTCATCACTCGATTTAAATTCTTACGGTGATTCGCTCAACAGTTTTTTTCCGGTGCTATCATGTCAATCCATTCATTTTTATTCCAATCCTACCGATGGTTCAAGAAGACTTTCTCGACTTCGTGCTATAACTCTCTTTAATCCTTTTCAACGAGAATAAGTGATATGCAAGTCCATTGCTTCTCATCAATTTATTGGTGGAGGATAAGCATAACATAATTCTTATTCTTTTCATCAAGTTGATTTATTCCTTCCTTCGGAGTTTATTCTTGAATAAATTCTTGTCCCAAGTGCCTTAATCTTTTCTTCCCCGGAGTTCAAGTTTTTCTCGGCTATCTCGTCGGAACCCCGAATAATCCTCGCAAGGCTAATTCTTATTCTCGAATCCTTCACTTCTATATATCATCATTCTTTCGTTACCGGAGTTCTTCTTGGTGGTTCATCGCGAGTAAATTTATTCTTCAAACGTTCAGCTAATTATTCTGGAGCAGATCAAGCATTCTTATTCTTTTGCCTCTCGGGTGCAAATAATTTTCCGTATTATTTTGAAGTGGAGTTTTGCATTTCTTTCTTCATTCTCATCTATTCGATATTTTCGTTGCGGCATAATTCACCTCAAGTTTTGAGATGTTTAAATAAGTCCATAACAACTTATTCTTTTGTTGTTGATTTTCTCAACAACTCAGTTCAAGTCTTTCTCTTATAAATTCTCGTTCATGTCACTTGTGCTCAAGTTGTCATCTTCTTCTCCGTTCTTCTAATTCCATCATTTCAATTCTTCCGGAGGTTTTGTGTTGTTACTCTCGTCGAGTATCGTTCCATCTTCTCAGGTTCTTGCCCTATTCCATTCATGTTCAACCGGAGTGCTATTTCTTTCAGTTTCACCCGGAGTGTTGCCCGAATTCCTTCATGGAGATTCCTTTTCTATCTTTTTTTAACCGGAGTGGCTTTGAATTCATTCTCGTTCCTTCAACCCGTGCTTCATATCCTTCAACCTTTTGGTTCTCGTCATATCTCATGTTCTTCTTTGTCTAACGAAGTGTTTGCAACTTCGTTTTCTCCGTCATGTTCGTCCGTTCAAGTGGGTCATCCTCTGAACATTCTTTGGTTTCACTCTTTGTCCTCGAAGAACTTTGTTCTTCCTTTTTTTTTCATTCCGTCTCGTTCCTAAGATCTCGGGACAAGATCTCTTGTTAGTAGGGGAGTGTTGTGACACCACGAGACCGGTGCGCCAGGTGTCAGCCAGTTATTCGTAGACGTTGACCTGTCATCTGCTTGCGTGTTGCATCTTGCCATGTCATCATGTGTGTTGCATCAGCATGTTTTCAAAACTTGCATCCGTCCGAGTCCGCCCATCCTTTCCGTTGTCCATTCTGAGCCCTGACACACTTGCACGCGCCCGCGACGCCTCCGAATATTTATTTTATAAGTGGCCGGAAAACGTTCTCGGAATGGGTTGAAACTTGGCGTGCGGTCTTATTATAGCATCGGTAGACCGCCTGTCAAGTTTCGTCGCGTTCGGAGTTCGTTTGATAGCCCAACAGTTAACCGTGTTAACCGCCGGAAGCCTCTTCTCTTTTGGCCCAGCACCCCTTTCACACAGCCCACCTAGCCCATTCTATCCCCTCCATGCTCTTGGACGTTCGATCACGATCGCGTGGCCGTGAACGGCTCCTTATTTGGACACTCCTAGCTCCCTCTACCTATAAATATGTGGCTCCTCCCGAGATTTCTCGCAGATCAAACCCTAACCCTCTCCCTCCGCGCCGTCGGACACGTCCGCCGACGGCCGGACATGTCCGCCGCCGCGCCCTCACAGAATCCGCTGCCGCCACGTTGCCTCCCCCACAGCCCCACTTCCCCGGCCCTTCCAGCCCGCGCGCCGCCGCCTCCGCGCCCCGCGCCTCCATCGCCTCCGCCGCCGGCTCGACGTCGGGCCCACGCCCCGCCGCCCGCCGCCCGCCACCGCCAACTCTGCCGCCGGTCGCCGCCGTAGCTCCATTCCTCGCTGGTCAGAGGAGCTCCGCCGCCGCCTCTGCTCCTCCGCGTCGCCCGAGCCCCCTGCCGGCCAGATCCGGCCGGGCGTGGCCGGATCCGCCCGCCGCCGGTTTTGCCCGCCGCCGCCGCCGCCATGTCGGGATGAGCTCGGAGCTCGTCCAGCTCGCGTTGACTGAGCCAGCGCCTGGGCCTCGGCCTCGCCTCGCCCCCGTGGGCCTTCCCTGCCCGCCGACCCAGTTGGCCAGCCCCTCGAGCCCCACTTTCCCAAGGCCCAGCCGACCCCCTTCCTCTGCTTCCTGGGCTTCGGCCCACGAGGTGAGCAACCCCCAAATCCCGCGCGAGCAACTTATAGTTAATCTGCGCCGTTTCTGTTTTTTTCTCGGAGTGTAGATTTTGGCTAAGTCCCTGTTAAACTGTTGTCTGATGCATTCTTGTGGAGCTAATAACTTTTTGTGTACATGTCCAAATTGAGTGAATGATATGTCAAAATGATCGTGGTGATATGCTCTACACTTTGTTCCATTGTGCCATGCATGTTTGACTTCATCTAGATGCTCTAATCTCTGTTGCAAGAGTGATACTTGTTATAAACTGTTGCTACTTGTTATTTTCATGCCATGTTTGAGATATGATAACTTGGTGCATGTTTATCCAAATGATGCATATGAGATGTCAAAATGTTCATTAGGAAGTGTACTACATGATGGTTGCTATAGCATGCTTGTTTGAGTCCATATTGCCATGTTAATCTCTGTTGCAAAAGTGCATTTGGCTGTTAAGTTCTGAAACTTGTGATGAGATGCTTATTTCAATTGCTCTTTGCTAGTGATGTTTTTGTCCTCATGCCACAAGTCTAGATGTTTTAGAAGCACCATTATATGGTCTTTGCTGTGGTGCATTTAACTTTCCATGATATGCCTTGTGTTGACTTAAAAATGCTTGTAAACATGCCATGTTGTTATTACTGTTTTATACTTAGTGAAAATTCTACTAAGTCTGGAATCTGTCTTATCCTGATGCTAGGTTTGCTTGATGCCCTAGGCAAACCCATGCATGTTTTGGAGTGGCCAATGATCATTCCTTGTTGACCATGTTATTGTCTATCCATTCATGCCCTTACTTGCTAATATGACCTGCTGTAGCTTATTTAATTCTTGCTCCCAAGTTGCTATAAAATATTACTGTCAGGTTTTTAACGTCATGATCAAAATGTTGTAGCTTGTTGCTATTGATCCATGCCTCCTATGGAGATGCTCCAATGGAGTTGTTTGCTGTAGGATGTGTCTACTACATGTCCATGCTCTTTATGTTCTTATTAGAGTTGATATTCTTGTTGTTTTGTGCCTCCGAAGGCAGCATCGTGATGATGTTTTTGCCTTCCCAGATTTTGGCTAAGTCTGGATAATTTTATTGCAACTTGCCATGCTTGTTTAACTATGTTCCAGCAAGCTTTTGGGTGCGTTCTAAGTTCCGACTTGTTAAGAAACATGTCTACTTCATGTCCATGCTTCTTGTTACCATGTTTGAGTGATGTAGCTTATATTTCCCTTGCTCCAAAGTTGCTATGTGGCTGTTAACTTTAGCTTGTTGTTATATCTTGTTTCGTGTGTATCTTTTAGCCCGTTGCTCCGTTTTGGGTGTGCCTTATATGAAACTTGTGTGATTTTGCATGTAGAATCATAATATCATGTTGTTTTCATGTTTGGAGTGAGTTTTCTTGATGTTTGGGTGCATCTTGCACCGTTGCCTTGCTTGTCTTGTTTTGCTCATATCTTCTAGACCGTAGCTCCGAATTAAACAAACTTTATATGAAACTTGACTAGAATTTCGTGTAGATCATCATGGTGCATGATAACCTGTTGTTTAACAACTTTAACTTAAGGTTTGTTCAGATCTGGACTAATTTCAAATTATGCATATGAGGGCTTACCGGATTTGTTGTATTTAGTTTCCGGCCTCATTTAAACTTGTTGACTTGTGTTGTTCTTGTGTGCTTCCTGCCTTGCCATGTTTTGCATCATATATAGACTTGTCTTGCATCTTACTTGGTTGAGCATATTGTCATGTTCTTGTGTTGTTTTCCTGTGCTTCCTACCTTGCCATGTATTGCTTCATGTATAGACTTGTCTTGCATCATACCTTGCCTTGTATTGCATCATATATAGACTTGTGTTGTTCTTGTGTGCTTCCTACCTTACCATGTATTGCATCATATATAGACTTGTCTTGCATCATATATAGTCTTGTCTTGCATCATACTTGGTTGAGCATATTGTCATGTTCTTGTGTTGTGTGTTTACCGTATTGCTTACTTCTTCTCGTTAGTGCTTGTTCCATTGCGATCGTGAGGATTCGTTTGTCTACTCGTGGTTCGTCATCAAGGCTTCTTCTTCGTCTTCTTCACGGATCCGTTCTTCTTCCTTGCGGGATCTCAGACAAGATGATCATACCCTTGGATACCTTTACTACCATTGCCATGCTTAGTTGTCTCATTGCTATCGTTACATGTCGCGCTACCCATCATTTATTGTCAGCCCCTCTCCTTGTTGCCATGAAACCTCTAACCTTTGAAACCTTCCTAGCAAAACCATTGTTTGGCTATGTTACCCGCTTGCTCAGCCCCTCTTATAGCGTTGTTAGTTGCAGGTGAAGATGAAGATCGTTCCATGTTGGAACTTGTTGTTGGCATATCACAATATCTATTATTATTATTAACACACCTATATACTGGGCATGGATGGAAGGCTTGGCCTTTTGCTCGGTGTTTTGTTCCACTCATGCCACCTTAGGCGCCGATAAACCAGCATTATGTTCCTTGATTTTGCGTTCCTTACACGGTTGGGTATATGGGGACCCCTTGACAATTCGTCTTTGAATAAAACTCCTCCAGCAAGGCCCAACATTGGTTTTAATTTGCTCATAATAACAACTTAAAATTAATTAAATTGCATAGGGAGTTAGCGCTACCCGTGGATTCTTCTACATAGCAGGGGGGCCAGTGCTGATGGTGTTGGTCCCAAACGGGGGTCCTGCAGGGCCACCTTGGGGGAACCCGAGGGCTGGTTTTACCTGTAGCATCGCCCATCCGGTCGTGGCCTGAGACGAGATACGCGCGGCTACTATCAGGATGTCGGCACGCCGGGAGGTCTTGCTGGACTTGTTTTACCATTGTCGAAATGTCTTGTGCACCGGTATACCGAGCCTGATCGGATTTCCCTAAGATAAGGGGTAATAATTATTATTACTTCAGCTGATCGTGAGAGCTTGTGATGGGCTAAGTTGGGACACCCCTGCAGGGTTATGATCTTTCGAAAGCCGTGCCCACGGTTATGTGGCAGATTGGAATTTGTTAATGTCCGGTTGTAGAAAACTTGACAGAGGATCCGAAGTAAAACACACAACTGTGTGAGTAACCGTGACTGTCTCTTTTTACTTTGAGAAGAGAACACGGTGGGGTTATGTTTGATTCGTAGGTAGTTCAGGATCTTTAGCGATCATTACTAGTTTGCGACCGTTTGCGTAGATGCTCATCTTATTCTTGTACTCGTAAGTTAGCCACCATATTTTGCTTAGCCGCTGCCGCAACCTCACCACTTTACCTCTCCCTTCCTATTAAGCTTTGATAGTCTTGTTACCCATGGTTATGGGATTGCTGAGTCCTCGTGGCTCACAGATACTACAACAACAGTTGCAGGTGCAGGTTTCCGATGTCTTGACGTGAGAGCGATGATCGTTGTGTTGGAGTTTTTTCTTCTTCTTGTTCAGTCTTGTGTTTGGTTCCGGGTCGGCAGCCTGGGATAGCAGATGGATGTCATTGTGATTTTCTTGTTTGCATCCATAGTCGGATGCCTTGTATTGATGTTGTTGTATTCATGTGACTTGTATGTATTGTTGTATCCCCTATGTATGTATGTAATGGTACGATGTAATGATATCCATCTTGCTAAGCGCCCGAAATGCGGTTGTGCCCCAATCACGTAAGTGTCACGTGATCGGGATAGAATCGCATCTTGGGCCTGACAGGGGGCAACCCAATTTTATGTTTTTTGCTTTTGTTGCTGTTAGAGAATAAATGTTGCATCTAGCCTCTGATTAGATGTCGTTTCTTGTTTTGTTTAGTGTTTGTGCTAAGTAGAACCTTTGGTAAGACTTGTGTGAAGTTTATATGATCTTGCTGTGAAAAACAGAGTCATTAGCGCTCGCTAAAGTATTCTTCTGATTTTACTGGCGCGCGCTTTGTAGTTGATTCTTTTTTCTGCTGATTGTTAGACAAATTGTGCAAATTTACCAATTTAGTTTGAAGTTTTTGGAGTTCCAGAAGTAGGGGAACCTAGCAGATTACTACAGACTGTTCTGTTTTTGACAGATTCTGTTTTTCGTGTGTTGTTTGCTTATTCCGATGCATCTATGAGTAATATTGGAGGATATGAATCGTAGAGAACCTGGAGTACAGTAGGTTTAACACCAATATAAACAAAGTGTGAATTCCTTGCTGTACCTTCGAGTGGTGGTTTGCTTTCTCTTACTAATGGAGCTCACGAGAATTTTTGTCTAAGTTTTGTGTTGTGAAGTTTTCAAGTTTTGAGTATGGCTTTGATGGACTACGGAACAAGGAGTAGCAAAGTCCCAAGCTTGGGTATGCCCATGGAACCCCAAGTAAAATCAAGATAATCAAAAGCCTAAGCTTGGGGATGCCCCGGGAAGGCATCCCCTCTTTCGTCTTCATCCATCGGTAACTATACTTGGCGCTATATTTTTATTCGCAACGTGCTATGTGTTTTTCTTGGAGCGTCTTGTATAATTTGAGTATTTGCTTATAGCTTGCCACAATCATCCTTGCTGGACACACCTATTTGAGAGAGTTAAATATGGCCTAGAAATTATTAGAACACGCTATGTGCTTCACTTATATCTTTTGAGTTGAATAGTTTTTGCTCTAGTGCTTCACTTATATCTTTTAGAGCATGGCGGTGGTTATATTTTGTAGAAATTGTTGAACTCTCATGCTTCACTTATATCTATTTGAGAGTATATTAAAACAACATGGTAATGTGTTTAGGCTAAAGAAACTAGTCTTCACATGATAAACATCCAATGTCAATGTAGTAAAATTTTCACACCAAGTGCATTGAATAGAATGAGATGTTGGATGCTTGATAATTGTTTTGAGACATGAGGATAGTGATATTAGAGTCATGCTAGTGGAGTTATTATGAAATTGAAGAATACTTGTGTTAAGGTTAGCGATTCCCGTATCATGCACGTATGGTGAACCGCTATCTGACGAAGTTAGAGCATGAGGTATTTGTAGAGTGCCAACCTTTGTGTGGAGGTCGGGGCGCGCGATGGTTAACTCCTACCAACCTCCCCCCTAGGAGCATGCGTTGATTACTTTGTTTTTGATGACTCGTAGATTTTTGCAATAAGTATATGAGTTCTTATGACTAATGTTGAGTCCATGGATTATACACACTCTCACCTTTCCATCATTGCTAGCCTCTCTTGTACCGCGCAACTTTCGCCGGTACCATAAACCCATTATATATCCTTCCTCAAAATAGCCACCATATTGTTCCTCAAAACAACCACCATACCTACATATCATGGCATTTCCATATCCATTCCGAGATATATTGCCATGCAATTTTCCACCGTTCCGTTCATATGACACGCATCATATTGTCATAGTGCCATGCATGATCATGTAGTTGACATCGTAGTTGTGGCAAAGCCACCATGCATAATTTTTCATATATGTCGCTCTTGATTCATTGCTTATGCCATTACACCACCAGAGGCATTCATGTAGAGTCATACTTGTTGTAGTATCGAGTTGGAATTTCAAGTTGTAACAAAAAGTGTGATGATCATCATTATTAGAGCATTGTCTTATGTGAGGAAAGGCCAATAAAAAAAGAGAAGGCCCAAAAAAATAGAGAGGGGCAAATAAAAAAAAGGGAAATCCCCTCCAAAAGAAAAGAGAAAAGAGATAAGGGACAATGCTACTATCTTTTTCCACACTTGTGCTTCAAAGTAGCACCATGATCTTCATTGTAGAGAGTCTCATGATTAGTCACTTTCATATACTAGTGGGAATTTTCGTTATAGAACTTGTCTTGTATATTCCTACGATGGGCTTCCTCAAATGCCCTAGGTCTTCGTGAGCAAGCAAGTTGGATGCACACCCACTAGTTTCTTTTGTTGAGCTTTCATACGTTCTTAGCTCTAGTGCATCCGTTGCATGGCAATCCCTACTCACTCACATTGATATCTATTGATGGGCATCTCCATAGCCCGTTAATACGCCTAGTCGATGTGAGACTATCTTCCTCTTTTTTGTCTTCTCCACAACCACCTCTATTCCACCCATAGTGCTATATCCATGGCTCACGCTCATGTATTGCGTGAAAGTTGAAATGTTTGAAAAGAATAGAGTATGAAAACAAGTGCTTGGCTGAAAGCGGGGTTGTGCATGATATGAATATTTTGTGTGATGAAGAGGGAGCATAGCCAGAGCATATGATTTTGTAGGGATAACTTCCTTTAGCCATAGTATTTTGAGAAGGCTTGATTGCTTTGTTAGTATTACTTGAAGTTTTCTTATTTCTTATGTCAGTATAGACTTTTATCTTGAAACCTTCAGATCTGAACATTCCTGCCACAATTAAGAGAATTACATTGAAAAACTATATTGGTTAGCATTCCACATCAAAAATTCTTTCTTTATCATTTACCTACTCGAGGACGAGCAGGAATTAAGCTTAGGGATGCTTGATACGTCTCCAACGTATCTATAATTTTTTATTGTTCCATGCTATTATTTACAAAGTCTTGGATGTTTAATGGGATTTATCATTCACTTTTATATCATTTTTCGGACTAACCTACTAACCCAAAAGCCGAGTCCAGATTGCTGTTTTTTGCCTATTTCACGGTTTTGCAGAAAAGGAATATCAAACGGAGTCCAAACGGAATGAAACCTTCGCGAGAGATATTTTTGGAGGAAATCACGCTCGGGAACCTTCGGGACCAAGTCAGGGGACGAAGGGCCAGCCCTCGAGGGTGGGCGGTGCGCCCCCCTTCCCAGGGCGCGTCCCCCTGCCTCGAGGCTGGCCCACACAGCCCCAGGTGCCCTCATTCTTCCAATATATACCTACGTACCCCAGAAACTCCATACACAGAGAGAAAACCCTAATTCCACCGCTGTAGCTTCTGTTCCCGTGAAGATCCCATCTTGGAGCCTGTTCCGGGAGGGGGATCCATCACGGAGGCCTTCATCATCATCATCATCATCGCCCTCACCATGAGTTGTGAGTAGTTTACCACAGACCTTCGGGACCATAGCTAGTATCTAGATGGCTTCTTCTCTCTCTCTGGATCTCAATACAAAGTTCTCCTTGGTCTTCGAGGAGATCTATTCGATGTAATCTCCTTTTGCGGTGTGTTTGTCGAGATCCGATGAATTGTGAGTTTATGATCAAGGTTATCTATGAAAGATATTTGGTTCTTCTCTGAACTTTTTATGTGTGCTCATAATATCCTTGCAAGTCTCTTCAAATTATTGGTTTGGTTTGGCCTACTAGATCTATAGTTCTTGCAATGGGAGAAGTGCTTGGCTTTGGGTTCAATCTTGCGGTGTCCTTTCCCAGTGACAGTAGGGGCAGCAAGGCACGTATTGTATTGTTGCCATCGAGGATAAAAAGATGGGGTTTTCATCATATTGCTTGAGTTTATCCCTCTACATCATGTCATCTTGCTTAAGGCGTTACTCTGTTCGTATGAACTCAATACACTAGATGCATGCTGGATAGCGGTCGATGTGTGGAGTAATAGTAGTAGATGCAGGCAGGAGTCGGTCTACTTGTCTCGGACGTGATGCCTATATACAATGATCATGCCTAGATAGTCTCATAATTATTCGCTTTTCTATCAATTGCTCGACAGTAATTTGTTTACCCACCGTAGGATACCGCTATCATGAGAGAAGCCACTAGAGAAAACTATGGCCCCCGGGTCTATCTTTATCATATTACTTTCCCGTCAACTAGCCAATTTCTGTCACCATTGTTTATTTGCTTTCTTTACTTTCCGTTTCTATATCAAAAATACCAATAATAGTATCTTATCATCTCTATCAGATCTCACTCTCGTAAGTGACCGTAAAGGGATTGACAACCCCTCATCGCGTTGGATACGAAGTTCTTATTTGTTTGCGCAGGTGCGAGGGACTGGCGCGTGGTCTCCTACTGGATTGATACCTTGGTTCTCAAAAACTGAGGGAAATACTTATGCTACTGTGCTGCATCTCCCTTTCCTCTTCGAGGGAATACAACGCAAGCTCAAGAGGTAGCAGTTTTGGATTTACTACAATTTAAAAACAAAGTATCTCAACGTTTTGCCGGCAATCAATAGTGCCCTGGTGTTTGAAATTCATTCCCATTTTTTGCATGGGACATAAGCATGCGACCAAGGACACATATTTGATTTTTCAACCTGTGTATATGCACTGGAGAATGTGCATGTAGTTCCAATTTGAATTATGTGAATAAAATGCCTGGAAAACCCAGTTAATGTATAGAAATGTCCAAACGAACCCCGAAAGATTCCAAAATTGAACACAACATTCCAGTTGTTCTATGTTGACAATCGAAAGATTTTGAAAGCAATAAGAGGCAACGAATATCGTTCGTCCCCAAAGGTGGCACGGTCCTTACCGAAACCATCACACTTGTTATAAGAAACTCTGGTTTGTGAGAAGTTTATACCAAAACCTGCCCCAAGTGGGATAACAATTTTACCACGACATGTTGATGCCGCTCCATGATAGCATGCCAAGTTTCACGAATTTCAGACGAGTTTTGTATTTACTAGATTTAAAAAAACCAGGTATCTCACTGTTTGCGGCCGAGTGACGGTGGCAGGGTGTTTGAAATTCATTCTCATTTCTTGCATGGGACCTAAGCATGCAACCAACGACACATATTTGATTTTTCAACTAGTTTTTATGCACTGGAGAATGTGCATGTAGTTCAAATTTGAATTATGTAATAAAATGCCTGGAAAACCCAGTTAATGTATAAAAATGTCCAAACGAACCCCGAAAAATTATAGTTTTTTACGACACACCTATAGTTGCATGTTCACTGCAAATACAAGTTCTAACAATTTAAACACCATCCTTTGTAGCTATGGCCACATTATGTAATTCAAATTAAGACGGTAAATCAAGTAGATCGCACACAGTTTATTATCACCAACCATGAGAGATGCAACACAAAATATCTTGGAGCACCGTCGGTGTATAGTACGCCTATGGCTTACGCGAGAAGGTGCGTCGGCTGCAGTCCACAGCCGGCGTGTCAAGCACACTAGCTCAATCCCCAAATATCATTTCACTGTTCATTCTTCGCCGGTGAAAAATGGGGATGTGGACCCACGTCGTGAGGGAAACTTCGGCGGTCCACTCCGGCGAGAGTGCGGCCGCAGCCGCCAGGCGCGTGCTAAGAAGCTTCGTGAAGGCGACCGCAGTCTGTGTCCGGGCAGCCAAGGCAGGCCAAACGACCGTTGTTGCTTCTCAGGCGGCGGCAGCAGCATCTGCCTCGGGGATAGCCACTGGCGAGGGCGGCACAACAACTGTCTATTCCGCAGCGGCTCCCTTAGCCCTGATGGAGGCCGCCCACTACCATGTCGAGGCCGTCAAAGCCCAGCTCGTGGCGGTCACCGCACAAATTGAACGAAGCTTCTTGACAACGGTCGACTACCCACGGCCAAAGAGTTGGCAATCGCCGAGAGAGTTCGAGCAGCCATTCGTTCCTGCGCGGCATACCTTGCCACAACGGAGCCCGCCAGAGCCCACATCGCGTCCGCCCACGCCCAGCTCGTGGCGGCCTATGCCAAAGATATGGCGGACGTGGATGGCGAGATGCTTGGCGAGTATGGTGCAATTGATACCATGGAGCCCCTTCCCAAGAAGACCGTCAGGCGCGAGCTGGACATGGAGGCGGCGGCAGAGATCAATGACCACCAGCTGTAGTAGTACTCTTTATTTTGTTTAATTAAGAGCGCTGATCTTTAATTTGTTAGAGTAATGTTTAGGTCAGTTAGCTCTGTTTAATTGCTGAACTTGCTCGATTAAGATGTTAGTCTCCTTTGTGTACCCAAATTATGCAATGACGTGGATGACCAGTGTAACCAAGGAAATTCAAACCAAAAAATTTGACGTTCAAACTCAACACACACGGGTTAAGCTATCTGAATCGTTTGTGATGTTCACATACCGTACACAGTTCTGAATAAGGGACCGTGTCTGATGACACTTTGCGCGCCAGTTTTTTCGCTAAAGTGATTCCAAATTTTCGGCTTTCATGGAAATATCTACCTTCCTGCCCCCTCTCCCTTACCAAAAGCCATATTTTCCCTCTTTTCGTGTACCTTCCTTTCCAAGTTGAAACCTTCACTCCTTGCTTGCAGCACCACCACCTCCTCGCCGGCGACCCTCCTTCACGCTGCTCGGCCTCGCCTCTCCAAACAGGTAATCCACACCCGACCCCCATCCTCCTCCTCCTTCCACATCCCACATGCCCTGACCACCGGCGTGAGCGCGACACCTTCCACCCAAATCACCGACCCCTCCAACAAATAAGCGCCGCCCTAAGCCATGGTGCACGCAGTATAGCCAGGATCTCAAGGAGCATTTGGCAGCGGAGAAGCAAATCGCGGCCGCACGCGCAGATGAGGTCGCGACGGCTGCCATTCATGCCGACCCCCAGATCTTGGAGGAACACCTCGCCGTCGAGGCCACCGCTGACGCCTCGCGCGCTGATGCCGTGACGCGGTTGTCTTCTTTAAACGACAGTTCATGGCATTTTCTTGAGGCCATCGTTTGCTAGCTATTGACTTTCCTTAACAAATTCTAGTAAATTGTGCTATATACTTTTTGTTGGGGAACGTAGTATTTTAAAATTTTCCTACGATCACGCAAGATCTATCTACCAGATGCATAGCAACGAGAGGGGATAGTTTGTCTACGTACCCTCGTAGACCAAAAGCGGAAGCGTTAGAACAACGCGGTTGATGTAGTCGTACGTCTTCACGGCCTGACCGATCAAGCACCGAAACTACGGCACCTCCGAGTTCTAGCACACGTTCAGCTCGATGACGTCCCTCGAACTCCGATCCAACCGAGTGTCGAGGGAGAGTTCCGTCAGCACGACGGCGTGGTGACGATCTTGATGTTCTACCGTTGCAGGGCTTCGCCTAAGCACCGCTACAATATTATCGAGGAGAACTATGGTGGAGGGGGGCACCGCACACGGCTAAGAGATCAAGAGATCAATTGTTGTGTCTAGAGGTGCCCCCCTACACCCGTATATAAAGGAGGGAGGGAGAGGCCGGCCCTAGAGGGGGCGCGCCAAGTGTGGGGAGTCCTACTAGGACTCCCAAGTCCTAGTAGGATTACCCTTTCCTTTCTGGAGTAGCAGAGAAGGAAAGAGGGGGAGAGGGAGAAGGAAAAGGGGGCTGCACCCCTTGTCCAATTCGGACCAGAAGGGGGGCGTGCGCCTCCTTCCTTTTGGCCTCTCTCCTCTATTCCCGTAACTCTCCGGTACTCCGAAAATACCCGAATCACTCGGAACCTTTCCGATGTCCGAATATAGTCGTCCAATATATCGATTTTTACGTCTCGACCATTTCGAGAGTCCTCATCATGTTCCAGATCTCATCCAGGACTCCGAACTCCTTCAGTACATCAAAACTCATAAACTCATAATAAAACTGTCATCGAAACCTTAAGCGTGCGGACCCTACGGGTTCGAGAACTATGTAGACATGACCGAGACACGTCTCCGGTCAATAACCAATAGCGGAACCTGGATGCTCATATTGGCTCCGACATATTCTACGAAGATCTTTATCGGTCAAACCGCATAACAACATACGTTGTTCCCTTGGTCATCGGTATGTTACTTGCTCGAGATTCGATCGTCGGTATCTCAATACCTAGTTCAATCTCGTTACCGGCAAGTCTCTTTACTCGTTCCATAATACATCATCCCGCAACTAACTCATTAGCTGCAATGCTTGCAAGGCTTATAGTGACGTACATTACCGAGTGGGCCCAGAGATACCTCTCCGACAATCGGAGTGACAAATCCAAATCTCGAAATATGCCAACCCAACAAGTACCTTCGGAGACACCTGTAGAGTACCTTTATAATCAACCAGTTACGTTGTGACATTTGGTAGCACACAAAGTGTTCCTCCGGTATTCGGGAGTTGCATAATCTCATAGTCATAGGAACATGTATAAATCATGAAGAAAGCAATAGCAGTAAAACTTAAACGATCATAGTGCTAAGCTAACGGATGGGTCTTGTCCATCACATAATTCTCCTAATGATGCGATCCCGTTGATCAAATGACAACTCATGTCTATGGCTAGGAAACATAACCATCTTTGATCAATGAGCTAGTCTAGTAGAGGCATACTAGGGACACTATGTTTTCTCTATGTATTCACACATGTACTAAGTTTTCGGTTAATACAATTCTAGCATGAATAATAACCATTTATCATGATATAAGGAAATAAATAATAACTTTATTATTGCCTCTAGGGCATATTTCCTTCAGTCTCCCACTTGCACTAGAGTCAATAATCTAGATCACATCACCATGTGATTAACACCAATAGTTCACATCACCATGTGACTAACACCCATAGTTCTCATCGCCATGTGACCAATACCCAAAGGGTTTACTAGAGTCAACAATCTAGTTCACATCCTCATGTGATTAACACCGAAAGAGTACTAAGGTGTGATCATGTTTTGCTTCGTGAGAGAAGTTTAGTCAACGGGTCTGTCACATTCAGATCCGTATGTATTTCGCAAATTTCTATGTCTACAATGCTCTGCATGGAGCTACTCTAGCTAATTGCTCCCACTTTCAATACGCATCCAGATTGATACTTAGAGTCATCTGGATTTAGTGTCAAAGCTTGCATCGGCGTAACCCTTTACGACGAACTCTTTATCACCTCCATAATCGAGAAACATTTCCTTAGTCATCCAGTTACTAAGGATAATTTTGACCACTGTCCAGTGATCTACTCCTAGATCACTATTGTACCTCCTTGTCAAAATCATGGCAAGGTACACAACATGTTTGGTACACAACATGGCATACTTTATAGAACCTATGGCCGAGGCATAGGGAATGACTTTCATTCTCTCTATATTTTTCTGCCATGGTCGGGCTTTGAGTCTTACTCAACTTCACACCTTACCAGTCAGGCAAGAACTCCTTCTTTGACTGATCCATTTTGAACTACTTCAAAATCTTATCAAGGTATGTGCTCATTGAAAAAACTTATCAAGTGTCTCGATCTATCTCTATAGATCTTGATGCTCAATATGTAAGCAGCTTCACCGAGGTCTTTCTTTGAAAAACTCCTTTCAAACACTCCTTTATGCTTTCCAGAAAATTCTACATCATTTCCGATCGACAATATGTCATTCACATATACTTATCAGAAAGGTTGTAGTGCTCCCACTCACTTTCTTGTAAATACAGGCTTCACCGCAAGTCTGTATAAATCTATATGCTTTGATCAACTTATCAAAGCGTATATTCCAACTCCGAGATGCTTGCACCAGTCCATAGATGGATCGCTGGAGCTTGCACAATTTGCTAGCACCTTTAGGATTGACAAAACCTTTTGGTTGCATCATATACAACTCTTCTTTAATAAATCCATTAAAGAACGCAGTTTCGTTATCCATTTGCCAAATTTCATAAAACGTGGCAATTGCTAACATGATTCGGACAGACTTAAGCATCGCTATGGGTGAGAAAATCCCATCGTAGTCAACACCTTGAACTTGTCGAAAACCTTTCTCAACAAGTCGAGGTTTGTAGACAGTAACATTACCATCGGCGTCAGTCTTCCTCTTAAAGATCCATTCATTTTCAATGGCTTGCCGATCATCGAGCAAGTCAACCAAAGTCCACACTTTGTTCTCATACATGGATCCCATCTCAGATTTCATGGCCTCAAGCCATTTTCCGGAATTTGTGCTCATCATCGCTTCCTCATAGTTCGTAGGTTCGTCATGGTCAAGTAACATGACCTCCGGAACAGAATTACCGTACCACTCCGGTGCGGAGCTCACTCTGGTTTACCTACGAGGTTCGGTAGTAACTTGATCTGAAGTTACATGATCATCATCATTAGCTTCCTCACTAATTGGTGTAGTAGTCACAGGAACAGATTTCTGTGATGAACTACTTTCCAATAAGGGAGCAGGTACAGTTACCTCATGAAGTTCTACTTTCCTCCCACTCACTTCTCTCGAGAGAAGCTCCTTCTCTAGAAAGGATCCGTTCTCAGCAACGAATATCTTGCCTTCGGATCTGTGATAGAAGGTGTACCCCAACATTTTCTTTTGGGTATCCTATGAAGACGCACTTCTCCGATTTGGGTTTGAGCTTATCAGGTTGAAACTTTTTCACATAATCAATGCAACCTCAAACTTTAAGAAACGACAACTTTGGTTTCTTGCCAAACCACAGTTCATACGGTGTCGTCTCAACGGATTTAGATGGTGCCCTTTTTAATGTGAATGCAGCTGTCTTTAATGCATAACCCAAAACTATAGTGGTAAATCGGTAAGAGACATCATAGATCGCACCATATCTAATAAAGTACGGTTACGATGTTCGGACACACCATTATGTTGTGGTGTTCCGGGTGGCGTGAGTTGTGAAACTATTCCACATTGTTTCAAATGAAGACCAAACTCGTAACTCAAATATTCACCTCCACGATCAGATCGTAGAAAATTTATTTTCTTGTTACGATGATTCTTTACTTCACTCTGAAATTCTTTGAACTTTTCAAATGTTTCAGACTTGTGCTTCATCAAGTAGATATACCCATATCTGCTCAAATCATCAGTGAAGGTCAGAAAATAACGATACTCGCCACGAGCTTCAACGCTCATCGGTCCACATACATCAGTATGTATGATTTCCAACAAATCCGTTGCTCGCTCCATTGTTCCGAAGAATGGAGTTTTAGTCATCTTGCCCATGAGGCATGGTTCGCAAGCACCAAGTGATTCATAATCAAGTGATTCCAAAAGTCCATCACTATGGAGTTTCTTCATGCGCTTTACACCAATATGACCTAAACGGCAGTGCCACAAATAAGTTGCACTATCATTATTAACCTTGCATCTTTTGGCTTCAATATTATGAATATGTGTATCACTACGATCGAGATCCAACAAACTATTTTCATTGGGTGTATGACCATCGAAGGCTTTATTCATGTAAACAGAAGAACAATTATTCTATGACTTTAAATGAATAACCATATTGCAACAAACATGATCAAATCATATTCATGCTTAACGCAAATGCCAAATAACATTTATTTAGGTTCTACACTAATCTCGAAAGTATAGGGAGTGTGCGATGATGATCATATCAATCTTGGAACCACTTCCAACACACATCGTCACTTCACCTTTAACTAGTCTTTGTTCATTCTCCAACTCTTGTTTCGAGTTATTAATTTTAGCAACTGAACCAGTATCAAATACCCAGGGGTTGCTATGAACACTAGTAAAGTACACATCAATAATCTGTATATCAAATATACCTTTGTTCACTTTGCCATCCTTCTTATCCACCAAGTATATAGGGCAGTTCCACTTCTAGTGACCATTTCCTTTGCAGTAGAAGCACTTAGTTTCAGGCTTGAGTTTAGCTTTGGGTTTCTTAACGGAAGTGAAAACTTGCTTGTCATTCTTCTTGAAGTTCCCCTTCTATCCCTTTGCCCTATACTTGAAACAAGTGGTCTTGTTAACCATCAACACTTGATGTTCTTTCTTGATTTCTACCTTCGCTGATTTCAGCATCGCGAAGAGCTCGGGAATTACTTTCGTCATCCCTTGCATATTATAGTTCATCACGAAGTTCTACTAACTTGGTGATAGTGACTAGAGAACTTTGTCAATTACTATCTTATCTGGAAGATTAACTCCCACTTGATTCAAGTAATTGTAGTACCCAGACAATCTGAGCACATGCTCACTGGTTGAGCTATTCTCCTCCATCTTGTAGGCAAAGTACTGTCAGAGATCTTACACCTCTCGACACGGGCATGAGTATGAAATACTTATTTCAACTCTTGGAACATCTCATATGCTCCGTGGCGTTCAAAACATTTTTGAAGTCCCGGTTCTAAGCCGTAAAGCATGGTGCACTTAAACTATCAAGTAGTCATCATACCGAGCTTTTGCCAAAACGTCCATAACGTCTACATCTGCTCCTGCAATAGGTCTGTCACCTAGCGGTGCATCAAGGACATAATTCTTCTATGCAGCAATGAGGATAATCCTCAGATCACGGAACAATTCCGCATCATTGCTACTAACATCTTTCAACTTAGTTTTCTCTAGGAACATATAAAAAAATAAACGTGGAGCAACATCGCGAGCTATTGATCTACAACATAGATATGCTAATACTACCAGGACTAAGTTCATGATAAACTAAAGTTCAATTTAATCATATTACATAAGAACTCCCACTTAGATAGACATCGCTCTAGTCATCTAAATGATCACGTGATCCAAATCAACTAAACCATGTCCGATCATCACGTGAGATGGAGTAGTTTCAGTGGTGAACATCTTATATTGATCATATCTACTATATGATTCACGCTCGACCTTTCGGTCTCCGGTGTTCCGAGGGCATATCTGCATATGCTAGGCTCTTCAAGTTTAACCCTAGTATTCTGCGTGTGCAAAACTGGCTTACACCCGTTGTATTTGAACGTAGAGCTTATCACACCCGATCATCACGTGGTGTCTCAGCACGACGAACTTTCACAACGGTGCATACTCAGGGAGAACACTTATACCTTGAAATTTAGTAAGGGTTCATCTTATAATGCTACCGTCGTTCTAAGCAGAATAAGAAGCATAATAAGATAAACATCACATGCAATCAAAATATGCGACATGATATGGCCATCATCTTCTTGTGCTTTTGATCTCCATCTCCAAAGGACCTTCATGATCACCTTCGTCACCGGCGCGACACCTTGATCTCCATCGTAGTATCGTTGTTGTCTCGCCAACTATTTCTTCTACGACTATTGCTACCGCTTAGTGATAAAGTAAAGCAATTACATGGCGATTGCATTTCATACAATAAAGCGACAACCATATGGCTCCTGCCAGTTGCCGATAACTTTACAAAATATGATCATCTCATACAAAAACGTATATAACTCATCATGTCTTGACCATATCACATCACAACATGCCCTGCAAAAACAAGTTAGACGTCCTCTACTTTGTTGTTGCAAGTTTTACGTGGCTGCTACGGGCTTAGCAAGAACCGTTCTTACCTACGCATACAAAACCACAACGATGTTTCGTCAAGTATGTGCCGTTTTAACCTTCACAAGGACCGTGCGTAGCCACACTTGATTCAGCTAAAGTGAGAGAGACAGACACCCGCCAGTCATCTTTAAGCAACGAGTGCTCATAACGGTGAAACCAGTCTCGTGTAAGCGTACACGTAATGTCGGTCCGGGCCGCTTCATCTCACAATACCGCCGAAGCAAAGTATGACATGCTGGTAAGCAGTATGACTAGTATCGCCCACAACTCATTGTGTTCTACTCGTGCATATCATCTACGCATAGACCTGGCTCATGATGCCACTGTTGGGGAACGTAGTATTTTAAAATTTTCCTACGATCACGCAAGATCTATCTACCAGATGCATAGCAACGAGAGGGGAGAGTGTGTCTACGTACCCTCGTAGATCGAAAGCGGAAGCGTTAGAACAACGCGGTTGATGTAGTCGTACGTCTTCACGGCCCGACCGATCAAGCACCGAAACTACGGCACCTCCGAGTTCTAGCACACGTTCAGCTCGATGACGTCCCTCGAACTCCGATCCAGCCTAGTGTCGAGGGAGAGTTTCGTCAGCACGACGGCGTGGTGATGATCTTGATGTTCTACCGTCGTAGGGCTTCGCCTAAGCACCGCTACAATATTATCGAGGAGAACTATGGTGGAGGGGGGCACCGCACATGGCTAAGAGATCAAGAGATCAATTATTGTGTCTAGAGGTGCCCCCCTACACCCGTATATAAAGGAGGGAGGGAGAGGCCGGCCCTAGAGGGGGCGCGCCAAGTGTGGGGAGTCCTACTAGGACTCCCAAGTCCTAGTAGGATTCCCCTTTCCTTTCTGGAGTAGGAGAGAAGGAAAGAGGGGGAGAGGGAGAAGGAAAAGGGGGCTGCACCCCTTGTCCAATTCGGACCAGAAGGGGGGCGCGTGCCTCCTTCCTTTTGACCTCTCTCCTCTATTCCCGTAACTCCCCGGTACTCCGAAAATACCCGAGTCACTCGGAACCTTTCCGATGTCCGAATATAGTCGTCCAATATATCGATTTTTACGTCTCGACCATTTTGAGACTCCTCGTCATGTCCCCGATCTCATCCAGGACTCCGAACTCCTTCGGTACATCAAAACTCATAAACTCATAATAAAACTGTCATCGAAACCTTAAGCGTGCGGACCCTACGGGTTCGAGAACTATGTAGACATGACCGAGACACGTCTCCGGTCAATAACCAATAGCGGAACCTAGATGCTCATATTGGCTCCCACATATTCTACGAAGATCTTTATCGGTCAAACCGCATAACAACATACGTTGTTCCCTTTGTCATCGGTATGTTACTTGCTCGAGATTCGATCGTCGGTATCTCAATACCTAGTTCAATCTCGTTACCGGCAAGTCTCTATACTCGTTCCATAATACATCATCCCGCAACTAACTCATTAGCTGTAATGCTTGCAAGGCTTATAGTGACGTACATTACCGAGTGGGCTCAGAGATACCTCTCCGACAATCGGAGTGACAAATCCTAATCTCGAAATACGCCAACCCAACAAGTACCTTCGGAGACACCTGTAGAGTACCTTTATAATCACCCAGTTACGTTGTGACATTTGATAGCACACAAAGTGTTCCTCCGGTATTCGGGAGTTGCATAATCTCATAGTCATAGGAACATGTATAAGTCATGAAGAAAGCAATAGCAGTAAAACTTAAACGATCATAGTGCTAAGCTAACGGATGGGTCTTGTCCATCACATCATTCTCCTAATGATGTGATCCCGTTGATCAAATGACAACTCATGTCTATGGCTAGGAAACATAACCATCTTTGATCAATGAGCTAGTCTAGTAGAGGCATACTAGGGACACTATGTTTTGTCTATGTATTCACACATGTACTAAGTTTCCGGTTAATACAATTCTAGCATGAATAATAAACATTTATCATGATATAAGGAAATAAATAATAACTTTATTATTGACTCTAGGGCATATTTCCTTCACTTTTACCATGCAATCTTCTGCTATAGTGTATATGTTCTATATGTTGTGCAATGTGGTGTTGAGTTAACTGCTTGGTTCAATTCTGCAAATGTGATGTTCAATTCTTCAGGGTGCAATATTTCCAAGTTGTTAAGAATGCTTGGTTTGGTTAACTGTCTGATCTTCTATTACGAGTATGTTATATTGTGTAATGTGGTGCTCAGTTAACGCTTGGTTCATTTGTTGTGGTGTTTAGTTAACTGCTTGGTTCAATTCTGCAATGCGATGTTCAATTGTTGTGGCTGCATTCTGTTATTGTATACCATGTGAGAAATAAATCGAATTTGGTTGTACTAAATACATGAGAAACAAATACAATTGCTATATTTCCAAGTTGTTAAGCATGCTTGGTGTGGTTAACTGTCTGATCTTCTATTAGGAGTATGTTATATTGTGCAATGTGGTGCTCAATTAATGTTTGGTTCATTTGTTGTGGTGTTTAGCTAACTGCTTGGTTCAATTCTACACTGTGATGTCCAATTGTCGTGGGTAGAATTTTGTATTGTTGTGCATGTGAGAAATAAATCGAATTTGGCTGCACTTAATACATGAGAAACATATACCATCGATATATTTCCTAGTTCTTAATCATGCTTGGTTTGAATAAATGGGTTTTCCATGTGGCTTGAATTAATCCGACGAACCTGCAATGTGCTTATTTTTCATCAACATATTTTACTGATAGCATGCAAACCCTTACTTAACCTGGTGACTAACTACCTTATATGTGTTGCAGGTTAACAATGGGAAGCACTGAGGTTTACAATCGAGGTTAGCACGTGCATGGTCCGTTTTCTAATAGCACATTATTGTGCAATTGCATGAACCAGTCTAATATTTTGGTTTTTACCAATTTGGTCTTGCACATGTAGGTCCTGCTGTGATAGGTTTTGACTCACTGTTTGACCCTTTTTGCATATGGCGAAATGAGTTGTCCATGAATATCAGTCAAGTCAATAAACTCAGAAAGATTGTTAGGAAAAAGAAATTAGCGGCAAAAAACAAGAAGATCTTTGTCTGCGCAATGAAGAAGACATCAGTTCACTACATGATGGTACTAACTATTATACCTTGCCTTTTTATTCCTTTGACCCATTTCCAATATAGAGAAGATATTTATGCACATCCTTGTTTTCAGGCCTTTCTAAAGCATTTCACTGATGATTACCTCTCAACCACCTGTATGGTCAGGAGGCGAGGAAGGTATTCATACAACACCCACGGTTCAATATTGAAGTGTTCCTGAAGAGGACGAAGGATGGACGGTCAATCATCCACATGCACTGGCCAAAAGTTACAAAGACCTTCAACATCAATGAAGGCTCAATATTCTCCTTCTCCTTCAACAGTTTCCGAGTTGAGATACATTTGTCTATGTACCGTCTATGATGCTAATTTCGAAAGGTTATAGATGTTGCATGTGAAACTTGGTCATGGTGTAATTGTGTAATGGGGTAGCTGAGTGCTGAAGCTATATGATGTTGTACACTAATGTATTTCAATTATGAAAATGAAATATATTGTGTGCTTAATATGAAATGTCAATTAGATTAATAAATGGATTATAAATAATTGGATAATTAACATGCTAATTGGGGTTTTCTATTGCAAACGGTTATTGAGAAAACACCGTGTGCGATGCATTCAATAACGCACATAGTTTCTAGGAATAAACCATGTTGGATCAATTAACAATCACACACGACCTTCTCTTGAAAACTGTTTGTGTTAGGCCACCTTGCGCAAACGTTTACCACATAAAAATTGTGTGTGATGGACAGCCTTTGCCACATAGTTTCTTCTACGCATCGTGTGTGATGCATTCAATAATGCAAACAATAATTTTTTTAATACCGTGTGCAATGGAAACTCTATCACAAACGATTTAACGGGACAAACTGTGAGTGATGTACCTGTGAACGGAAACGATTTCCTTGGAGCGACTGTGTGGGATCTACATACGAATGGAAACATTTAGCAGGGACTGACTATGTGGGATGTACTTGCGACCGGAAACAATTTCGCCGTATAATTGTATTTTTTAGCTTTACTGTACATATTTCCGTATTGGAGCGCTCACCGGTCGCACATGACCTCATTTTGCCGAGCGTGTGTGCCAGGAGGGCATATCCCCGACGGTTTGTGGGTCGTGTGGGAAGGACCCCCTTATCGCCCACACTCACTTGGCGATGGTTCCGAAGGTCGTCGCGGAAAGGGGTTTAAAACCGTTTGTTTAGCAACTCGTTGTACTAGTGATTGTAGAAATGTCTGCAACATGATAAGTTACAGCTGTGTAGGTCAGTACGTTGAATGTACCAGCAAGCTCACAATAGTAAATAGATGAAAAGACTATTCTATATGCAATATGGCTTTGTGACCCTATGTTTGAGTTTCTGCATCAAAGGTGGTCTTTATTTTCCCTACAACAAAGGAATGTAAGATTATTCACTACAGAGTCATCTAATATGACATGGTTACGCCAACCGATCTCTCATATCCCGTAATTATTAGTTTCCCAACAATTAATTACCAGTCTGGTATTGAGTGTTCTGGGACAGATTCAATGTTACATCCCTAGTCAGTGCTTGCATTAGGACTAGCTGGAGTGTGCATCATGTTTACTTTCTACAGAAAATTGAAATGGGAATGACAGAAACTCCAGCACCCCTCTTCTAACAACTAGGGTTTAATAAAATCTTTTCCAATGTACCCAAAATGCCCTTCAAAAATGTTCATCATCTTTGCCTTGGTCTTAAACCTCTGCCAAAAATGGTGCACAATTTTCTAGGACATCCAAAGGCCTCTGGATTAATTCATATTGTAATTGTATTTGGGCATTTAAATGCTATAAAATAATTTAGGTGCCCAAATAATCATAAACTAAAATGTTCCATGCTGTTCATATTATATACAGTGGGCATGACTAGTTTCATGATTTATAAAAATGTTCTAGCATTTTTATTAATTCAACAAAGTTGAAAAAGAAAACAAAACAGAATAAATAGAAAACAGAAAAGAGAGAGGGAAAGGAAACTTACCTGGCGCCCACCTAGCAGGCCCACCTGCCGGCCCAGCCCAGCCACCGCTCCAGCGAGCTGCTTGGCTCGGCCAGGCAGGCAGGCAGGGGCTCGACGCCGGCACCAGCGCGCGCCACGCAGCTGCCCGCCGCCCTGCCTCCTCCCCTGGCCGTTCTGCTGCCCTGGGTCGGTCACCCACTTCTCCCCCGAGCCCGCAGACACGCCTCTTCCTTCCCAGCTCCTCTCCCTCGCTACCCCGCACCATGGCCGACGCTGCCGCGACCGCGCCATCGTGATAACCGCATCCGCCGTCGTCCCCGTGCCGCGTCACCGTGTCCAATCGCTCCGCCGTCGTCGACTACGTCGAGTAGGCCGAGCCCCGAGCACTCGCCCCCGACCCCGTCTTCCCCAACTCCGGCCGCTGAGATCGCCATCATCGCCCCGCTCAGCTCCGTCCTTTCCCGAGCCCGCTTCGACGCTTGCTGCAATCGCCGTGAGCTCAGCTCCGTCCCCCCTCTCCGTTAACTCTCTCCAGCACCGTATGCACCGCACCACGTTCACCGCACGCGCCGCCGCCGAGCTCGTCGCCGAAGATGCTCCGGTCACCAACTGGCCACACCACCGTGTCCAACGTGCTCACCGCATCCCCAGGAGCCCAACGCACCACTCCACGTGCCTCGCCGTGCCCCGTAGCTTCGGGTTCGGCTTCACCCGACTCCGGCGACCGCCAAGGTCGTCGCCGGCGACGTTCCAGGCCGCCCCAGCGCACCACGCCGCCACCACCGCTTGCGCCACACCGCCAGCTCTCCGTAGCCGCAAACCGCGCAGGAAATGGTGCTCTATAGCGCGAGCCCGAACAATTCCAGCGAGCTCCCGCCGCGGTTTTGGTCGCCGCCGGCCAAACTCCGGCGGGCTGACGTGGCCACTTAGTTAGGGACTAATGACGTTTAGTTTAACCACCACAGCCATTGACAATGGGTCCCTCCGCGTGGTCAAACCCAGTCAGCTCCAGTTTTGACCGGGATTAGCCCCTGTGACACTGACACGCGGGACCCACCAGTCAGGTTTGACTTGGACCAGGTCTGTTGACCCGCTGACGTCAACATGATGTCATGCTGATGCTGTAAATGCTTTTCTGGGATTAATTGATTTAAAACAATTCAGGAAATTCCAGAAAATGCTTTAAACTTCAAAAAATCATATAAATTCAACAGTAGCTCAGATGGAAAAGATTTATATATGAAAATTGATCAGAAAAATCCAATCTTTCCATTGGCACTGGTTTCATGCATGTTTGAGCAAGTTAACCTTACTGTTCACATTAAAACATGATAATGCACTTTAATAAATAATAGTTTGGGTATAAATTTGAATCTTTGATTCAAATGAGCTCAAACCTTTCTGTTTATAGTTGCATTAGCCCAAAACACATTCATCTTGCCATGTCATGAGCATGCATCATATTGTTGCATTTGTTTGTATATTGATTTTATCGTCGGTGTTCTCCGTGGTAGGTCCTGCTCCCGAGGATACTTCTGCGTATCCAACTGAAGAGTAGTACCCGACAACCAATCTGTCAGGCAAGCAACCATTGATCATTGCGATGCAAACCCATCTTCTCGCTCCTTCTCTCTTTTACTGCATTAAGGCAACATCGTGTGAGCTGCTACTTGTTGCGGTAGTTGAACCCTATCCCTTTGCATGACCTGTCATTGCCACGGTAAATAGTTGAAACCCACTAGCATGTGTAGGAGTTGATTGAGCCATGTGATGTGTGTTCCACGATGCTATTTGTTTATGTTGCCTGCTATGCTTAGAGTTGTGTCAGGTCTGGTTCATCTGGGTGATGGATCAGAGTGAAATGATCATACTCGGTAACGAGAGGGAAGTGTGGAACATGTTTGGTAAAGGTATCGATGAAAGGCCATGTAGGAGTACATGGTGGGTTGTTTCATTGGAACCGTCCATAGGATCCGAGATCTGTATGTGTGATTCAAGTTATAGCTACTACCACGCATTGGGCTCCGGGCGCTCCAAGCCCTCTCGACTTATTAACTGCCCTTGTCCTCTGTCCAGGAGTTGCAACTAGTTTCTGGTGTTTGTAGTTTGCTGGTGGTCGTGCACAGCGGTGACCCTCGGGGTGGGCTGTGATGCGGCAGGTACGTGGCACGGTGTACCAGTCGCCCGTTTGGTGACTCGGGAACCCTGTACACATCGTTTGGGGCCGTGAGCGACACCCCGGCCGGATCTCCCCATGGATGGAACCCAAATAGGCGATAAACCTGGACTAGGGACTTGTGTAGTTAGTCAGGTCGTGGCCGACACCCTCGCTGGGCTTCCGCCTGAAGGTTGCCGAGTACATGTCGAGTAAACGGCGATAAGTGGTGGAAGCGTGTGTGAAGAAGTACACCCCTGCAGGCTTACCAATCTATTCGAATAGCCGTTGTTTGCGGTACGGACCACTTGGTTACTTATACAGTTCATAGACAAGTTGATGGATACTACTAAAAGCCTCAAGAAAAGTGTGAGTGCCGTGGATGGCCTTCCGTAGGATAACGGAAGAGGATCCACGGTGGTGTATTGTTGTGGTGAGTAGAGGACTCGTGTATGTAGTCTTATCTTGCAATCTGCTGAGAGTTGTAGTATAGGTTAGCCAAGAGTCAAAGCTGGCTTGCTGCAATGAACTCCACTACCCTTGTTGATAATGATGCATATATGATAGGTTCTGTTGTAAGACTTGCTGAGTACCTTTGTACTCATGTTTGCTTAATAACTGTTGCAGAGGAGAACCCTGCCCCTTCTGATGGGTTTTACATAGGCGTTGATGTCGACGAGTAGCTTGCTACCCAGACGGAGATCCTGAGCTTGTGAAGGGCCTTGTAGATAGTCAGGCTACACCAAGCCTGTTTTATTTCCAAGTTGTCTGTACTCAGACATGTTAGCTTCCGCTTGTGCTTGTATGATTGTATGACTTGAGTGTTGGGTCATGTGACCCCTACCTGTATGGATATGTTATGTATGGCTCTTCGGAGCCTCTTAAATAAAGTACTTTGAGTCATAGAGTTCTGTTGTGATGCAATGTTGTATTTGCACATATTGAGCATATTGTGTGTATGATTGAAATGCTTGGTATGTGTGGGATCCGACACCTAGTTGTTTACCTTTGGTAGCCTATCTTATAGGGAAATGCCTCCTAATGCTTCCACTGAGCCTTGGTAGCTTGCTACTGCTCGGAACACATAGGCTGGCCGGCATGTGTCCTTCTTCGTTCCTGTGTGTGTCCCTTAGGGGAAATGTCACGCGTTGTTCCTTTAAGTCCATGTAGCTTGCTACGACTTGGGTTCATACGTTGATGACCGACACGTTCATTGCTGGGTCATGGATGCATGTCTCTGTAATTTAGTGCCACTTTTGGTTTATAACTAGCCATGTCGGCCCGGGTTCTCTGTCATATGGATGCTAGCGACACTGTCATATACGTGTGCCAAAATGTGCAAACGGTCCCGGGCAAGGTAAGGTGGCACTCGCGGGGATACCGTGCATGAGGCCGCAAAGTGATATGACGTGTTACAAGCTAGATCGGTGTAACTTAGGATCATGGTACTGACAGCGTTGGCATCAGAGCCGGACTGCCTGTAGGTTCGTCAAGCCAAACTGGTCGTTGTTGAGTCTAGAAAATTCTTAGTTATATGTAGGGGAATTGATTGTGGAAGGGAACATAAGGCTCTTTTACTTCTTTACCTTATGCCCTTCTGATCTGAGTCAGCCTATTCTTTCTACGGGGGTTTAGGACAAGGCCTCTCATCTTTACTAGGTTCACGTGTTACTACTCCGTAGACTCTTAGTATTGTTGGTTTCAAGCCTGAGTTCAGTTTCTACCCTTCTAGTATGGTGATTAGTTGGACCCGGAACCTTGATATGATATTGTTGAGTGGCTATGCTATCATTTGTATGATGTCTCAAAATCCTTTTTGAGCATTATAGTTGTTATGCTGCCCGATTTCTTCCAGAAATTCTAATGCCTTTGTATTACTTCGTGTTTTAGATGTCTGGCGCACACCTCACCAGGTGGTCCGTTCGACTCGGTGCATTAATGTGCCAGGTCACAGGGCCATGCTAGTCCGTGTGTTGACCGAGACCGGTTACCGTTGGTATCCTGAGTACACCGTGGAGGAACAGTACCGGGATTTCAACCAGAGTCAGTATTTCTGCACCGTCCGGATATACCCCTCATATCCCGGAGCTACCGACCCCATCCATTGGTCTTATGGACTCGGGGTTACCATCGAGATGGCAGTGCAGGATGCCGCTTACTCGATGATGACCATCATCCGGGCTAGGCATGCCCTGCTGCTGAACATTGAGTTCTGTTACATGCCAGCCTCACTTCCTGGAGAGGAAGGCTACTACACTGGCCTGTATACTGAGGCCGCTCATGAGGAGCCACTGCTTCAGACTACTACTCAGATGCTGGAGGATAGGGACCGTGAGGTCCGTTCCCTCCGGATGGAGCTTTATAACACTCGAGCCGCCCACTGGACTACTTTGACATGGCTTGCACCTGCCGTGCACGCCGGATATCTGGATATGCGGGATTTGTACCCCGTGCGGACTCGTCTGCCTGATTGTATGGATTGGCGTGACGTTGGGGGTATTACACCTCCACATGGGCGTCGGTTACCACCAGCATCGGGACCGAGGCCGCATCCATGTCCCTATGGTCCACAGCCTTCGAGTGCTCGAGAGTTTCAAGATCCACCTGTTCCACTTCCAGGCTACGGTGGTAATCTTTACGAAGATTACTATGGGAGTGTCTGACCTAGACCGTGGTAGTAGTAGTATCGTAATAGTTGTATTTCCACAGTCCTGCACGTCTTGTGCAATATGACTTAGTTTGTACTGAGTTCCGGAGGCGTAGTTAAATAATGTATAGGAGCTTGGAGTGCCTCTGATGAGATGTATCGTCTTTCACCGCAGTTGTACTTTAGCCTTGGCTTGTACTAAACTATGTATGGTGTGTATGCCCACTGGTGTATATATGGCAGTTTCTATATTACTATGTCGTACGGATGAACATCTCTGCATTCCTGTCATCCATTACATTCTGCACTCCTATGTCAAAGTTTTGCCATCCTTGTCTAAACCGTTGTTTTGTTTTCCTAGGATGGTAAACACTCGCAGCACTCCTGCTGCTCAGGAGCAGGGTGAGGCCAGTGGGGCTAGAGATGAGAATCTGCCCCAACCACCTTCCTTGGCTGAAGTTATGCTCGAGGCAGAAAGGAACAAGAGAGAGACCAACCATCTGCTGGAACGCATAGAGCAGAACACTGCCCTCCGTCAGAGGAATGACGTGGTGTCAATCAATGACTTTATCAAGATGTGCCCACCGAAGTTCCATCATTCCGCTGAACCTCTGGATGCGGATGACTGGCTTCGCAGTATCACCCACAAGCTACACTCTGCCCATGTGGCCGAAGCTGACAAGGTTACTTACGCCACCTACCATCTTGAGGGCCCTGCCAGCCTCTGGTGGGAAAACTTTGAAGCTATGCATCCTGCTGGCCAACTCATGATATGTCCAAAACGTATCTATAATTTCTGCTTGCTCCATGCCACTTTTGGGTGATATTGCTATGATATTTATACACTTCCATACACTTTTTTATCATATTTGGACTAACCTACTAATCCAGTGCACCCCAGTGCCAGTTTCTGTTTTCGGCTGTTTTTGTATTTCAGGTTTTCACATTACGAGAACTGTCAGGAAAAATCCAGAAAAATTATATAAAAAATCAGCGTTCCAGAACCTACCTTGCGCCCGAAGTACAGCCGGGGGGGGGGGCACCAGGCGCCCTGGCGGCGCCCCCCCCCCTGGGCCACGCCGGGGGGGCGCCTCGGCCCCCCGAGCCCCGTCTGGTGCCCCCCTTTGGCATATATTTAGAGCGTCCTTCAAAACCCTCGGTATGGGAACTCTTTTTCGCGATCTCATCTCTGTTCCGCCGCCGCCGCCGCTTCCAAGATCGGGAGCACCATGAGAACTCTTCCCGGCACCCTGCCGGAGGGGAGGATCACCATCGGGAGCCTCTCCACCACCATGGATGCCTCCCGGATGAGTTGTAAGTAGTCTCCCTTGGACCATGAGTCCATGACCAGTAGCTATGTGATGTTCTCCTCCCGTTCTTGTGCTTCACTAATTAGTCCTCGTGAGCTGCCATACATGATCGAGGCACATATGTAATCCTTATGCTGTTGCTATGATGAGTTTGCTGGGATCCGATGGATTATGAGATTATGTTCAGATTGTGATTGAGTAATATATTTGATCTACCTCTTTTATATTTATGTTCATAAGTAATTCTTGCATGTTCTCCGTTGTTATTTATTGCTTTGGCCAAGTAATAGGTAGTGACTCCAAGAGGGAACGTTATGCTCGATTGTGGGTTCATGCCCCTCGATGATTAGCTTGAGTGACAGAAACATGAGTCTAGGGGATGTGGTGTTGCCACAAGGGGGAAAACAACGGTGCTTGTGCCCGCGGGTGCAAGGATTGTTTACTTTACGCAAAGTTCTTTTAATGGAGTTGTCTGTTGCTTTGAGTTTACACTATGGGTGGGGCTCGCAACTTAATACCAGCGAGATGTTCTGGATAGATATCTCAAGGTGGATGATTAGTAGTAGATATTGATGGATTTCGGTCTACTTACTTTGGCGTACCGCCCATGCTTTGAACCTCAACCTTTCTTGCAATGTAGTCAGCATTGGTTTGCGTTCGTGGTCCTCTCAATTGCCCAGCTGTAATTCGTTTACCTCACATAGCTGTTTTATCGTCTTTTGGGAGAGAGACATCACTAGTGAACATCATGAGACTCCGGTCCATATTACCATCATTGATCACATCCGCTATTTACTTTTCGCTTTTACTTACTATTGCAAACATTATCTATCACTACTATCATTAGCGTTTAATCCTTTGTGAACTACAAGGCCGGAGGGATTGACAACCTCTCTGTACTCGTTGGGAGCAAAGTTATTTGTATCTGTGTGCAGGTCCACGTTGATTGCTAATATCTGGCGCCGTTAGCAGTTGACACCTACTTGTTGAACCTAGGAGTCTCTGGGGATTCGATCCTTGGCATCTTTGCTAAGGGAAAAACTTCCACAACACTGCATTTCACACCTTCCACTTGGGGTAACCAACGAGGGGTTAGAGGCCCATCAAGGAGTTTTTCTGGCGCCGTTGCCGGGGACTCCACTCTTCAAGATAGGGGAGTTGCACGCTATCTTTTACCTTTGCTTTTTAGTCTTGTTAGTTTACCTTTTAGTTTTTGCTTTATGTCTTTTCACTAGTTTTGCTTAATGGAAAACAACAAAAATATGAGAGAGCTTTATAAGCTCTACCTTGCTTTGGGACATGATGTGTTTGAAGAGAAAATTAAAAAACCTATGGAACTTTATTATTTGCATAACAATCATGACGGTGGTGATGTTATTGGTATGCTTTCTTTGAATATCAATATTGCTAATGACATGGCAAGCTCTAAGCTTGGGGATGACACGTTTGATGAACATGATATTTTTAGTCCCCCAACTTTTGAAGAGAAAAATTACTTTGATGGTACTTTGCTTCCTATACATGATGATTACAATGATGAATATGATGTTTTCAGTACACCTACTATTGAGGATAAAATTTATTATGTTTATGATATGCCTCCTAAATACAATGATTACCATGATGGTTATGATTGCTTTACTCTCACTATCCCTAATAAGAAAGATTTTTCTTATATGAAGAGTAATGATACCTTTTTGCATGTGGATCATGGTAAAAATGCTTTATGTGATGCTTATATTGTTGAGTTTATTCGTGATCCCACTAAAAATTATTATGAGAAGGGAACATATGCTTATAGATATTTCTATAATATCAAGTTCCCTCTCTTTATGTTGAAGGTTTTGAAGCTGCACTTGTTTTGTCTTCCTATGCTTATTGCTTTGTGCTTCAATGAATTATTGTATTGCAATATTCCTATGCATAGGAAGCATGTTAGGCTTAAATGTGTTTCGTATTTGCTTCTTGATGCTCTCTTTTGTTCTTCAACTCTTATTCCTACGAGAGCATCATTAAAGTCTTAAGCCTATCTTTATGGCTATAAAGAAAGAGCTCTAGGGAGACAACCCTTGTTATCTTTGCTTTCAGTTTGTTCTTTCAGTTTTAGTTGTCTTGATGTTTGTTACTACAGTAGCATCATCATTGTATCTTCACTTTTCAGCTTTGTGCCGAGTGTAGCCTCTGATTGCAAGAAAGTTAAAAGTTGTGACGTGCTGTCCAGGAAATAGATTCTGTCCTTGGATAGAAAAATTCGTATAAAATCACCAGATCATGTTTTTGGTCTAAATTATTTCGACAGCGTGCTTTATATAATTGTCTTTCGTGCGTCTGTTTTGAGTTTTTTTATTAGAGTTGCAGAAGTGCCCCGGAAAAATTATTTACTACCTGCTGTTCCGTTTTTCACAAATTCTGTCCTGTTTTGCCTTTCCTTCATTTTGCAAACCTAGAGCTTGCTTTTTCTTTGCAAAAACCTTTTGGCAATCTTGAGAAACAGTAGACCTTCAAGAATATCCTTATTTGCAGCAAGGTATAATTATTTTATTATGGGTACTAACCTCGCTAATCAGATTATGATGAGTTATGTATGAAGGGAGTTTTCAAGTGTGCGAGGGAAGATGATAAAAAGATTCAGGAGTGTCAAGCGCTCAAGCTTGGGGATGCCCCGTGCACCCCCAAGAAATATTCAAGGAGACTCAAGCGTCTAAGCTTGGGGATGCCCCCGTGCATCCCCTTCTCCATCAACATTATCAGTTCGTCTTTCGTTCCGCTATATTTTTATCACTTCATGTGTTATGTGCTATGCTTGGAGCATCTTGCTTTTAGTTTTCTTTTTAGTTTTTCATAACGAGTCGGAACTCAGCGTTCTTTATGTGGGAGAGAAACATGCTCCACTTCTACCTAGAACATAACATAGAATTTTCATGTCTATCTTTGCTGTGTGTGTTCTTTGTCTTTTAATAGCTACTATCATGCTCTGCTCTTAGTATTCATGCTTATCTTTTCAAAGAGCTTTTGTTTAGTTGGTTGCTTGAACTCTCTTTAATTACCATGCTCACCTTATTAAGAGAGTTTGCTTCCGTTACATTGGTTAATATGTCTATGATAAAGATGCTACGTGCATAATGGTGCTTAGTAGTTCAGGTTTTCTTATGGTTAATCTCAAATAGCTGGGGGATTCCCAATGTGTTATTGGAGTACCAACTTGATTTGTTTGCCTATGATGTGGTATGGTTTAGTAATATCTTCCTTCAAGAATTTATTTTGATTGGCTTGGCGTATGCTCACGCATATTTAAGACTGTAAAGAAAGTCTGTCATGCCTTGATGATCTTTTATTTCTGAGTAGCGATATAACTACCATGCTTGATTCAATGTTGCTTTGTCGCTCTGCATGATTATGACCATCATTGCTCTCTTAGTTGGTCGCTCCCAGTCTTTTGCTAACCTCCACCTGTACTAAGCAGACTAACTTTGCAATACATAGCTCATGGGAAAGTAGCTTAAAAACTATTGTGGTAAAGAATATGTTGCCTATGTATCTTATTTCTTATAAGTTGCCTGCTGAGCGGTAACCATGTTTCTGGGGACGCCATCAACTGTTACACTTTTGTTGAATATCACGTGAGTTGCTATGCATGTTCGTCTTGTCTGAAGTAAGGGTGATTTGCCATGGGTTGAATGAGTATGCATATTGTTAGAGAAGAACATTGGGCCGCCAACCAAAGCCATGTATCATGGTGGAAGTTTTAGCTTGGACATTAATCCTCAATCTCTTATGAGAATATGCTTATGCATTAAAGAGGAGTCCATCATCTATTTTCTATGTTGTCCCGGTATGGATGTCCTCAAGTTGAGATCTATCAAAAACGAGAAATCAAATGCGATTTATCTCCTTGGACCTTTGTACAGGTGGCATAGAGGTACCCCTTTGTGACACATGGTTGAAACATATGTAATGCAATGATAACCCATGGAAATCCGAGCTAATTAGGACAAGGTGCGAGCACTATTGGTATTCGATGCATGAGGCTTGCAACTTATAGGATGTCTTATGCATGACACATATGAAGTACTACTACCGTTGACAAAATTGCTTCTATGTTTTCAAAATAAAAAGCTCTAGCACATAACCATTCTTTTACTTTTATGTTGAGTCTCCACCTTCTTTCTTCAAGCACCAACTACTGAGAGCATGATTGTCATTATAAGTGTAATGTGCATTGTTCCAAAGTAGCATTGTCTTTTGCATGATTGTGATATCGTTTATTTTGAAATCATTGTATCTAGTCATCACTTAAACCTTGAAGGTGCCCCTGCATTTATGTTTTGCTTCACTAAAGGGGCAAGCAAGATATCACTTTATCATATTTGCACACCATGTTCATTGCAAATCTTTTTGATGTTTTAGTTTCATATTGTAAAACTTTCAGTCATTTGTGATTTTCTCATGAGGCAACTTAATTACTATAGAATCATTGTCTCAGTAAGCTTTTGTCATATGACTATGAAAAAGTCATATATGGTTAATAGCATGTCACCACAGAAATTATTCTTGTTATCATTTACCTACTCGAGGACGAGCATGAATTAAGCTTGGGGATGTTGATACGTCCAAAACGTATCTATAATTTCTGCTTGCTCCATGCCACTTTTGGGTGATATTGCTATGATATTTATACACTTCCATACACTTTTGATAATATTTGGACTAACCTACTAATCCAGTGCACCCCAGCGCCAGTTTCTGTTTTCGGCTGTTTTTGTATTTCAGGTTTTCACATTACGAGAACTGTCAGGAAAAATCCAGAAAAATTATATAAAAAATCAGCGTTCCAGAACCTAACTTGCGCCCGAAGTACAGCCGGGGGGGGGGGGCACCAGGGCCCCAGGCGCCCTGGCGGCGCGCCCCCCCTGGGCCGCGCCAGGGGGCGCCTGGGCCCCCCGAGCCCCGTCTGGTGCCCCCCCCTTTGGCATATATTTAGAGCGTCCTTCGAAACCCTCGGGACGGGAACTCTTTTTCGCGATCTCATCTCTGTTCCACCGCCGCCACCGCTTCCAAGATCGGGAGCACCAGGAGAACTCTTCCCGGCACCCTGCCGGAGGTGAGGATCACCATCGGGAGCCTCTCCACCACCATGGACGCCTCCCGGATGAGTTGTGAGTAGTCTCCCTTGGACCATGAGTCCATGACCAGTAGCTATGTGATGTTCTCCTCCCGTTCTTGTGCTTCACTAATTAGTCCTCGTGAGCTGCCCTACATGATCGAGGCACATATGTAATCCTTATGCTGTTGCTATGATGAGTTTGCTGGGATCCGATGGATTATGAGATTATGTTCAGATTGTGATTGAGTAATATATTTGATCTACCTCTTTTATATTTATGTTCATAAGTAATTCTTGCATGTTCTCCGTTGTTATTTATTGCTTTGGCCAAGTAATAGGTAGTGACTCCAAGAGAGAACGTCATGCTCGATTGTGGGTTCATGCCCCTCGATGACTAGCTTGAGTGACAGAAACATGAGTCTAGGGGGTGTGCTGTTGCCACAAGGGGGAATACAACGGTGCTTGTGCCCGCGGGTGCAAGGATTGTTTACTTTACGCAAAGTTCTTTTAATGCAGTTGTCTGTTGCTTTGAGTTTACACTATGGGTGGGGCTCGCAACTTAATACTAGCGAGATGTATAGGATAGATATCTCAAGGTGGATGATTAGTAGTAGATATTGATGGATTTCGGTCTACTTACTTTGGCGTACCACCCATGCTTTGAACATCAACCTTTCTTGCAATGTAGTCAGCATTTGTTTGCGTTCGTGGTCCTGTCAATTGCCCAGCTGTAATTCGTTTACCTCACATAGCTGTTTTATCGTCTTTTGGGAGAGAGACATCACTAGTGAACATCATGAGACTCCGGTCCATATTACCATCATTGATCACATCCGCTATTTACTTTTCGCTTTTACTTACTATTGCAAACATTATCTATCACTACTATCATTAGCGTTTAATCCTTTGTGAACTACAAGGCCGGAGGGATTGACAACCTCTCTGTACTCGTTGGGAGCAAAGTTATTTGTATCTGTGTGCAGGTCCACGTTGATTGCTAATATCTGGCGCCGTTAGCAGTTGACACCTACTTGTTGAACCTAGGAGTCTCTGGGGATTCGATCCTTGGCATCTTTGCTAAGGGAAAAACTTCCACAACACTGCATCTCACACCTTCCACTTGGGGTAACCAACGAGGGGTTAGAGGCCCATCAACTTACTACTTGGGCAGAGTTGAGTGAGGCATTACGTGAACATCACATTCCGGAAGGTCTCATGGATCGCAAGCGGGAGGAATTCTGGAATTTCACCCAGGGCCGGTTAACCGTGGATGGTTATAGTCGCGAGTTTGGCAACTTGGCACGCTATGCTCCTGAGGAAGTGTCCACCGATGCCAAGAAGCAGGCGAGGTTCCGCAAGGGACTCAGCCCTGAACTTCGCCGAGATCTACGTCTGCACGATTGCACCTCCTTCCAGAAGTTGGTGAATAAAGCCATCAGTGCTGAGACGGGCCAGACTGATTTCGAAGCCACACGCAAGCACCCTCGTGACTTTGGTTCCTCATCCGGCTCTGGCTCTCACAAGCGCCGTGTGTGGGTTCCTAACACTGCTCTGCCACCCAGGTTCACTCTGAGCCCATCCTATGAGGCGCCTCGCCCAACCCAACAGTATGCACCTGCCAAGACTTATGGACGACCACCTGCCAACTTTGCTCCACGCACTGGCACTCTGACATGTTTCAAGTGTGGAGAATCAGGGCACTACATGCGTGAGTGTCCTCAGAACCAGCCAGGAAGGTCCGTTGGCCGTGGTAAGCCAACAGGCAAGGTGAACTATGTCTAGCCAATCCCCATTGCACGTGGTAATGTCAACTATGTCTCTGCCGAGGAAGCTTATGAGGATCCTAACATCGTCATTGGTACGCTTCTCGTTAACTGCCATCCGACATATGTTCTTTTCGATACTGGAGCATCTCATTCGTTCATATCTGAGAGCTATGCTCGAATGCACAACATGACTTTTTGTGACATGCCCACTTCCATGGTTATTCAAACTCCTGGTTCAAAGTGGCAAACCTCTAGGCTAAGCCATGGAAATGAAATTCTTGTCGATAGACTTGTTTTCCTTGCATCACTAATCGCTCTCAAGTCCTCGGACATAAACATCATCTTGGGTATGGACTGGATGACAGCTCATTATGCCAAGATTGATTGCTACACTAGGACTGTTCAACTTACACACCCATCCGGCAAGACAGTCAATGTCTTGGCCCGAATGGCTGAGCGTCAACTCTACTCTCTTAATGCCAGCCCTCTACCAGAACTCGAAGATATTCCGGTAGTCCGTGACTTTCCGGATGTCTTTCTAGAAGAACTGCCAGGTGTTCCACCTGACAGAGATGTCGAGTTCGTGATAGATCTTATTCCAGGAACTGTCCCAATCTCTAGGAGACCCTATAAGATGGCACCACTAGAATTAGCTGAGCTTAAGAAACAACTCGATGAGTCCTTGAAAAAGGGTTTCATCCGTCCTAGTTCTTCTCCCTGGGCTTGTCCCGTCCTCTTCGTCAAGAAGAAGGATGGAACGGAACGGATGGTTGTAGATTATCGACCTGTCAATCTGGTCACCATAAAGAACAAGTATCCACTCCCCAGGATCAACGACCTATATAATCAGCTCGCTGGATCCTCAGTCTTTTCCAAAATGGATTTGAGGTTGGGTTACCATCAAATCAAAATCAAGAACGGGGACATTCCCAAGACGACTTTTGTTACTCGTTATGGCCAATACGAGTACACCGTCATGTCCTTCGGGTTAACCAATGCCCCATCCACTTTCTCCCGGCTAATGAATTCTATATTCATGGAGTACTTGGATAAATTTGTCGTGGTATACCTCGATGATATACTCATTTACTCCAAGAACAAGGAAGATCATGACAAGCATCTAAGGCTGGTATTGACGAAACTTCGAGAGCACCGCCTTTATGCCAAATTCTCCAAGTGTGAATTCTGGTTGCCAGAAGTGACCTATCTAGGCCATGTGATCTCTGGTAAGGGTATTGTCGTCAATCCCGAGCGAGTTCAGTCCGTCCTTGATTGGACTCCCCCTGAATCGGTCAAGCAAGTTAGGAGTTTCCTTGGCTTAGCTAGCTATTGCCAACGCTTCGTCGAGAATTTCTCCAAGGTTGCTAAACCTCTAACTGAACTCCTCAAGAAAGATAAAAAGTTCGAGTGGACCCCACAGTGCGAATCCAGCTTTCAGGAACTGAAAAGACGCCTGACATCTGCACCCGTACTGGTACCACCAGACTTTTCCAAGGACTTTATTATCTATTGCGACGCCTCGCGATAAGGACTAGGTTGCATACTCATGCAAGATCGTCAAGAGATTGCCTACGCATCTCGACAGTTGCGTCCACATGAGGATAACTATCCTACACATGATTTAGAGCTTGCAGTTGTGGTCCACGCACTCAAAACATGGCGACATTACCTCCTTGGTAATCGCTGTGAAATCTTCACTGATCACCAAAGTCTGAAATACATCTTCACCCAACCAGATTTAAATCTCAGGCAAAGACGTTGGGTTGAGTTGCTCATAGATTACGAATTAGGAATCACTTACAACCCTGGGAAGGCCAATGTCATGGCTGACGCACTAAGTCGTAAGTCCTATTGTAAGAACCTGATGTTACAACAAGGGCAACCACTTCTCCACGAGGAATTTCGTAAGCTTAATCTTCACATTGTTCCTCGAGGATTCCTTTCCACCTTGGTGGCGAAACCTACCCTTACGGATCGAATCATAGCTGCCCAGAAGCAAGATACAGGGATTTCCCGAATCAAGAGGAACATTCACAAAGGAGTTGCAGGTTGTTTCTCCATTGATAACAGATGTGTTGTTTTCTTCGAGAACCATTTAGTGGTTCCCAAGGACCAACTTCTATGGTAGCTGATCCTTAAGGAGGCTCATGATCTCCTCTCACAATTCATCCTGGTAGCACCAAAATGTATTAGGACCTACGCCAGAGGTTCTGGTGGACTAGGATGAAGAGAGAAATCGCTCAGTTAATTGCTAATTGCGACATTTGTCATCGATTTAAAGCAGAGCATCAACGGCCTGCTGTCACCCTTCAACCTTTAGCTATTCCTGAATGGAAATGGGACAAGATCGGTATGGACTTCATTACCGGATTTCCCAGGACCAGAAAACGGAATAATGCTATATTCGTCGTTATCGACCGCCTCTCCAAAGTAGCCCATTTCCTGCCTGTTCGAGAGAGTATAACCGCTAGCCAGCTAGCAGACTTGTATATCTCTTGGATAGTATCACTTCATGGTGTGCCGTTGGAGATTAACTCCGACCGTGGAAGTCTTTTCACCTCTCGATTTTGGGAAAGTTTCCAAAATGCTATGGGGACTCATCTCTCTTTTAGCACCACTTTTCATCCTCAGTCAAGTGGTCAAGTGGAACGAGTCAATCAAATTCTGGAAGATATGCTTCGAGCCTCTGTCATCTCTTTCGGTATGGATTGGGAGAAGTGTCTTCCATTCGCCAAATTTGCTTATAACAATAGTTATCAAGCCAGCTTGGGCAAGGCTCCCTTCGAAGTTTTATATGGACGAAGGTGTCGAACGCCTCTTAACTGGTTAGAAACCGGGGAAAGACAATTCTTTGGTCCGGATATGATCCAGGAAGCAGAAGAGCAAGTTCGCATCATTCGTGAGAAATTGAAAACAGCCCAGTCTCGCCAGAAGAGCCAATATGATAGTCATCATAAGGCTGTGACTTTGAAGTCGGCGATAAGGCTTACCTTCAGGTCACTCCTCTTAAGGGAACCCATCGTTTTGGTATCAAAGGCAAATTGGCTCCTCGTTACATCGGTCCTTTTCGCATTCTTGCCAAACGAGGAGAAGTTGCCTACCAATTGGAACTACCTCCGCACCTTTCCAGAGTTCATGATGTCTTCCACGTTTCTCAACACAGGCGTTGCTTCTCGGATCCTATCCGCAGAGTGGACCACGAAACGCTTGATCTCCAGGACAATCTCACATATCGAGAATACCCCGTTCGTATTCACGATCAAACCGAGCGTACCACTCGACGTCATGATATGAAGTTTCTCAAGGTTCAATGGTCACATCATTCCGAGAGTGAAGCTACTTGGGAAAGGGAGGATCGTCTTCGACTTGAGTACCCCACCCTTTTTCTGGAGGAACCCGAATCTCGGGACGAGATTCTTTTGAGTGGGGGTGAGTTGTCACATCCCTAGTCAGTGCTTGCATTAGGACTAGCTAGAGTGTGCACCATGTTTACTTTCTACAGAAAATTGAAATGGGAATGACAAAAACCCCAGCACCCCTCTTCTAACAACTAGGGTTTAATAAAATCTTTTCCAATGTACCCAAAATGCCCTTCAAAAATCTTCATCATCTTTGCCTTGGTCTTAAACCTCTGCCAAAAATGGTGCACAAGTTTCTAGGACATCCAAAGGTCTCTGGATTAATTCGTATTGTAATTGTATTTGGGCATTTAAATGCTATAAATTATTTAGGTGCCCAAATAATTATAAACTAAAATGTTCCATGCTGTTCATATTATATACAGTGGGCATGACTAGTTTCATGATTTATAAAAATGTTCTAGCATTTTTATTAATTCAACAAAGTTGAAAAAGAAAACAAAACAGAATAAATAGAAAACAAAAAAGAGAGAGGCAAAGGAAACTTACCTGGCGCCCACCTAGCAGGCCCACCTGCCGGCCCAGCCCAGCCACCGCTCCAGCGAGCTGCTTGGCTCGGCCAGGCAGGCAGGCAGGTGCTCGACGCCAGCACCAGCGTGCGCCACGCAGTTGCCCGCCGCCCTGCCTCCTCCCCTCGCCGTTCTGCTGCCCTGGGTCGATCACCCACTTCTCCCCCGAGCCCGCAGACATGCCTCTTCCTCCCCAGCTCCTCTCCCTCGCTACCCCGCACCATGGCCGACGTTGCCGCGCCCGCGCCATCATGATAACCGCGTCCGCCGTCGTCCCCGTGCTGCCTCACCGTGTCCGTTCGCTCCGCCGTCGTGGACTACGTCGAGCAGGCCGAGCCCCGAGCGCTCACCCGCTCTGGAGTCGCCCCTGACCCCGTCTGCCCCAACACCGGCCGCTGAGATCGCCATCATCGCCCCGCTCAGCTTTGTCCTTCCCCGAGCCCGCTTCGACGCTTGCTGCAATCGCCGTGAACTCAGCTTCGTCCCCCCTCTCCGTTAACTCTCTCCTGCACCGTATGCACCGCACCACGTTCACCGCACGCGCCGCCGCCGAGCTCGTCGCCGAAGATGCTCCGGTCACCCACTGGCCACACCACCGTGTCCAACGTGCTCACCGCATCCCCAGGAGCCCAACGCACCACCCCACGTGCCTCGCCGTGCCCCGTAGCTTCGGGTTTGACTTCACCCAACTCCGGCGACCGCCAATGTCGTCGCCGGCGACGTTCCAGGCCGCCCCAGCACACCACGCCGCCACCACCGCTTGCGCCGCACCGCCAGCTCTCCGTAGCCGCAAACCACGCAGGAAATGGTGCTCTGTAGCGCGAGCCCGAACAATTCCAGCGAGCTCCCGCCGCGGTTTTGGTCGCCGCCGGCCAAACTCTGCCGGGCGGACGTGGCCACTTAGTTAGAGACTAATGACGTTTAGTTTAACCACCACAGCCATTGACAGTGGGTCCCTCCGCGTGGTCAAACCCAGTCAGCCCCAGTTTTGACCGGGATTAGCCCCTGTGACACTGACACGCGGGACCCACCAGTCAGGTTTGACTTGGACCAGGTCTGTTGACCCGCTGACGTCAACATGATGTAATGCTGACGCAGTAAATGCTTTTGTGGGATTAATTAATTTAAAACAATTCAAGAAATTCCAGAAAATGCTTTAAACTTCAAAAAATCATATAAATTCAACAGTAGCTCAGATGGAAAAGATTTATATATGAAAATTGATCAAAAAAATCCAATCTTTCCATTGGCACTGGTTTCATGCATGTTTGAGCAAGTTAACATTGCTGTTCACATGAAAACATGATAATGCACTTTAATAAATAATAGTTTGGGTATAAATTTGAATCTTTGATTCAAATGAGCTCAAACCTTTCTGTTTATAGTTGCATTAGCCCAAAACACATTCATGTTGCCATGTCATGAGCATGCATCATATTGTTGCATTTGTTTGTATATTGATTGTATCGTCGGTGTTCTCCGTGGTAGGTCCTGCTCCCGAGGATACTTCTACGTATCCAACTGAAGAGCAGTACCCGACAACCAATCTGTCAGGCAAGCAACCATTGATCATTCCGATACAAACCCATCTTCTCGCTCCTGCTCTCTTTTACTGCATTTAGGCAACAGTGTGTGAACTGCTACTTGCTGCGGTAGTTGAACCCTATCCCTTTGCATGACGTGGCATTGCCACATTAAATAGTTGAAACCCACTAGCATGTGTAGGAGTTGATTGAGCCATGTGATGTGTGTTCCACCATGCTATTTGTTTATGTTGCCTGCTATGCTTAGAGTTGTGTCAGGTCTGGTTCATCTGGGTGATGGATCATAGTGAAATGATCATACTCGATAAAAAGAGGGAAGTGTGGAACATGTTTGATAAAGGTATCGATGAAAGGCCATGTATGAGTACATGGTGGGTTGTTTCATTGGAACCGTCCATTGGATCCAAGATCTGTATGTGTGATTCAAGTTACAACTACTACCACGCATTGGGCTCCGGGCGCTCCAAGCCCTCTCGACTTATTAACTGCCCTTGTCCTCTGTCCAGGAGTTGCAACTAGTTTCTGGTGTTTGTAGTTTACTGGTGGTCGTGCACGGCGCTGACCCTCGGGGTGGGCTGTGATGCGTCAGGTACGTGGCACGGTGTACCGGTCGCCCGTTTGGTGACTCGGGAACCCTGTACACATCATTTGGGGCCGTGAGCGACACCCAGGCCGGATCTCCCCACGGATGGAATCCAAATAGGCGATAAACCTAGACTAGGGACTTGTGTAGTTAGTCAGGTCGTGGCCAACACCCTCGCTGGGCTTCTGCTTGAAGGTTGCCGAGTACATGTCGAGTAAACGGCGATAAGTGGTGGAAGCGTGTGTGAAGAAGTACACCCCTGCAGGGTTACCAATCTATTCGAATAACCGTTGTTCGTGGTACGGACCACTTGGTTACTTATACAGTTCATAGACAAGTTGATGGATACTACTAAAAGCCTCAAGACAAGTGTGAGTGCCGTGGATGGCCTTCCGTAGGATAACGGAAGAGGATCCACGGTGGTGTATTGTTGTGGTGAGTAGAGGACTCGTGTACGTAGTCTTATCTTGCAATCTGCTGAGAGTTGTAGTATAGGTTAGCCAAGAGTCAAAGTTGGCTTGCTGCAATGAACTCCACTACCCTTGTTGATAATGATGCATATATGATAGGTTCTGTTGTAAGACTTGCTGAGTACCTTTGTACTCATGTTTTCTTAATAACTGTTGTACAGGAGACCCTGCCCCTTCTGATGGGTTCTACATAGACGTTGACGTCGACGAGTAGCTTGCTACCCAGACGGAGATCCTGAGCTTGTGAAGGGCCTTGTAGATAGTCAGGCTACACCAAGCCTGTTTTATTTTCAAGTTGTCTGTACTCAGATATGTTAGCTTCCTCTTGTGCTTGTATGATTGTATGACTTGAGTGTTGGGTCATGTGACCCCTACCTGTATGGATATGTTATGTATGGCTCTTAGGAGCCTCTTAGATAAAGTACTTTGAGTCATAGAGTTCTGTTGTGATGCAATGTTGTATTTGCACATATTGAGCATATTGTGTGTATAATTGAAATGCTTGGTATGTGTGGGATCCGACACCTAGTTGTTTACCTTTGGTAGCCTATCTTACAGGGAAATGCCTCCTAGTGCTTCAACTGAGCCTTGGTAGCTTGCTACTGCTCGGAACAAGTAGGCTGGCCGGCATGTGTCTTTCTTCGTTCCTGTGTCTGTCCCTTAGGGGAAATGTCACGCGTTGTTCCTTTAAGACCATGTAGCTTGCTACGACTTGGGTTCATACGTTGATGACCGACACGTTCGTTGCTGGGTCATGGATGCCTGTCTCTGTAATTTAGTGCCACTTTTGGTTTATAACTAGCCATGTCGGCCCGGGTTCTCTGTCATATGGATGCTAGCGACACTGTCATATACGTGTGCCAAAATGCGCAAACGGTCCCGGGCCAGGTAAGATGGCACACGTGGGGATACCGTGCGTGAGGCCGCAAAGTGATATGACGTGTTACAAGCTAGATCGGTGTGACTTAGGATCGGGGTCCTGACATTCAAGTCCAGAGGGTCAGTTCATTCGTAACTGTGGACACAACTAATCGATTAGGTTTTACTCTGTAGAGTTTTGTGCAGTTTACCCACAAGATCAGATCCCTCCTTTTTCGTTATCGCACTACATTGTGTTTGTGGACAGGATGACTGAAACATGGTCTTTCAAAGAGTTTTCCTAACTACCGCTGATGTCTACTACACAACCTTCTTCTTGTAGACGTCGTTGGGCCTCCAAGTGCAGAGGTTTGTAGGACAGTAGCAAATTTCCCTCAAGTGGATGACCCAAGGTTTATCAATCCGCGGGAGGCGTAGGATGAAGATGGTCTCTCTCAAGCAACCCTACAACCAACTAACAAAGAGTCTCTCGTGTCCCCAACACACACAATACAATGGTAAATTGTATAGGTGCACTAGTTCGGCGAAAAGATGGTGATACAAGTGCAATATGGATGGTAGATATAGGTTTTTGTTATAAGAAAATATAAAAACAACAAGGTAGCAAGTGGTAAACGTGAGCATAAACGGTGTTGCAATGATAGGAGACAAGGCCTAGGGTTCATACTTTCACTAGTGCAAGTTCTCTCAGCAAGGATAACATAATTGGATCATATTACTAGCCCTCAACATGCAACAGAGAGTCACTCCAAAGTCACTAATAGCGGAGAATAAACGAAGAGATTATGGTAGGGTACGCAACCACCTCAAAGTTATTCTTTCTGATTGATCTATTCAAGAGTCCGTAGTAACGTTCAATCTATCATAGAGTTCGTACTAGAATAAAACCTTAAGACACAAATCAATCAAAACTCTAATGTCACCTATATACTCCATTGTCACCTCAAGTATCCGTGGGCATGATTATACGATATGTATCACACAATCTCAGAAACATCTATTCAACCAACACATAGAACTTCAAAGAATGCCCCAAAGTTTCTACCCGAAAGTCAAGACAAAAACATGTGCCAACCCCTATGCATAGATTCCCAAGGTCACGGAACCCGCAAGTTGATCACCAAAACATACATCAAGTAGATCACATGATATCCCATTGTCACCACAGATAAGCACGTGCAGACATACATCAAGTGTTCTCAAATCCTTAAAGACTCAATCCGATAAGATAACTTCAAAGGGAAAACTCAATCCATTACAAGAGAGTAGAGGGGGAGAAGCATCATAAGATCCAACAATAATAGCAAAGCTCACGAGACATCAAGATCGTTCCATCTCAAGAACACGAGAGAGAAAGATCAAACACATAGCTACTGATACATACCCTCAGCCCCGTGGGTGGACTACACCCTCCTTGTCATGGAGAGCACCGGGATGATGAAGATGGCCACCGGTGAGGGTTCCCCCCTCCGACAAGGTGCCGGAACGGGATCTAGATTGGTTTTCGGTGGCTACAGAGGCTTTCGGCGGCGGAACTCCCGATCTAGGTTAATTTTTGAAGGTTTCAGTATTTATAGGATTTTTTGGCGTAGGGCACAAGTCAGGGGGCCCTCCGGCCTGTCCACGAGATAGGAGGGCGCGCCCCCTGCCCAGGGCGCGCCCCCACCCTCATGGGCAGCCCGTGGCTCTCCTGGCCCAACTCTTTTACTTCGGGGGCTTCTTTTGGTCCAGAAAAAAACATCAAAAGTTGACACGTCAATTGGACTCCGTTTGATATTCCTTTTCTGTAAAACCCTAAAACAGGAGAAAAACAGAAACTGGCACTGGGCTCTGGGTTAATAGGTTAGTCCCAAAAATCATATAAAAGTCTATATAAAAGCCCATAAGACATCCTAGAAGGATAATATAATAGCATGGGACAATCAAAAATTATATATACGTTGGAGACTTATCAAGCATCCCCAAGCTTAATTCCTGCTCGTCCTCGAGTAGGTAAATGATAAAAACAGAATTTTTGACGTGGAATGCTACCTAACATAAATATCAATGTAATTCTCTTAATTGTGGCATGAATGTTCATATCTGAAAGATTAAAGACAAAGGTCTATATTTACATAAGAAATAATAATACTTCAAGCATACTAGCAAAGCAATCATGTCTTCTCTAAATACTATGGCTAAAGAAAGTTATCCCTACAAAATCATATAGTTTGGCTATGCTCCCTCATTATCACACAAAATATTCATATCATGCACAACCCCGATTTCAGCCAACCACTTGTTTTCATACTCTATTCTTTCAAACCTTTCAACTTTCACGCAATACATGAGCGTGAGCCATGGACATAGCACTATGTGGAATAGAGAGGTGGTTGTGGAGAAGACAAAAAGGAGGGAGATAGTCTCACATAAACTAGGCGTATCAACGGGCTATGGATATGCCCATCAATAGAAATCAATGTGGGTGAGTAGGGATTGCCATGCAACAGATGCACTAGAGCTAAATAAGTATGAAAGCTCAACAAAAGAAACTAGTGGGTGTGCATCCAACTTGCTTGCTCACGAAGACCTAGGGCATTTGAGGAAGCCCATCGTTGGAATATACATGCCAAGTTCTATAATGAAAATTCCCACTAGTATATGAAAGTGACTAAATATGAGACTCTCTATCATGAAGAACATGGTGCTACTTTGAAGCACAAGTGTGGAAAAAGATAGTAGCAATTGTCCCTTTTTCTTTTCTTTTCTTTTTTTCTTTTTTTTGTTCTTTTTTTGGGCCTTTCTTTTTTTCTTCGGCCTTTTTTTGGAGGGGCTTTATTAATTTAGCCTTTCCTCACATGGGACAATGCTCTAATAATGATGATCATCACACTTTCATGGAATTACAGCTCGATATTACAACTCAATACTAGAACAAAGTATGACTCTATATGAATGCCTCCGAAGGTGTACCGGGATGTGCAATGAATCAAGAGTGACATGTATGGAAAATTATGCATGGTGGCCTTGCCACAAATATGATGTCAACTATATGATCATGCATGGCAATATGACAATATGATGCGTGTCATATGAACGAAACGGTGGAAAGTTGCATGGCAATATATCTCGGAATGGCTATGGAAATGCCATGATAGGTAGGTATAGTGGATGTTTTGAGGAAGGATATATGGTGGCTGTTTTGAGGAAGGATATGTAGTGGGTGTATGGTACCGACGAAAGTTGCGCGGTACAAGAGAGGCTAGCAATGGTGGAAGGGTGAGAGTGCGTATAATCCATGGACTCAACATTTGTCATAAAGAACTCATATACTTTTGCAAAAATTTACGAGTCATCAAAACAAAGCAATCAACGCATGCTCCTAGGGGGGAGGTTGGTAGGAGTTAACCATTGCGCGCCCCCGACCTCCACACAAAGGTTGACACTCTACAAATACCTCATGCTCTAACTTCGTCACATAGCGGTTCACCATACGTGCATGCTACGGGAATCACTAACCTTAACACAAGAATTTCTCAATTTCATAATAACTCCACTAGCATGAATCTAATATCACTATCCTCATATCTCAAAACAATTATCAAGCATCCAACTTCTCATCGTATTCAATGCACTTAGTATGAAAGTTTTTACTACATTGATCTTGGATGTCTATCATGTGAAGACTAGTTTTATAGCCTATGCACATTACCATGCTATTTTAATAGACTCTAACAAGGATATAAGTGAAGCATGAGAGTTCATTTATTTCTAAAAAATATAATTACCACCGTGCTCTAAAAGATATAAGTGAAGCACTAGAGCAAACAACAAACTACTCCGAAAGATATAAGTGAAGATCAATGAGTAGTTGAATAATTATATAACTATGTGAAGTCTCTCTAACATTTAAGAACTTCAGATCTTGGGATTTTATTCAAACAGCAAGCAATACAAACTAAAATAAATTGACGCTCCAAGCAAAACACATATCATGTGGTGTAAAAATATAGCTCCGAGTATAGTTACCGATGGATGAAGACGAAAGAGGGGATGCCTTCACGGGGCATCCCCAAGCTTAGGCTTTTGGTTGTCCTTGAATTTTACCTTGGGGTGCCATGGGAATCCCCAAGCTCAGGCTCTTGCCACTCTTTGTTCCATAGTCCATCAAAGCAATACTCAAAACTTGAAAACTTCACAACACAAAACTTAGACAAAAATCTCGTGAGCTCCGTTAGTATAAGAAAGCAAACCACTACTCAAAGGTACTGCAATGAATTCATTCTTTGTTTATATTGGTGTTAAACCTACTGTATTCCAACTTCTCTATTGTTCATACTTCCGAATACTACTCATAGATGCATTGAAATAAGCAAACAACACACGAAAAACAGAATCTGTCAAAAACAGAACAGTCTGTAGTAATCTGCAGGTTTCGCATACTTCTGTAACTCCAAAAAAATCAAACTAAATTGGTAAACGTGAGGAATTTTTCTGTTAATCATCTGCAAAAAGAATCAACTAAATAGCACACTCCTGTAAAATCTGATGACCATTCTAGCGAGCGCTAACGATTCTGTTTTTCACAGCAAGATCACATAAACTTCACACAAGTCTTCCCAAAGGTTCTACTTGGCACAAACACTAAACAAAACACAAAACCACATCTAAACAGAAGTTAGATGCAATATTTATTCCTAAACAGAAGCAAAAATCAAAGAACAAAAATAAAGTTGGGTTGCCTCCCAACGAGCGCTATCATTTAACGCCCCTAGCCAGGCATGATGGTTTCAATGATGCTCGCATAAAAGATAAGAATTGAAACATAAGGCAATCATCATGAAGAATATGGATATCACATTTAAGTCTAGCCCACTTCCTATGCATAGGGATTTTGTGAGCAAACAACTTATGGGAACAATAATCAACTAGCATAGGGAAGCAAAACAAGCATAGCTTCAAAACTTTAAGCACGTAGAGAGGAAAGTTGATATTATTGCAATTCCTACAAGCATATGATCCTCTCTCATAATAATTTTCAGTAGCATCATGAATGAATTCAACAATATAACCAGCACATAAAGCATTATTTTCATGATCTACTTGCATAGAAATTTTACTACTCTCCAGATAAGCAAAATTCTTCTCATTCAGAATAGTGGGAGTTTCATAAGAGACTTGAATACTATAGATTGTTTCCACATTAAAAAAGTAATGTTTAGAGAAAGGGTAATCATAATCATGACAAGTTTTATCAGTATACTCATCATAAATAGGAGGCATGCTTTCATCATAATAGACTTGCATATCAAGACTTGGGAGGCTAAAAATATCATCTTCATCAAGCGTAGCATCCCCAAGCTTGGGAGAAACATTAATCGCAGCAAATAAATTCTCAAATATATCATTCTCATCAAACATAGCATCCCCAAGCTTGGGCCTTTCCATAACATAAGCATAATCAATCTCATCGTTAATAGTATGGATAGCACCGATAGTATAGCAATTATTATCATCACAATGAGTAATAGGAGCAACATCATTTGGGAGGGATACCTTTTTATCTTTGCCTCTCCGCCTTTTCTTTTTCTTCTTCACATTAGGTATGGGTTTAATCTTCTTTTTGGAGCTCCTTATAAATGAGATTGGTAGAATAGAAGGCTCCTCCTCATTACCTGATTCATCATAAGAAAGAATAGGAGGATATTGGGAAATCTCTTCCCTTTCATTAGTATTCTCTTCATCTCCTATTTGTTTTCTTGACTTTATGTAATTGACAATATAAGGATTTTCAATGCAATTCACAGCACAATACATGTAAATTTCCTCCAGATCAAAATCAAGAACTTTATCAAGGACAAATTTTGGAAGATCCTAAGTTAAATGTTTTATTTCTTCATAACCCACAAGCAAACTAAGTTCATTATGATGTGCAAGGGATATCAAGTCATCACAATTCTTGGACATGATTTGATCATGAAACAATTCACATTGGGGATTTAAATGATCATGTTCATTGCAAAGTTCACAAGGATAGCAAAGATATTTTTAATTTTCAGCACAATCATCTAGCCTCTGTAGCAACCATTTAGTTTCTAAATACTTATGCCTCTTGCAAAATCTATCTTCCCTATTTATTATGTACTTGCAAACTCTATGCACTCCAAGAAACTCAACGTGCTTATAAGAGATATTTTCATCATGACTAGTGCAATCATCATTAGTACTAAGGATATTCGAAAGATTCACACTAACAATATTGCAAGCGTGCTCATCATTCAAGTCTTTAGTGACAAGCATTCTATGCAATTCTTCTTCTAGTACTTGAGCACAATTTTCCTTCCCATCATTTTCATGAAAGATATTAAAAAGATGAAGCATATGAGGTAACCTTAATTCCATTTTTTGTAGTTTTCTTTTATAGACTAAACTAGTGATAAAACATGAAACTAAAAGATTCGATTGCAAGATCTAAAGATATACCTTCAAGCACTAACCTCCCCGGCAACGGTGCCAGAAAAGAGCTTGATGTCTACTACACAACCTTCTTCTTGTAGACGTAGTTGGGCCTCCAAGTGCAGAGGTTTGTAGGACAGTAGCAAATTTCCCTCAAGTGGATGACCCAAGGTTTATCAATCCGCGTGAGGCGTAGGATGAAGATGGTCTCTCTCAAGCAACCCTGCAACCAAATAACAAAGAGTCTCTCGTGTCCCCAACGCACCGAATACAATGGTAAATTGTATAGGTGCATTAGTTCGGCGAAGAGATGGTGATACAAGTGCAATATCGATGGTAAAATATAGGTTTTTGTTATAAGAAAATATAAAAACAACAAGGTAGCAAGTGGTAAACGTGAGCATAAACGATGATGCAATGATAGGAGACAAGGCCTAGGGTTCATACTTTCACTAGTGCAAGTTCTCTCAGCAAGGATAACAAAATTGGATCATATTACTAGCCCTCAACATGCAACAAAGAGTCACTCAAAGTCACTAATAGCGGAGAACATACAAAGAGATTATGGTAGGGTACTAAACAACCTCAAAGTTATTCTTTCTGATCGATCTATTCAAGAGTCTGTAGTAACGTTCAATCTATCATAGAGTTCGTACTAGAATAACACCTTAAGACACAAATCAATCAAAACCCTAATGTCACCTAGATACTCCATTGTCACCTCAAGTATCCGTGGGCATGATTATATGATATGCATCACACAATCTCAGAAACATCTATTCAACCAACACATAGAACTTCAAAGAGTGCCCCAAAGTTTCTACCGGAAAGTCAAGACGGAAACGTGTGCCAACCCCTATGCATAGATTCCCAAGGTCACGGGACCCGCAAGTTGATCACCAAAACATACATCAAGTAGATCACATGATATCCCATTGTCACCACAGATAAGCATGTGCAAGACATACATCAAGTGTTCTCAAATCCTTAAAGACTCAATCCGATAAGATAAGTTCAAAGGGAAAACTCAATCCTTTACAAGAGAGTACAGGGGGAGAAGCATCATAAGATCCAACTATAATAGCAAAGCTCGCGATACATCAAGATCGTGCCATCTCAAGAACACGAGAGAGAGAGAGAGAGATCCAACACATAGCTACTGATACATACCCTCAGCCCCGAGGGTGGACTACTCCCTCCTCGTCATGGAGAGCGCCGGGATGATGAAGATGGCCATCGGTGAGGCTTCCCCCCTCCGGCAGGGTGCCAGAACGGGGTCTAGATTGGTTTTCGGTGGCTACAAAGGCTTTCAGCGGCGGAACTCCCGCTCTAGGTTAATTTCTGAATGTTTCAGCATTTATAGGATTTTTGGCATAGGGCACAAGTCAGGGGGCCCTCCGGCCCGTCCACGAGATAGGAGGGCGCTCCCCCCACCCTCGCGGGCAGCCTGTGGCTCTCCTGGCCCAACTCTTTTACTTCGGGGGCTTCTTTTGGTCCAGAAAAAATCATCAAAAATTGGCACGTCAATTGGACTCCGTTTGATATTCCTTTTCTGTAAAACCCTAAAACAGGAGAACTGGCACTGGGCTCTGGGTTAATAGGTTAGTCCCAAAAATCATATAAAAGTGTATATAAAAGCCAATAATACATCCTAGAAGGATAATATAATAGCATGGAACAATCAAAAATTATAGATACGTTGGAGACGTATCAACCGCCAGTGCCCATCCAACACTACCGTTTGTCCACCTCTCGTAGTACTAGACCAGTCAGAGTCACTACAATGATCAACCTAGCCAAAGCCCATAATGACTTGTGGCTGCACAAGTAAGCTTCTTGGCATAAAGTATTCATCTGTCTCTTTGAGTCTGGGTGGAACTTTCCTCATGAGTACTGGCCTTCCCCAGATCACATCAGGTAATTCTCCATGTAAATCCCCAGGTACCTCCGACCATTCCACCCAGTAGTCTGTATTGAATTCTTGTCTCAAATCTTGAAGTCTTGAGGTCTAGAAGATGCAGGCCTTGTGTTGTCATCTTGAAGTTTTCGTCATTGACGTAGAGTCCTCCTTCTCACACCAGTCGCGAACACTCATACCAATCCCCGTCTACTATAGTGTAGCATTAAAATAAATAATGTTCCCGAGGCTTAGTAATAGGGGTATGGGTTCCTATCTCATGTTTCTACTCAACTACAAGATTCAATATAACTATTGGAGGAATTGTTGAAATGGTGACACTAAATGCAATAAAACATAGTTATAAACACATGGTCAAAGTGAACTTTCCTGGTATTAGTTGTTGAAGATTTATATCGCTCTCAGAAAACTTGATAGAACTATTTGTCGCTCTAGTAAACCCTTTGGGTGTTGGTCACATGGCGATGTGAACTATGGGTGTTATTCACATAACGATGTGAACTATCGGTATTAAATCACATGCCGACGTGAGCTAGATTATTGACTCTAGTGCAAGTGGGAGACTGAAGGAAATATGCCCTAGAGGCAATAATAAAGATGTTATTTGTATTTCCTTATATCATGATAAATGTCTTTTATTCATGCTAGAATTGTATTAACCGGAAACTTAGTACATGTGTGGATACATAGACAAAACAGTATGTCCCTAGTATGCCTCTACTAGACTAGCTCATTGATCAAAGATGGTTATGTTTACTAGCCATAGACATGAGTTGTCATTTGATCAACGGGATCACATCATTAGGAGAATGATGTGATGGACTAGACCCATCCGTTAGCATAGCACTATGATCGTTTAGTTTTACTGATATTGCTTTCTTCATGACTTATACATGTTCCTATGACTACGAGATTATGCAACTCCCGAATACCGTAGGAACACCTTGTGTGCTATCAAACGTCACAACATAACTGGGTGATCATAAAGATGCTCTACAGGTGTCTCCGAAAGTATTCGTGGTGTTGGCATAGATCAAGATTAGGATTTGTCACTCCGAAGTGTCGGAGAGGTATCTCTGGGCCCTCTCGGTAACACACATCATAATAAGTCTTGCAAGCAAAAGACTAATGAGTTAGTCACGAGATGATGTGTTACGGAACGAGTAAAGAGACTTGCTGGTAACGAGATTGAACTAGGTATAGAGATACCGACGATCGAATCTCGGGCAAGTAACGTACCGATGACAAAAGGAACAACGTATGTTGTTATGCGGTTTGACCGATAAAGATCTTCGTAGAATATGTAGGAGCCAATATGAGCATCCAGGTTCCGCTATTGGTTATTGACCGGAGATGAGTATCGGTCATGTCTACATAGTTCTCGAACCCGTAGGGTCTGCACGCTTAACGTTTGATGACGATCGGTATTATGAGTTTATGAGTTTTGATGTACCGAAGGTAGTTCGGAGTCCCGGATGAGATCACGGACATGACGAGGAGTCTCAGAATGTCCGAGACATAAAGATTGATATATTGGCCGACTATATTCGGACACCGGAAGTGTTCTGGAAAGTTTCAGAATTTATCGGAGTGCCGGGGGGGTTACCGGAACCCCCCGGGGGAATGGTGGGCCCTGGTGGGCCATAGGGGAGAGAGAGGGCAGCAGCCAGGAGGTGCCGCGCCCCCTCCCTAGGAGGAGTCCAAATAGGACAAGGGGAGGGGGCGCGGCCCCTCTTTCCCTCTCCCTCTCCCTCTCTTTCCTTCCCCCTTCTTCCTTCTTTGGTAGTTCCTACTAGGAATAGGATTGCAATCCTATTCCTAGTAGGATTGCAGCCCTAGCCGCACCATAGAGGGCCGGCCGGCCTCCCCCCCCTTGCTCCTTTATATACGGGGACAGGGGGCACCCAAAGACACACAAGTTGAATTGTTCCAGCCGTGTGCGGTGCCCCCCTCCACAGAAACACACCTCGGTCATACCGTCGCAGTGCTTAGGCGAAGCCCTGCGCCGGTAGATACATCATATCCGTCACCACGCCGTCGTGCTGACGAAACTCTCCCGTGAAGCTCAACTGGATCAAGAGCTCGTGGGACTTCATCAATCTGAATGTGTGCTGAACGCGGAGGTGCCGTACGTTCGGTGCTTGATCGGTTGAATCGCGAAGAAGTTCGACTACATCATCCGCGTCACTTGACGCTTCCGGTTCTGGTCTATGAGGGTACGTAGACACACTCTTCCCTCTCGTTGCTATGCATCTGGTAGATAGATCTTGCGTGATCGTAGGAAAATTTTAAAATACTACGTTCCCCAACAGTGGCATCATGAGCCAAGTCTATGCGTCGATGATATGCACGAGTAGAACACAATGAGTTGTGGGCGATACTAGTCATACTGCTTACCAGCATGTCATACTTTGCTTCGGTGGTATTGTGAGATGAAGTGGCCCGGACCGACATTACGCGTACGCTTACGCGAGACTGGTTTCACTGTTACGAGCACTCGTTGCTTAAAGGTGACTGGCGGGTGTCTGTCTCTTTCACTTTAGCTGAATCAAGTGTGGCTACGCCCGGTCCTTGTGAAGGTTAAAACAACACATACTTGACGAAACAACGTTGTGGTTTTTGTATGCGTAGGTAAGAACGGTTCTTGCTAAGCCCGTAGCAGCCACGTAAAACTTGCAACAACAAAGTAGAGGACGTCTAACTTGTTTTTGCAGGGTATGTTGTGATGTGATATGGTCAAGACATGATGAGTTATAAGGTTTTGTATGAGATGATCATGTTTTGTAATGTTATCGGCAACTGGCAGGAGCCATATGGTTGTCGCTTTATTGTATGAAATGCAATCGCGATGTAATTACTTTACTTTATCACTAAGCGGTAGCGATAGTCGTAGAAGCAATAGTTGGCGAGACGACAACGATGCTACGATGGAGATCAAGGTGTCGCGCCGGTGACGAAGGTGATCATGACGGTGCTTTGGAGATGGAGATCAAAAGCACAAGATGATGATGGCCATATCATGTCACATATTTTGATTGCATGTGATGTTTATCTTATTATACTTCTTATTTTGCTTAGAATGACAGTAGCATTATAAGATGATCCCTTACTAAATTTCAAGGTATAAGTGTTCTCCCTGAGTATGCACCATTGCGAAAGTTCGTCATGCCGAGACACCACGTGATGATCGGGTGTGATAAGCTCTACGTTCAAATACAACGGGTGTAAGCCAGTTTTGCACACGCAGAATACTCGGGTTAAACTTGACGAGCCTAGCATATGCAGATATGGCCTCGGAACACTGGAGACCGAAAGGTCGAGCGTGAATCATATACTAGATATGATCAACATAAGATGTTCACCATTGATACTACTCCATCTCACGTGATGATCGGACATGGTTTAGTTGATTTGGATCACGTGATCATTTAGATGACAAGAGGGATGTCTATCTAAGTAGGAGTTCTTTAATTAATATGATGAAATTGAACTTTAATTTATCATGAACTTAGTCCTCGTAGTATTAGCATATCTATGTTGTAGATCAATAGCTCATGATGTTGCTCCCCGTTTATTTTTTATATGTTCCTAGAGAAAACTAAGTTGAAAGATGTTAGTAGCAATGATGCGGAATTGTTCCGTGATCTGAGGATTATCCTCATTACAGCACAGAGAATTATGTCCTTGATGCACCGCTAGGTGACAGACCTATTGCAGAAGCAGATGTAGACGTTATGAACGTTTTGACAAAAGCTCGGTATGATGACTACTTGATAGTTTAAATGCACCATGCTTTACGGCTTAGAACCGGGACTTCAAAAACGTTTTGAACGCCACGGAGCATATAAGATGTTCCAAGAGTTGAAATTAGTATTTCATACTCATGCCCGTGTCGAGAGGTATAAGACTTCTCACAATACTTTGCCTACAAGATGGAGGAGAATAGCTCAACCAGTGAGCATGTGCTCAGATTGTCTGGGTACTACAATTACTTGAATCAAGTGGGAGTTAATCTTCCAGATAAGATAGTAATTGATAAAGTTCTCTAGTCACTATCACCAAGTTAGTAGAACTTCGTGATGAACTATAATATGCAAGGGATGACGAAAGGAATTCCCGAGCTCTTCGCGATGCTGAAGTCGGCGAAGGTAGAAATCATGAAAAAACATCAAGTGTTGATGGTTAACAAGACCACTTGTTTCAAGTAAAGGGCAAAGGGATAGAAGGGGAACTTCAAGAAGAATGACAAGCAAGTTGTCACTCCCGTGAAGAAACCCAAAGCTAAAACTCAAGCCTGAAACTAAGTGCTTCTACTGCAAAGGAAATGGTCATTGGAAGTGGAACTGCCCTAGATACTTGGCGGATAAGAAGGATGGCAAAGTGAACAAAGGTATATTTTGATATACAGATTATTGATGTGTACTTTACTAGTGTTCATAGCAACCCCTAAGTATTTGATACCGGTTCAGTTGCTAAAATTAGTAACTCGAAACGAGAATTGCAGAATGAACAGAGACTAGTTAAAGGTGAAGTGACGATGTGTGTTGGAAGTGGTTCCAAGATTGATATGATCATCATCGCACACTCCCTATACTTTCGAGATTAGTGTAAAACCTAAATAAATGTTATTTGGCATTTGCGTTGAGCATGAATATAATTTGATCATATTTGTTGCAATACGGTTATTCATTTAAAGTCATAGAATAATTGTTGTTCTGTTTACATGAATAAAACCTTCGATGGTCATACACCCAATGAAAATAGTTTGTTGGATCTCGATCGTGGTGATACACATATTCATAATATTGAAGCCAAAAGATTCAAGGTTAATAATGATAGTGCAACTTATTTGTGGCACTGCCGTTTAGGTCATAATGGTGTAAAGCGCATGAAGAAACTCCATAGTGATGGACTTTTGGAATCACTTGATTATGAATCACTTGGTGCTTGCGAACCATGCCTCATGGGCAAGATGACTAAAACTCCGTTCTCCGGAACAATGGAGCGAGCAACAGATTTGTTGGAGATCATACATACAGATGTATGTGGACCAATGAGTGTTGAAGCTCGCGGCGGGTATCGTTATTTTCTGACCTTCACTGATGATTTGAGCAGATATGGGTATGTCTACTTAATGAAGCACAAGTCTGAAACATTTGAAAAGTTCAAAGAATTTCAGAGTGAAGTGGAGAATCATCGTAACAAGAAAATAAGAGTTTCTACGATATGATCGTAGAGGTAAAATATTTGAGTTAGCGAGTTTGGCCTTTAGTAAAAACAATGTGAAATAGTTTCACTACTCACGCCACCTGGAACACCACAGTGTAATGGTGTGTCCGAACGTCATAACCGTACTTTATTAGATATGGTGCGATCGATGATGTCTCTTACCGATCTACCAGTATCGCTTTTGGGGTTATGCATTAGAGACAACTACATTCACGTTAAATAGGGCACCATCTAAATCTGTGGAGATGACACCGTATGAACTGTGGTTTGACGAGAAACCTAAGCTGTCATTTCTTTAAGTTTGGGACTATGATGCTTATGTGAAAAAGTTTCAACATGATAAGCTCAAACCCAAATCGGAGAAGTAAATCTTCATAGGATACCCAAAAGAAACTGTTGGGTACACCTTCTATCACAGATCCGAAGGCAAGGTCTTTGTTGCTAAGAGTGGATCCTTTCTAAGAAGGAGTTTCTCTCGAAAGAAGTGAGTGGGAGGAAAGTAGAACTTGATGAGGTAATTGTACCTTCTCCCGAATTGGAATGTAGTACATCATAGAAAATTGTTCCAGTGATTCCTACACCAATCAGTGAGGAAGTTAATGATGATGATCATGAAACTTCGGATCAAGTTTCTGCTGAACGTCGTAGATCAACCAGAGTACGTTCTGCACCAGAGTGGTACGGCAACCCAGTTTTGGAAATCATGTTACTAGACCATGATGAACTTACGAACTATGAGGAAGCGATGATGAGCCCAGATTCCGCAAAATGGCTTGAGGCCATGAAATCTGAGATGGGATCCATGTATGAGAACAAAGTGTGGACTTTGGTTGACTTGCTCGATGATCGGCAAGCCATCGAAAATAAATGGATCTTCAAGAGGAAGACTGACGCTGACGGTAATGTTACTGTTTACAAAGCTCGACTTGTTGCGAAAGGGTTTCGACAAGTTCAAGGAGTTGACTACGATGAGACTTTCTCACCTATAGCGATGCTCAAGTCTGTCCGAATCATGTTAGCAATTGCCGCATTTTATGATTATGAAATCTGGCAAATGGATGTCAAAACTGCATTCCTGAATGGATATCTCAAAGAAGAGTTGTATATGATGCAACCAAAAGGTTTTGTCGATCCAAAAGGTGCTAACAAAGTGTGCAAACTCCAGCGATCCATCTATGGACTGGTGCAAGCATCTCGGAGTTGGAATATACGCTTTGATGAGGTGATCAAAGCATATGGTTTTATACAGACTTTTGGAGAAGCCTGTATTTACAAGAAAGTGAGTGGGAGCTCTGTAGCATTTCTAATATTATATGTGGATGACATATTATTGATTGGAAATGATATAGAATTTCTGGATAGCATAAAAGGATACTTGAATAAGAGTTTTTTCAATGAAAGACCTCGGTGAAGCTGCTTACATATTAGGCATCAAAATCTATAGAGATAGATCAAGACACTTAATAGGACTTTCACAAAGCACATACCTTGATAAGATTTTGAAGAAGTTCAAAATGGATCAGTCAAAGAAAGGGTTCTTGCTTGTATTACAAGGTATGAAGTTGAGTAAGACTCAAAGCCAGACCACGGCAGAAAAATATAGAGAGAATGAAAGTCATTCCCTATGCCTCAGCCATAGGTTCTATAAAGTATGCCATGCTGTGTACCAAACATGTTGTGTACCTTGCCATGAGTTTGTCAAGGGGGTACAATAGTGATCCAGGAGTAGATCACTGTACAGCGGTCAAAATTATCCTTAGTAACTGGATGACTAAGGAAATGTTTCTCGATTATGGAGGTGATAAAGAGTTCGTCGTAAAGGGTTACGCCGATGCAAGCTTTGACACTATATCCAGATGACTCTAAGTATCAATCTGGATGCGTATTGAAAGTGGGAGCAATTAGCTAGAGTAGCTCTATGCAGAGCATTGTAGACATAGAAATTTGCGAAATACATACGGATCTGAATGTGACAGACCCGTTGACTAAACTTCTCTCACAAGCAAAACATGATCACACCTTATTACTCTTGGGTATTAATCACATAGCGATGTGAACTAGATTATTGACTCTAGTAAACCCTTTGGGTGTTGGTCACATGGCGATGTGAACTATGGGTGTTATTCACATAACGATGTGAACTATCGGTATTAAATCACATGCCGACGTGAGCTAGATTATTGACTCTAGTGCAAGTGGGAGACTAAAGGAAATATGCCCTAGAGGCAATAATAAAGATGTTATTTGTATTTCCTTATATCATGATAAATGTCATTTATTCATGCTAGAATTGTATTAACCGGAAACTTAGTACATGTGTGGATACATAGACAAAACAGTATGTCCCTAGTATGCCTCTACTAGACTAGCTCATTGATCAAAGATGGTTATGTTTCCTAGCCATAGACATGAGTTGTCATTTGATCAACGGGATCACATCATTAGGAGAATGATGTGATGGACTAGACCCATCTGTTAGCATAGCACTATGATCGTTTAGTTTTACTGCTATTGCTTTCTTCATGACTTATACATGTTCCTATGACTACGAGATTATGCAACTCCCGAATACCGTAGGAACACCTTGTGTGCTATCAAACGTCACAACATAACTGGGTGATCATAAAGATGCTCTACTGGTGTCTCCGAAAGTATTCGTGGTGTTGGCATAGATCAAGATTAGGATTTGTCACTCCGAAGTGTCGGAGAGGTATCTCTGGGCCCTCTCGGTAACACACATCATAATAAGCCTTGCAAGCAAAAGACTAATGAGTTAGTCATGAGATGATGTGTTACGGAACAAATAAAGAGACTTGCCGGTAACGAGATTGAACTAGGTATAGAGATACCGACGATCGAATCTCGGGCAAGTAACATACCGATGACAAAAGGAACAACGTATGTTGTTATGCGGTTTGACCGATAAAGATCTTCGTAGAATATGTAGGAGCCAATATGAGCATCCAGGTTCCGCTATTGGTTATTGACCGGAGATGAGTCTCGGTCATGTCTACATAGTTCTCGAACCCGTAGGGTCCGCACGCTTAACGTTTGATGACGATCGGTATTATGAGTTTATGAGTTTTGATGTACCGAAGGTAGTTCGGAGTCCCAGATGAGATCACGGACATGACGAGGAGTCTCAGAATGTTCGAGACATAAAGATTGATATATTGGCCGACTATATTCGGACACCGGAAGTGTTCTGGAAAGTTTCGGAATTTATCGGAGTGCCGGGGGGGTTACTAGAACCCCCCGGGGGAATGGTGGGCCCTGGTGGGCCATAGGGGAGAGAGAGGGCAGCAGCCAGGAGGTGGCGCGCCCCCTCCCTAGGAGGAGTCCGAATAGGACAAGGGGAGGGGGCGCGGCCCCTCTTTCCCTCTCCCTCTCCCTCTCTTTCCTTCCCCCTTCTTCCTTCTTTGGTAGTTCCTACTAGGAATAGGATTGCAATCCTATTCCTAGTAGGATTGCAGCCCTAGCCGCACCATAGAGGGCCGGCCGGCCTCCCCCCTTGCTCCTTTATATACGGGGGCAGGGGGCACCCAAAGACACACAAGTTGAATTGTTCCAGCCGTGTGCGGTGCCCCCCTCCACAGAAACACACCTCGGTCATACCGTCGCAGTGCTTAGGCGAAGCCCTGCGCCGGTAGATACATCATATCCGTCACCACGCCGTCGTGCTGACGAAACTCTCCCGTGAAGCTCAACTGGATCAAGAGCTCGTGGGACGTCATCAAGCTGAACGTGTGCTGAACGCGGAGGTGTCGTACGTTCGGTGCTTGATCGGTTGAATCAGGAAGAAGTTCGACTAAATCAACCGCGTCACTTGACGCTTCCGCTTCCGGTCTACGAGGGTACGTAGACACACTCTTCCCTCTCGTTGCTATGCATCTGGTAGATAGATCTTGCGTGATCGTAGGAAAATTTTAAAATACTACGTTCCCCAACAATCACATCTAGCAAGCATGTCTAGCAATCAAAATACCGATCAATAAGGAAAACACTAATGAAATCAAATAGAACCAAATAAAAATAAAATTTCGAAGAAAACTACAACAAAACTATAGAGTTTACCTACAAATAAAACTACAGAGCTTACCTACAAACAACACAAAATAGTTTTTTTCTTGTAAAACTTAACATCAAGGAAAACACTAGACTAATAAACTAACACAAAAGAAACTAGTAAAACAACAAATCTAAAATAAATAAATTAACTGGTGTTTTTACCAGCAAAAAGAAACACTTAAAAGCTAATTATAAAACCTAAGTTATTAACTAGACAAGTTTTAGCACTAATTTAACTAAAATAACTTTATTTAATAATAAAACATTGTTTTTATTAATTAATAGAAGGTTTAATAAAAAATAAACTAAGTGACAAAAAGATCTACCTTGAAATAAAAAACAATTCTTTCTACCTCTAAAAACTAGCATAAAAGGTTGTGCTTGTAAACTCAAAGTTAAACAGATCTTAATTACACTAAAATTATTTTTAGTAATTAACTAGTTAAATAAAATTACTATAAAACAGGAGCAAAAAGAATCAAATTAAAACTATTTTTATTTAAAAGATATTAGCTAATTTGTGACTTGAACAAATTTATCAAATTCAATTTAAACAATTTAAATTTGAACAAGTTTGAATCTTCATAGACTACACATAAATTGGAATCTAATGCAAAAAAAGAATCAAATAAAACAATTAAAAGCATAAAATTTATATAAGAAATAAAATGAGAAAACAATATGTAAACAAAACAGAAACTAAAAAAATAAAATCTTTTCAGATCGGGCTGGGGCTATATGGTAGTGCCTGATTAGCCTAGGGTGTTAGCGCAAGGGAGCAAACGAGCGGGAAGCCGAATCTTAATAGCATCACATCGGTCGGCTAAGTAAATAAAAAATGGTCGGTTCACCTAAAATAAACCGAAACGGTACGTGGGATCTAATCTAACGTGTCTGTTTTAGATCGTATGGTGGAGAGTTGTTTAGTGGGCTTACAGTGGTGGAGAACTCCGGCGATGATGGCAATTTCGGTGGTAGGGGAGGACGGTGCGCTGGTGGTCCTCCGACAACGGCGAGGGCTCCAGAAGACGTGGACGACAGCGGCGAGTCGAAGGGTGGTGGTGGCAAGGGTCGGGGAAGGCTAGGGGAGGCGGGGCAAGCTCTGGCATGGTGACAGCAGGGGCGAGCTCCGGTGAGCTATCGCGGTGAGGTAAGGGCGTCGAGAGAGGGCCAGGTGTGGAATCGGGGAGGAGAGCAGGGGCTTTATAGGGGGGTAGACTTGGGGCAGGCGGTGCACTTGAAAGGCAAAAAAATCAGGGCCGCAGCGGCGAGCTTCGGCGAAAGGAAGAGATCAGGGGCGATGCAGTAGGTAAGCAGCGGGTGATTCGATCAGGCAGTGGGAACCACACGTTAGCGGCAGAGAAAAGAAGGAAACGGATTGGGCAGCCGATTTTGGAGAGATTCGGGTGAGGGAGCTGCGTGCGAGGAGAGTTGGGCCGACCTCGCATTGTAGGTCAAGTGGGCTTCGACCTTTTTTCATTTCTTATAATAAAACATAGACAAGAAAAGAAATTAAACAAATAGAATGGAAATATTATATAGGCGTATTATATATCAAAATCTTCAGAATTTTGCAAAGAAAAAGTTGAGCTGATTTCTAAGGCCAAAAAAAATCTCAAAATTCAAAGGGTGCTGCTGTTGCAATAAATACGACTAAAAACATTTTTTTAATATCAAAATGATTTCATATTTATTTTCTCCTAATTTTTCATTGAAGGTAATCATGTTACCCATTTCCCTATATTTATTTTTTAGGAGAACATGAATTTGAATAAAAGCCTAAATGGGTTTGAATTTGAATTTCAAACCATTTGCAAATCCTTTTTCTATTTTTCCTTGATCAAATATATTTCAAATGTCTCTGAATTTATGAAGGGTCACATTCCTTCTCTCTTTTGAATAAGTTTCAAAGAATTTGAAAATTGAAAATCAACTTTAACTAATGTGAAAAGGAAATTTCAAAAAGACTTAAAGCGACTTTCAAATTATTATTTTAAACTTCCAACTCATCTTCCTTATAATTTGAAGAAGTCATTTTATCTTCTCTCATGAAAATCATTGAGTTGCATAAAGTTTCTGGATTTGACATATTTTCAAATGGAATTTAGATCTTTTCAAAAACCCTTTTCATTTATGTGATGGAAGAAATCATGTCACCTTCACTCTAGGGTTTGTGTTTGAAATGAATTTTGACTCCATGGAGATCAAAATGCAAAGATGAAAGCTTGGGAAAGTCATTTTATTCCCTCTCATTCAACTTTCAAAAAGTTTTAAATTTCGCACAATTTCACACAAACAATCATAATCACTTATTTAATATAACATTTCAAAATTTAGAATTTTGGGATGTTATAGTAACTACGTTTTGCATTGTCATGAAAGCATCAACTATGTCATATTCACTTACTTTCATGAACACATCTAGGTCAATAAATGTTACCATGCGATCATCACCCATACTAGTTCTCAACTTACTTTTCACTGGATTCATTGTTGAAAATACTCTTTCAACACTCGTCGTCGCCGATGGTAAATTCAATATCAATTTGATGAGTAAGTAGACCAAAGCATAAATAACATGCTTCTTCGTTGGAACAAGCATAATAGGGAGCTCACCAATATTACTTGCATTTCTATACCTATCATCTTGTCTCATATCATCAATAAAATTAGCAAGTTGAAATTCTAGCCTTATCAAATATGTGCTTGATATGTCCATGGGATAGAATTCGACAAGTCTCATTACCATAAGTTCATCATAAAAAGGAAATGAATTGAGGGGATTCAAAGTCGACAAGCAAATAAGCAACTCCGTATTAACCTCATCAAACCGATTGTCAAGCTCTTGAATGGTTTGATCACTGACAACAAGATATACTTCTCTTCTATAACGATCATCATTTGTTTGTACTTTGTAATACCAACATGATCTTTAAGTATCCTCCCACAAAGGAATTTGAATGTCATGTTTCTTGCAAAATAAGGTTAGCTTTGCAAGAAAATCTACGCAATCATGAGACCTCATGTGTTGCATTCTACTCTTTGCCAAACTAACGAGTGTCATTGCATTAATAATATCTTGATCTCTCTTCTGCAAAAATTTGGACAACTCATTTCTGTAGCGAAGAATAACAAGCATCAAGTTTAGATTGAAAACAAAGTCAAGTGATTCAAAGGCTTGAGAAACTCCACGTATTCTTGCCCACTCACCTTTTTGTGAAGGATCTTTTACAATAGCATCAAGTCCTTCAAGTATTGTGCAATACATGCTAACAATGTGCACAATGGTTTTAAAATGAGAACCCCTACAAGTATCACATGGTCTACCTAGTCACATCTCTTGATTTAGCCCACTTCCACTTTCAATCTCACCTATATCAAGTGCTTCCAAACCTTTTGAGCTCTAACATCTCGAAGCATGTCATGGCGCTTACAAGAAACTCCAATAACATTGAGCGAGTAAGAAACATGATCAAAGAACCACAAAGATGGTTCATTTTCCTTTGCCACGGCTATAAGAACCAATTGAAGTTGATGTGCAAAACAATGGATGTAATAGGCAGAGGGTGACTATTCATGATCAATGTTTTCAACCCTTTAATCTCTCTTTTCATGTTGCTAGCCCCATCATATCCTTGCCCATGTGTTTGACAAGGAGTCAAATGATGATCTTTAAGCAAAGTTTGAATTGCACCCTTAAGTGACAATGAAGTTGTATTGGCAACATGAACAACTCCAAGGAACCTCTCACATCATCCTCTCGATTTGTCGACAAATTGTATGCAGATAGCAAATTGTTCCTTGTAAGATGCAGCACTAGACTCATCAGCTAGGATTGCATAGTGGTCATCACCAACATCTCCAATAATTATTTTAGTTGTTTGCGCCGCATGATACGTCTCCAGCGTATCTATAATTTTTGATTGTTACATGCTATTATATTATCTGTTTTGGATGTTTTATATGCATTATTATGCTATTTTATATTATTTTTGGGACTAGCCTATTAACCTAGAGCCTAGTGCCAGTTTCTGTTTTTTCCTTGTTTTTGAGTTTCGCAAAAAAGGAATATCAAACGGAGTCCAAACGGAACGAAACTTTACGAGGATTTTTATTCGACCAGAAGACATCCACACGACTTGGAGTACACGCCAGGGGAGTATCGAGGCGGCCACAAGGGTGGAGGGCGCGCCCTGTGGGGTAGGGCGTGCTCCCCTACCTTGTGGCCCCCTTGAGCGTCGCCTGACCTAATTCTTCCGCCTATATATTCTCAAATATTCCAGAGTCATCAGAACATCCATCAAAACCACTTTTCTGCCGCCGTAACCTTCGGTTTCCGTGAGATCCCATCTCGAGGCCTTTTCTGGTAATCTACCAGAGGGGGATTCGACCACAGAGGGCATCTACATCAACCCTATTGCCCTACCGATGAAGTGTGAATAGTTTACCATAGACCTACGGATCCATAGCTAGTAGCTAGATGGCTTCTTCTCTCAATTTGATTTTCAATACCATGTTCTCCTCGATGTTCTTAGAGATCTATTTGATGTAATCTTCTTTTGCGGTGTGTTTGTCGAGATCCGATGAATTGTGGACTTATGATCAGATTATCTATGAATATTATTTGAGTCTCTTCTGAATTCTTATAAGCATGATTTGATATATTAGTAATTATCTTTGAACTATCGGTTTGGTTTGGCCAACTAGATTGGTTTTTCTTGCAATGGGAGAAGTGCTTTGCTATGGGTTCAATCTTGCAGTGCTCAATCCTAGTGACAGTAGGGGACAGAACACGTATTGTATTGTTTCCATCAAGGATAACAAGATGGGGTTTTCATCATATTGCTTGAGTTAATTCCGCTACATCATGTCATCTTACTTAAAGCGTTACACTATTCTTATGAACTTAATACTCTAGATGCAGAATCATTTCGATCTATGTGTGGAACAATTGTAGTAGATGCAGGCAGGAGTCGTTCTACTTGAAACAGACGTGATGCGTATATTCATGATCATTGCCTTAGATATCATCATAACTTTGCGCCTTTCTGTCAATTGCTTGGCAGTAATTTGTTCACCCACCGTAATATTTGCTATCATGAGAGAAGCCTCTAGTGAAACCTATGGCCCCCGGGTCTATTTTACATATTTTAATTTTAGTTCACTATTTTGCAATCTTTTACTTTCCAATCTATAAACCAAAAACCCAAAAATGTTTACTTTACAAGTTATCTATCTCTATCAGATCTCAGTTTTGCAAATAACCGTGAAGGGATTAACAACCCATTTTTGCGTTGGGTGCAAGTTGTTTGATTGTTTGTGCAGGTATTTGGTGATTTGTGCGTAATATCCTACTGGATTGATACATTGGTTCTCAAACTAAGGGAAATACTTACTCTACTTTGTTGCATCACCCTTTCCTCTTCAAGGGAAAAACCAACACAAGCTCAAGAGGTAGCAGGAAGAACTTCTGGCGTCGTTGCCGAGGAGATCTACGCCAAGTCAAGATACACCAAGTACCCTTCATTAAACTCTCATCTCTCGAACTTACACTATTTGCCATTCGCCTCTCGTTTTCCTCTCCCCCACTTCTAAAACGATTTTCGAAAAGATTTGCCTTTTCTTTGCCCTTCTTCCGTTCATCTTGTTCGCTTGCTTTTTGTGTGCTTGTGTGTCGGATTGCTTGCTTTGTCACGATGGCTCAAGAAAATACTAAATTATGTGACTTTTCCAACACCAATAATAATGATTTTATTAGTACTCCGATTTATCCCGCTACTAATGCAGAATCTTGTGAAATCAATGCTGTTTTATTGAATCTAGTCATGAAATATCAATTTTCTGGCCTTCCTAGTGAAGATTCCGCTTCCCATCAGAATAATTTTGTTGATTTGTGTGATATGCAACAGAAAAGGGATATAGATAGTGATCTTGTTAAATTAAAGCTCTTTCCATTCTCACTACAAGATCGGGCCAAAACTTGGTTTTCATCTTTGCCTAAAAATAGTATCGATTCATGGAATAAGTGCAAATATTATTTTATTGCCAAGTATTTTCCTCCCACTAAGATCATCTCCCTTAGGAACGATATTATGAATTTTAAACAACTTGATCATGAGCATGTCGCACAATCTTGGGAGAGGATGAAACTTATGATAAGAAATTGTCCTATGCATGGCTTGAATTTATGGATGATTTGTTGGGGAACGTAGTATTTCAAAAAAAAAATCCTACGATCACGCAAGATCTATCTAGGAGAAGCATAGCAACGAGCGGGGAGAGTGTGTCCACGTACCCTCATAGACCGAAAGCGGAAGCGTTTAGTAACGCGGTTGATGTAGTCGAACGTCTTCACGATCCAACTGATCCAAGTACCAAACTGTCGGTGTACTAAGGTAGGGGTACCTCAGTACCCCAACTTGTGCACGGGCAGTTGCAGCTTCCCGCGGCAAGGTTTACTGCTGGCTCGCCGGAGACCTTCCTGCTCCTTATCTAACCATTCAAAAACAAAGTATACAAGACAGAAGACCAAGACCCCGGCAAGAGGAGCTTGCCGGGAAGGCCGTCCCAGGCTCAAGATTGCTTAACTAGCACGAGGCCCTGGCAAGAGGAGCTTGTCAGGACGAACAGAAGATTTTATCTTAGAAGACCCAGCAAGGGCTCGGGGAGCGGCAAGCTCCGGGCCCGGCAAGGTCGAGATCCCCGGCAAGGTGCTTGCCGGGGGAGGTGCGCTGTGTGCCCGCGCTCCAGCTCATCGGCCCACGCGTCGCCCTGGGGCCACTCCAGGGACGCGTGGCGGATGGCTGTGCAGCCTGGGGGACACGGTGGCACTCCACGGCAGTGGATCCATCGCCGTGGCAGACGGAGACGCAACGGCGGGAGCTTTTGGGGTCGACGGCGACGGGCATTAAATGCCCTTGTCCCCCACTGTCAAAGTAGGTATAAACCACTGTTCTGCACTGTAGCTCCACTGTTCCCGCACTGTTCCAACTACCACATCTTTTACATTTTTACCCCTTTCTCCTACGTTGACACCTGTCGGTGACCCCTTGCACTATAAAAGGAGGCCCATGCACAACGTGGAGGGGGTTCGAAACCTAGATTACTCTCACGCTCGTGTAGCTGCTTCTTCAAGCTCCGAGCGCCCAAACTCAATACACAACCAAGCAGGAGTAGGGTTTTACGCATCCGTGCGGCCCGAACCTGGGTAAAACTGCCCGCGCGTCCGCCTCGATCTGCTCTTCGTGCTCCCTCCGCCCTCGTACCGCACAGACAAGGGGCTCCGGTCCCATAGGTGTTCGTGGTGGACAGTTTCCCCCGACATCTTTGGCGCGCCAGGTAGGGGGCGTCGAGGTTGTGCGAACCTGATCCGGCGTTCGCGCGGGCGCAATCTTCATCAACCTCTCCAGCTTCATCAGCAACTTCATCAGCGACAACTCCATGGCCCCGAAGAAGAAGCCTTCGGAGGTCGGAGGCCCGTCCGCGTCTCACCCGCCGCCACCAGAGCCAACGGTGGGCGGGGGAGACGCCGTCGGAAGGGTGGTTGCCGGCGAGGACACTCACGGTGCCACCAGATCCAAGAACAGGACGGACGACCGGACCTCGGTCTCCGTGGACGCGCCACGTCCATCGCAACATACGACGACCCCGCAGCGCCATACCACGGGAGGTGGTATCCGCTTGCTGGGACAAGGCCATACCGGAGGTTCGCGGGACGCCCCGGACCCCCGTCCGGGCACAAGCAAAGCGAAGGCGCCGGCGCGGGACCCCGCTCCTTCTAACATCGTTAGAAGTCCGAGCGTATCCCGCTCCTCGCACCGCTCACCCGCGTTCCCCACTACTCCGGCAGAAGCGCTCGCAAGGGCGCAGCTGCTCCTCGATTTTCCTCCAGCGGCCGACAAGGCCGAGGAATGGAGGGCCACTATCCGGAGCCTGATAGACTTCGCCAACAACGACTCTCCGCAGCAGCCGTCGGCCTCGCGGCCGCGGCAGGCCGAGAAGACGAAGGCTATCGGCGACAAGACTGCCGGGGGTGCGACAAGCGTGCACTCCCCGCCGCAGAAGCAGAAGACGCCGCCCCGCCGGAACAACCCCGACGACGGCTCCACAGCCTCGTCGGACCCGCGGGCCCGTCGGGACCAGCGTCAGGTCCTCGACGACCGGCGAGATGAAGACGCTCGGACCACGATCGAGCGCCGCCGAGAAGCTCGGCGACAATCCGACAAGAGGGCTGGGAACACTGTCGACGCACCCGCGCCCGGTGAACCAGGCGACTTGCCGTACGCGGCAGGCTGCCCTGCGTTCACCCGCGAGCTGCGGCGCGTCCAGTGGCCCAGCATGAAGAACTTTAAGCCCGACGTACCGGAGAAGTACGACGGCAAGACGCACCCCTCGGAGTTTCTCAGCGTCTACACCATAGCAGTGCAAGCTGCCGGGGGGCGCGACGAGAAGATCCTAGCCAACTACTTCCCGCTCGTGCTGAAGCCAAACGTCCGTTCGTGGCTCATGCACTTGCCGGAAGGCTCTATCTCTTCTTGGGCCGACCTCTGCCATCAGTTTGTTGGCGCCTTCACCGGCGGCCACAAACCCCATGGCCAGGAGAGCGATCTCCACATTTTGGCCCAGAAGGAAGGCGAACCCCTGCGCAAGTATATCCAACGCTTCAGCCGGGTACAGCACAACATCCCCGACGTTCACCCTGCTGCGGTTATCAGCGCGTTCCATCAGAACGTGCGTAACCGCCGCATGCGTGAGGAGATGGCGATGACCAAGATCAGGGACGTCAGCGAGCTCTACGCTCTTGCCGACAAGTGCGCCCGTGCAGAAGAGGGGAGGAAACTCCCCGGGGAGGATGCTGGCGCAGGGGGAAGCGACAGCGACGACGCCGCCCCGGCAAAGAAGAGCCGGCGGCGGAACAACAGGAAGAAGGGCAAGAAGGAAGTGCTTGCCGTCGAGAAGTCCGGCAAGGAGGCCCCCGCCAAGCAAGCGCAGGCTGGCGGCTCCGGCAAGGAGCCTGCCCCTGCGGCGGCGGCCGACAAGCCGGGTAGCTCCGACAAGCAATACTGCAAGATTCACCGCACCAAGGGTCACGACCTCTCTAACTGCAAGCGCGTCGAGTACCTCGTCGAGCAGCAAAAAGCTGAGTACGAGAGGCGCGACAAGGAGAAGGCCCAAGGTGGCGGGGAAGAGCCCAGCAAGAAGCGGCCATTCAATGGCCGGGGAGGACGCCGCGGCAAGGCCAAGCAGCGCCAAGGAGATCGACCTCCCCGGGGCCGCGACAACGACGAAGACGACGATGAAGACATGGAGGACGACGAGAACAGCGAGCAGGAGTTCCAGAAGGCCACGGAGGTCCTGTGCGTCGACGGTGGCGCCTCCCTGCACACCTCCCACCGCCAGCTGAAACAGTGGGTGCGTGAGGTGAATGCAGCGGAGCCGCCCGTGGAGTCGCGCAGGCTCCTCAAATGGTCCAGCACGCCCATCATTTTTGACCTTGAGGATCACCCTGACCGCACCACGGCGGTCGGGCACTTGCCGATGCTGGTTTCCCCCACCATCCGCAACCTCAAGGTCACCAAAATGTTGGTTGACGGCGGGGCCGGGCTGAACTTGATCTCCTCTGCTGTGATCAAGAAACTCCAGATTCAAGACGGCGAGCTCGAAGAGACCGGTTCATTCCAAGGAATCAACCCGGGAAGGAGCAAGCCCAAGGGAAAGATTACTCTGCCGGTGACCTTTGGCGGGGAGCTCAACTTCAGGACTGAGCGCATCACCTTTGACGTTGCTGATATTCCATTGCCCTACAATGGAATACTCGGCCATCCCGCCCTCGCCAAGTTCATGGCAGCTTCCCACTATGCCTACAACGTGCTGAAGATGCCGGGGCCGATAAGCGTCATCACTGTCCACAGCGACAAGAAAGATGCGCTTATTTGCGCCGACAAGATCTACCGGGATGCGGCAGCTGCGGCCGAGAAGGATACTCTTGCCGCTGAAGCTCCCGGGGGGAAGAAGACGAAGACCAAGTCCGTCAAGTGCTCTGGGACGCACTCCGGCAACCGCACCTCTTCGGAGTGCTGCGCTGCCGTCGAGGACGTTCCATCGAGCTCCACCGGCAAGAGCAAGAAAGGAATGGCTGCTCCTCCGGCAACCAAGAAGGTGTCCGCAAAGGAGGATGGCACTGGTGGTACCTTCACCATCAGTGCCACCCTTGACAGCAAATAGGAAAGCGCGCTCGTCGCCTTCCTGCGGGCGAATGTCGATGTGTTTGCTTGGCAACCATCCGACATCCCCGGTGTTCCCAGGAAGGTGATTGAGCACAAGCTTGCTGTCTGCCCTCATGCGCGGCCCATCAAGCAAAAAGTAAGGAAGCAAGCCGTGGAGCGCCAAGAGTTCATCAACGAGGAGATCAAGAAACTAGAGGCAGCAGGCCTAGTTAGAGGTGTGATCCATCCGACGTGGTTGGCAAACCCAGTCGTCGTGCGCAAAGCCAACGGGAAGTGGAGACTGTGTATAGACTTCACTGATGTCAATAAAGCATGTCCCAAGGATCCCTTCCCTTTGCCGCGCATTGACCAGATCGTTGACTCCACTGCCGGATGTGAGCTACTCTGTTTTCTTGATGCGTACTCAGGCTATCACCAGATTTTCATGGCTAAGGAAGATGAAGAGAAGACTGCATTTATCACTCCATGTGGCACATACTGCTTTATCCGCATGCCATTTGGACTGAAGAATGCAGGCTCAACTTTTGCAAGGGTAGTGTACACTGTTTTTGAGCCACAGATCCACAGGAATGTAGAAGCCTACATGGATGACATCGTGGTGAAGAGCAAGAGCAAAGAAACACTGATTCAAGACTTAGAAGAAACGTTTCAGAACCTGCGCAGGATACAGCTCAAGCTGAACCCCGAGAAGTGCGTCTTTGGAGTTCCCTCCGGCAAGCTTCTCGGGTTCTTTGTTTCGCAGAGAGGGATTGAAGCCAACCCCGACAAGATCAAAGCCATCGAGCAGATGGAAGCCCCGAGGCGAGTCAAGGATGTCAGGAGGCTTGCAGGTTGTGTGGCTGCCCTCAGTAGGTTCGTTTCTAAATCTGCAGAGCGCGCCCTGCCTTTCTTCAAAATCTTGAAGAAGGCAGGTCCCATGAAGTGGACTCCGGAAGCGGAGGCAGCGCTGCAAGATTTGAAACGGTACCTTTCCTCTCCTCCAATACTTGTCGCACCTAGACCACAGGAAAAGTTGCTGCTGTATTTGGCGGCGACCAACCAGGTGGTTAGTGCTGCGTTAGTAGCGGAGAGAGAGTCCGACGAGGAGGTCACACCATCGGCAAGCGAATCCAGCGACAAGCAGGGGGCTGCCCCGACAAGCTCTGGCCCCGACAAAGATGAATCTGCGCAGGAAAAGGAAGAGGTGCGGAAGAAGATGGTGCAGCGCCCAGTGTATTTTGTAAGTTCCCTTCTCCAGGGGGCTAGATCAAGGTACTCTGGTGTGCAAAAGTTGCTTTTCGGCCTTCTCATGGCCTCGAGAAAGCTGCGCCACTACTTCCAAGCCCATGAGATAACAGTGGTCACTCGCTTTCCATTGAAGAGGATATTGCACAATCCAGAGGCAACAGGCAGGATCGTCGAGTGGGCACTGGAACTGTCAAGCTTCGGACTCAAATTTGAAAGTACTTCAACCATTCAGAGCCGAGCTTTGGCAGAGTTCATCGCTGAGTGGACCCCAACGCCAGAAGAAGAAGTTCAAGAAACGAGTGTACCCGTGCAAGAAGCGACAAGTGAATGGGTAATGTATTTTGACGGTGCCTTCTCGCTGCAAGGCGCCGGTGCTGGCGTAGTACTCATTGCGCCCACCGGAGAACACCTCAAGTATATTATCCAGATGCACTTCCCAAGAGAGCAAGCGACAAACAATACCGCAGAGTATGAAGGCTTGCTCGCCGGCCTCAGAATTGCGGCTGAACTTGGGATCAGAAAGCTGATTGTACGTGGAGATTCTCAGTTGGTGGTCCGGCAAGTCAACAAGAGCTACCAGAGCCCTTTGATGGAAGCATATGTCGATGAAGTGAGAAAGCTTGAAGAGCACTTTGAAGGTTTGCAGATGGAGCACGTCCCGAGAGCTCAAAATGAGATTGCAGATGGCCTTTCAAAGTGTGCTGCGATGAAGTTACCTGTGGAACCAGGGACCTTTTTGCTCAAGCTGACTCAACCATCAGTTACACCATCAATTGGGCAGCCAAAGAAGAGAAAGTTGGTCTCTGGCGACTACTTGCCGGCGGATCTTCCTGAACCCGCCGCCAAGGTTCCCAGGATCAACGACAACGCTGAGGAACAGTTTGCTCCTGCGAGCCCTCGGGCTTGTGCAGTTGAAGCAAGTGTTCCCGGCAAGCCTCGCCCCGGCGAGCTTGCCGGGGGACCGTCAGCTCCGGCAGAACCAGAGGTCTTCGCCGTAGAAGCTGAGGTTCCCGCAGCGGCCCTCGAGCCTTTAGTCCTTGCCGTCGAGCCCCGGGCTCCGGCATGGGCACAGCAGATCGTCCGTTTTCTACAAACTGGAGAACTTCCCGACGACCCTCAAGAGATAGAGAAGATAACCAGGCAGTCAAGTATGTATCAGTTTGTGGATAACGAGCTGTACAGAAGAAGACTCAATGGTGTCAGGTTGAAGTGCATCTCCAGGGAAGATGGACAGAAGCTGTTGGCAGAAATACACGGAGGCATATGCGGCCACCACATTGGCGCAAGGGCACTTGCCGGGAAAGCTTTCCGGCAAGGGTTCTTTTGGCAAGAAGCCCTCCAAGATGCAACTGCACTAGTAACCAAGTGTGAAGCGTGCCAGTTCCATGCAAAGCAAATACATCAGCCAGCTCAAGCTCTCCAAACAATCCCTTTGTCTTGGCCCTTCTCGGTCTGGGGGCTCGATATCCTCGGCCCTTTCCCTCGCGCTGTCGGGGGCTTTGAGTACTTGTACGTTGCAATCGACAAGTTCACAAAGTGGCCAGAAGTGGAGCCAGTGAGAAAGGTGACGGCACAGTCAGCGGTCAGGTTCTTCAGGTCGATTGTTTGCCGTTTCGGAATCCCTAACAGGATCATCACCGACAACGGTACGCAATTCACTAGTCGCACCTTCATGCAGTACGTCCAAGACCTTGGCGCCAAGGTCTGTTTCGCTTCTGTTGCTCACCCGAGGAGCAACGGTCAAGCGGAGAGGGCAAATGCTGAAGTGCTGCGCGGACTCAAGACAAGGACCTTTGACAGGCTGCGCAAGTGCGGAAGGAATTGGATAGAGGAGCTCCCGGCGGCTCTTTGGTCAATCAGAACGACACCGAATCGAGCCACCGGACAGACACCCTTTGCCCTAGTCTACGGGGCAGAAGCAGTTATCCCCACGGAACTCGTATACGGATCTCCTCGAGTGCTCGCTTATGATGAGCTCGAGCAAGAGCAACTGCGGCAAGATGACGCATTGCTCCTTGAGGAGGGACGTCTCCAGGCTGCTGTACGAGCTGCTCGATACCAGCAAGCTTTGCGCCGCTACCATAGCCGCAAAGTTAAGGCCAGGAGTCTCGAGGAAGGCGACCTTGTTCTTCGGCGTGTTCAGTCCGCCAAGAATTCCAACAAGTTGACGCCGAAGTGGGAAGGCCCTTATCGGGTGAGACAAGTTACGAGGCCCGGCGCTGTCCGCCTCGAGACCGAAGAAGGCTTACCGGTGAGCAACTCCTGGAACATAGAGCATCTTCGCAAGTTTCACCCCTAAGGCGCGGTTGCCGTGATCCGTTCCGGCAACCACCTTTTGTACAAGCCTTGCCGCTGTTGCATGTAACCCTTTGTACAAAGCCGGGCGCAGACCCCGTGCATCAGTAAAGATTTCGTGTTTTCGCATCGATTGCCTTTCGCATGCTTCTCTTTGCTATTTGCGTGTTTTATTTGGCATTTGATGCAACACTTAGATACTCGGTAAGCACTATTACGCCGAAAGGCGACATGCTTGTTTTCCTCTCCTTTTCCTTTTTCTCTCAAGCAGAAGGGACGCTCCTCGCGCACAAGTTTGCCGGGGGGGGAGGAGATGGAGGAGGAACTAGGTGCCGTTCAAGTGAGAAGAGCCTTACCGGGAAACAAACAACATGAGCAAGCAGCTTATGAAAGATAAGTTGTTAGAATTTGACGGGGAGGAGATGGAGGAGGAACTAGGTGCCGTTCAAGTGAGAAGAGCCTTACCGGGAAACAAACAACATGAGCAAGCAGCTTATGAAAGATAAGTTGTTAGAATTTGACCAGTTCAAATTTTAAATTTTGGTCGTCTTCCTTGAACGATCACACTTTGTATGGAAAACCTGTGCGCGGAGGAACCTACCCGTGGCTTGCCGCACCCTTATCTTGTTTTCGAGTTCACTCAACGATTTAAGTGAGCTGCGACAAGTGTCGCGCCCTTGCCTCGTTTCCGAGTACACTCAGCAAGCTAAGTGCGTTGCGACCTGCTGCGGCAAGGTTGCTTGCCGGCGAGGACCTTGGCCAGCAGGCTGCTCAGAGTCCAGCACTCAGCGCTCGCGGCAAGGGCCCCTTGCCGGCAAGCTCCCCGGGAGCGTAGGGTGAAAAACATACAAAGTCAAAGATTGGAACAAGGAAGATAACATTGCACTGATTGATTAAAGTAAAGCAAATATCTTACAAAGATAACTTGTCGCAATGGACTAATGAGTTCATAACATAACGTGCAGCAACAAAAAGATAAAGATAGATGGGGCCCTAGTCTACGCGGTCGCCCTCCTTCCTGCCAAGCTTTGCCACCTTGGCGATGATGTGGCTGACCTGCTCCTTCAGGGCCTCCGTGTTCGCATCCTCCGGCAAGCTGCGAAGAACGTTCGTGAGGTTGATCCCCGGGTTGCGGAACACGATCTTCGTCAAGACCCGCTCCAGAGTTCCCGCGCAGAGACGGCGCGACTCCTCGGCCAGCTGCGCGGGGATGCGGTTCCGGAGACCTGCAAGGGCCGGAGCGACGCCTCTGAAGAAGAGGCTGAGCTTGGCGCTGTGCGGGAGATCTGGATCCGGCGAGTAGATAAGATGCTCGGCCTTCAAAGCAAGCAACTCCTGGTCAATGTTGGACGCAGAAGAAGCTAGCTCTTCGGTCCACGCCTCGATGGTCTGCCGGAATAGCTCAGACGCCTTGTTGACGCTATCCACCAAAGTCCGCTCCTTCCGGAGCTCCTCCTTCAGCTTGTCTTCTCGGAGCTTGGCGGCGTCAATTGAATCCCTCAGAGTTGAGACCTTCAGCTCCAAGTCTTCGATGGAATCCTTGGCGGCCTTCAACTCGTCGCCCTTCTTTGATAAGCTTACTTGGAGCTCCGCGTTGGTGTGGGCGTCCTTCTCGCGCTCAGTAATGAGCGCGGCAACCTTCTCGGCGCTCACCTTCATCGCCTTCTCCAACTGGATGACCTTGGCGGCGAGCTCCTTCTTGGCGTCTTCCGCGGCAGCAGCAGCGGCTTTCGCCTCCTTCAGCTCCCCGCCAAGAGCAGCCTCGCGAGCGGCAAGGTCCTCCTCGTGGGAGTCGAGATCCACCTTCCGCTGCGCGAGCTCTCCCTCTCGCCGGGACATCTCCACCCCGGCGAGCCGTTGCTGTTCCTCAGCCTCGGCCTTCTCCAGCACCCATTCTTCATATTCGCCGGCAAGGCGCTCGCGCGCCTCCGCCACCTCGCGGAGGCCCGCCTTGTGGGCAGCGCTGAGCTCCGCCGCGCGCTTCTCCATTTCGGCGGCGGCCTTGGCGGCAAGCGCTTCCCGGGAGGCGAGCTTCGCCTGCCTGGCCCGGTAAAGGGCCAGGAGCTGGTGGAGAAGCTTCTCCTCCTCGGGCCCATCTCCTTCGCCGGGCGCTTCGACGACTGTCAGACCCGCGGAGGCGAGGACTTCCCCGTCAAACGCCTCGCCCTCCGCGGGAGCTCTTGATGAAGACCCCCAAGGCACTTGGATAAAGATGCCATTGGGGGCACGAAGATAGTAACCAGCTGGCTCCTCGCCGGCGGAGGGACCGGCGGCCGGTGCAGCATCTGATGCTCCCGCCACCTCCGGGTTGGCGGTGCGGTCGCCGTCCCCCTCCCCGGCCGCTGCATCTGCAGCCGGAGCGGTCTCCTGCACGGCCGGCTCGGTGGTTTCGGCCGTCTTCGCGGTGGCCTCGGCCATCTCCACGACGACGGGAGCGTCATCGCCGCCGCCCTGCGCGCCCTCCTCATCCTCAATATTGATGACCTCGGTCTCCATCGGCACGGGAGGAGGAGGAGGAAGATCTAGAAGAAGAAGAAAAAGAAGTTCAAAATCAAGCAAAGATCCAAAAAGAAGCAAAGTCAAGAAAACCAAGTACAGAACGTACCTTGGCGGACGTCCTCTGCGGCGGGCTCCCTTGCCGGGGAGCTCGGCTTTGGCGGAGTGGCCGTCCTCGCCGGGCTGCTCGCCCTCGGCGGGGTACTCTGCCTTGGCGGAGTACCCGCCCTTGGCGGAGCGCTCTCCCTTGCCGGAGAGTTTTGCCTTGCCGGGGACGGCGGGGCCTGCGGCTCCTCGGTGACGGCCTCCGGGCGCTCTTCCCGCTGCGGCTCCACCTCTGCACAAGAGAAGATAGAAGAACCAAGACATTCAGAGATCAAAGCCCTAAGCGCGCCCCGACGAGCAAAAACAGTAAAACTCTAACTTACGCTGGGGGCTGCGCTGGGGGCTGCTCCCCGGAGCGGCACTCGGGTCCAGCAAGCTCGGCTCCGGCGCGATTTCTGCTTCCGCGACAGATGGGTCTTCCCCGACCTCAACCGTGGGCACCTTGACCCTCTTCGCGCGCTGCTCCAAGGTCCTGCAATAACAAGCAACAAGCAAGGTCAAGCGTCAGCAACAATCTAGATATAAAAATCAAGAAGGAGTAAGGTCTCGGGTCCTTACTCTTGGTCCTCCTCGTCGTCCTCGCTCAGCGCGGAGAAGTCGAACTCCACGGTGGGCGCGTCGGCGCGAGGAGCGGAGGATGAAGGTTCCCTCGCGCGTTTCGGAGCCACCGGGGCTGGGGGCTGCGTAGGCCCAGCCCCTGTGGTGGCCGGCGCCCGAGAAGGGGGCGGAGCAGCTGCTCCGCTCCGAGAAGATCCTTGCCGGCTCGGTGCCGGCCTGCGGGACGCCTCTGCCGTGGCCGGCACGCCGGCCGCCCTTGGCGCGGCTTGGCTCGGCCGGGGAGCTGCCCGGCGAGCTGGCTGTTGCCGGGGCGCTCGCGTCTGCTCTCCCGTCGCCGCCTTGCGGAGACGCTTCAACGGGGACTGCTTCGGGCTTGCCGGGGGCGGGGAGCTCTCCGACGAGGAGAGGTCGTCGGCGTACAACTCTGTCGATCCGCCGGAG
>LR738709.1:554058800-554074578 GCA_902687465.1 Secale cereale | reverse complement strand
CTGTCGGTGTACTAAGGTAGGGGTACCTCAGTACCCCAACTTGTGCACGGGCAGTTGCAGCTTCCCGCGGCAAGGTTTACTGCTGGCTCGCCGGAGACCTTCCTGCTCCTTATCTAACCATTCAAAAACAAAGTATACAAGACAGAAGACCAAGACCCCGGCAAGAGGAGCTTGCCGGGAAGGCCGTCCCAGGCTCAAGATTGCTTAACTAGCACGAGGCCCTGGCAAGAGGAGCTTGTCAGGACGAACAGAAGATTTTATCTTAGAAGACCCAGCAAGGGCTCGGGGAGCGGCAAGCTCCGGGCCCGGCAAGGTCGAGATCCCCGGCAAGGTGCTTGCCGGGGGAGGTGCGCTGTGTGCCCGCGCTCCAGCTCATCGGCCCACGCGTCGCCCTGGGGCCACTCCAGGGACGCGTGGCGGATGGCTGTGCAGCCTGGGGGACACGGTGGCACTCCACGGCAGTGGATCCATCGCCGTGGCAGACGGAGACGCAACGGCGGGAGCTTTTGGGGTCGACGGCGACGGGCATTAAATGCCCTTGTCCCCCACTGTCAAAGTAGGTATAAACCACTGTTCTGCACTGTAGCTCCACTGTTCCCGCACTGTTCCAACTACCACATCTTTTACATTTTTACCCCTTTCTCCTACGTTGACACCTGTCGGTGACCCCTTGCACTATAAAAGGAGGCCCATGCACAACGTGGAGGGGGTTCGAAACCTAGATTACTCTCACGCTCGTGTAGCTGCTTCTTCAAGCTCCGAGCGCCCAAACTCAATACACAACCAAGCAGGAGTAGGGTTTTACGCATCCGTGCGGCCCGAACCTGGGTAAAACTGCCCGCGCGTCCGCCTCGATCTGCTCTTCGTGCTCCCTCCGCCCTCGTACCGCACAGACAAGGGGCTCCGGTCCCATAGGTGTTCGTGGTGGACAGTTTCCCCCGACACAAACGCACGACACCTCCGTGTTCAGCACACATTCAGCACGATGATGTCCCTCGAGCTCTTGATCCAGTTGAGGATGAGGGAGAGTTTCGTCAACACGATGGCGTGGCGACGGTGTTGATGACGTGATCCGTGCAGGGCTTTGCCGAAGCACTACGACAATATGACCTGAGGTGGAATCTGTGTAGGGGGCACCGCACACGGCTAAAACAATTGTCAACTTGTGTGTTCTAGGGTGCCCCCCTGCCCCCATATATAAAGCAGCAAGGGGAAGGCCGGCCGGCCTCATAGGGCGCGCCCAAGGGGGGCAATCCTACTCCTAGTAGGAGTTGGATCCCCCCTTTCCTAGTCCAGCCACGAGAAGAAGGAAGAAGAGGGAGAGGAGAAGGAAAGAGGGGACGCCGCCCCTCCCCCTAGTCCATTTCAGACTAGGCCCATGGGGGGCGCACGGCCAGCCCTTAGCTGCTGCCCTCTCTCTCCCCTAAGGCCCATTAAGGCCCATTACTTCCCCGGTGGTTCCGATAACCCTTCCATCACTCCGATATTTATCTGGTGACCCCCGAAACTCATCCGGTCTCCGAATAACATCGTCCAATATATCATTCTTTATTCCTCGGCCATTTCGAGACTCCTCGTCATGTCCGTGATCTCATCCGGGGCTCCGAATAATCTTCGGTCATCAAAAACACATAACTCATAATTCAAATCGTCATCGAACGTTAAGCGTGCGGACCCTACGGGTTCAAGAACTATGTAGACATGGCCGAGACACATCTTCGGTCAATAACCAATAGTGGAACCTGGATGCTCATATTGGCTCCTACATATTCTACAAATATCTTTATCGGCCAAAGCGCATAACAACATACGTTGTTCCCTTTGTCATCGGTATGTTACTTGCCCGATATTCGATCGTCGGTATAATCATACCTAGTTCAATCTCGTTACCGGCAAGTCTCTTTACTTGTTCCGTAATACATAATCTCATGACTAACTCATTAGTCATTTGCTTGCATATGATGTGTATTACCGAGAGGACCCAGAGATACCTCTCCGACATTCGGAGTGACAAATCCTATTCCTGATCTATGCCAACACCACAAACACTTTCGGAAACACATGTAGAGCATCTTTATAATCACCCAGTTATGTTGTGATGTTTGATCGCACATAAGGTGTTCTTTCGGTATCCGGGAGTTGCATAATCTCATAGTCAGAGGAACATGTATAAGTCATGAAGAAAGCAATAGCAATAAAACTAAACGATCATGGTGCTAAGCTAACGGATGGGTCTTGTCCATCACATCATTCTCCTAATGATGTGATCCCGTTTATCAAATGACAACACATGTCTATGGTTAGGAAACTCAAACATATTTGATTAATGAGCTAGTCAAGTAGAGGCCTACTAGGGACACTCTGTTTTGTCTATGTATTCACACATGTATCAAGTTTCCGGTTAATACAATTCTAGCATGAATAAAAGACATTTATCATGATATATAAGGAAATATAAATAACAACTTTATTATTTCCTCTAGGGCATATTTCCTTCAGTCTCCCACTTGCACTAGAGTCAATAATCTTGATTACATAGTAATGATTCTAACACCCATGGAGTCTTGGTGCAGATCATGTTTTGCTCGTGGAAGAGGCTTAGTCAATGGGCCTGCGACATTCAGATCCGTATGTATTTTGCAAATCTCTATGTCTTCTTCCTTGACTTGATCGCGGATGGAGTTGAAGCGTCTCTTGATGGGCTTGGTTCTCTTGTGAAACCTGGATTCCTTCGCCAAGGCTATTGCTCCAGTGTTGTCACAAAAGATTTTCATTGGACCCGATGCACTAGGTATTACACCTAGATCGGATATGAACTCCTTCATCCAGACTCCTTCATTTGCTTCTTCCAAAGTAGCTATGTACTCCGCTTCACACGTAGATCCCGCCATGATGCTCTGCTTGGAACTGAACCAACTGCCAGCTCCACCATTCAACAGAAATATGTATCCGGTTTGTGACTTTGAGTCATCCAAATCAGTGTCAAAGCTTGCATCAACGTAACCGTTTACGACAAGCTCTTTGTCACCTCCATAAACAAGAAACGTATCCTTCGTCCTTTTCAAGTAGTCCAGGATGTTCTTGACCGATGTCCAGTGATCCACTCCTGGATTACTTTGGTACCTCCCTTCTAGACTTATAGCAAGCCACACATCAGGTCTGGTACACAGCATTACATACATGATAGAACCTATGGCTGAAGAATAGGGAATGCCTTTCATTTTCTCTCTATCTTCTGCAGTGGTCGGGCATTCAGTCTTACTCAACTTCACTCCTTGTAACACAGGTAAGAATAACTTCTTCAAAACTTTATCAAGGTATGTGTGTCGGTGTACTAAGGTAGGGGTGCCTCAGTACCCCAACTTGTGCACGGGCAGTTGCAGCTTTCCGCGGCAAGGTCTACTGCGGGCTCGCCGGAGACCTTCCTGCTCCTTATTAAACCATTCAAAAACAAAGTATACAAGACATAAGACCGAGACCCCGGCAAGAGGAGCTTGCCGGGAAGGCCGTACCAGGCTCAAGACTGCCCCGCTAAACACAAGACCCTGGCAAAAGGAGCTTGCCAGGAAGACTAGAAGACAACGCCTCGTCGCTATATGCGCCCCGGCAAGGGCCCGGGGAGCGGCAAGCTCCCGGGCCCGGCAAGATCAAGGCCCCGGCAAGGTGCTTGCCGGGAAGACTGCGCTGTGTGCCCACGCTCCAGCTCATCGGCCCACGCGTCGCCCTGGGGCCTATCCAAGGACGCGTGGCGGATGGCTGTGAAGCCTGGGGTACACGGTGGCACTCCACGGTGATGGATCCATCGCCGTGGCAGACGGAGACGCTAAGGCGGGAGCTTTTGGGGTCGACGGCGACGGGCATTAAATGCCCTTGTCCCCCACTGTTAAAGTAGGTATAGACCACTGTTCTGTACTGTAGCTCCACTGTTCCCGCACTGTTACAACTACCATCTCTTTTACATTTTTACCCCTTTCTCTTACGTTGACACCTGTCGGTGACCCCTTACACTATAAAAGGAGGCCCATGCACAACGTGGGGGGGGGGTTCGGAACCTAGATCACTCTCACGCTCGGTGTAGCCGCTCTTCAAGCTCCCGAGCACTCAAATTCAATACATAACCAAGCAGGAGTAGGGTTTTACGCGTCTACCGCGGCCCGAACCTGGGTAAAACTGCCCGCGTGCTCGCTACGATCTGCTCTTTGTGCTCCCTCCGCCCTCGTACCGCACAGACAAGGGGCTCCGGTCCCATAGGTGTTCGTGGCGGACAGTTTCCCCCGACATCTTTGGCGCGCCAGGTAGGGGGCGTCGAGGTTGTGCGAACCTGATCCGGCGTTCGCGCGGGCGCATTCTTCATCAACCTCTCCAGCTTCATCAGCAACTTCATCAGCGACAACTCCATGGCCCCGAAGAAGAAGGCTTCGGAGGTCAGAGGCCCGTCTGCGTCTCACCCGCCGCCACCGGAGCCAACGGTGGGCGGGGGAGACGCCGTCGGAAGGGTGGTTGCCGGCGAGGACACTCACGGCGCCACCAGATCCAAGAACAGGACGGACGACCGAACCTCGGTCTCCGTGGACGCGCCGCGTCCATCTCAGCACACGACGACCCAGCAGCGCCATACCACGGGAGGTGGTATCCGCTTGCTGGGGCAAGGCCAAACCGGAGGCTCGCGGGACGCCCCGGACCCCCGTCCGGGCACAAGCAAAGCGAAGGCGCCGGCGCGGGACCCCGCTCCTTCTAACGTTGTTAGAAGTCCGAGCGTATCCCGCTCCTCGCACCGCTCGCCCGCGTTCCCCTCCACTCCAGCAGAAGCGCTCGCAAGGGCGCAACTGCTCCTCGACTTTCCTCCAGCGGCCGACAAGGCCGAAGAATGGAGGGCCACCATCCGGAGCCTGATAGACTTCGCCAACAACGATTCTCCATAGCAGCCGTCGACCTCGCGGCCGCGGCAAGCTGAGAAGACGAAGGCTGACGGCAACAAGACTGCCGGGGGTGCGACAAGCGTGCATTCCCCGCCGCAGAAGCAGAAGACGCCGCCCCGCCGGAACAACCCCGACGACGGCTCCACAGCCTCGTCGGACCCGCGGGCCCGTCGGGACCAGCGCCAGGTCCTCGACGACCGGCGAGAAGAAGACGCTCGGACCACAATCGAGCGCCGCCGAGAAGCTCGGCGACAATCAGACAAGAGAGCTGGGAACACTATCGACGCGCACGCGCCCGGTGAACCAGGCGACTTGCCGTACGCGGCAGGCTGCCCTGCGTTCACCCGCGAGCTGCGGCGCGTCCAGTGGCCCAGCATGAAGAATTTCAAGCCCGACGTACCGGAGAAGTACGACGGCAAGACGCACCCCTCGGAGTTTCTCAGCGTCTACACCATCGCAGTGCAAGCTGCCGGGGGGCGCGACGAGAAGATCTTGGCGAATTACTTCCCGCTCGTGCTAAAGCCGAACGTCCGTTCGTGGCTCATGCACTTGCCGGAAGGTTCCATCTCTTCTTGGGCCGACCTCTGCCACCAGTTTGTTGGCGCCTTCACCGGCGGCCACAAACCCCATGGCCAGGAGAGCGATCTCCATATCTTGGCCCAGAAGGAAGGCGAGACCCTGCGCAAGTATATCCAACGCTTCAGCCGGGTGCAGCACAACATCCCTGACGTTCACCCTGCCGCGGTTATTAGCGCGTTCCATCAGAACGTGCGTAACCGCCGCATGCGTGAAGAGATGGCGATGACGAAGATTCGGGACGTCAGCGAGCTCTACGCTCTTGCTGACAAGTGCGCACGCGCAGAAGAGGGGAGGAGACTCCCCGGGGAGGATACTGGCGCAGGAGGAAGCGACAGCGACGATGCCGCCCCGGCAAAGAAGAGCCGGCGGCGGAACAACAGAAAGAAGGGCAAGAAGGAGGTGCTTGCCGTCGAGAAGTCCGGCAAGGAGGCCCCCGCCAAGCAAGCGCAGGCTGGCGGCTCCGGCAAGGAGCCTGCCCCTGCAGCGGCGGCCGACAAGCCGGGTAGCTCCGACAAGCAATACTGTAAGATCCACCGCACCAAGGGTCACGATCTCTCCAACTGCAAGCGCGTCGAGTATCTCGTCGAGCAGCAGAAAGCTGAGTACGAGAGGCGCGACAAGGAGAAGGCCCAAGGTGGCGGGGAAGAGCCCAGCAAGAAGCGGCCGTTCAACGGCCGGGGAGGACGCCGCGGCAAGGCTAAGCAGCGGCAAGGAGATCGACCTCCCCGGGGCCGCGACAACGACGAAGAAGACGACGATGAAGACATGGAGGACGAGGAGAACAGCGAGCAGGAGTTCCAGAAGGCCACGGAGGCCCTGTGCGTCGACGGTGGCGCCTCCCTGCACACCTCTCACCGCCAACTAAAGCAGTGGGTGCGTGAGGTAAACGCAGCGGAGCCGCCCGTGGAGTCGCGCAGGCTCCTCAAATGGTCTAGCACGCCCATCATTTTTGATCTTGAGGATCACCCTGACCGCACCACTGCGGTCGGGTGCTTGCCGATGCTGGTTTCTCCCACCATCCGCAACCTCAAGGTCACCAAAATGTTGGTTGACGGCGGGGCCGGGCTGAACTTGATCTCCTCCGCTGTGATCAAGAAACTCCAGATACAAGATGGCGAGCTCGAAGAGACCGGTTCATTCCAAGGAATCAACCCGGGAAGGAGCAAGCCCAAGGGAAAGATCACTCTGCCGGTGACCTTTGGCGGGGAGCTCAACTTCAGGACTGAGCGCATCACCTTTGACGTCGCCGATATTCCATTGCCCTACAATGGAATACTTGGCCGTCCTGCCCTCGCCAAGTTCATGGCAGCTTCCCATTATGCCTACAACGTGCTGAAGATGCCGGGGCCGATAAGCGTCATCACGGTCCATAGCGACAAGAAGGATGCGCTTATTTGCGCCGACAAGATATACCGGGATGCGGCAGCTGCGACCGAGAAGGATACTCTTGCCGCTGAAGCTCCCGGGGGGAAGAAGACGAAGACTAAGTCCGGCAAGTGCTCTGGGACCCACTCCGGCAACCGCACCTCTTCGGAGTGCTGCGCTGCCGTCGAGGACGTTCCATCGAGCTCCACCGGCAAGAGTAAGAAAGGAATGGCTGCTCCTCCGGCAACCAAGAAAGTGTCCGCAAAGGAGGATGGCACTGGTGGTACCTTCACCATCAGCGCAACCCTTGACAGCAAATAGGAAAGCGCGCTCGTTGCCTTCCTGCGGGCGAATGTCGATGTGTTTGCCTGGCAACCATCCGACATCCCCGGTGTTCCCAGGAAGGTGATTGAGCACAAGCTTGCTGTCTGTCCTCATGCGCGGCCCATCAAGCAGAAAGTGAGGAAGCAAGCCGTGGAGCGCCAAGAGTTCATCAACGAGGAAATCAAGAAGCTAGAAGCAGCAGGCCTAGTTAGAGGTGTGATCCATCCGACGTGGTTGGCAAACCCAGTCGTCGTGCGCAAGGCCAACGGGAAGTGGAGACTGTGTATAGACTTCACCGATGTCAATAAAGCATGTCCCAAGGATCCATTCCCTTTGCCGCGCATTGACCAGATCGTTGACTCCACTGCCGGATGTGAGCTACTTTGCTTTCTTGATGCATACTCAGGCTACCATCAGATTTTCATGGCCAAGGAAGATGAAGAGAAGACTGCATTTATCACTCCATGTGGCACTTATTGCTTTATCCGCATGCCATTTGGATTGAAGAATGCAGGCTCAACCTTTGCAAGGGTAGTGTACACTGCTTTTGAGCCACAGATCCACAGGAATGTAGAAGCTTACATGGATGACATCGTGGTGAAGAGCAAGAGCAAAGAAACCCTGATTCAAGACTTGGAAGAAACGTTTCAGAACCTGTGCAGGATACAGCTCAAGTTGAACCCCGAGAAGTGCGTCTTTGGAGTTCCCTCCGGCAAGCTTCTCGGGTTCTTTGTATCACAGAGGGGGATTGAAGCCAACCCCGACAAGATTAAAGCCATTGAGCAGATAGAGGCCCCGAAGCGCGTCAAGGATGTCAGAAGGCTTGCAGGTTGTGTTGCTGTGCTCAGTAGGTTCATTTCAAAGTCTGCCGAACGCGCCCTACCTTTCTTCAAAATCTTGAAGAAGGCAGGTCCCATGAAGTGGACTCCGGAAGCGGAGGCGGCGTTGCAGGATTTGAAACGGTACCTGTCCTCCACTCCTATACTCGTCGCACCTTGACCACAGGAAAAGTTGTTGCTATACTTAGCGGCAACCAACCAAGTGGTTAGTGCTGCGTTAGTAGCGGAGAGGGAGTCCGACGAGGAGTCAGCACCACCAGCAAGTGATTCCAGCGACAAGCAGGGGGCTGCTCCGACAAGCTCTGACCCCGACAAGGATGACTCTGCGCAGGAGCAAGGAGAGGTGCGGAAGAAGATGGTGCAGCGCCCAGTGTATTTTGTAAGTTCCCTTCTCCAGGGGGCTAGATCAAGGTACTCTGGTGTGCAAAAGTTGCTTTTCGGTCTCCTCATGGCCTCGAGAAAGCTGCGCCATTACTTCCAAGCCCATGAGATAACAGTGGTCACTCGCTTTCCGCTGAAGAGGATATTGCACAATCCAGAAGCAACAGGCAGGATCGTTGAGTGGGCACTGGAGCTGTCGAGCTTTGGACTCAAGTTTGAAAGTACTTCAACCATACAGAGCCGAGCTTTGGCAGAATTCATAGCTGAGTGGACTCCAACACCAGATGAAGAAGTTCAAGAAACAAGCGCACCCGTGCAAGAAGCGACAAGTGAATGGGTAATGTATTTTGACGGTGCCTTCTCGCTGCAAGGCGCCGGTGCCGGCGTGGTACTCATCGCGCCCACCGGGGAGCACCTCAAATATGTTATCCAGATGCACTTTCCCAGGGAGCAAGCGACAAACAACACTGCAGAATATGAAGGCTTGCTTGCCGGCCTCAGGATTGCGGCCGAACTTGGGATCAGAAAGCTGATTGTGCGGGGCGATTCTCAGTTGGTGGTCCGACAAGTTAACAAGAGCTATCAGAGCCCTTTGATGGAAGCCTATGTCGATGAAGTGAGAAAGCTTGAAGAGCACTTTGAAGGTTTGCAGATGGAGCACGTCCCGAGAGCTCAAAATGAAATTGCAGACGGCCTTTCAAAGTGCGCTTCGATGAAGTTACCTGTGGAACCAGGGACCTTCTTGCTCAAGCTGACTCAACCATCCGTTACGCCATCAATTGGGCAGTCCAAGAAGAGAAAGTTGGTCTCCGGCGACTACTTGCCGGCGGATCTTCCTGAAACCGCCGCCAAGGTCCCCAAGATCAACAACCAGAACGCTGAGGAACAGTTTGCTCCTGCAAGTCCTCGGGCTTGTACAGTTGAAGCAAGCGTTCCCGGCAAGCCTCGCCCCGGCGAGCTTGCCGGGGGACCGTCAGCTCCGGCAGAACCAGAGGTCCTCGCCGTAGAAGCTGAGGTTCCCGCAGCGGCCCTCGAGCCTTTAGTCCTTGCCGTTGAGCCTCGGGCCCCGGCATGGGCACAGCAGATCGTCCGTTTTCTGCAAACTGGAGAACTTCCCGACGACCCTCAAGAGATAGAGAAGATAACCAGGCAGTCAAGTATGTACCAGTTCGTGGATAATGAGCTGTACAGAAGAAGACTCAATGGTGTCAGGTTGAAGTGCATCTCCAGAGAAGATGGACAGAAGCTGTTGGCGGAAATACACGGAGGCATATGCGGCCACCACATTGGCGCAAGGGCGCTTGCCGGGAAAGCTTTCCGGCAAGGGTTCTTTTGGCAAGAAGCCCTCCAAGATGCAACTGCACTAGTAACCAAGTGTGAAGCGTGCCAGTTCCATGCAAAGCAAATTCATCAGCCAGCTCAAGCTCTCCAAACAATTCCTTTGTCCTGGCCCTTCTCGGTCTGGGGGCTCGATATCCTCGGCCCTTTCCCTCATGCTGTCGGGGGCTTTGAGTACTTGTACGTTGCAATCGACAAGTTCACAAAGTGGCTAGAAGTGGAGCCGGTGAGGAAGGTGACATCACAGTCAGCAGTCAGGTTCTTCAGGTCGATCGTTTGCCGTTTCGGGATCCCTAACAGGATCATCACCGACAACGGTACGCAATTCACTAGTCGCACCTTCATGCAGTACGTCCAAGACCTTGGCGCCAAGGTCTGTTTCGCTTCTGTTGCTCACCCGAGGAGCAACGGTCAAGCGGAGAGGGCAAATGCTGAAGTGCTGCGCGGGCTCAAGACAAGGACCTTTGACAGGCTGCGCAAGTGCGGAAGAAATTGGATAGAGGAGCTACCGGCGGCTCTTTGGTCAATCAGAACGACACCAAGTCGAGCCACCGGACAGACACCCTTTGCTCTAGTCTATGGAGCAGAGGCAGTTCTCCCCACGGAACTCGTATACGGATCTCCTCGAGTGCTCGCTTATGATGAGCTCGAGCAAGAGCAACTGCGGCAAGACGACGCACTGCTCCTCGAGGAGGGACGTCTCCAGGCTGCTGTACGAGCTGCTCGATACCAGCAAGCTTTGCGCCGCTACCATAGCCGCAAAGTCAAGGCCAGGAGTCTCGAGGAAGGCGACCTTGTTCTTCGGCGTGTTCAGTCCGCCAAGAATTCCAACAAGTTGACGCCGAAGTGGGAAGGCCCTTATCGGGTGAGACAAGTTACGAGGCCCGGCGCTGTCCGCCTCGAAACCGAAGAAGGCTTACCGGTGAGCAACTCCTGGAACATAGAGCATCTTCGCAAGTTTCACCCCTAAGGCGCGGTTGCCGTGATCCGCTCCGGCAACCACCTTTTGTACAAGCTTTGCCGCTGTTGCATGTAACCCTTTGTACAAAGCCGGGCGCAGACCCCGTGCATCAGTAAAGTTTTTGTGTTTTTCGCGTCGATTGCCTTTTGCATGCTTCTCTTTGCTATTTGCATGTTCTGTTTGGCATTTGGTGCAACACTCAAGTATACGGTAAGCATTAGCACGCCGGAAGGCCATATGCTTGTTTCCCTCTCCCTTTTTCTTTCCTCTTAAGCAGAAGGAACGTTCCTCGCGCACAAGTTTGCCCGGGGGGGAAGGAGGTGGAAGAGGAACCAAGTGCTGTTCAAGAAAGAGAAGCCTTACCGGAAAGCAAGCAGCATATGAAAGATAAGTTGTTAGAATTTGACCAGTTCAAATTTTAAATTTTAGTTGTCTTCCTTGAACGATCACATTTTGTATGGAAAACCTGTGCGCGGAGGAACCTACCCGTAGCTTGCCGCACCCTTATCTTGTTTTCGAGTCCACTCAACGATTTAAGTGAGCTGCGACAAGTGTCGCGCCCTTGCCTCGTTTCCGAGTACGCTCAGCAAGCTAAGTGCGTTGCGACTAGCTGCGGCAAGGTTGCTTGCCGGCGAAGACCTTGGCCAGCAGGCTGCTCAGAGTCCAGCACTCAGCGCTCGCGGCAAAGGCCCCTTGCCGGCAAGCTCCCCGGGAGCGTAGGGTGAAAAACATACAAAGTCAAAGACTGAGACAAGGAAGATAACATTGCACTGATTGATCGAAATAAAGTAAATATCTTACAAAGGATAACTTGTCGCGATGGACTAATAAGTTCATGACATAATGTGCAGCAACAAAAGATAAAGATAACGGAGCCCTAGTCTACGCGGTCGCCCTCCTTCCTGCCAAGCTTTGCCACCTTGGCGATGATGTGGCCGACCTGCTCCTTCAGGGCCTCCGTGTCTGCATCAGCCGGCAAGCTGCGAAGAACGTTCGTGAGGTTGATTCCCGGGTTGCGGTACACGATCTTCGTCAGCACCCGCTCCAGAGTTCCCGCGCAGAGCAGGCGCGACTCCTCGGCCAGCTGCGCGGGGATGCGGTTCCGGAGACCTGCAAGGGCCGGCGCGATCCCTCTGAAGAAGAGGCTGAGCTTGGCGCTGTGCGGGAGATCCGGATCCGGCGAGTAGATGAGGTGTTCGACCTTCAGCGCCAGCAGCTCCTGGTCAATGTTGGACGCAGAAGAAACCAAGTCTTCGGTCCATAACTCGATGGTCTGGCGGAAGAGCTCGGATGCCTTGTTGACGCTCTCCACCAAGGTCCGCTCCTTGCGGAGCTCCTCCTTCAGCTTATTCTCCTGAGCCCGGGCAGCGTCGAGCGAATCCTTCAGAGTGGTGACCTTCAGTTCCAAGTCCTCAATGGAGTCCTTGGCGGCCTTCAACTCGTCGCCCCTCTTGGAGAGACTCACCTGAAGCTCGGAGTTTGTGTGAGCGTCCTTCTCGCGCTCCAAGATGAGCGCGGCAACCTTCTCTGCGCTCACCTTCAGCGCCTTCTCCAACTGCTCAACCTTGGCGGCAAGCTCCTTCTTGGCGTCTTCCGCGGCAACCGCGGAAGCTTTCGCCTCCTTCAGCTCCCCGCCAAGGGCAGCCTCGCGAGCGGTAAGGTCCTCCTCATTGGAGTCCAGCTCGACCTTCCGCTGCGCGAGCTCTACCTCTCGCCGGGACATCTCCACCCCGGCGAGACGCTGCTGTTCTTCAGCTTCAGCTTTCTCGAGCACCCACTCCTGGTACTCGCCGGTGAGACGCTCACGCTCCTCGGCCACCTCGCGGAGGGCTGCCTGGTTGGCGGCGCTGAGCTCCGCCGCGCGCTTCTCCATTTCTGCCACGGCCTTGGCGGCAAGGGCTTCCCGGGAGGCGAGCTTCGCCTGCCTGGCCCGGTAAAGGGCCAGGAGTTGGTGGAGCAACCTCTCCTCCTCGGGCCCCTCACTCCCGCCGGGCGCCTGGACGATCTTCAGGCCTGCGGAGGCGAGGACTTCTTCGTCGAACGCCTCGCCCTCCGCAGGAGCTCGCGATGAAGACCCCCAAGGCATCTGGATGAAGACGCCGTTGGGGGCCTCGAGATAGTACCTCTGCTCCTCGCCGGCGGAGGGGCCGGTGGCCGGTGCAGCATCCGATGCTCCCGCCGCCTCCGGGCCGGCGGTGCGGTCACCGTCCCCCTCCCCGGCCGCTGCGTCTGCAGCCGGAGCAGTCTCCTGCGCGGCCGGCTCGGCGGCCTCGGCCATCTCCTCGACGACAGGGGCGTCGCCACCGCCGCCCTGCGCACCCTCCTCCTCAAGGTTGATAACCTCCGTCTCCATGGGCTCAGGGGGAGGAAGATCTAAAAAGAAGAAGAAGAAAAAGAAGTTCAAGACTCAAGCAAATATCCAAAAAGAGGCAAGGCCAAGAAAGCAAATCACAAAACTTACCTTGGCGGACGTCCTCAGCGGCGGGCTCCCTCGCCGGGGAGCTCGGCCTTGGCGGAGTGGCCACCCTCGCCGGGCTGCTCGCCCTTGGCGGGGTACTCTGCCTTGGCGGAGTACCCGCCCTTGGCGGAGCACTCTCCCTTGCCGGAGAGTTCTGCCTTGGCGGGGATGGCGGGGCCTGCGGCTCCTCAACGACAGTCTCCGGGCGCTCTTCCCGCTGTGGCTCCACCTCTGCACAGAACAAGACAAGAAGCGTCAAGACTTGAAGACAAGACCAAATCCCCGGGCGTACCCCGACAAGCGAAAAGAGTGAACCCCAGACTTACGCTGGGGGCTGCGCTGCGGGCTGCGCTGGGGGCTGCTCCTCGGAGCAGCGCTAGGGTCCGGCAGGCTCGGCTCCGGCACACCCCCTGTTGCCGCAGCTGCTGAGTCTTCCGTGACCTCGACCTCGGGCGCCTTGGCCTTCTTCGCCGCGCGATGGGCCAGGGTCCTGAAATCAGAACAATGAACAGAGTCAGCATCAACAAAAAAACCAAGACAAAAATCAAGAAGGTGTAAGGTCCTGGATCCTTACTCCTGGTCCTCCTCGTCGTCCTCGCTCAGGGCGGAGAAATCGTACTCCACCGTGGGTGCGTCGGCGCGAGGAGCGGAAGACGAAGACTCCCTCGCGCGCTTGGTGTTCACCGGGGCTGGGGGCTGCGAAGACCCAGCCCCTGTGGGCGCCGGCGCCCGAGGAGCGGGCGGAGCCGCTGCTCCGCTCCGAGAAGACCCTTGCCGGCTCGGCGCCGGCCTGCGGGGCGCCTCCGTCGTGGTCCGCGCACGGGCCGCCTCCGCTGTGGCGGGTGCGCCGGACGGCCTTGGCGCGGCTTGGCTCCCCCGGGGAGCTGCCCGGCGAGCTGGCTGTTGCCGGGGCGCCTGCACCCTCTCCCCCGTCGCCGCCTTGCGGAGGCGCTTCGCCGGGGACTGCCTCGGGCTTGCCGGGGGCGGGGAGCTCTCCGACGAGGAGAGGTCGTCGGCGTACAACTCCGTGGATCCGCCAGAGTCCTCGGCCTCCTCCTCCTCCTCCTCCTCTTCCCCGGCCGGCTCACTGGGCCCAGCGTCCTGCGCTGCGGCCCCCTTTCCCTTGGCGCCTCCGCCCCTCGCGGCGCCTCTGCTCCCTCCGGCGGTACCCTCCATTGCCGCGGCCTCGGCCGCGATCCCGTGGATCCCAGAGTGCCTCAGCGAGGGGACTCCGGCGAGCGCGTCGGGAGGAAGCTTCAGCAACCTGCGGATCTCCGCCTCCTCCGCCTGGGTGGACGCGTCCGCAGCCTCCGCCTCTTCCGGCGGGTATCCGAAAATTCCTGCCGCCGCGGCTGCGGCGGCCTCTTCAGCTCGGGAAGCTATGTAGGCGATCTCCTGGTTGGTGGTGTCCCGCGTGTGCAGCTTGAGGTCGTCCTTGTTCTTCGCCACCTCTGCGAGGTTGTCGTAGAAGTTGAGGACGTCGATAGGCTTCGGGGCGATCCACGTGCGATCCAAGCCGTGCGAGTCACACATGGGCATCATGGCGAGGATCCGATCCCTGACGATGTTGTTGCAGAGCGGCACCACTTCCCGGGGAGTCCTGAACCACTCGGGGTGTGCCGGGTCGTACTTGAAGAGTTCCCGGACCATTCCCCTCAGCTCCAGCGTGGTGAAGTTGAAGTTGAGCCCGGGGCGCAGCCTCATGATGTCTGCCGGGCCGCCGTACTCCCAGGCCGGCCTCTTCCGGTCTTGGAGAGGGGCGATGCGCCGGCGGAGGAAATCTGCGCCCACCTCAGCAACTGACAGCTTGGCCATCCGAAGACGAAGAATCCGGACAAGGGCGATATCGAGCTTGATATCGTCCGAGTCCAGTTCGCTCCAGTCCCTGCCACGCACAATGGGCGTTGTGCGCGGCGCGGTGAAGGCTTGCGGCTGGTCTTCGACGATCCAGCACCACTCCGCTCGCCATTCCTCCCACTTGCCGCGGAGCTCCCCCGGCAAGTACGCACCCTTTTTATTCAGACGGAAAACCCAAGAAATTCCTCCGGAGAGGGGGGCATCGGCCTCGGCTCTAGGAGTGAAGAAGTGTCTAAAGAGTGCTACATTGGGGTGGACTCCTATGAAGTTTTCGCACATGTGTGCGAAAACAGCCATGGTGAGGATGGCGTTGGGGGTGAAGTCAAGCAGATGGAGGCCGTATGTGTTCATGACGTCGCAGAAGAAGTTTGAGAAAGGAGGACAGAGACCACAATGAAAGAAGGCAGCGAAAAAGTAGTACCCGCCGGGATAGCTGTCCTTGGCGGCGGCCGGATATGCTCGCGTGCGGGGATGCGCGTCGGTATCCTTGGACCAGAACAAGTAATACTTGTTCCAGAGCTCCCGCACGCCGAGCTTCGGCGGGAAGACGACATGCCGCTTCCGGTACGCGATGAGCTTGGCCGCTTGCTCCGATTTCTCCCGCTTGGACTTCTCCGCCTTCGCCTTGTCGGTCTTTGGGGCCATGGCGGACGCGGCGGAAGGAGGGGAACGAAGAGCTCGGCGGCGGCGGAGATGTGGAGGCAGAGCGCAAGAGAGAATCTTTGGAGAAGGAAGACGATGCAATGAAAGCGCAAGG
>LR738709.1:553970781-554058749 GCA_902687465.1 Secale cereale | reverse complement strand
AGAGAATCTTTGGAGAAGGAAGACGATGCAATGAAAGCGCGAGGAGGGGAACCGCGCCCGCTTCCTCTGCTTTTATGGGGGGGGGGTGGGGGGCGTTTCGCCCTTTTCATTAAGAGATCGTGGGCACGTCCCATCCCACGGCGCCGCGATCGACGCGTGCCGTTACAGTGGGGTGCGGCGGATACGGAAGTGGATTCGGCACGCCGCGGGCCGCGGGTGCCCGTGCACTGTTTTGGGCCTGGCCCAACAGCGCTCGGCACCGTGTGTGGCCCAGGCCCGGGGGCTCCTGTCGGTGTACTAAGGTAGGGGTGCCTCAGTACCCCAACTTGTGCACGGGCAGTTGCAGCTTTCCGCGGCAAGGTCTACTGCGGGCTCGCCGGAGACCTTCCTGCTCCTTATTAAACCATTCAAAAACAAAGTATACAAGACATAAGACCGAGACCCCGGCAAGAGGAGCTTGCCGGGAAGGCCGTACCAGGCTCAAGACTGCCCCGCTAAACACAAGACCCTGGCAAAAGGAGCTTGCCAGGAAGACTAGAAGACAACGCCTCGGCGCTATATGCGCCCCGGCAAGGGCCCGGGGAGCGGCAAGCTCCCGGGCCCGGCAAGATCAAGGCCCCGGCAAGGTGCTTGCCGGGAAGACTGCGCTGTGTGCCCACGCTCCAGCTCATCGGCCCACGCGTCGCCCTGGGGCTTATCCAGGGACGCGTGGCGGATGGCTGTGAAGCCTGGGGTACACGGTGGCACTCCACGGTGATGGATCCATCGCCGTGGCAGACGGAGACGCTAAGGCGGGAGCTTTTGGGGTCGACGGCGACGGGCATTAAATGCCCTTGTCCCCCACTGTTAAAGTAGGTATAGACCACTGTTTTGTACTGTAGCTCCACTGTTCCCGCACTGTTACAACTACCATCTCTTTTACATTTTTACCCCTTTCTCTTACGTTGACACCTGTCGGTGACCCCTTACACTATAAAAGGATGCCCATGCACAACGTGGGGGGGGTTCGGAACCTAGATCACTCTCACGCTCGGTGTAGCCGCTCTTCAAGCTCCCGAGCACTCAAATTCAATACATAACCAAGCAGGAGTAGGGTTTTACGCGTCTACCGCGGCCCGAACCTGGGTAAAACTGCCCGCGTGCTCGCTACGATCTGCTCTTTGTGCTCCCTCCGCCCTCGTACCGCACAGACAAGGGGCTCCGGTCCCATAGGTGTTCGTGGCGGACAGTTTCCCCCGACAATGTGCTTTGTGAAAGTCCAATTAAGCGTATTGATCTATCTCTATAGATCTTGATGCCCAATATATAAGCAACTTCACCGAGGTCTTTCATTGAAAAATTCTTATTCAAGTACCCATTTATGCCATCCAGAAATTCTACATCATTTCCAATCAATAATATGTCATCCACATATAATATGAAAAATGCTACAGAGCTCCCACTCACTTTCTTTTAAATGCATGCTTCTCCAAAAGTCTGTATAAAACCATATGCTTTGATCACCTCATCAAAGCATATATTCCAACTCCGAGATGCTTGCACCAGTTTATAGATGGATCGCTGGAGCTTGCACACTTTGTTAGCACCTTTAGGATCGACAAAACCTTGTGCTTGCATCATATACAAATCTTCTTTGAGATATCCATTAAGGAATGCAGTTTTGGCATCCATTTGCTAGATTTCATAATCATAAAATGCGGCAATTGCTAACATGATTCGGACAGACATAAGCATCTCTACGGGTGAGAAAGTCTCATCGTGGTCAACTCCTTGAACTTGTCGAAAACCTTTTGCAACAAGTCGAGCTTTGTAGACAGTAACATTACCATCGGCGTCAGTCTTCCTCTTAAAAATCCATTTATTTTCAATGGCTTGCCAATCATAGGGCAAGTCAACCAAAGTCCACACTTTGTTCTCATACATGGATCCCATCTCAGATTTCATGGCCTCAAGCCATTTTGCGGAATCTGGGCTCATCATCACTTCCTCATAGTTCGTAGGTTCATCATGGTCTAGTAACATGTCGGGGGAAACTGTCCGCCACGAACACCTATGGGACCGGAGCCCCTTTGTCTGTGCGGTACGAGGGCGGAGGGAGCACGAAGAGCAGATCGAAGCGGACGCGCGGGCAGTTTTACCCAGGTTCGGGCCGCACGGATGCGTAAAACCCTACTCCTGCTTGGTTGTGTATTGAGTTGAGCGCTCGGGAGCTTGAAGAAGCAGCTACACCGTGCGTGAGAGTAATCTAGGTTTCGAACCCCCTCCACGTTGTGCATGGGCCTCCTTTTATAGTGCAAGGGGTCACCGACAGGTGTCAACGTAGGAGAAAGGGGTAAAAATGTAAAAAAGGTGGTAGTTGTAACAGTGCGGGAACAGTGGAGCTACAATACAGAACAGTGATCTATACCTACTTTAACAGTGGGGGACAAGGGCATTCAATGCCCGTCGCCGTCGACCCCAAAAGCTCCCGCCTTAGCGTCTCCGTCCGCCACGGCGACGGATTTATCACCGTGGTGCGCCACCGTGTACCCCAGGCTGCACAGCCATCCGCCACGCGTCCCTGGTTAGGCCCCAGGGCGACGCGTGGGCCGATGAGCTGGAGCGCGGGCACACAGCGTAGCCTCCCCGGCAAGCGCCTTGCCGGGGCTTTGATCTTGCCGGGCCCGGGAACTCGCCGCTCCCCGGACCCCTTGCCGGGGCGCACGTAGCACCGAGGCAGTATCTTCTAATCTTCCTGGCAAGCTCCTCTTGCCAGGGTCTTGTGTTAGTGGAACAGCCTTGAGCCTGGTACGGCCTTCCCGGCAAGCTCCTCTTGCCGGGGTCTCAATCTTCTGTCTTGTATACTTTGTTTTTGAATGGTTTAATAGGAGGCAGGAAGGTCTCCGGCGAGCACGCAGTAAACCTTGCCGCGGGAAGCTGCAACTGCCCGTGCACAAGTTGGGGTACTGGGGTACCCCTACCTTAGTACACCGACAGGAGCCCCCGGGCCTGGGCCACACACGGTGCCGAGCGCTGTTGGGCCAGGCCCAAAACAGTGCACGGGCACCCGCGGCCCGCGGCGCGCCGAATCCACTTCCATATCCGCCGCACCCCACGGTAACGGCACGCGTCGATTGCGGCGCCGTGGGATGGGACGTGCCCACGATCTCTTAATGGAAAGGGGGAAACGCCCCCCACTCCCCCATAAAAGCAGAGGCAGCGGGCGCGGTTCCCCTCCCTGTGCTCTCATTACGTCGTCTTCTTCCTGCTAAAGATTCCTTCTTGCGCTCCGCCTCCACAGCTCCGCCGCCGCCTAGCTCTTCGTCCCCTTCCTTCCGCCGCGTCCGCCATGGCCCCAAAGGCCGACAAGGGGAAAGCGGAGAAGTCCAAGAAGGAGAAATCCGAGCAAGCAGCCAAGCTCATTGCTTACCGGAAGCGGAACGTCGTCTTCTCGCCGAAGCTCGGTGTGGAAGAACTCTGGAACAAGTACTACTTGTTCTGGTCCAAGGGCACCGACGCGCATCCCCGCACCCGAGCATACCCGGCCGCCGCCAAGGACCACTATCCCGGCGGGTATTACTTCTTTGCTCCCTTTTTCCACTGTGGCCTCTGCCCTCCATTTTCGAACTTCTTCTGTGATATCATGAATACGTATGGCTTCCATCTGCTTGATTTCACCCCCAACGCCATCCTCACCATGGCCGTTTTCGCACACATGTGCGAAAACTTCATAGGAGTCCACCCCAACGTAGCCCTCTTTAGACACTTTTTCACCCCTAGAGCCGAGGCCGATGCCCCTCTCTCCGGATGTATTTCTTGGGTCTTCCGTCTCGGGAAGAAGGGGTCGTACTTGCCGGGGGAGCTCCGCGGCAAGTGGGAGGAATGGCGAGCTGAGTGGTGCTGGATTGTAGAGGACCAGCCGCAAGCCTTTACTGCGCCGCGCACAACGCCTATCGCGCGCGGCAGAGATTGGAGCGAACTAGACTCCGACGACGTCAAGCTCGACATCGCTCTTGTCCGGATCCTCCGTCTTCGGCTGGCCCGGCTATCAGTTGCCGAGGTGGGCGCAGATTTCCTCCGCCGGCGCATCGCCCCTCTCCAGGACCGGAAGAGGCCGGCCTGGTTGTACGGCGGCCCGGCAGACATCATGCGGCTGCGCCCTGGACTTAATTTTAACTTCACCACTCTGGAGCTGCGCGGGATGGTACGAGATCTCTTCAAGTACGACCCGGCGCACCCCGAGTGGTTCAGGACTCCCCGGGAAGTGGTGCCGCTCTGCAACAACGCCGCGAGGGACCGAATCCTTGCCATGATGCCGATGTGCGACTCGCATGGCTTGGACCGCTCGTGGATCGCCCCGAAGCCCATCGACGTCCTCAACTTCTACGACAACCTCGTCGAGGTGGCGAGTAACAAGGAGGACCTCAAGCTGCATACGCGGGACACCACCGACCAGGAAATCGCCTACATAGCTTCTCGGGCTGAGGAGGCCGCCGCAGCCGCGGCGGCAGGAGTCTTCGGATTTTCGCCGGAGGAGGCGGAGGCCGAGGAGGCGTCCACCCAGGCGGAAGAGGCGGAGATCCGTCGGTTGCTGAACCTCCCACCCGACGCGCTCGCCGGGGTCCCCTCGTTGAGGCACTCCGGGATCCATGGGATCGCGACGGAGGCCGCGGCAAGGGAGGGCACCGCCGGAGGAAGCAGAGGCGCCGCGAGGGGCGGAGGTGCCAAGGGGAAGAGGGCCGCAGCGCTGGATGCTGGGCCCAGCGAGCCGGCCGAGGCAGAGGAGGAGGAGGAGGAGGAGGCCGAAGACTCCGGCGGATCTACGGAGTTATACGCCGACGACCTCTCCTCGTCGGAGAGCTCCCCGCCACCGGCAAGCCCGAAGGAGTCCCCGGCAAAGCGTCTCCGCAAGGCGGCGACGGGGGAAAGGGCACAGGCGCCCCGGCAACAGCCACCTCGGCGGGCGGCTCCCCGGGGGAGTCAAGCCGCGCCAAGGCCGTCCGGCGCACCAGCCGCAGCAGAGGCGGGCCGGGCGCGGACCACGACGGAGGCGCCCCGCAGGCCGGCAGCGAGCCGGCCGGGGTCTTCTCGGAGCGGAGCAACGGCTCCGCCCGCCCCCCGGGCGCCGGCAGCCACAGGGGCTGGGTCTTCGCAGCCCCCAGCCCCGGTGAGTACCAAGCGCGCGAGGGAGTCTTCGCCTCCCGCTCCTCGCGTCGACGCGCCCACGGTGGAGTATGACTTCTCCGCCCTGAGCGAGGACGACGACGAGGAGGACCAGGAGTAAGGATCCGTGATTCTGCATCTTCTTAATTTTTATCTTGATCTTCTGTTGATGTTAATTCTGTCTTCTGTTCTGGTTTCAGGACTCTGGCCTATCGCGCCGCGAAGAAGGCCAAGGTGCCCGAGGCCGAGGTCGCGGAGGACTCGGCAGCGGCGGCAGCGGAGGGCGCGCCGGAGCCGAGCCTGCCGGACTCTGGCACTGCTCCGATGAGCAGCCCCCAGCGCAGCCCGCAGCGCAGCCCCCAGCGTAAGTCTGGGGTTCTTTCTTTTTGCTTGTCGGGGTGCGTCTGAGGCTTTTGACTTTATCTTCATATTTTGACATCTCTTGTCTTGTTCCGTGCAGGGGAGGAGCCGCAGCGGGAAGAGTGCCCGGAGACTACCGCCGAGGAGCTGCAGGCACCGCCCTCCCCGCCAAGGCAGGACTCTCCGGGAAGGGAGAGTGCTCCGTCAAGGGCGGGTACTCCGCCAAGGCAGAGCACCCCGCCAAGGACGAGCAGCCCGGCAAGGGCGGCCACCCAGCCAAGGCCAAGTTCCCCGGCGAGGGCGACTACCCCGACGAGGCCGAGCTCCCCGGCGAGGGAGCCCGCCGCCGAGGACGCCCGCCAAGGTAACCTTTGTAACTTGTCTCCTTGGCTTGTCTTTTTTGGATATTTGCTTGAGCCTTGAATTTCTTTGTCTTCTTCTTCTTTCTAGATCTTCCTCCTCCTGCGCCTATGGAGACGGAGGTAATCATCCTCGAGGAGGAGGACGCGCAGGGCGGTGGCGGCGACGCTCCAGTCGTCGAGGAGGTGGGCGAGGCCGCCGAGCCGGCCGCGCAAGAGACTGCTCCGGCTGCGGACGCAGCGGCCGGGGAGGGAGACGGTGGCCGCACCGCCGACCCGGAGGTGGCGGGAGCATCGGATGCTGCGCCGGCCACCGGTCCCTCCACCGGCGAGGAGCAAAGGTTTTATCTCGAGGCCCCCAATGGCGTCTTCATCCAGATGCCGTGGGGGTCTTCGTCGCGAGCTCCTGCGGAGGGCGAGGCGTTCGACGGAGAGGTCCTCGCCTCCGCAGGCCTGAAGATAGTCCAGGCGCCCGGTGGAGGTGAAGGGCCCGAGGAGGAGCGATTGCTTCATCAACTTCTGGCCCTTTACCGGGCCAGGCAAGCAAAGCTCGCTTCCCGGGAGGCTCTTGCCGCCAAGGCTGCGGCAGAGATGGAGAAGCGTGCGGCGGAGCTCAGCGCTGCCAACCAGGCTGCCCTCCGCCAGGTGGCGGAGGAGCGAGAGCGTCTCGCCGGCGAGTACCAAGAGTGGGTACTTGAGAGGGCCGAAGCCGATGAACAGCAGCGCCTCGCCGGGGTGGAGATGTCCCGGCGAGAGGGAGAGCTCGCGCAACGGAAGGTGGATCTGGATTCTCATGAAGAAGACCTTGCCGCTCGCGAGGCTGCCCTTGGCGGGGAGCTGAAGGAGGCGAAGGCCGCCGCGGTTGCCGCGGAGGACGCCAAGAAAGAGCTCGCCGCCAAGGTTGAACAACTGGAGAAGGCGATGAAGGTGAGCGCCGAGAAGGTTGCCGCGCTCATCCTGGAGCGCGAGAAGGATGCTCACACAAACTCAGAGCTCCAGGTGAGTTTATCCCAGAGGGGTGACGAGCTGAAAGCCGCCAAGGATTCCATTGAAGACTTGGAGCTGAAGGTCACCACCCTGAAGGAATCGCTTGATGCTGCCCGGGCCCAGGAGACCAAGCTGAAGGATGAGCTCCGCAAGGAGCGAACCTTGATGGAGAGCGTCAACAAGGCCTCCGAGCTCTTCCGGCAGACTATCGAGGTGTGGACCGAAGAGCTGGTTTCTTCTGCGTCCAACATTGACCAGGAGTTGCTTGCTTTGAAGGTTGAACATCTTATCTACTCGCCGGATCCAGATCTCCCGCACAGCGCCAAGCTCAGCCTCTTCTTCAGAGGCGTCGCTCCAGCTCTTGCAGGTCTCCGGAACCGCATCCCCGCGCAGCTGGCCGAGGAGTCGCGCCGTCTCTGCGCGGGAACTCTGGAGCGGGTCTTGACGAAGATCGTGTACCGCAACCCGGGGATTAATCTCACAAACGTTCTTCGCACCCTGCCAGCAGATGCAGACACGGAGGCCCTGAAGGAGCAGGTCGGCCACATCATCGCCAAGGTGGCAAGGCTTGGCAGGAAGGAAGGCGACCGCGTAGACTAGGGCCCCAGTTATCTTTATCTTTTCGTTGCTGCACATTATGTTATGAACTCATTAGTCCATTGCGACAAGTTATCCTTGTAAGATATTTGCTTTACTTCAATCAATCAGTGCAATGTTATCTTCCTTGTTCCAATCTTTGACTTTGTATGTTTTTCACCCTACGCTCCCGGGGAGCTTGCCGGCAAGGGGCCCTTGCCGCGAGCGCTGAGTGCTGGACTCTGAGCAGCCTGCTGGCCAAGGTCCTCGCCGGCAAGCAACCTTGCCGCAGCAGGTCGCAACGCACTTAGCTTGCTGAGTGTACTCGGAAACGAGGCAAGGGCGCGACACTTGTCGCAGCTCACTTAAATCGTTGAGTGGACTCGAAAACAAGATAAGGGTGCGGCAAGCTACGGGTAGGTTCCTCCGCGCACAGGTTTTCCATACAAAGTGTGATCGTTCAAGGAAGACAACCAAAATTTAAAATTTGAACTGGTCAAATTCTAACAACTTATCTTTCATATGCTGCTTGCTCATGTTGTTTGCTTTCCGGTAAGGCTCTTCTTACTTGAACAGCACTTAGTTCCTCCTCCATCTCCTTCCCCCCCGGCAAACTTGTGCGCGAGGAACGTTCCTTCTGTTTAAAAAAAGGAAAGGGAGAGGGAAAAAGCATATTGCCTTTCGGCGTAATAGTGCTTATCGTATGTCTAAGTGTTGCATCAAATGCCAAACAAAACATGCAAATAGCAAAGAGAAGCATGCAAAAGGCAATCGATGCGAAAACACGAAATCTTTACTGATGCACGGGGTCTGCGCCCGGCTTTGTACAAAGGGTTACATGCAACAGCGGCAAGGCTTGTACAAAAGGTGGTTGCCGGAGCGGATCACGGCAACCGCGCCTTAGGGGTGAAACTTGCGAAGATGCTCTATGTTCCAGGAGTTGCTCACCGGTAAGCCTTCTTCGGTCTCGAGGCGGACAGCGCCGGGTCTCGTAACTTGTCTCACCCGATAAGGGCCTTCCCACTTCGGCGTCAACTTGTTGGAATTCTTGGCGGACTGAACACGCCGAAGAACAAGGTCGCCTTCCTCGAGACTCCTGGCCTTAACCTTGCGGCTATGGTAGCGGCGCAAAGCTTGCTGGTATCGAGCAGCTCGTACAGCAGCCTGGAGACGTCCCTCCTCAAGGAGCAATGCGTCATCTTGCCGCAGTTGCTCTTGCTCGAGCTCATCATAAGCGAGCACTCGAGGAGATCCGTATACGAGTTCCGTGGGGAGAACTGCCTCTGCTCCATAGACTAGAGCAAAAGGTGTCTGTCCGGTGGCTCGACTTGGTGTCGTTCTGATTGACCAAAGAGCCGCCGGGAGCTCCTCTATCCAATTCCTTCCGCACTTGCGCAGCCTGTCAAAGGTCCTTGTCTTGAGCCCGCGCAGCACTTCAGCATTTGCCCTCTCCGCTTGACCGTTGCTCCTCGGGTGAGCAACAGAAGCGAAACAGACCTTGGCGCCAAGGTCTTGGACGTACTGCATGAAGGTGCGACTAGTGAATTGCGTACCGTTGTCGGTGATGATCCTGTTAGGGATCCCTAAACGGCAAACAATCGACCTGAAGAACCTGACCGCTGACTGTGCTGTCACCTTTCTCACTGGCTCCACTTCTGGCCACTTTGTGAACTTGTCGATCGCAACGTACAAGTACTCAAAGCCCCCGACGGCGCGAGGGAAAGGGCCGAGGATATCGAGCCCCCAGACCGAGAAGGGCCATGACAAAGGGATTGTTTGGAGAGCTTGAGCTGGCTGATGAATCTGCTTCGCATGGAACTGGCACGCTTCACACTTGGTTACTAGTGCAGTTGCATCTTGGAGGGCTTCTTGCCAAAAGAACCCTTGCCGGAATGCTTTCCCGGCAAGTGCCCTTGCGCCAATGTGGTGGCCGCATATGCCTCCGTGTATTTCTGCCAACAGCTTCTGTCCATCTTCTCTGGAAATGCATTTCAACCTGACACCATTGAGTCTTCTTCTGTACAGTTCGTTATCCACAAACTGATACATACTTGACTGCCTGGTTATCTTCTCTATCTCTTGAGGGTCGTCGGGAAGTTCTCCAGTTTGCAGAAAACGGACGATCTGCTGCGCCCATGCCGGAGCTCGAGGCTCGACGGCAAGGACTAAAGGCTCGAGGGCCGCTGCGGGAACCCCAGCTTCTACGGCAAAGACCTCTGGTCCTGTCGGAGCTGACGGTCCCCCGACAAGCTCGCCGGGGCGAGGCTTGTCGGGAACACTTGCTTTAACTGCACAAGCCCGAGGGCTCGCAGGAGCAAACTGTTCCTCAGCGTTGTTGTTGGTCTTGGGAACTTTGGCGGCGGGCTCAGGAAGATCCGCCGGCAAGTAGTCGCCGGAGACCAACTTTCTCTTCTTGGACTGCCCAATTGATGGTGTAACTGATGGCTGAGTCAGCTTGAGCAAAAAGGTCCCTGGTTCCACAGGTAACTTCATCGCGGCGCACTTTGAAAGGCCATCTGCAATCTCATTTTGGGCTCTTGGGACGTGCTCCATCTGCAGACCTTCAAAGTGCTCTTCAAGCTTCCTCACTTCATCGACATATGCTTCCATCAAAGGGCTCTGGTAGCTCTTGTTAACTTGTCGGACCACCAACTGAGAATCTCCCCGAACAATCAGCTTCCTGATCCCAAGTTCGGCCGCAATTCTGAGGCCGGCGAGCAAGCCTTCATATTCTGCAGTGTTGTTTGTCGCTTGCTCCCTGGGAAAGTGCATCTGGATAACGTATTTGAGGTGCTCTCCGGTGGGCGCAATGAGTACCACGCCGGCACCGGCGCCTTGCAGCGAGAAGGCACCGTCAAAATACATTACCCATTCACTTGTCGCTTCTTGCACGGGTACGCTCGTTTCTCGAACTTCTTCTTCTGGTGTTGGGGTCCACTCAGCGATGAATTCTGCCAAAGCTCGGCTCTGTATGGTTGAAGTACTTTCAAACTTGAGTCCAAAGCTTGACAGCTCCAGTGCCCACTCGACAATCCTGCCTGTTGCCTCTGGATTGTGCAATATCCTCTTTAACGGAAAGCGAGTGACCACCGTTATCTCATGGGCTTGGAAGTAGTGGCGCAGCTTTCTCGAGGCCATGAGGAGGCCGAAAAGCAATTTTTGCACACCAGAGTACCTTGATCTTGCTCCCTGGAGAAGGGAACTTACAAAATACACTGGGCGCTGTACCATCTTCTTCCGCACCTCTCCTTGTTCCTGCGCAGAGTCTTCCTTGTCGGGGCCAGAGCTTGTCGGGACAGCCCCCTGCTTGTCGCTAGATTCGCTTGCTGGTGACGCTGACTCCTCGTCGGACTCCCTCTCCGCTACTAACGCAGCACTAACCACCTGGTTGGTTGCCGCTAAGTATAGCAACAACTTTTCCTATGGTTTAGGTGCGACAAGTATAGGAGTGGAGGACAGGTACCGTTTCAAATCCTGCAACGCCGCCTCCGCTTCCGGAGTCCACTTCATGGGACCTGCCTTTTTCAAGATTTTGAAGAAAGGTAGGGCGCGTTCTGCGGATTTTGAAATGAACCTACTGAGGGCAGCAACGCAACCTGCAAGCCTTCTGACATCCTTGACGCGCTTCGGGGCTTCTATCTGCTCGATGGCTTTGATCTTGTCGGGGTTGGCTTCAATCCCTCTCTGTGATACAAAGAACCCGAGAAGCTTGCCGGAGGGAACTCCAAAGACGCACTTCTCGGGGTTCAGCTTGAGCTGTATCCTGCGCAGGTTCTGAAACGTTTCTTCCAAGTCTTGAATCAGTGTTTCTTTGCTCTTGCTCTTCACCACGATGTCATCCATGTAGGCTTCTACATTCCTGTGGATCTGTGGCTCAAAAGCAGTGTATACTACCCTTGCAAAAGTCGAGCCTGCATTCTTCAATCCAAATGGCATGCGGATAAAGCAATAGGTGCCACACGGAGTGATAAATGCAGTCTTCTCTTCATCTTCCTTGGCCATGAAAATCTGGTGATAGCCTGAGTATGCATCAAGAAAACACAGTAGCTCACATCCGGCGGTGGAGTCAACGATCTGGTCAATGCGCGGCAAAGGGAAGGGATCCTTGGGACATGCTTTATTGACATCAGTGAAGTCTATACACAATCTCCACTCCCCGTTGGCCTTGCGCACGACGACTGGATTTGCCAGCCACGTCGGATGGATCACACCTCTAACTAGGCCTGCTGCCTCTAGTTTCTTGATCTCCTCATTGATGAACTCTTGGCGCTCCACGGCTTGCTTCCTCACTTTTTGCTTGATGGGCCGCGCATGAGGACAGACAGCAAGCTTGTGCTCAATCACCTTCCTGGGAACACCGGGGATGTCAGATGGTTGCCAAGCAAACACATCGACATTCGCCCGCAGGAAGGCGACGAGCGCGCTTTCCTATTTGCTGTCAAGGGTGGCACTGATGGTGAAGGTACCACCAGTGCCATCCTCCTTTGCGGACACTTTCTTGGTTGCCGGAGGAGCAGCCATTCCTTTCTTGCTCTTGCCGGTGGAGCTCGATGGAACGTCCTCGACGGCAGCGCAGCACTCCGAAGAGGTGCGGTTGCCGGAGTGGGTCCCAGAGCATTTGCCGGACTTGGTCTTCGTCTTCTTCCCCCCGGGAGCTTCAGCGGCAAGAGTATCCTTCTCGGCCGCAGCTGCCGCATCCCGGTAAATCTTGTCGGCGCAGATAAGCGCATCCTTCTTGTCGCTGTGGACAGTGATGACGCTTATCGGCCCCGGCATCTTCAGCACGTTGTAGGCATAGTGGGAAGCTGCCATGAACTTGGCGAGGGCGGGACGGCCGAGTATTCCATTGTAGGGCAACGGAATATCGGCAACGTCAAAAGTGATGCGCTCAGTCCTGAAGTTGAGCTCCCCGCCAAAGGTCACCGGCAGAGTAATCTTTCCCTTGGGCTTGCTCCTTCCCGGGTTGATTCCTTGGAATGAACCGGTCTCTTCGAGCTCGCCGTCTTGAATCTGGAGCTTCTTGATCACAGCAGAGGAGATCAAGTTCAGCCCGGCCCCGCCGTCAACCAACATTTTGGTGACCTTGAGGTTGCGGATGGTGGGGGAAACCAGCATCGGCAAGCACCCGACCGCCGTGGTGCGGTCAGGGTGATCCTCAAGGTCAAAAACGATGGGCGTGCTGGACCATTTGAGGAGCCTGCGCGACTCCACGGGCGGCTCCGCTGCATTGACCTCACGCACCCACTGTTTCAGCTGGCGGTGGGAGGTGTGCAGGGAGGCGCCACCGTCGACGCACAGGACCTCTGTGGCCTTCTGGAACTCCTGCTCGCTGTTCTCGTCGTCCTCCATGTCTTCATCGTCGTCTTCGTCGTTGTCGCGGCCCCGGGGAGGTCGATCTCCTTGCCGCTGCTTGGCTTTGCCGCGGCGTCCTCCCCGGCCGTTGAACGGCCGCTTCTTGCTGGGCTCTTCTCCGCCACCTTGGGCCTTCTCCTTGTCGCGCCTCTCGTACTCAGCTTTTTGCTGCTCGACGAGATACTCGACGCGCTTGCAGTTGGAGAGATCGTGGCCCTTGGTGCGGTGAATCTTACAGTATTGCTTGTCGGAGCTACCCGGCTTGTCGGCCGCCGCCGCAGGGGCAGGCTCCTTGCCGGAGCCGCCAGCCTGCGCTTGTTTGGCGGGGGCCTCCTTGCCGGACTTCTCGACGGCAAGCACTTCCTTCTTGCCCTTCTTCCTGTTGTTCCGCCGCCGGCTCTTCTTTGCCGGGGCGGCGTCGTCGCTGTCGCTTCCCCCTGCGCCAGCATCCTCCCCGGGGAGTTTCCTCCCCTCTTCTGCACGGGCGCACTTGTCGGCAAGAGCGTAGAGCTCGCTGACGTCCCTGATCTTGGTCATCGCCATCTCCTCACGCATGCGGCGGTTACGCACGTTCTGATGGAACGCGCTGATAACCGCAGCAGGGTGAACGTCGGGGATGTTGTGCTGTACCCGGCTGAAGCGTTGGATATACTTGCGCAGGGGTTCGCCTTCCTTCTGGGCCAAAATGTGGAGATCGCTCTCCTGGCCATGGGGTTTGTGGCCGCCGGTGAAGGCGCCAACAAACTGATGGCAGAGGTCGGCCCAAGAAGAGATAGAGCCTTCCGGCAAGTGCATGAGCCACGAACGGACGTTCGGCTTCAGCACGAGCGGGAAGTAGTTGGCTAGGATCTTCTCGTCGCGCCCCCCGGCAGCTTGCACTGCGATAGTGTAGACGCTGAGAAACTCCGAGGGGTGCGTCTTGCCGTCGTACTTCTCCGGTACGCCGGGCTTAAAGTTCTTCATGCTGGGCCACTGGACGCGCCGCAGCTCGCGGGTGAACGCAGGGCAGCCTGCCGCGTACGGCAAGTCGCCTGGTTCACCGGGCGCGGGTGCGTCGACAGTGTTCCCAGCTCTCCTGTCGGATTGTCGCCGAGCTTCTCGGCGGCGCTCGATCGTGGTCCGAGCGTCTTCATCTCGCCGGTCGTCGAGGACCTGGCGCTGGTCCCGACGGGCCCGCGGGTCCGACGAGGCTGTGGAGCCGTCGTCGGGGTTGTTCCGGCGGGGCGGCGTCTTCTGCTTCTGCGGCGGGGAGTGCACGCTTGTCGCACCCCCGGCAGTCTTGTCGCCGATAGCCTTCGTCTTCTCAACCTGCCGCGGCCGCGAGGCCGACGGCTGCTGCGGGGAGTCGTTGTTGGCGAAGTCTATCAGGCTCCGGATTGTGGCCCTCCATTCTTCGGCCTTGTCGGCCGCCGGAGGAAAATCGAGAAGCAACTGCGCCCTTGCGAGCGCTTCTGCCGGAGTAGTGGGGAACGCGGGCGAGCGGTGCGAGGAGCGGGATACGCTCGGACTTCTAACGACGTTAGAAGGAGCGGGGTCCCGCGCCGGCGCCTTCGCTTTGCTCGTGCCCGGACGGGGGTCCGGGGCGTCCCGCGAACCTCCAGTTTGGCCTTGTCCCAGCAAGCGGATACCACCTCCCGTGGTATGGCGCTGTGGGGTCGTCGTGTGCTGTGATGGACGCGGCGCGTCCACGGAGACCGAGGTCCGGTCATCCGTCTTGTTCTTGGATCTGGTGGCACCGTGAGTATCCTCGCCGGCGACCACCCTTCCGACGGCGTCTCCTCCGCCCACCGTTGGCTCTGGTGGCGGCGGGTGCGACGCAGACGGGCCTCCGACCTCCGAAGGCTTCTTCTTCGGGGCCATGGAGTTGTCGCTGATGAAGTTGTTGATGAAGCTGGAGAGGTTGATGAAGGATGCGCCCGCGCGAACGCCGGATCAGGTTCGCACAACCTCGACGCCCCCTACCTGGCGCGCCAAAGATGTCGGGGGAAACTGTCCGCCACGAACACCTATGGGACCGGAGCCCCTTTGTCTGTGCGGTACGAGGGCGGAGGGAGCACGAAGAGCAGATCGAAGCGGACGCGCGGGCAGTTTTACCCAGGTTCGGGCCGCACGGATGCGTAAAACCCTACTCCTGCTTGGTTGTGTATTGAGTTGAGCGCTCGGGAGCTTGAAGAAGCAGCTACACCGTGCGTGAGAGTAATCTAGGTTTCGAACCCCCTCCACGTTGTGCATGGGCCTCCTTTTATAGTGCAAGGGGTCACCGACAGGTGTCAACGTAGGAGAAAGGGGTAAAAATGTAAAAAAGGTGGTAGTTGTAACAGTGCGGGAACAGTGGAGCTACAATACAGAACAGTGATCTATACCTACTTTAACAGTGGGGGACAAGGGCATTCAATGCCCGTCGCCGTCGACCCCAAAAGCTCCCGCCTTAGCGTCTCCGTCCGCCACGGCGACGGATTTATCACCGTGGTGCGCCACCGTGTACCCCAGGCTGCACAGCCATCCGCCACGCGTCCCTGGTTAGGCCCCAGGGCGACGCGTGGGCCGAAGAGCTGGAGTGCGGGCACACAGCGTAGCCTCCCCGGCAAGCGCCTTGCCGGGGCTTTGATCTTGCCGGGCCCGGGAACTCGCCGCTCCCCGGACCCCTTGCCGGGGCGCACGTAGCACCGAGGCAGTATCTTCTAATCTTCCTGGCAAGCTCCTCTTGCCAGGGTCTTGTGTTAGTGGAACAGCCTTGAGCCTGGTACGGCCTTCCCGGCAAGCTCCTCTTGCCGGGGTCTCAATCTTCTGTCTTGTATACTTTGTTTTTGAATGGTTTAATAGGAGGCAGGAAGGTCTCCGGCGAGCACGCAGTAAACCTTGCCGCGGGAAGCTGCAACTGCCCGTGCACAAGTTGGGGTACTGGGGTACCCCTACCTTAGTACACCGACATAACATGACTTCCAGAATAGGATTACCGTACCACTCTGGTGCGGAACGTACTCTAGTTGACCTACGAGGTTCAGTGGTAACTTGATCTGAAGTTTCATGATTATCAGCATTAGCTTCCTCACTAATTGGTGTAGGCATCACTGGAACTAATTTCTATGATGAACTACTTTCCAATTCGGGAGAAGGTACAATTACCTCATCAAGTTCTACTTTCCTCCCACTCACTTCTTTCGAGAGAAACTCCTTCTCTAGAAAGGATCCATTCTTAGCAACGAATATCTTGCCTTCGGATCTGTGATAGAAGGTGTACCCAACAGTTTCCTTTGGGTATCCTATGAAGACAGATTTCTCCGACTTGGGTTTGAGCTTATCAGGTAGAAGCTTTTTCACATAAGCATCGCAGCCCCAAACTTTAAGAAACGATGATTTGGGTTTCTTTCCAAACCATAGTTCATAAGGTGTCATCTCAACGGATTTAGATGGTGCCCTATTTAATATGAATGCAGCAATCTCTAAAGCATAACCCCAAAACGATAGTGGTAAATCGGTAAGAGACATCATAGATCGCACCATATCTAATAAAGTACGGTTACGACGTTCGGACACACCATCACGCTGTGGTATTCCAGGTGGCGTGAGTTGTGAAACTATTCCACATTGTTTCAAATGAAGACCAAACTCATAACTCAAATCTTCGCCTTCGCGATCAGATCGTAGAAACTTTATTTTCTTGTTACGATAATTCTTACTTCACTCTGAAATTCTTTGAACTTTTCAAATGTTTTAGACTTCTGTTTCATCTAGTAGATATACCCATATCTGCTCAAATCATCTGAGAAGGTCAGAAAATAACGATACCCGCTGCGAGCCTCAACACTTATTGAACCACATACATTAGTATGTATGATTTCCAATAAGTCAGTTGCTCGCTACATTGTTCCGGAGAACGGAGTTTTAGTCATGTTGCCCATGAGGCATGGTTCGCAAGCACCAAGTGATTCATAATCAAGTGATTCCAAAAGCCCATCAGCATGGAGTTTCTTCATGCGCATTACAACAATATGACCTAAACAACAGTGCCCCAAATAAGTTGCACTATCATTATAAACTTTCCATCTTTTGGCTTCAATATTATGAATATGTGTATCACTAAGATCGAGATTCAACAAAAATAGACCATTCCTCCAGGGTGCATGACCATAAAAGATATTACTCATATAAATAGAACAACCATTATTCTCTGATTTAAATGAATAACCGTCTCGCAACAAACAAGATCCATATATAATGTTAATGCTCAACGCTGGCACCAAATAACAATTATTTAGGTCTAAAACTAATCCCGATGGTAGATGTAGAGGTAGCGTGCCGACGGCGATCATATCGACTATGGAACCATTTCCCACGCACATTGTCACCTCTTCCTTAGCTAATCTTCGTTTAATCTGTAGCTCCTGTTTCGAGTTACAAATATGAGCAACCAAACCAGTATCATATACCCAGGTGCTACTACGAGCATTAGTAAGGTACACATCAATAACATGTATATAAAATATACCTTTGTTCACTTTGCCATCCTTATTATCCGCCAAATACTTGGGGCAGTTCCACTTCCAGTGACCAGTCCCTTTGGAGTAGAAGCACTCAGTTTCAGGCTTGGCTCCACACTTGGGTATCTTCCCAGGAGTAGCAACTGGCTTGCTATTCTTCTTGAAGTTCCCCTTCTTTCCCTTTCCCTTTTTCTTGAAACTAGTGGTCTTGTTAACCATCAACACTTGATGCTCCTTTTTGATTTCTACCTCCATAGCTATGAGCATAGCAAGAGCTCGGGAATTGTCTTCTGCATCCCTTGCATATTATAGTTCAGCGCGAAGCCTTTATAGCTTGGTGGCAGTGATTGAAGAACTCTGTCAATAACACTATCTTCATCAACTTTGACACCAACTTGAGTCATGTGATTGTGGTACCCAGACATTCTAAGTAAGTGTTCACTGATAGAACTGTTCTCCTCCATCTTAAAACTATATAACTTGTTGGAGACTTCATATCTCTCAACTCGGGTATTTGCTTGAAATATTAACTTCAACTCTTGGAACATCTCATATGCTCCATGACGTTCAAAACGTCTTTGAAGACCCGATTCTAAGCCATAAAGCATGGCACACTGAACTATCGAGTAGTCATCAGCTTTGCTCTGCCAGATGTTCATAACGTCCGATGTTGCATCTGCAGCGGGATTTTCACCTAGGGGTGCTTCCAGGACATAATTCTTATGTGCAACAATGGGGATAATCCTCAAGTTACGGACCAAGTCCGTGGAGTTTCTACCATCATCTTTCAACTTAGCTTTCTCTAGGAACACATTAAAATGCAAGGGAACGGTAGCACGGGCCATTGGTCTACAAAAACATAGATATGCAAAAACTATCAGGACTAAGTTCATGATAAATTAAAGTTCAATTAATCATATTACTAAAGAACTCCCACTTACATAGACATCCCTCTAGTCATCTAAATGATCACGTGATCCAAATCAACTAAACCATGTCCGATCATCACATGAGATGGAGTAGTTTTCAATGGTGAACATCTTATGTTGATCATATCTACTATATGATTCACGCTCGACCTTTCGGTCTCCAGTGTTCCGAGGCCATGTCTATACATGCTAGGCTCGTCAAGTTTAACCCAACTATTCTGCATATGCAAAACTGTCTTACACCCGTTGTATGCGAACATACATCTTATCACACTCGATCATCACGTGGTGTCTCGGCATGATGAACTGTCGCAACGGTGCATACTCAGGTAGAACAATTGTACGTTGAAATTTTGTAAGGGATCATCTTATAATGCTACCGCCGTACTAAGCAAAATAAGATGCATACTAACATAAACATCACATGCAATCAAAATATGTGACATGATATGGCCATCATCATCTTGTGCTTTTGATCTCCATCTCCATAGCATCATCATGATCTCCATCATCACCGGCTTGACACCATGATCTTCATCATAGCATCGTGGTCGTCTCGCCAACTATTGCTACTACTACTATCGCTAACTCATAGTGATAAAGTAAAGCAATTACATGGCTTTCACAATTCATACAATAAAAGGACAACCATAAGGCTCCTTCCGGTTGCAAATAATTTACAAAACATAGTCATCTCATACAATAATGTATAACTCATCACATCTTGACCATATCACATCACAACATGCCCTGCAAAAACAAGTTAGACGTCCTCTACTTTGTTGTTGCAAGTTTTACGTGGCTGCTATGGGCTTCTAGCAAGAACCGTTCTTACCTACGCATCAAAACCTCAACGATTTTTCGTCAACTGTGTTGTTTTAAACTTCAACATGGACCGGGCGTAGTCACACTCGATTCAACTAAAGTTGGAGAAACTGACACCCGCCAACCACCTATGTGCAAAGCACATCGGTAGAACCAGTCTCATGAATGCGGTCATGTAATGTCGGTCCGGGCCGCTTCATCCAACAATACCGCCGAATCAAAGTATGACATGCTGGTAAGCAGTATGACTATTAGCACCCACAACTCTTTGTGTTCTACTCGTGTATATCATCTACGCATAGACCTGGCTCATGATGCCACTGTTGGGGAACATAGTATTTCAAAAAAAAATCTACGATCACGCAAGATCTATCTAGGAGAAGCATAGCAACGATCGGGAGAGTATGTCCACGTACCCTCGTAGACCGAAAGTGGAAGCATTTAGTAACGCGGTTGATGTAGTCGAACATCTTCACAATCTTTGGTCATAAAAAACACATAACTCATAATACAAATCGTCATTGAACGTTAAGCGTGCGGACCCTACTGGTTCGAGAACTACGTAGACATGACCGAGACACATCTCTGGTCAATAACCAATAGCGGAACCCGGATTGTCATATTGGCTCCTACATATTCTACGAAGATCTTTATCGGTCAAACCGCATAACAACATACGTTGTTCCCTTTGTCATCGGTATCTTACTTGCCCGAGATTCGATCGTCAGTATCATCATACCTAGTTCAATCTCGTTACCGGCAAGTCTCTTTATTCATTCCATAATACATCATCTCGTGACTAACTCATTAGTCGTTTGCTTGCAAGGCTTATTATGATGTGTATTACCAAGAGGGCCCAGAGATACCTCTCTGACATTCAGAGTGACAAATCCTATTCTTTATCTATGCAAACACCACAAACACTTTCAGAAACACCTGTAGAGCATCTTTATAATCACCCAGTTACGTTGTGATGTTTGATAGCGCACAAGGTGTTCTTCCAGTAATCGGGAGTTGCGTAATCTCATAGTCAGAGGAACATGTATATGTCATGAAGAAAGCAATAGCAATAAAAATAAACGATCATAGTGCTAAGCTAACGGATGGGTCTTGTCCATCACATCATTTTCCTAATGATGTGATCCCGTGATCAAATGACAACACATGTCTATGGTTAGGAAACTCAACCATCTTTGATTATCGAGCTAGTCAAGTAGAGGCATACTAGGGACACTCTATTTTGTCTATGTATTCACACATGTATCAAGTTTCTGGTTAATACAATTCTAGCATAAATAAAATACATTTATCATGATATATAAGTAAATATAAATAACAACTTTATTATTGCCTCTAGGGCATATTTCCTTCATGATTATACAATTTTTTTACGCCAGATTAAACTTTGCTTCTAGAAATCTTTTATATTTGGCCGTGGAAGGGACTTTTATGTAAATCACTTTAGGAGAGGCTACTAAACTCCTAGATAATATAATGGTTAATTATTCTCAATGGCATACCGAAAGATCTTACACTAGTAAAAAAGTGCATGCAATTGAAGAGATTAATGCTTTGAGTAGAAAGATGGATGAACTTACGAAATTACTTGCTAGCAAGGGTACTAATATTGATCTTAATGATATGCCCTTGTCCACTTTGATTTAGAATAATAATGAATCTATGAATGTGAATTTTGTTGGTAGGAACAATTTTGGCAACAATGCATATAGAGGAAATTTTAATCCTAGGCCTTTTCCTAGTAAATCCTCTAATAATTATGGTAATTTCTACAACAATTCTTATGGAAATTTTAATAAGATGCCCTATGATTTTGAGAATGGTGTTAAAGAATTTATGAGTGCTCAAAAGAATTTTAATGCTTTGATTGAAAAAAAAATTGCTTAAGATTGATGATTTGGCTAGGAACGTGGATAGAATTTCTCTTGATGTTGATTCTTTGAAACTTAGATCTATTCCACCCAAGCATGATATCAATGAGTCTCTCAAAGCTATGATAATTTCCATTGATGAATGCAAAGAAAGAACCACTAAGATGCGTGCTAAAAAGGATTGGTTTATAAAAACATGTTCTTCTAGCTTCAATGAAAATAATGATGAAGATCTTAAAGTGATCGATGTGACTCCAATTGAATCTTTGTTTTCCAAAATAAATCTTGATAAAGATGGGGACTCGGGATGAACCAACTTTAGTTAAAAGGCGTCCCAATAATTTAGAGTTCTTAGATCTTGATGCAAAAATTGATAAAAGTGGGATTGGCTAAGTCAAAACTTTAAGTAGCAATGAACCCACTAGTTTTTATCTCAAGGAATTTAATTATGATCATTGTTGTTTAATAGATTGTATTTCCTTGTTTCAATCCATGTTGAATTATTCTCATGCATGTAATCAAAATAAAGCTTTTACTAAACATATTGTTGATGCTATGATGCAATCTTTTGAAGAAAAGCTTGAATTGTAAGTTTATATCCCTAGAAAACTTTATGATGAGTGGGAACCTACTATTGAGAACAAGATTAAAGATTATGAGTACCATGCTTTGTGTGCTTTGGGTGCTATCGTTTCTATAATTCCAAAAACTTTATGTGATGTGCTAGGTTTCCGTGAATTTGATGAGTGTTATTTAAATTTGCATCTTGCGGATTCCACTATTAAGAAACCTATGGAAATGATTAATTATGTTCTTATTGTTGCAAATAGGAATTATGTGCATGTGGATTTCATTCTTCTTGATATAGATTACAAGCCTACATGTCCTATTATTCTTGGTAGACCTTTCCTTAGAACAGTTGGTGCAGTTATTGATATGAAAGAAGGAAGCATTACATTTCAATTTCCATTAAGGAAAGGCATGGAAAATTAAATTACCTTATGAATCTATTTGAGAGCTACCTATGGATTTCATACCAAAGATGATAATACATAGAACTATTTGCATTTTGTGCCTAGCTAAGGGCGTTAAACAATAGCGCTCGTTGGGAGGCAACCCAATTTTATTTTGCCTTTTAATTTTTGGTTCTGTTTTTCAAGTTTCACACATTATTACTTTTGTAGTAATTGTGTTTTGGTGTTTTAATTAGTGTTTGACCCAAGTAAGACCTTTGGGATGGTTTACGGCTATCGTTTATTTGATTTTTCTGAAAAACATAAACTTTTGCGCCCTGTGCAGAAAATTCAATAATTCGCTAGAGCGTGAAAACCTTATGAAATTTTTACACAAAATTGATATGCAAATTCCCCACGTCGTCCTAATTTTTTAGAATTACAGAAGTATGCGAAGTTTTCAGATTGCTACAGACTGTTCTATTTTTGACATATTCTGTTTTCTATGTGTTGTTTGCATATTTTGACGCATCTATGGCTAGTTTCGGGGGGTATGAACCATGGAAAAGTAGGACTTCAGTTGATATTACACCAATATAAAATTGGAATAAGATCACAACACTACCTTGAGTGGTTATTTGCTTTGTTTTACTAATGGAGCTCACGAGATTTCTGTTGAGTTTTGTGTTGTGAAGTTTTCAAGTTTTGGGTAAGGATTTGACTATGGAATAAGGAGTGGCAAAAGCCTAAGCTTGGGGATGCCCAAGGCACCCCAAGGTAAAATTCAAGGACGGTCAAGAGCCTAAGCTTGGGGATGCCCCGGGAAGACATCCCCTCTTTCGTCTTCATCCATCGGTAACTTTACTTGAGGCTACATTTTTATTCACTACATGATATTTTTTTTGCTTGGAGCGTCTTTATGATATGAGTCTTTGCTTTTTAGTTTGTCACAATCATCCTTGTTGTACATACCTTATTTTATGAGAGACACACTTCAATCTTGATTTATTAGAACACTCTATATGCTTCACTTATATCTTTTGAGCTAGGAAATTTTGATCTAGTGCTTCACTTATATCTTTTTAGAGCACGGTGGTGTTTTTATTTTATAGAAATTGTTGAACTCTCTTGCTTCACTTATATTATTTCGAGAGTCTCTAAAACAGCATGGTAATTTTCTCGGGTTATGAATTTAGTCCTAACATGATAGACATCCAAAGAAGGTATAATAAAAACTTCCATATGATAAGTGTGATTGTTTTGAGATATGAGGATGGTAATATTAGAATCATGCTAGTAGTAAATTGTAGGGTAGATAAAATAATTGTGTTAAGGTTCGCAATTCCCATATCATGCACGTATGGTCTCCAAATGTGTAACCAAAAGGAAATGCTTGTGTCTTGATTTTTTACCTTTGTGTGAAGGTCGGGTGCACGCGATGGTTAACTCCTACCAACCTCCCCCCTAGGAGCATGGGTAGTAGTACTTTTCTTCGAGGGCTAATAAATCTTTTGCAATAAACATGTGAGTTCTTTATGACTAATGTTGAGTCCATGGATTATACGCACTTCCACCCTTCCACCTTGCTAGCCACTCTAGTGCCGCGCAACTTTCGCCGGTGCATAAAACCCTCCTTATACCCTTCCTCAAAACAGCCACCAAACCTACCTATTATGGCATTTTCATAGCCATTCCGAGATATATTGCCATGTAACTCCAGCGTTCCGTTTATTATGACATGCATCATCATTGTCATATTGCTTTGCATGATCATGTAGTTGACATAGTATTTGTGGCGAGGCTACCGTTCATATTTTTTATACATGTCACCCTTGATCATTGCGCGTCCCGGTACACTAATACGTCTCCATCGTATCTATAATTTTTGATTGTTTCATGCCAATATTATATAACTTTTACATACTTTTGGCAACTTTTAATACTATTTTTGGGACTAACATATTGATCCAGTGCCCAGTGCCAGTTCCTGTTTGTTGCATGTTTTTTGTTTCACAGAATATCCATATCAAACGGAGTCCAAACGGGATAAAAACTGACGGAGATTTTTTTTGGAATATATGTGAGTTTTGGGAAGAAGAATCAACGCGAGACGATGCCCGAGGGGGCAACGAGGCAGGTGTGCGCGCCCTGGGCCTTTGTGGCCACCTAGTAAGGTGGTTGGTGTCGTTCTTTTGCCACAAGAAAGCTAATATCCGGACAGAGATCGTGTCCAAAATTCAGCCCAATCGGAGTTACGGATCTCCGGGAATATGAGAAATGGTGAAAGGCCAGAATCAAAAACGCAGAAACAAAGAGAGACAGAGAGACAGATCCATTCTCAGAGGGGCTCACGCCCTCCGCCGCCATGGAGGCCATGGACCAGAGGGGAAACCCTTCTCCCATCTAGGGAGAAGGTCAATGTAATGCCCCGGATGTAATACTTTCCCTTTTGGGCATATAATATATCTCCGGCTTCATCTATTCCATTTCGGGTTCTTTGTCTTTCGGGTTTTCGTCGTTTTGTCGTGTGCGTGTGTGGCATTCATTCATATCATGTAGACATGTGCATCGCATTGCATTTGTGTTGTCGGTTGCATCCGGTTCCACGCGTTCCTTCCCGTTGTCCGTTTCGCGTTCCGGAGCTCCCTCACGTGTCCGTGGCGTCCCGTAGGCCTACTTTGGTGTTTGGCCGTGTAACGCTACCGGTTTGGCGCGAGACTTGTCGTGTGTTGTTGTTTTGGTGTGTGTAACCCACCTGTCAAATCTCGTCGCGTTTCGAGTCCGTTTGCTACCCCAACAGTTATTCGTGTGGGCTCAAAGTGCCTCCACTTTGAGGCCCAAGACACCCCTCCAACAGCCCACTTCCCTCCTCTTGGCCCATCTTAACTCCCCTCGCGATCGGATTCGTCGGATCGCGGTCGGAGGGCTCTAAAACACCCCAAATCCCTCAAACCCTAGCACCTACCCTATATAAACATCCCCCATGCCATTTTTGGCAGCCTAAATCTCCTCCTCCTACCTCTAGCCCCTCCTCTCCTCAATTTTCGTGCCACACCAGATCCATTTTTGCCACTTGGAGTTCCCCCCTCGCAAGCCAGAACCGCCGCCGTTTTCCTTCGTAGAAAGCCGCGCCGCCGCCGCTTTCTTCGCTGGATCGGGAGGGAGCCTCGATCTGGTTCAGGTCAACGCATCCCGATCGGGCCTCCCTCCTTCGATCCGCTGGACCACATCGGCATCGCTGCAGCAGGCCTCCAGCGCTCCACCGCACCGAGGCCGCCTCGCCTCCAGCATCGACAGGCCACCGCCATCGTCAGATCGCCTTCTAGGCCGAGGCCCGAGCCGGCCCGTTCCCGCTCCTCCGCGCCGCATCTGAGGCTGGGCCGCCTCCCTCCAGCGCTGCTGGGTCGTCAACCGCCTTCCTCCCGCTTCGGCCCAGCCCGAAGGCCCAGGCTCCAGCCGCCGCCTCCCTCCGCTACAGGCGCCTCCCGCGCGGCCGTTGACCCGATCGCGCCATCGGGCCGGGACCGCGTCGCCTCTCCCAGGCCGGCCCGCTCCTCCAGCCGCCGAGCCGGGCCGCCTCAGCCAGGCCGCTCGATCGCCCGAGGCGTGGCCAGATTCGCCAGGCCGCGGCCCGTCCGCTTCTGCCTCCTCTCGGGCCGCCGCGCGCCCGATCCACCGCCGGGGCCCGTTTGGATCCAGATCCAGCCCGATTTGTTCTAGATCTGAGAAGGTTGTTGGAATTCCTCTAAGTCCCAGTTTATTTGTGTGCTGATGCTATACTCAAACTGCAATAACTTCTTGTGTGTAACTCCGTTTTGCGCAAATGAGGTGTCCAGACGTTCGTGGTGACTAGCACTACGATTCATTCCATTGTGCCATGCATGTTAGAGATCATCTAGATGCTTATTTTTCTGTTGCAAGAGTGCATCCCGATATAAACTGCTGCTATGTGTTGTTTTTATGCCATCTTTGCATAGTGATAACTTTTAGCTCGTTTATCTGAATGATGCAAATGACATGTCCACGTGTTCGTCTTGCCATGCTCTACATGTTGCTTGTGTTAGGTTGCATGATAGATTTATTCTTGCCATGTATATCTTCGTTGCAAAGTGCTATGTGGCTGTTTAGTTGTTTAACTTGTTATGAAATGCCATCTTGTTGAGCTCATTGCCATCGTTGTGTTTATCTCCATGATGCATGCTTGTGTGTTTCGGAATCACCATCATGTGTACTTTGATGTGGTGCTTACCACTTGCCATGTTTAGTTTCGAGGTGACTTAAACTTGCTCTCGTAGATGCCATGATGAAACTGCTGTTTTAACACTTCGTGGATTTTTCCCTAAGTCTGAAATCTGTAATGTTCCGATGCCATGTTTACGTGATGTTCTAGGACAAACCATGATAGTTTTGGAGTGTCTCTTGATGGTTCCTTGTAGTATATATTGTTGGCTATCCATCCATGTTCTCACATGCTTATTTGAGTGGCTGTAGCATGCTTAACTTTTGCTCCAAAGTTTCAATAAAATTCTGCTGTCAGAATTTTGTTGTCAAGTTCAACATGTCCAAGCTTGTTGCTATTGATCCATGGCTCCTTTGGGGTGCACCTTTGGACTTATTTGCTGTAGGATATGTCTAGTTTATGTTCATGCTCTTTGCCATGGTGTTTGAGTACTGTAGCTTCTTTTTCTAGTGCTCCGAAGTTGCTATGTTGCTGTAATTTCAGCTTTCGCTCGTTTCTTGTTTCGGTAATAACTTTTAGCCCGTAGCTCCGTTTGGAGCGAGTCTTCTATGAAATTGATTGATTTTCTGTGTAGATTCATAATCTCCTATTGTTATCATGTTTTGAAGCTTGTGCTTGAATGCTTATTTTCCGTGCTCCGTGTGCTCTCGTAGTGCATCCATCATTTTGGTGTGCGCATTGCATCTTGTTGATTCGTGCCTTGTGTGATTGTATTGTTTAGAGCCGGAAGCTGAGACCGAGTACGAGCACGAGGTTTCCAACGAGGTTGTGAACGAGGACCCTTCTTACGATCCGAACGACTTCTCTTCAGGCAAGATGACCGAACCCCGATAACATTACTATCTTTGCCTATTGCTAGAGTCTCGATCTATAGTTTTGCCTCGATGCCCATGTTTTTCATGTCAGCCTCCTACTTGTAACCATGACCATGTTTAACCACCCTACGTATGCAAACCGTTGCTTGGCTAAGTACGCTTCGCTCAGCCCTTCTTATAGCATTGCTAGTTGCAGGTGAAGATCGAAGATGCTTGCTTCATGTTGAAGTTTTGTTGGGTTATATCACACTATATATAATGCTTAAAAATGAAATCATCTATATATTGGCAAGGGTGGAAGGCTAAGCCTTTTCCTTGGTGATTTGTTCCACTCATGCCGTTAGGAACCGTATAAACCGGTGTTATGTTCCTTGATTATGCGTTCCTTACACGGTTGGGGTGTATGGGACCCCCTCGATAAACCGCTAAGTGCTAAGTCTTTTCCAGCAAGTCCCAACATTGGTACTATTCGCCTAAACAACTAAAACTTTCCGAGGGAGTAATTAACCCGAGGCTTAATTAATTCAACCCCCCTAGGCCAGTGCTCGATGTGAGTGTTGGTCCAAACTAGAGTCGTGTGCGGGGGCCCCCTTGGCAACTTGGGTATTTCGGCCACTGTACGTTGTGCTCATCCGGTCGTGGCCTGAGACTAGATACACGCGGCTACTATCAGGGTGTCGGCACACCGGGAGGATTTGCTGGATTAGCCTTGCCTTAGTTCGGAGTATCTTGAGCACGGGATTCCGAGATTACTCGGGTCTTCCCACCTTGGAGTTGCGACTCCGCGGATCGTGAGCTTGTCATGGGCCAAGTTGGAACACCCCTGCAGGGTTTGAACTTTCGAAAGCCGTGCCCGCGGTTATGTGGCATATGGGAGCTTGTTAATATCCGGTTGTAGATAACTTGACACCTTGTTCTAATACACTACCAGCGTGTGTTCCGTGACTGTCAATTTCTGAATAGGGATTCGGGAGTTGAACACGGTGGGGTAATGTTTGACGTGTTGTAGCTAGGATCACTTCGTGATCACCTCTCGACCGAGGCACTTCTCTTCTCGCACTCTTTCACGTAAGCTAGTGCTAGTTGCTGCTGCAGACACTTATTCTATTCTTCAGCCTTATCCTCTCCCAAGGCTTAAATAGTCTTGTTACCCGGGAACGGGATTGCTGAGTCCTCTGTGGCTCACAGTTACTTCACCACACCAGATGCAGGTCCGATGGTGAGCTATCCAGGTGATGGCACCGAGCTAGACTGGGAGTATGACGAGGAGCGTAGTCGATACTATGTTCGTTATCCTGATGATCAGTAGTGGAGACTTCTACTAGGATTCGATCCGACCTGTGGATTTAAATTATGTTTGGTATCTTGTCATTTGGATTTTACCCTTAGAGGGCTGTGATGTTTTAATGAATGATGTTTGAGACATGTATGGTATTTGTGTGACGTGGCGAGTGTAAGCCAACTATTTTTATGTTTTCCATCCCCATCTTTTACATGAGTTGTGCAAAGATACCAAACTTGCGATCATTCCAGCACGGGGTTATGTCTCTAAGTCGTGCCTCGACACGTAGGAGATATAGTCCCATCCTGGGCATTACAAGTTGGTATTCAGAGCCTTCTCCGACCTACGATCCCCCACTGATTGATCGAATCGTTGACGGTCGAGTCTAGGCACACACTGAAAATATTTTGAGTCCTATATTATATCGGAGAGTAGGATTTCTTTGCTTCTCATCCCCTTTCTCTCTGGTAAGGACTCCTGACGTCTACTCTTGTCTCTTCTATCTTCAAAAATTGCACCAAATTTTTTTTAGGAATCTCCCGAGTATTCTGGGATTGTTCCGATGTTCTTGTGAGGAGAATATTGTTCTCGATGCCTCCTGACATTAGGGGTTGTGGCAGTGTCCCGGGGAGTTGAGCTTCGGGGTATTGTCGTCACAAGCATATCGTGGCAGTACTAAATACTTAAGACGGCCGACATCGAAAATCTCTCCTATACGGTTAGTGGTAAGATAACCCCGACATCACCCAGTACTGGGGAGGTAGTTCGGGAGTATTGCCATAGCTTGTTATAGTGGATGCTTTTCGAAGGTCCGAGGTAAATAGTTTCCGAGAAAGACTGGTTATGTGTTGAAGGATGGATACAGCTGTATGTAGGTTTAGAGTTGATTGCGCGGTGCTTCCCCTGTATCCCCAACACCTGATTGCATAACTGGAATCTTTCGGAAATTAATAGGTGGGTTTATCCAGTAGATCGTAGGCATTCTTCCAACGAATGCAGGTTAGCGAGTTCGGGGTTCTACATTGAGTGAAGTGGTATTATGGCCGATGTTCTGATCGGGAGTTGCATCTTAAAGGGTCCTTGGCTATGCTGTTCCGGGGATTGCAAAACCCTTTCGTAACGCGTTCATATGCTTTCAGCACAAAGATGTTAGAACGAAGCTCCTATCTTGTGTTTGTTCCCGTCTGTACCTTGTTGTTTTCTTATTTTACCTTTTGTCCCCTATGTGGCTTCTCGTGCAGATTGATGTTATCATTTAACTGAGAATTTCATTCGTTCCTCTTGTTCGAATGATTTCATTCGTTCCTATTGTTTGAATGATTATTGTAAAGACTTGTTGCAATTCATTCCATTGATTCAGCTTATACCTTCTGTCAATCAATTGCTGATTCGTGGTCATCTCTTTCAGGATGGCTCCGAAGCGAGTTCCCAACGCTAACCCAGAGGGTGAAGAGGTCCCAGATCGTCCTCCTTCCCCTCCTCCTCCGTCTGAGGCTTGGAGAGCGATTATGCAAACTACAGCTCAGAACACCCAGATGTTGATGCAGATGATGCAGCAGATGCAAGCTAATCAAGCTAATCAGGGTGTTCCAGGGAATCAAGGCAACTTCTTCAACCAACAGCACCATGCTACACTCAACCAATTCTTGGCCAATAATCCAAAAGCTTTCAGTTACTGTGTCGACCCTCTTGATGCTGAAGATTGGTTAACCGACATAAAGAAGCATTTTGAGTGCAGTAACGTAAGAGAAGAGGATTATGTGAAGTTTGCAGCCTTCCAACTCAAAGACCAAGCAGCTGACTGGTGGCAGCAGTACAAAGACTCCAGGCCAGGTTAGGTGATCTCTTGGGAGAATTTCTGCAAGGACTTTCTCTCTCACCATATTCCAACAAGTGTCATCGAGGGTATGCGTGAGCAATTCCGCAACCTGAAGCAGGGCTCTATGACAGTCTATCAGTATAATGTCAAGTTCCAAAACCTCGCCCGCTATGCTAAGCAAGACATTCCTGATGCTAAGAGCAAAATCTACCAGTTTCGTGGAGGCCTGAAAGATGAACTTCAACTTGCTCTCACTCTGTTCGAGCCCGATGAGTTCGACAAATTCTATAATATGGCTTTGAAACAAGAGGCAACTCAGCTTAAGATGGAGGCTTCTAAAAAGAGAATTCGAGATGCCGTTCACTCTTCCTCATCGTCTCAGATGGTCTCGAAGCAACATAAATTTTGGCTTCCTCCTCCTCCAGTGATTCGAGCTCCTTACAACAACTCCAACAACTCCAACAGCAACAAGAACTCTAGTGGACGTGGTTTCTCCCACCCACCCAACCCGAGCAACCAGTCGAAGAACCAGTTTCAGTCTCAAGGCTCTAAGTCAAGTGGTTCTCATTTCCGTCCTCTCTCAGAAGTGGTGTGCAACAAGTGTGGCCAGAAGGGTCACTATGCCAACAGATGTCCGAACCCAAAGCGCCTTCCACCTCCTCCTCCTGTCAGTTCAGCTATTGTCAAGCATAACCCCAAGCAAGCAAGGGTCAATCTGATGAGTGCAGCTGAAGCGGAGAATTCTTCTGATGTGATTTTGGGTAACCTCGCAGTTAACTCTTTTCCAGCTAAAGTCTTGTTTTATTCAGGTGCTTCACATTCCTTCATGTCAAGACCTTTTGCATTGTCACATGATATGCCATTGCAAGCTTTGCCGAGACCGATGTCTGTGCTTTCTCCGGGTTTGCTTATGAACTCCAACAACTCTGTTCCGAATGTGGCTATTCGCATGGGTGATTATCGCTTTCTGGCTAATCCAGTGGTTCTTGGTAATTCCGACATTGACCTCATCCTCGGGATGGATTGGCTTTCTCAGCATGATGCTCACATTGATTGTGCACAGAAGGAAGTCAAGATGACTCATCCTGATGAAGATGTGATTATCTTTGCCTCCAGGGATAACACTATCAGGCTTTTCTCTCTCAATGATAAGGGCGAAATTAATGCCATATCTCAAATTCCGGTGGTTAACAAATATCAAGACGTCTTTCCTGAAGAACTTCCAGGCATGCCTCCACACCGTCAGGTGGAATTCGTCATTGAACTCGAGCCGGGTACTGAGCCAGCATGTCGGAGTCCGTACAAGCTCTCTCCTGATGAGTTGAAGGAATTGAAGAAGCAGCTTGATAAGCAGGAGCGTATGGGTCTCATCAGGCCTAGTACGTCTCCTTGGGGCTGTGGTGTCTTATTTATCAAGAAGAAAGATGGCACGGAGCGTCTCTGTATTGATTACCGGCCATTGAACAAGAAGACAATAAAGAACAAATATCCGCTCCCCAACATCAACGAACTCTTCGAGTAGCTCAAAGGAGCTAAAGTGTTCTCTAAGCTCGACCTCTGAATGGGCTATCACCAAATTCGCATTCGCGAGCAAGACATTCCCAAGACTGCCTTCAGAACGAGCTATGGCTCATACGAGTATACAGTCATGTCCTTTGGTCTCGCCAATGCTCCTCCTACCTTCTCGAGGATGATGCACTACATCTTCAACCCCTATACTGGCGAGTTTGTGCTTGTGTATCTGGATGATATTCTGGTGTTTTCCAAGAATGAAGAAGATCACGAAAAACACTTACGTCTGGTTCTTGATCGACTCCGTGAGCATAAGTTCTATGCCAAGTTCTCCAAGTGCGAGTTTTGGCTCGATAAGGTTTTGTACCTGGGCCATATCATTTCAGCTGACGGTATTGCGGTAAATCCCGAGAAAGTTGAAGCAATTGTCAGCTGGGAAGCTCCTCAGAACGTCAAGCAACTCTGCAGTTTTCTGGGTCTTGCCAGCTATTGCAGAAGGTTCATTGAGAACTTCTCCAAGATTGCCAAGCCTCTTTCCAACTTGCTTCAGAAGAATGTCAAATACTTTTGGTCTCCAGAATGTGAAGTGGCATTCAAAACACTTAAAGAAAAGCTTGTCTCTGCTCCAGTTCTTACTCCTCCAGATGAGTCCAAGCCCTATGAAGTATTCTGTGATGCTTCTCTTCAAGGTCTTGGTGGTGTGCTTATGCAAGATAAGAGAATTGTGGCATACACTTCTCGTCAGCTCAAGCCAAGTGAGAAGAACTATCCCACACATGCTCTCGAGCTAGCAGCTGTGGTACATGCTTTGATTACGTGGAGACATCTGTTGTTGGGCAGAAAATTCAACATCTTCACTGATCACAAGAGCTTGAAGTACATCTTCACACAGCCGAATCTGAACCTCCGCCAGACTCGTTGGGTTGAAATGATCCAAGAGTATGATCCCAGCATTGAATACACTCCTGGCAAGGCGAATGTGATTGCAGATGCTTTGAGCAGAAAGGCATATTGCAACAGCCTTCTTATCAAGCCGTTCCAGCCTGAGCTTTGTGAAGCATTCAGGAAACTCAACCTCCAAGTTGTTCCGCAGGGTTTTCTTGCAAATCTTCAAATTGCTCCTACCTTGGAAGATCAGGTCCATGGGGCCCAACTCAGTGATGCCATGGTGCAGAAGGTGAAACATGGTATTGCAAAGGGCACTCCGAAATACAAGTGCTTTCGTGTTGATGAGAGAGATACCTTGTTCTTCGAGGACATACTCGTTGTTCCCAAAGGTGATCTCAGGAAGCTAATAATGGAAGAAGCACATGATTCTATCCTTTCCATTCATCCTGGCAGCTCCAAGATGTACCAAGACCTCAAGCAGTCTTACTGGTGGACACGCATGAAAAGGGAAATTGTCCAATTCGTGAACGAATGTGATGTTTGCAGAAGAGTGAAAGCAGAACATCAACGTCCAGCCGGTCTTCTCCAACCTCTTCCTATTCCCGAGTGGAAGTTCGACCACATTGAAATGGACTTCGTCACTGGTTTTCCTAAATCCAAGAGAGGGAATGATTCTATCTTCGTGGTGATTGACAAGCTTACCAAAGTCGCTCACTTCCTTCCAGTCAAAGAATCCATCAATGCAGCTCAATTGGCACAGCTGTACACTTCCAGAATTGTGTCCTTACATGGCATTCCTCAAGTTATCTCCTCAGACCGTGGAAGTTTGTTCACTTCAAAGTTCTGGGACTCCTTTCAGTCCGCCATGGGCACTAAGATCAGGTTCAGCACAGCTTTTCACCCTGAGACTAGTGGTCAAGTCGAGCGAGTGAATCAGATTCTAGAAGACATGCTCAGAGCGTGTGTCATATCTTTTGGCATGAAATGGGAAGACTGCCTTCCATTTGCCGAGTTCTCTTACAACAACAGCTTTCAAGCAAGTGCAGGCAAAGCTCCGTTTGAAATCCTCTATGGCAGAAAGTGCCGTACCCCTCTCAACTGGTCTGAAACAGGCGAACGTCAACTTCTTGGCAATAACTTGATCTCAGAAGCCGAAGAGATGTGCAAAGTCATACGTGAGAATCTCAAGGCCGCTCAGTCGCGTCAGAAGAGCTACTATGACGGCAAGCATCGTGATTTGGCTTTCAACATTGGTGATCATGTCTATCTCCGTGTGTCTCCGATGAAAGGCACCCAAAGATTCGGTATCAAAGGAAAGCTTGCTCCTAGATACGTCGGGCCTTTCAAGATTCTTAGCAAAAGAGGCGATCTAGCCTATCAACTTGAGCTCCCTTCAAACTTCGCCAGTGTTCATGATGTGTTCCATGTGTCGCAACTCCGCAAATGCTTCAAGGCACCTGAGCGCATGATTCCGTTGGAGGAGATTGATCTTCAACAAGACTTGTCCTACCGAGAGCATCCCGTTGCTGTTCTCGAAGAAACCGAACGCAAGACCCGCAACAAGTCCATCAAATTCTTGAAAGTCAAGTGGTCACATCACACCGACCGAGAAGCTACGTGGGAACGAGAAGATCATCTTCGTTCCGAGTACCCTTCCTTTTTCCAGTCCTAGATCTCGGGACGAGAACTTTTTGTAGTAGAGGAGAGTTTGTAATGCCCCGGATGTAATACTTTCCCTTTTGGGCATATAATATATGTCCGGCTTTATCTATTCCATTTTGGGTTCTTTGTCTTTCGGGTTTTCGTCGTTTTGTCGTGTGCGTGTGTGGCATTCATTCATATCATGTAGACATGTGCTTCGCATTGCATTTGTGTTGTCGGTTGCATCCGGTTCCACGCGTTCCTTCCCGTTGTCCGTTTCGCGTTCCGGAGCTCCCTCACGTGTCCGTGGCGTCCCGTAGGCCTACTTTGGTGTTTGGCCGTGTAACGCTACCGGTTTGGCGCGAGACTTGTCGTGTGTTGTTGTTTTGGTGTGTGTAACCCGCCTGTCAAATCTCGTCGCGTTTCGAGTCCGTTTGCTACCCCAACAGTTATTCGTGTGGGCTCAAAGTGCCTCCACTTTGAGGCCCAAGACACCCCTCCAACAGCCCACTTCCCTCCTCTTGGCCCATCTTAACTCCCCTCGCGATCGGATTCGTCGGATCGCGATCGGAGGGCTCTAAAACACCCCAAATCCCTCAAACCCTAGCACCTACCCTATATAAACATCCCCCATGCCATTTTTGGCAGCCTAAATCCCCTCCTCCTACCTCTAGCCCCTCCTCTCCTCAATTTTCGTGCCACACCAGATCCATTTTTGCCACTTGGAGTTCCCCCTTCGCAAGCCAGAACCGCCGCCGTTTTCCTTCGTAGAAAGCCACGCCGCCGCCGCTTTGTTCGCTGGATCGGGAGGGAGCCTCGATCTGGTTCAGGTCAACGCATCCCGATCGGGCCTCCCTCCTTCGATCCACTGGACCACATCGCCATCGCTGCAACGGGCCTCCAGCGCTCCACCGCACCGAGGCCGCCTCGCCTCCAGCATCGACAGGCCACCGCCATCGTCAGATCGCCTTCAAGGCCGAGGCCCGAGCCGGCCCGTTCCCGCTCCTCCGCGCCGCATCTGAGGCTGGGCCGCCTCCCTCCAGCGCTGCTGGGTCGCCAACCGCCTTCCTCCCGCTTCGGCCCAGCCCGAAGGCCCATGCTCCAGCCGCCGCCACCCTCCGCTACAGGCGCCTCCCGCGCGGCTGTTGACCCGATCGCGCCATCGGGCCGGGGCCGCGTCGCCTCTCCTAGGCCGGCCCGCTCCTCCAGCCGCCGAGCCGGGCCGCCTCATCCAGGCCGCTCGATCGCCCGAGGCGTGGCCAGATTCGCCAGGCCGCGGCCCGTCCGCTTCTGCCTCCTCTCGGGCCGCCGCGCGCCCGATCCACTGCTGGGGCCCGTTTGGATCCAGATCCAGCCCGATTTGTTCCAGATCTGAGAAGGTTGTTGGAATTCCTCTAAGTCCCAGTTTATTTGTGTGCTGATGCTATACTCAAACTGCAATAACTTCTTGTGTGTAACTCCGTTTTGCGCAAATGAGGTGTCCAGACGTTCGTGGTGACTAGCACTACGATTCATTCCATTGTGCCATGCATGTTAGAGATCATCTAGATGCTTATTTTTCTGTTACAAGAGTGCATCCCGATATAAACTGCTGCTATGTGTTGTTTTTATGCCATCTTTGCATAGTGATAACTTTTAGCTCGTTTATCTGAATGATGCAAATGACATGTCCACGTGTTCGTCTTGCCATGCTCTACATGTTGCTTGTGTTAGGTTGCATGATAGATTTATTCTTGCCATGTATATCTTAGTTGCAAAGTGCTATGTGGCTGTTTAGTTGTTTAACTTGTTATGAAATGCCATCTTGTTGAGCTCATTGCCATCGTTGTGTTTATCTCCATGATGCATGCTTGTGTGTTTCGGAATCACCATCATGTGTACTTTGATGTGGTGCTTACCACTTGCCATGTTTAGTTTCGAGGTGACTTAAACTTGCTCTCGTAGATGCCATGATGAAACTGCTGTTTTAACACTTAGTGGATTTTTCCCTAAGTCTGAAATTTGAAATGTTCCGATGCCATGTTTACGTGCTGTTCTAGGACAAACCACGATAGTTTTGGAGTGTCTCTTGATGGTTCCTTGTAGTATATATTGTTGGCTATCCATCCATGTTCTCACATGATTATTTGAGTGGTTGTAGCATGCTTAACTTTTGCTCCAAAGTTTCAATAAAATTCTGCTGTCAGAATTTTGTTGTCAAGTTCAATATGTCCAAGCTTGTTGCTATTGATCCGTGGCTCCTTTGGGGGTGCACCTTTGGACTTATTTGCTGTAGGGTATGTCTAGTTTCTGTTCATGCTCTTTGACATGGTGTTTGAGTGATGTAGCTTAGTTTTCTAGTGCTCCGAAGTTGCAATGTTGCTGTAATTTCAGCTTTCGCTCGTTTCTTGTTTCGGGCATAACTTTTAGCCCGTAGCTCCGTTTGGAGCGAGTCTTATATGAAACTTGATTGATTTTCTGTGTAGATTCATAATCTCCTATTGTTATCATGTTTTGAAGCTTGGGCTTGAATGCTTATTTTCCGTGCTCCGTGTGCTCTCGTAGTGCATCCATCATGCATCCATCATTTTGGTGTGCGCATTGCATCTTGTTGATTCGTGCCTTGTGTGATTGTATTGTTTAGAGCCGGAAGCTGAGACCGAGTACGAGCACCAGGTTTCCAACGAGGTTGTGAACGAGGACCCTTCTTACGATCCGAACGACTTCTCTTCAGGCAAGATGACCGAACCCCGATAACATTACTATCTTTGCCTATTGCTAGAGTCTCGATCTATAGTTTTGCCTCGATGCCCATGTTTTTCATGTCAGCCTCCTACTTGTAACCATGACCATGTTTAACCACCCTACCTATGCAAACCGTTGCTTGGCTAAGTACGCTTTGCTCAGCCCTTCTTATAGCATTGCTAGTTGCAGGTGAAGATCGAAGATGCTTGCTTCATGTTGAAGTTTTGTTGGGTTATATCACACTATATATAATGCTTAAAATGAAATCATCTATATATTGGCAAGGGTGGAAGGCTAAGCCTTTTGCTTGGTGATTTGTTCCACTCATGCCATTAGGAACCGTATAAACCGGTGTTATGTTCCTTGATTATGCGTTCCTTACACGGTTGGGGTGTATGGGACCCCCTCGATAAACCGCTAAGTGCTAAGTCTTTTCCAGCAAGTCCCAACATTGGTACTATTCGCCTAAACAACTAAAACTTTCCGAGGGAGTAATTAACCCGAGGCTTAATTAATTCAACCCCCCTGGGCCAGTGCTCGATGTGAGTGTTGGTCCAAACTAGAATCGTGTGCGGGGCCCCCCTTGGCAACTTGGGTATTTCGGCCACTGTACGCTGTGCTCATCCGGTCGTGGCCTGAGACTAGATACGCGCGGCTACTATCAGGGTGTCGGCACGCCGGGAGGATTTGCTGGATTAGCCTTACCTTTGTTCGGAGTATCTTGAGCACGGGATTCCGAGATTACTCGGGTCTTCCCACCTTGGAGTTGCGACTCCGCGGATCGTGGGCTTGTCATGGGCCAAGTTGGAACACCCCTGCAGGGTTTGAACTTTCGAAAGCCGTGCCCGCGGTTATGTGGCAGATGGGAGCTTGTTAATATCCGGTTGTAGATAACTTGACACCTTGTTCTAATACACTACCAGCGTGTGTTCCGTGACTGTCAATTTCCGAATAGGGATTCGGGAGTTGAACACGGTGGGGTTATGTTTGACGTGTTGTAGCTAGGATCACTTCGTGATCACCTCTCGACCGAGGCACTTCTCTTCTCGCACTCTTTCACGTAAGCTAGTGCTAGTTGCTGCTGCAGACACTTATTCTTTTCTTCAGCCTTATCCTCTCCCAAGGCTTAAATAGTCTTGTTACCCGGGAACGGGATTGCTGAGTCCTCTGTGGCTCACAGTTACTTCACCACACTAGATGCAGGTCTGATGGTGAGCTATCCAGGTGATGGCACCGAGCTAGACTGGGAGTATGACGAGGAGCGTAGTCGATACTATGTTCGTTATCCTGATGATCAGTAGTGGAGACTTCTACTAGGATTCGATCCGACCTGTGGATTTAAATTATGTTTGGTATCTTGTCATTTGGATTTTACCCTTAGAGGGCTGTGATGTTTTAATGAATGATGTTTGAGACATGTATGGTATTTGTGTGACGTGGCGAGTGTAAGCCAACTATTTTTATGTATTCCATCCCCATCTTTTACATGAGTTGTGCAAATATACCAAACTTGCGATCATTCCAGCATGGGGTTATGTCTCTAAGTCGTGCCTCGACACGTAGGAGATATAGTCCCATCCTGGGCATTACAGTCAAGGAAGAAGAAGAAGGAGGGGGGCTCTCTCCCTCTCGGTTCCGGTGGCACCAAAGTGCCATCGGGGCCATCATCGTGTGACGGCGATCTACACCAACACCTCTGTCATCTTCACCAACATCTTCAACACCTTCCCCCATCTATCTACAGCGGTCCACTCTCCCGCAACCCGCTGTGCCCTCTACTTGAACATGGTGCTTTATACTTCATATTATTATCCAATGATGTGTTGCCATCCTATGATGTCTGAGTAGATTTTCGTTGTCCTATCGGTAATTGGTGAATTGCTATGACTGATTTGATTTGCTTGTGGTTATGTTGATGACCTTTGGTGCCCATCATATGAGCGCGTGTGTGGATCACACCATAGGGTTAGTTGTATGTTGATAGGATTATGTATTCAAGGGCAAGAGTGACAGAAGCTTCAACCTAGCATAGAAATTAATGCATACGGGATTGAAGGGGGGCCAACATATCTTAATGCTATGGTTGGGTTTTACCTTAATGAATGTTAGTAGTTGCGGATGCTTGCTAATAGTTCCAATCATAAGTGCATAGAATTCCAAGTCAGGGATGACATGCTTGCAGTGGCCTCTCCCACATAAAACTAGCTATCAGTCTAGTAACGTAGTCAATTGCTTAGGGACAATTTTGCAACTCCTACCACCACTTTTCCACACTCGCTATACTAACTTTATTGCTTCTTTACCTTAAACAGCCCCTAGGTTTTAATTACGTGCTCTTTATATTCTTGCAAACCTATCCCGTTACACCTACAAAGTACTTCTAGTTTTATACTTGTTCTAGGTAAAGTGAACGTCAAGCGTGCGTAGAGTTGTATCGGTGGTCGAAAGAACTTGAGGGAATATTTGTTCTACCTTTAGCTCCTCGTTGGGTTCGACACTCTTACTTATCGAAAGAGGCTACAATTGATCCCCTATACTTGTGGGTTATCAAGACCGTTTTCTGGCGCTGTTGCCGGGGAGCAATAGCGTGGGGTGAATATTCTCATGTGTGCTTGTTTGCTTTATCACTAACTAGATTTTATTTGATGTTCTAAGTTGTTATCTATCTTTAGTTATGGATATGGAACACGAAATACCAAAAACATTAGGTGTACTTGATAGTCATCGAGATGGGGAACCTCCTAAAACCCTCGATGCTCATTACTACTTTTATAATCCTGAGAAAACCCCATTCAACTATATAATGGGAGTAACGTTGGATCAACGTGAATATTTTAGGGATTATCGCTTGACACAAAAAGGGAAACTATTATGGGATCAAATTTATATGTTGTGTTGGTATGCTCGGGATTTATGCTTGAGATATGATTATACTTGTTGCTCTAGGATGAAGGCTCCACACCTTCCCTTTTCATGCAAATTTAATGATAATGAAACCTTAGCATCTTATGCTAATGGTATATATGATTACAATGATGTTGGTCAAATAGAAGAATTTGTTGCTTTTTTGGGTGCTTATGAAATTGAATCTCTGTTTAAAAAGTATGATGCTATTGATGATGATGTTTATAGGCCTGAAAATCTTGCTATATTGAAATATTGCTATTTGAATTATGAATATAACTCCAATATTGATGCGTTTATTGAGAAAGTCTCCGTTGTCCAAGAAGAGACTAATATTTTGTAGGAAACTATGGAAGAAGAAATTGATGACATTGTGAGCTCATTAGATGAAAAATATGACAAGGAGAGCGAAGAACAAAAGGAGGAAGAGCGTATTATCTACCCGTGCCCACCTTCTAATGAGAGTAACTCTTCAACTCATACATTGTTCAATTTCCCTTCGTGCTTACCGAAGGATGAATGCTATGATCCCTTGGATTCATTTGAAATATCCCTTTTTGATGAACTTGATGCTTGCTATGCTTGTGGCCAAGATGCCAATATGAATTATTTATGGAGATGAACTTGCTATAATTCCTTATGTTATGAATGAAATTGTTGCTATTGCACCCACACATGATAGTCCTATTATCTTTTTGAATTCTCCCAACTACACTATATCGGAGAAGTTTGCTCTTATTGAGGATTATACTGATGGTTCGCGTCTTACTACTACACATGATGATTTTGATGAGTATAATATGCATGTGCTTACTGCTCCTACTTGCAATTATTACGAGAGAGGAACTACATCTCCGCCTCTCTATGTTTCCAATACGATAAAATTGCAAGAAACTGCTTATACTATGCATTGGCCTTTACTATGTGTGCATGAATTGTTATTTTATGACATGTCGATGCATAGGAAGAGAGTTAGACTTCGTTGTTGCATAATATATGTTACTTTGTGCTCACTACTAAATCACAAATCATTGTTAATTAAAATTGGCTTTGATATACCTTGGGATCCGGGTGGATCCATTACTTGAGCACTATATGCCTATCTTAATGGCTTTAAAGAAAGCGCTGCCAGGGAGACAACCCGGAAGTTTTAGAGAGTCATTTATTTCTTTTGTGTGCTTTCATAAAGTTTAAAAACAAAAAAATAAAAAGGCCAACCTAAAACTTTTTCAAAAGGAAAAGCGAAAGTGAGAAAGACGAGCATTGTTAAAGTGGGAGCTAGCCTTGAACTTTGTTCATGTGCGTGAAAACTTTGTGAACCTTGATTACAGAAACTTTTCAGCAAAAATAATTATCCCCTTTTACAATTCCATTGTATTATAAAAATAATGTGCCAAGAGTTTCCTTTAAGATGATTAAACTGTTTGTTGGTTTGTGCGATGCAAAAATAGAAACTTTGGCTGTAGTGCGTGATTTTACATTTTTTTAATGGAACGTCAAAAGGATCTGAAACTTTTTGAAAAGACTTCCTATACAAATTGTTGTTTTTTCCTAATTTTTCTAGAATATTTAGAGTTACATAAGTATGGTTAATGTTTAGATTACTACAGACTGTCCTGTTTTCACAGATTGCTGTTATAGCTTCATTATTTGCATATGTTTGAATTCTTGTTGAAGCCTCCTTGACTTGGGGCCATAGAATTGTGATAGCATACAGTGGGTAATGTTTTTTCATAATTATACAATAATGTTAGAGCAGTACATGATGGGATTTCATTGATCATATGCACTAACCCCGCCACTAAAAGTTCGGTTAAGTTTTGTGTGGATGAAGTGTTCGAAGATCGAGGAGGTCTCGATGTGAGAAGAATGACGAGAGGCAAGAGCTCAAGCTTGGGGATGCCCAAGGCACCCCAGTAAATATTCGAGGAGACTCAAGCGTCTAAGCTTGGGGATGCCCCGGAAGGCATCCCATCTTTCTTCAACAAGTATCGGTATGTTTTCGGATTCGTTTCGTTCACATGATATGCGTAAACTCTTGGAGTGTTGTTTTTACTTTAACTTTTATAATTGCACCATGCTGGTATGATATAGTCCTTGGTTGATTTATAGAAGGGAAAATTTTGTTTTTGCCACTCTAGATTTTGCCAATTTTCCTTATGCCACTCTAGATTTTGACATTTCACTTTGGCCACTATTGGTTTTTGACAATTATCACAATTGCCATTTTGTGGCAAAAGCAAAATAATTTTATTTCATTTTTTTCCACTCTTAGCTTTTGATTATTATCACAATTACCACTCTGAAAATTTTGCTTTTGCCACGGGAATGGCAATTGTGATAATTGTAAAAAACTAAGAGTGGCAAAAGTGAATGTCAAAATCTAGAGTGGCATAAGGAAAATTGGAAAAATCTAGAGTGCCAAAAACAAAATGTTCCCTTTATAGAATGCTCTTTGCACTTCACTTATATCTTCTGAGTATGGCTTTATAGAATGTTTCATGTGCTTCACTTCTATCATTTCAAGTTTGGATTGCTTGTTTCTCCTCACTTAGAAAACCGCCATTTGTAGAATGCTCTTTTGCTTCACTTATATTTTTTAGAGCGTGGGCATATCTTTTGTAGAAAGAATAAACTCTCTTGCTTCACTTATATCTATTTAGAGAGTTGACAGGAATGAGTCATTCACATGGTTAGTCATAAAATCCTACATAAACTTGTAGATCGCTGAATATGATATGTTTAATTCCTTGCAATAGTTTTGCAATATAGAGATGCTAATATGTGGGAGGTACTAGTGAATGATTGTGGTTTAGTAAAAATATTGTTAAGCTTTGTGATTACCGAAGGATGCACGTATGGTCTCCTAACTATGTAACCAAATTGGCGCGCATTGTATTTTGATTGTTTATCTTTGCGTGAAGGTCGGGGGCGCGCGATGGTTAACTCCTACCAACCTCCTGCTACTTCTCGAGCTTGCGTTGTATTCCCTCGATGAGGAAAGGGTGATGCAGCACAGTAGCGTAAGTATTTCCCTCAGTTTTTGAGAACTAAGGTATCAATCCAGTAGGAGACCACGCGCGAGTCCCTCACACCTGCACAAACAAATAAGAACTTCGCAGCCAACGCGATAAGGGGTTGTCAATCCCTTTACGGTCACTTACGAAAGTGAGATCTGATAGAGATGATAGTTTGATATTTTTGGTATTTTTGGATATAAGTACGGAAAGTAAAAGCGGAAAAGTAAAGTAGATTGTATATTGATATGTTGAGAATAGACCCGGGGGCCATAGTTTTCTCTAGTGGCTTCTCTCATGATAGCGGTATTCTATGGCGGGTAAACAAATTACTGTCGAGCAATTGATAGAAAAGCGAATAATTATGAGACTATCTAGGCATGATCATTATATATAGGCATCACGTCCGAGACAAGTAGACCGAAACGATTCTGCATCTACTACTATTACTCCACACATCGACTGCTATCCAGCATGCATCTAGAGTATTAAGTTCATAAGAACAGAGTAACGCCTTAAGCAAGATGACATGATGTAGAGGGATGAACTCAAACATAGTGATATAAACCCCATCTTTTTATCCTCGATGGCAACAATACAATACGTGCCTTGCTGCCCCTACTGTCACTGGGAAAGGACACCGCAAGATTGAACCCAAAGCCAAGCACTTCTCCCATTGCAAGAATTATAGATCTAGTAGGCCAAACCAAATCAATAATTCGAAGAGACTTGCAAGGATATTATAATCATACATAAAGAGTTCAGAAAAGAACCAAATATTTATCAAAGATAATCTTGATCATAAACCCACAATTCAGCGGATCTTGACAAACACACCGCAAAAAGAGATTACATCGAATAGATCTCCTCGAAGACCGAGGAGAACTTGGTATTGAGATCCAAAGAGAGAGTAGAAGCCATCTAGATACTAGCTATGGACCCGAAGGTCTCTCGTAAACTACTCACAACTCATGGTGAGGCGATGATGATGATGTAGAAGCACTCCGTGGTAGATCCCCCTCCGGCGGAGCTCCGGAACAGGCCCCAAGATGGGATCTCACGAGAACAAAAGGTTGCGGCGGTGGAAGTAGGGTTTTCTCTGTTGTTCTGATGGTTTTCGGGTACGTAGATATATATATATATATATATATATAGGAAGAAGGAGGGCACGGGGGGCCAGACGCGGGGCCCACGAGGTAGGGGCCCCCCCCCCCAGCCTCGTGGACGCCACGTATGCCCTACTCCGTGGTTCTCCAGTCTCCCGTGCGTATTTTGCTCCAAAAATATCTCTTCCGAAGTTTCATTCCGTTTGGACTCCGTTTGATATTCGTTTTCTGTAAAACACTAAAATAGGCAAAAAAACAGCAATCTGGACTCGGCCTTTGGGTTAATAGGTTAGTCCCAAAAATAATATAAAAGTGTATTACAAAGCCCATTAAACATCCAAAACATCATACATAATAGCATGGAACAATCAAAAATTATAGATACGTTGGAGACGTATCAAGCGTCCCCAAGCTTAATTCACGCTCGAATGATAAAAACATAATTTTTGATGTGGAATGCTAACCAACATAGTTTTCAATGTAATTCTCTTAATTGTGGCATGAATGTTCAGATCTGAAAGATTCAAGACAAAAGTCTATATTGACACCTTTACCTAATAATAAAGAAAATTGGGTTTTTGTTCGTACGTCACCAAAATTGCCCCCGAGTTGCGTATAAATTACCCCCTATGCCACCCGTATGTGAAAAAACGATTCAGTTTTTATTTATTCCGAAAGTCAACCCTGTAAGTTCATTTATAAAACCAACACCCGTTGTTTAAGACACAGGGGTAACTAGCGTAGTGGCCAAAGGCTACCCCTCCGTTGCAGGAGATCGGGGTTCGATCCCAGCTCAGCCGATTTTCCTTTTTCTCACGCAGGTACGCCCCTATTTTCTTTTATTTCGCTTTTCTCTTTTTTTCTTTGCTCATTCTGTTTTCTTCATTTCTTCTTTAAATTAATTCGACTTTCCAAATTTTAAAAGGTTGTGAAATTTGAAGAAAAAAATATGAATTCGAAACCATAAAATTTTGTGGTCTCAATTTTTTTGAGGATTTACAAAAATGTTTAACATTATATAAAAAAATCACAATTTGAAAACAAATGTCAGGAAATAAACATCATGTTGATGAATTTGAAAAAATGACAGTGTATTCCAACATATTCGTGCATCTAGAAGAAAAAGTCCATGAATTTTATAAAATATTAAAAAATGTCATTTTTGCGAATTTCAAAATTTGTTCCCCAATTTCAAAAAAGTTCGTTGATTGAAAAATAGTTTGATGAGTCAAAACAAATTAATGAATTTGAAAGCTATTCATGCATTTGAAGAAATATTTGTGAATTTTAAAAAATGGCCAAATTTTTAAAAATTGTTTACCGAGTAACGAAATGTTCATAAATTCAAAAAATGTTCATGTGTGTCAAAAAATGTTCATCTACACAAAATGATTTTCCAAATTGTTCCCCAATGTCAAAAAAGTTCATCGATTGAAAAATTGTTTGCTGAGTCAAAAGAGGTTAATGAATTTGAAAGCTATTCATGCATTTCAAGAAATATTTGTGAATTTTAAAAAATGGCCAAATTTTAAAATTGTATACCGATTAAATACATGTTCATAAATTCAAAAAATGTTCATGTATGTCAAAAAATGTTCATCTAAACAAAAAAATGTTTTTCAATTTTAGAAAATTTCCATTTAAAAAAATGTTTGTCGATTCAAAAACCTATTCGCCGATATTTTGTGTCTAAAATTTTATTAGTTGTTGGAAAGTCTTTAAATGTGTATGCATTGGGAGTAGTTCTTAGTCGATGAGTGTCGGTGTACTAAGGTAGGGGTACCTCAGTACCCCAACTTGTGCACGGGCAGTTGCAGCTTCCTGCGGCAGGGTTTACCGCGTGCTCGCCGGAGACCTTTCTGCTCCTTATTAAGCCATCCAAAAACAAAGTATACAAGACAGAAGATCGAGACCCCGGCAAGTGGAGCTTGCCGGGAAGGCCGTACCAGGCTCAGGACTACCCCACTAGCACAAGGCCCTGGCAAGAGGAGCTTGCCAGGAAGACTAGAAGACACGCCTCGGCGCCATATGCGCCCCGGCAAGGGCCCAGAGAGCGGCAAGCTCCCGGGCCCGGCAAGATCAAGGCCCCGGCAAGGTGCTTGCCGGGAAGGCTGCGCTGTGTGCCCGCGCTCCAGCTCATCGGCCCACGCGTCGCCCTGGGGCCTATCCAGGGACGCGTGGCGGATGGCTGTGCAGCCTGGGGGATACGGTGGCGCTCCACGGTGGTGGATCCATCGCCGTGGCAGACGGAGACGCAAGGGCGGGAGCTTTTGGGGTCGACGGCGACGGGCATTAAATGCCCTTGTCCCCCACTGTCAAAGTAGGTATAGACCACTGTTCTGCACTGTAGCTCCACTGTTCCCGCACTGTTACAACTACCACCTCTTTTACGTTTTTACCCCTTTCTCCTACGTTGACACCTGTCGGTGACCCCTTGCACTATAAAAGGAGGCCCATGCACAACGTGGAGGGGGTTCGGAAGCTAGATCACTCACACGCTCGGTGTAGCTGCTTCTTCAAGCTCCCGAGCTCTCCAACTTAATACACAACCAAGCAGGAGTAGGGTTTTACGCGTCTACCGCGGCCCGAACCTGGGTAAAACTGCCCGCGTGCTCGCTACGATCTGCTCTTCGTGCTCCCTCCGCCCTCGTACCGCACAGACAAGGGGCTCCGGTCCCATAGGTGTTCGTGGTGGACAGTTTCCCCCGACATCTTTGGCGCGCCAGGTAGGGGGCGTCGAGGTTGTGCGAACCTGATCCGGCGTTCGCGCGGGCGCATTCTTCATCAACCTCTCCGAATTCGTCAACTTCACCAGCGACAGCTCCATGGCCCCGAAGAAGAAGGCTTCGGAGGTCGGAGCCCCGTCTGCGTCTCACCCGCCCCCACCAGAGCCAACGGTGGGCGGGGGAGATGCCGTCGGAAGGGTGGTCGCCGGCGAGGACACTCACGGCGCCACCAGATCCAAGAACAGGACGGACGACCGAACTTCGGTCTCCGTGGACGTGCCGCGTCCATCTCAGCACACGACAACCCAGCAGCGCCATACCACGGGAGGTGGTATCCGCTTGCTGGGGCAAGGCCAAACCGGAGGCTCGCGGGACGCCCCGGACCCCCGTCCGGGCACAAGCAAAGCGAAGGCGCCGGCGCGGGACCCCGCTCCTTCTAACGTCGTTAGAAGTCCGAGCGTATCCCGCTCCTCGCACCGCTCGCCCGCGTTCCCCTCCACTCCAGCAGAAGTGCTCGCAAGGGCGCAACTGCTCCTCGACTTCCCTCCAGCGGCAGACAAGGCCGAGGACTGGAGGGCCACCATCCAGAGCCTGATCGCCTTCGCCAACAACGATTCTCCACAGCAGCCGTCGGCCTCGCGGCCGCGGCAAGCTGAGAAGACGAAGGCCGACGGCGACAAGACCGTCGGGGGTGCGACAAGCGCGCACTCCCCGCAGCGAAAGCAGAAGACGCCGCCCCGCCGGAACAACGCCGACGACGGCTCCACAGCCTCGTCGGACCCGCGGGCCCGTCGGGACCAGCGCCAGGTCCTCGACGACCGGCAACAAGAAGACGCTCGAACCAGAATCGAGCGACGCCGAGAAGCTCGGCGACAATCAGACCGGAGGGCTGAGGACGCTGTCGACGCGCGCGCGCCCGGTGAACCAGGCGACTTGCCGTACGCGGCAGGCTGCCCTGCGTTCACCCGCGAGCTGCGGCGCGTCCAGTGGCCCAGCATGAAGAATTTTAAGCCCGACGTACCGGAGAAGTACGACGGCAAGACGCACCCCTCGGAATTCCTCAGCGTCTACACCATCGCAGTGCAAGCTGCCGGGGGGCGCGACGAGAAGATCTTGGCGAATTACTTCCCGCTCGTGCTAAAGCCGAACGTCCGTTCGTGGCTCATGCACTTGCCGGAAGGTTCCATCTCTTCTTGGGCCGACCTTTGCCACCAGTTTGTTGGCGCCTTCACCGGCGGCCACAAACCCCATGGCCAGGAGAGCGATCTCCACATTCTGGCCCAGAAGGAAGGCAAAACCCTGCGCAAGTATATCCAACGCTTCAGCCGTGTGCAGCACAACATCCCTGATGTCCACCCTGCCGCGGTTATCAGCGCGTTCCACCAGAACGTGCGTAACCGCCGCATGCGTGAAGAAATGGCGATGACCAAGATTCGGGATGTCAGCGAGCTCTATGCTCTTGCTGACAAGTGCGCGCGCGCAGAAGAGGGGAGAAGACTCCCCGGGGAGGATGCTGGCGCAGGAGGAAGCGACAGCGACGACGCCGCCCCGGCAAAGAAGAGCCGGCGGCGGAATAACAGAAGGAAGGGCAAGAAAGAGGTGCTTGCCGTCGAGAAGTCCGGCAAGGAGGCTCCCGCCAAGCAAACGCAGGCTGGCGGCTCCGGCAAGGAGCCCGCCCCTGTAGCGGCAGCCGACAAGCCGGGTAGCTCCGACAAGCAATACTGTAAGATTCACCGCACCAAGGGTCACGATCTCTCCAACTGTAAGCGCGTCGAATATCTCGTCGAGCAGCAGAAAGCTGAGTACGAGAGGCGCGACAAGGAGAAGGCCCAAGGTGGCGGGGAAGAGCCGAGCAAGAAGCGGCCGTTCAACGGCCGGGGAGGACGCCGCGGCAAGGCCAAGCAGCGGCAAGGAGATCGACCTCCCCGGGGCCGCGACAAGGACGAAGAAGACGACGACGAAGACATGGAGGACGAGGATAACAGCGAGCAGGAGTTCCAGAAGGCCACGGAGGTCCTGTGCGTCGACGGTGGCGCCTCTCTGCACACCTCCCACCGCCAACTAAAGCAGTGGGTGCGTGAGGTAAACGCAGCGGAGCCGCCCGTGGAGTCGCGCAGGCTCCTCAAATGGTCCAGCACGCCCATCATTTTTGATCTTGAGGATCACCCTGACCGCACCACTGCGGTCGGGTGCTTGCCGATGCTGGTTTCTCCCACCATCCGCAACCTCAAGGTCACCAAAATGTTGGTTGACGGCGGGGCCGGGCTGAACTTGATCTCCTCTGCTGTGATCAAGAAACTCCAAATTCCAGATGGCGAGCTCGAAGAAACCGGTTCATTCCAAGGAATCAACCCGGGAAGGAGCAAGCCCAAGGGAAAGATCACTCTGCCGGTGACCTTTGGCGGGGAGCTCAACTTCAGAACTGAGCGCATCACTTTCGACGTCGCCGATATTCCATTGCCCTACAATGGAATACTTGGCCGTCCTGCCCTCGCCAAGTTCATGGCAGCTTCCCATTATGCTTACAACGTACTCAAGATGCCGGGGCCGATAAGCGTCATCACTGTCCACGGCGACAAGAAGGATGCGCTTGTCTGCGCCGACAAGATCTACCGGGATGCGGCAGCTGCGGCCGAGAAGGATACTCTTGCCGCTAAAGCTCCCGGGGGGAAGAAGACGAAGACCAAGTCCGGCAAGTGCTCTGGGACCCACTCCGGCAACCGCACCTCTTCGGAGTGCTGCGCTGCCGTCGAGGACGTTCCATCGAGCTCCACCGGCAAGAGTAAGAAAGGAATGGCCACTCCTCCGGCAACCAAGAAGGTGTCCGCCAAGGAGGACGGCACTGGTGGTACCTTCACCATCAGTGCCACGCTTGACAGCAAATAGGAAAGCGCGCTCGTTGCCTTCCTGCGGGCGAATGTCGATGTGTTTGCCTGGCAACCATCTGACATCCCCGGTGTTCCCAGGAAGGTAATTGAGCACAAGCTTGCTGTTTGTCCTCATGCGCGGCCCATCAAGCAGAAAGTGAGGAAGCAAGCCGTGGAGCGCCAAGAATTCATCAACGAGGAAATCAAGAAGCTAGAAGCAGCTGGCCTAGTTAGAGGTGTGATCCATCCGACGTGGTTGGCAAATCCAGTCGTCGTGCGCAAGGCCAATGGGAAATGGAGGCTGTGTATAGACTTCACCGATGTGAATAAAGCATGTCCCAAGGATCCATTCCCTTTGCCGCGCATTGACCAGATCGTTGACTCCACTGCCGGATGTGAACTACTCTGTTTTCTTGATGCATACTCAGGCTATCATCAGATTTTCATGGCCAAGGAGGATGAAGAGAAGACTGCATTTATCACCCCGTGTGGCACTTATTGCTTCATACGCATGCCATTTGGGTTGAAGAATGCAGGCTCAACCTTTGCAAGGGTAGTATACACCGCACATTGGGCATCCACACAACCTGCAAGCCTCCTGACATCCTTGACGCGCTTTGGGGCCTCTATCTGCTCAATGGCTTTAATCTTGTCGGGGTTGGCTTCAATCCCCCTCTGTGACACAAAGAACCCGAGAAGCTTGCCGGAGGGGACTCCAAAGACGCACTTCTCGGGGTTCAACTTGAGCTGTATCCTGCGCAGGTTCTGAAATGTCTCTTCTAAATCTTGGATCAGGGTATCCTTGCTCTTGCTCTTTACCACGATGTCATCCATGTAAGCCTCTACATTTCTGTGGATCTGTGGCTCAAAAGCGGTGTATACTACCCTTGCAAAGGTTGAGCCTGCATTCTTCAACCCAAATGGCATGCGTATGAAGCAATAAGTGCCACACGGGGTGATAAATGCAGTCTTCTCTTCATCCTCCTTGGCCATGAAAATCTGATGATAGCCTGAGTATGCATCAAGAAAACAGAGTAGTTCACATCCGGCAGTGGAGTCAACGATCTGGTCAATGCGCGGCAAAGGGAATGGATCCTTGGGACATGCTTTATTCACATCGGTGAAGTCTATACACAGCCTCCATTTCCCATTGGCCTTGCGCACGACGACTGGATTTGCCAACCACGTCGGATGGATCACACCTCTAACTAGGCCAGCTGCTTCTAGCTTCTTGATTTCCTCGTTGATGAATTCTTGGCGCTCCACGGCTTGCTTCCTCACTTTCTGCTTGATGGGCCGCGCATGAGGACAAACAGCAAGCTTGTGCTCAATTACCTTCCTGGGAACACCGGGGATGTCAGATGGTTGCCAGGCAAACACATCGACATTCGCCCGCAGGAAGGCAACGAGCGCGCTTTCCTATTTGCTGTCAAGCGTGGCACTGATGGTGAAGGTACCACCAGTGCCGTCCTCCTTGGCGGACACCTTCTTGGTTGCCGGAGGAGCGGCCATTCCTTTCTTACTCTTGCCGGTGGAGCTCGATGGAACGTCCTCGACGGCAGCGCAGCACTTCCTTTAGTCCTCGCGCAGCAGATAGAGGACGTCGATGGGCTTGGGCGCAATCCACGTGCGGTCCACGCCGTGCGAATCGCATGCGGGCATCATGGCGAGGAGACGATCCCGGACGGCGCTGTTGCAGAGCGGCACCACCCCCCGGGGAGCTCGGAACCACTCCGGGTGTGCCGGGTCATACTTGAAGAGTTCCCGGACCATCCCCTTCAGCTCCAGCGTCGTGAAGTTGAAGTTGAGCCCGGGGCGCAGCCTCATTATGTCCGCCGGGCCGCCGTACTCCCAGGCCGGCCTCTTCCGGTCTTGGAGAGGGGCGATGCGGCGGCGAAGGAAGTCTGCGCCCACCTCAGCAACGGACAGCTGTGCCACCCGAAGACGAAGATTCCGGACGAGGGCGATGTCGAGCTTGATGTCGTCCGAGTCTAGCTCGCTCCAGTCCCTGCCGCGCACGATGGGCGTTGTGCGCGGCGCGGTGAAAGCTTGCGGCTGGTCTTCGACGACCCAGCACCACTCCGCGCGCCACTCCTCCCACTTGCCGCGGAGCTCTCCCGGCAAGTAGGACCCCTTCTTGTTCAAACGGAAAACCCAAGAAATTCCTCCGGAGAGGGGGGCGTCGGCCTCTGCTCTAGGAGTGAAAAAGTGCCTAAACAACGCTACGTTGGGCTGTATTCCTATGAAGTTTTCGCACATGTGTGCGAAAACCGCCATGGTGAGGATGGCGTTGGGGGTGAAGTCAAGGAGATGGAGGCCGTAGGTATGCATGACATCGCAGAAGAAATTCGAGAAAGGAGGACACAGACCGCAGTGAAAGAAAGCTGCGAAGAAGTAGTACCCGCCGGGGTAGTTGTCCTTGGCGGCGGCCGGATATGCTCGCGTGCGGGGGTGCGCCTTGGTTTCCTTGGCCCAGAACAAGTAGTACTTGTTCCAGAGCTCCCGCGCGCCGAGCCTCGGCGGGAAGACGAGATGCTGCTTCCGATACGCGGCGAGCTTCGCCGCTTGCTCCGACTTCTCCCTCTTGGCTTTCTCCGCCTTCGCCTTGTCGGTCTTTGGGGCCATGGCGGACGCGGCGGAAGGAGGGGGACGAAGAGCTCGGCGGCGGCGGAGGTGTGGAGGCAGAGCGCAAGAGAGATCTCTGGAGGAGGAAGAAGAAGCAATGAAAGCGCAAGGAGGGGAACCGCGCCTGCTTCCTCTGCTTTTATGGGGGAGTGGGGGGCGTTTCGCCCTTTCCATTAAGAGATCGTGGGCACGTCCCATCCCACGACGCCGCAATTGACGCGTGCCATTACGGTGGGATGCGGCGGATACGGAAGTGGATTCGGCGCGCCGCGGGCCGCGGGTGCCCGTGCACTGTTTTGGGCCTGGCCCAACAGCGCTCGGCACCGTGTGTGGCCCAGGCCCGGGGGCTCCTGTCGGTGTACTAAGGTAGGGGTACCTCAGTACCCCAACTTGTGCACGGGCAGTTGCAGCTTCCTGCGGCAGGGTTTACCGCGTGCTCGCCGGAGACCTTTCTGCTCCTTATTAAGCCATCCAAAAACAAAGTATACAAGACAGAAGATCGAGACCCCGGCAAGTGGAGCTTGCCGGGAAGGCCGTACCAGGCTCAGGACTACCCCACTAGCACAAGGCCCTGGCAAGAGGAGCTTGCCAGGAAGACTAGAAGACACGCCTCGGCGCCATATGCGCCCCGGCAAGGGCCCGGAGAGCGGCAAGCTCCCGGGCCCGGCAAGATCAAGGCCCCTGCAAGGTGCTTGCCGGGAAGGCTGCGCTGTGTGCCCGCGCTCCAGCTCATCGGCCCACGCGTCGCCCTGGGGCCTATCCAGGGACGCGTGGTGGATGGCTGTGCAGCCTGGGGGACACGGTGGCGCTCCACGGTGGTGGATCCATCGCCGTGGCAGACGGAGACGCAAGGGCGGGAGCTTTTGGGGTCGACGGCGACGGGCATTAAATGCCCTTGTCCCCCACTGTCAAAGTAGGTATAGACCACTGTTCTGCACTGTAGCTCCACTGTTCCCGCACTGTTACAACTACCACCTCTTTTACGTTTTTACCCCTTTCTCCTACGTTGACACCTGTCGGTGACCCCTTGCACTATAAAAGGAGGCCCATGCACAACGTGGAGGGGGTTCGGAAGCTAGATCACTCACACGCTCGGTGTAGCTGCTTCTTCAAGCTCCCGAGCTCTCCAACTTAATACACAACCAAGCAGGAGTAGGGTTTTACGCGTCTACCGCGGCCCGAACCTGGGTAAAACTGCCCGCGTGCTCGCTACGATCTGCTCTTCGTGCTCCCTCCGCCCTCGTACCGCACAGACAAGGGGCTCCGGTCCCATAGGTGTTCGTGGTGGACAGTTTCCCCCGACAATGAGATTTGTTTAAAAAGTTTCAAACATTCCCTTACGCGACGCAATGACAAGTGTGTCATGAAGTGGCAAGCTCATTGCCAAGGGATTTACCACGTTGAATATATTGCGACCGCGTGGACATCGCGTCCATAATCAGCGAGGGTGTGAAGAAAGATATGTGGCAACATGGTGAGCCAAAGTGTTACAATAGAGGACACTCATATTTTGAGGATTGAGTGCTACTCGTTTGACTAGCGTGCAATTTTTTTCTCCCATTGCAACGCACGGGCATACTTTCTAGTAAGAAATAATAATACTTCAAGCATACTAACAAAGAAATCATGTCTTCTCAAAATACTATGGCTAAAGAAAGTTATCCCTATAAACTCATATAGTCTGGCTATGCTCCCTCTTCATCACACAAAATACTCATATCATGCACAACCCCGGTTTCAGCCAAGCACTTGTTTTCATACTCTATTCTTTCAAACCTTTCAACTTTCCCGCACTACATGAGCGTGAGCCATGGACATAGCACTATGGGTGGAATAGAGTGGTGGTTATGGAGAAGACAAAAAGGAGGGAGATAGTCTCACATCGACTAGGCGTATTAACGGGCTATGGAGATGCCCATCAATAGATATCAATGTGAGTGAGTAGGGATTGCCATGCAACGGATGCACTAGAGCTATAAATGTATGAAAGCTCAACAAAAGAAACTAAGTGGGTGTGCATCCCACTTGCTTGCTCATGAAGACCTAGGGCATTTGAGGAAGCCCATCGTTGGAATATACAAGCCAAGTTCTATAATTATAATTACCGCTAGTATATGAAAGTGACTAAACATGAGACTCTCTATCATGAAGAACATGGTGCTACTTTGAAGCACAAGTGTGGAAAAAGATAGTAGCAATTGTCCCTTTTTTTTTGGGCCTTTCTTTTTCCTTTGGCCTTTCCTTCTTTTTTTTCTTTTTTTTCTTTTGGATGGGCTTTCTTTATTTAGCCTTTCCTCACTTGGGACAATGCTCTAATAATGATGATCATCACACTTTCATTGAATTACAACTAGATATTACAACTCGATACTAGAACAAAGTATGAATCTATATGAATGCCTCCGGCGGTGTACTGGGATGTGCAATGAATCAAGAGTGACATGTATGAAAAATTATGCATGGTGGCTTTGCTACAAATATGATGTCAACTACATGATCATGCATGGAAATATGACAATATGAAGTGTGTCATATGAACGGAATGGTGGAAAATTGCATGGCAATATATCTCGGAATGGCTATGGAAATGCCATGATAGGTAGGTATGGTGGCTGTTTTGAGGAAGATATATGGTGGCTGTTTTGAGGAAGGATATATAGTGGGTGTATGGTACCGGTGAAAGTTGCGCGGTACAAGAGAGGCTAGCAATGGTGGAAGGGTGAGAGTGCGTAATATCCATGGACTCAACATTAGTCATAAGAACTCATATACTTCTTGCAAAAATTTACGAGTCATCAAAACAAAGCAATCAACGCATGCTCCTAGGGGGTAGGTTGGTAGGAGTTAACCATCACGCGCCCCCGACCTCCACACAAAGGTTGACACTTTACAAATACCTCATGCTCTAACTTCGTCACATAGCGATTCACCATACGTGCATGCTATGGGAATCACTAACCTTAACACAAGTATTTCTCAATTTCATAATAACTCCACTAGCATGACTCTAATATCACTATCCTCATATCTCAAAACAATTATCAAGCATCCAACTTCTCATCATATTCAATGCACTTAGTGTGAAAGTTTTTACTACATTGATCTTGGATGTCTATCATGTGAAGGCTAATTTTATAGCCAAAGCACATTACCATGCTGTTTTAATAGACTCTCTAAAAGATATAAGTGAAGCATGAGAGATCAACAATTTCTTCAAAATAAAATTACCACGGTGCTCTAAAAGATATAAGTGAAGCACTAGAGCAAAAAACTATTCCGCTCAAAAGATATAAGTGAAGCACATAGAGTGTTCTAACAATTCCTAGGCCATATTTATCTCTCTCAAAAATTTGTGTCCAGCAAGGATGATTGTGGCAAACTAACAACCAAAGACTCAAATTATACATGACGCTCCAAGTAAAACACATATCATGTGGTGAATAAAAATATAGCTCCGAGTATAGTTACCGATAGATGAAGATGAAAGAGGGGATGCCTTCCCGAGGCATCCCCAAGCATAGGCTTTTGGTTGTCCTTGAATTTTACCTTGGGGTGCCTTGGGCATCTGCAAGCTTAGGCTCTTGCCACTCTTTGTTCCATAGTCCATCAAAGCAATATTCAAAACTTGAAAACTTCACAACACAAAACTTAGACAAAAATCTCGTGAGCTCCGTTAGTATAAGAAAACAAATCACTACTCAAAGGTACTGTAATGAATTCATTCTTTGTTTATATTGGTGTTAAACCTACTGTATTCCAACTTTTCTATGATTCATATCCTCCAATACTACTCATAGATGCATTGAAATAAGCAAACAACACACGAAAAACAGAATCTGTCAAAAACAGAACAGTCTGTAGCAATCTGTAACTTTCTGATACTTCTGTAACTCCAAAAAAATTGAAATAAATTGGTAAACGTGGGGAATTTTTCTATTAATCATCTGCAAAAATAATCAACTAAATAGCACACTCTAGTAAAATCTGGTGACCATTCTAGCGAGCGCCAACGATTCAGTTTTTCACAGCAAGATCATATAAACTTCACACAAGTCTTCCCAAAGGTTCTACTTGGCCCAAACACTAATTAAAACACAAAACCACATCTAAACAGAAGAAAGATGCAATATTTATTCCTAAACAGAAACAAAAACAAAAAATATAAAATTGGGTTGCCTCCCGACAAGCGCTATTGTTTTACGCCCCTAGCTAGGCAAGATACATGGATAGATCTAGGGATTGCCATAATGATAAGATACATCGCGAAAACTCATCACATATTCCCTATGTTCAGCAGAAATTTTCCTTTGTGGCAAGCAAAAGTAATCAAAAGGGCTAAATTTATTGCGACAAAAGTCCCCCATATCAAGCTCAGGAGGTATAGGTTCCTCCTTTGGCCCCTTATAGTGTACAACCAATTCATCGTTGTAGGCGTTCTTTTGGCAGAAGGTCATTATCCTTCGCTCAAGGGAGAAACCAAACCCATTGTTTTGAATAGCAAAATCATCATTCAACTCAGAAATTCTATCAACCAAGACATCGGTGGAACCTTTTTTCTAAGGTTTTCATTAAAAGCAACATGATCAGGAGATCGCATCCGCATTATGTCTTCTTGGTTAAATAAGATAGCCTCTATGGGAGGTCGGCCAGCATCTACCCCGTAATGAGCAAAGATTTCTTTGGCCTCTTTCATGATAAATCTAAATTCATGAGCCAAAAATATAGTAGATGCACGCTTAACAGAAGAATGCTCAATATTGGAAAATTCCAGAAAGGTTCTCTGAATACAGGGATGCATATGGATAAATTTCCTTTCAATTTCAACTACAAGCATAGATATAGCATCCGCAAGGCTACTAGTTCTGTGAAGAATAAAGCCACCCATAGTGGGCAAAGCACCGGCACAAGTAAAGAAATCTTGAAGAACTCCTTTTCCAATGATGTTACCACTACCAACCCGGAATTTTTTAATATGTAAAGTGGTAGTTTCGTCCAGAGGGTCAACATAGATGTTGCCCTCAACATTATTACCCTTCTTGATAAAATCTTCCCCCATCTCAAACATAAGGGCAAGCGAACGATAAACACACGGCAAAAGAAGGGTAAATAAAACGGCAAGGGTGAAGTGGGGGAGAGGAAAACGAGAGGCAAATAATATAATGTGAAGGATAAGGGTTTGTGATAGGTACTTGGTATATGACTTTTGCGTAAGCCTCCCCGGCAACGGCGCCAGAAATTCTTCTTGCTACTTCTCGAGCTTGCGTTGTATTCCCTCGAAGAGAAAAGGGTGATGCAGCACAGTAGCGTAAGTATTTCCCTCAGTGTTTGAGAACCAAGGTATCAATCCAGTAGGAGACCACGCGCGAGTCCCTCGCACTTGAACAAACAAATAAGAACTTCGCAGCCAACACGATAAGGGGTTGTCAATCCCTTTACGGTCACTTACTAAAGTGAAATCTAATAGATATGATAGTTTGATATTTTTGGTGTTTCTGGATATAAGTACAGAAAGTAAAAGCGGAAAAGTAAAGTAGATTGTAGATTGATATGTTGAGAATGGACCCGGGGGCCATAGTTTTCTCTATTGGCTTCTCTCATGATAGCGGTATTCTACGGCGGGTAAACAAATTACTGTCGAGCAATTGATAGAAAAGCGCATAGTTATGAGAATATCTAGGCATGATCATTGTATATAGGCATCACGTCCGTGACAAGTAGACCGAAATGATTCTGCATCTACTACTATTACTCCACACATCAACCGCTATCCAGCATGCATCTAGAGTATTAAGTTCATAAGAACAGAGTAACGCCTTAAGCAAGATGACATGATGTAGAGGGATAAACTCAAACATAGTGATATAAACCCCAACTTTTTATCCTCGATGGCAACAATACAATACGTGCCTTGCTGCCCCTACTGTCACTGGGAAAGGACACCGCAAGATTGAACCCAAAGCCAAGCACTTCTCCCATTGCAAGAACTACAGATCTAGTAGGCCAAACCAAACCAATAATTCGAAGATACTTGCAAGGATATTATAATCATACATAAAGAGTTCAGAAAAGAACCAAATATTTCTCAAAGATAATCTTGATCATAAACCCACAATTCATCGGATCTCGACAAACACACCGCAAAAAGAGATTACATCGAATAGATCTCCTCGAAGACCGAGGAGAACTTGGTATTGAGATCCAAAGAGAGAGAAGAAGCCATCTAGATACTAGCTATGGACCCGAAGGTCTGTGGTAAACTACTCACAACTCATGGTGAGGCGGTGATGATGATGTAGAAGCACTCCGTGGTAGATCACCCATCCGGCGGAGCTCCGGAACAGGCCCCAAGATAGGATCTTGCTACCTCTTGAGCTTGCGTTGTATTCCCTCGAAGAGGAAAGGGAGATGCAGCACAGTAGCGTAAGTATTTCCTTCAGATTTTTAGAACCAAGGTATCAATCCAGTAGGAGACCACGCGCGAGTCCCTCGCACCTGCACAAACAAATAAGAACTTCGTAGCCAACGCGATAAGGGGTTGTCAATCCCTTTACGGTCACTTACGAGAGTAAGATATGATAGAGATGATAGTTTATATTTTTGGTATTTTTGGTTTAATAAAACAGCAAATAAAAGCGGTAAAAGTAAAGTAGATGTAGATTGATATGTTGAGAATAGACCCCGGGGCCATAGTTTTCTCTAGTGTCTTCTCTCATGATAGCGATATTCTACGGCGGGTAAACAAATTACTGTCGAGCAATTGATAGAAAAGCGAATAATTATGAGACTATCTAGGCATGATCATTGTATATAGGCATCACGTCCGATACAAGTAGACCGAAACGATTCTGCATCTACTACTGTTACTCCACACATCGACCACTATCCAGCATGCATCTAGTGTATTGAGTTCATATGAACAGAGTAACGCCTTAAGCAAGATGACATGATGTAGAGGGATAAACTCAAGGAATATGATGAAAACTCCATCTTTTTATCCTCGATGGCAACAATACAATACGTGCCTTGCTGCCCCTACTGTCACTGGGAAAGGACGCCGCAAGATTGAACCCAAAGCCAAGCATTTCTCCCATTGCAAGAACTATAGATCTAGTAGGACAAACCAAACCAATAATTCGAAGAGACTTGCAAGGATATTATGAGCACACATAAAAAGTTCAGAGAAGAACTAAATATCTTTCATAGATAACCTTGATCATAAACTCACAATTCATCGGATCTCGACAAACACTCCGCAAAAAGAGGTTACATCAAATAGATCTCCTCGAAGACCAAGGAGAACTTTGTATTGAGATCCAGAGAGAGAGAAGAAGACATCTAAATACTAGCTATGGACCCGAAGGTGTGTGGTAAACTACTCACAACTCATGGTGAGGGCGATGATGATGATGATGAAGGCCTCCGTGATGGATCCCCCTCCGGTGGAGCTTCGGAACAGGCTCCAAGATGGGATCTCCACGGGAACAGAAGCTACGGTGGTAGAATGAAGGTTTTCTCTCTGTGTATGGAGTTTCTGGGGTACGTGGATATATATATAGGAAGAAGGAGGGCACCGAGGGCCACACGAGGGAGCCTCGAGGCAGGGGGCGTGCCCCCCACCCTCGAGGGCAGCCCCTTTGTCCCCTGACTTGGTCCTGAAGTTTCGTGTGCGTGATTTTCTCCAAAAATATCTCTCGCCAAGGTTTCATTCCGTTTGGACTCCGTTTGATATTCCTTTTCTGCAAAACCCTGAAATAGGGAAAAAAACAGCAATCTGGACTGGGCCTTTGGGTTAGTAGGTTAGTCCCAGAAATGATATACAAGTGAATGATAAAGCCCATTAAACATCCATGACTTCATAAATAATAGCATGGAACAATCAAAAATTATAGATACGTTGGAGACATATCAGATCTCACGAGAACAGAAGGTTGCGGCGGTGGAAGTAGGGTTTTCTCTGTTGTTCTGATGGTTTCGGGGTACGTAGATATATATAGGAAGAAGGAGGGAACCGGGGGCCAGACATGGGGCCCACGAGGCAGGGGGCGCGCCCCCACCCTCGTGGACGCCACGTGTGCCCTATTGCGTCGTTCTTAAGTCTCCCGTGCGTATTTTGCTCCAAAAATATCTCTCCCGAAGTTTCAATCGGTTTGGACTCCGATTGATATTCCTTTTCTGTAAAACCCTGAAATAGGCAAAAAAACAGCAATCTGGACTGGGCCTTTGGGGTAATAGGTTAGTCCCAAAAATAATATAAAAGTGTATAACAAAGCCCATTAAACATCCAAAACATCATAAATAATAGCATGGAACAATCAAAAATTATTGATACGTTGGAGACGTATCACCTCCCCCCTAGGATCATGCGTCGTAGTATTTTGTGAAGGAAATATGGCCTAGAGGCAATAATAAAGTTGTTATTTATATTTCTTTATATCATGATAAATGTTTATTATTCATGCTAGAATTGTATTATCCAGAAACTTAGTACATGTGTGAATACATAGACAAAACAGAGTGTCCCTAGTATGCCTCTACTAGACTAGGTCGTTAATCAAAGATGGTTATGTTTCCTAACCATAGACATGTGTTGTCATTTGATCAACGGGATCACATCATTCGAAGAATGATGTGATGGACAAGACCCATCCGTTAGCTTAGCACTATGATCGTCTAGTTTTATATATATTGATTTCTTCATGACTTATACATGTTCCTATGACTATGAGATTATGCAACTCCCGAATGCCGGAGGAACACTTTGTGTGCTATCAAACGTCACAACGTAACTGAGTGATTATAAAGATACTCTACAGGTGTCTCCGATGGTGTTTGTTGAGTTGACATAGATCGAGATTAGGATTTGTCACTCCGATTGTCGGAGAGGTATCTCTGGGCCCTCTCGGTAATACTCATCATAATAAGCCTTGCAAGCAAATGACTAATGAGTTAGTCATGAGATGATGTATTACGGAACGAGTAAAGAGACTTGCCAGTAACTACATTGAACTAGGTATGATGATACCAACGATCGAATCTCGGGAAGTAACATATCGATGACAAAGGGAACAACGTATGTTGTTATGCGGTTTAAACGATAAAGATCTTCGTAGAATATGTAGGAGCCAATATGAGCATCCAGGTTCCGCTATTGGTTATTGACCGGAGATGTGTCTCGGTCATGTCTACATAGTTCTCGAACCCGTAGGGTCCGCACGCTTAACGTTCGATGACTATTTGTATTATGAGTTATGTGATTTGATGACTGAACTTTGTTCCGAGTATCGGATGAGATCACGGACATGACAAACAGTCTCGAAATGGTCGAGCCGTAAAGATCGATATATTGGAAGGCTATATTCGGACATCGGAAAGGTTTGGAGTGATTCGGGTATTTTTCAGAGTACCAGAGAGTTACGGGAATTCGTGTTGGGCCCTAATGGGCCATATGATAAAGGAGAGAAAGGCCTCAAGGGTGGCCGCGCCCCTTCCCCATGGACTGGTCCGAATTGGACTAAGGAAAGGGGCGCCCCCTTCCTTCTTTCTCCTTCTCCCTTCCCCTTTTCCTATTCCATGTGGGAGGAGGAATCCTACTAGGACCAGGGAGTCCTACTAGGACTCCACACTTTGGCGCGCGCTATGAGGGCCGACCTCCTCCTCCCTCCATCCTTTATATACGTGGCAAAGGGGCACCCCATGTACACACAAGTTGATTTGCAAGCTGTGTGTGGTGCCCCCCTCCACAGTTACACACCTCGATCATATCGTTGCAGTGCTTAGGCGAAGCCATGCACTGATAGCTTCATCATCACCGTCACCACGCCGTCGTGTCGACGAAACTCTGCCATGACGCTCAACTGGATCAAGAGCTCGTGGGACGTCATCGAGCTCAACGTGTGCTGAACGCGGAGGTGCCGTACGTTCGGTGCTTGGATCGGTTGGATCGCAAAGACGTTCGACTATCAACCGCGTCACTAGACGCTTCCGCTTTCGGTCTACGAGGGTACGTAGACACACTCTCCCCTCTCGTTGCTATGCTTCTAGTAGATAGATCTTGCGTGATCGTAGGAAAATTTTGAGGTACTACGTTCCCCAATAGTGGCATCATGAGCCAGGTCTATGCGTAGATGATATGCACGAGTAGAACACAATGAGTTGTGGGCGATAATAGGCATACTGCTTACCAGCATGTCATACTTTGATTCGGCGGTATTGTGAGATGAAGCGGCCCGGACCGACATTACGCGTACGCTTACGCGAGACTGGTTTCACCGTTACGAGCACTCATTGCTTAAAGGTGACCGGCGGGTGTCTGTCTCTCTCACTTTAGTTGAATCAAGTGTGGCTACACCAGGTCCTTATGAAGGTTAAAACAACACATACTTGATGAAAAGTCGGTGTGGTTTTTGTATACATAGGTAAGAACGGCTCTTGCTAAGCCCGTAGCAGCCACGTAAAACTTGCAACAACAAAGTAGAGGACGTCTAACTTGTTTTTGCAGGGCATGTTGTGATGTGATATGATCAAGACGTGATGAGTTATACGTTATTGTATGAGATGATCATGTTTTGTAAAGTTATCGGCAACCAGTAGGAGCCTTATGGTTGTCTCTTTATTGTATGAATTGCAAAGGCCATGTGATTGCTTCACTTTATCACTATGAGTTAGCGATAGTTGTAGTAGCAATAGTTGGCGAGACGACCACAATGCTACGATGAAGATCATGGTGTCTAGCCAGTGACGATGGAGATCATGATGATGCTTTGCAGATGGAGATCAAAAGCTGTAATGCCCCGGATGTAATACTTTCCCTTTTGGGCTTATAATATATCTCCGGTTTCATCTATTTCCATTCCGGCTTCCTTGTCTTTCGGGTTTTCGTCGTTTTGTTGTGTGAGTGTGTGGCATTCATTCTTATCATGTAGCCATGTGCATCGCATTGCTTTTGTGTTGTCGGTTGCATCCGGTTCCGCGTGTTTCTTCCCGTTGTCCGTTTCGCGTTCCGGAGCTCCCTCACGTGTCCGTGACGTCCCGTAGGCCTACTTTGTTGTTCGGGCGTTTAACATTATCGGTGTGCCGCGAGGTTGTTGTGTGTGTTGTTGTTTTGTTGTGTGCAACCCGCCTCTCAAATCTCGTCTCGTTTGGACTCCGTTGGCTATCCCATCCGTTGTTCGTGTGGGTCCGAAGTGCCTTCACTTCGTGTCCCAGAAACGCCCCTACTGCAGTCTTTTATCTCCTCCTAGGCCTTTTAAATCTATCCCCGCGATCGGATCCGTCGGATCGCGATCGGAGGGCTCCTAACGCCCCTAAATCTCCCCTAACCCTAAAAAACTGCTATTTATAGACCCCTAGTCTATTTTGGGCATCCCCTTCTTCTTCCTCCTCTCTCCCCTCTTTTTTTTCCTTTCTTCTACAGATCCACAAATCCTCCCGAGAAACCAGCCGCCGCCGCACCTTCTGACCGATCGATCCAGGTCAGCGCCTGGATCCCGACCGGGCATCGCTCCAGCCAGGCCTCGATCACCGACCGCACCGATCCGATCTGGAGGCTCCCCTCGATGGGAGCCCAGGACCACTTCGCCTGAAGCCTCGTCACCGCGGGCCCTCCCTCCGATTGTTCCAGCGCCGGCCCAACGGCCCGTACGCCGCGCCAGGACCACTTCGCCTTCGCCTCAACCGCCGCGCCAGCTCCCGCCGCTTCGCCCCGCAGGCGTGCCAGGCGCCAGGAGCGTCCGCCTGGGCCGAGGCCCCGCACCAGGCCGCACCAGCCTCGCCGGGTGGGCCTCGCCGCCAGTTCGCCCTCCGGGCCCAGGCCAGCAGCGCCCCGGCTCGGGCCTCCCGCGCCACCGAGGCCCACACCGCCGCCACTCCGCGCCGCCTCCGCGGGCCGGCTCGCACTGCACCGCCGGGCCGCATCAGCGCCGCCGGCCCGTCTCTTCCTCTGGGCCCGAGCCCATTCCGTCAGATCTGAGGTTGACTTTGATAAAAACCCTAGATCTAGTCCAGTTTTCATCTGTCTGATGCTATGTTTGACCATGCATAACTTTTTGCCTGATGCTCCGTTTTGCGCGTGTAATATGTCCAGACGTTCGTGGAGATGTGCTCTACGTTTTACCTGTTGTTGTCATGCATGTTAGAGATCATTTAGGTGCTTGTTTTGCTGTTGCAAGAGTGCATCATGATATAAACTGCTGCTATGTGTTATTTTTATGCCACCTTTGCCATGTGTTATCTTTTAGCTCGGTTGTCCAAATGATGCAAATGACATGTCCACGTGTTCGTCTTGCCATGAACTACGTGTTGCTTGTGCTAGGTTGCATGGCAGATTTATTCTTACCTTGTTATCATCGTTGCAAAGTGCCATGTTCATGTGATGTTGTTTCACTTGTTATGAAATGCCATCTTGTTGAACTCGTTGCAATCGTTGTGTTCACCTCCATGATGCATGCTTGTGTGTTTCGGGATCACCTTCATGTGTACTTTGATGAGGTGCTTACCTCTTGCCATGTTTAGTTTCGAGGTGACTTAAACATGCTCCTTTTGATGCTATGATGATATTGTTGTTTTAGGACTTAGTGGATTTTCACTAAGTCTGAAATCTGTAACGTTCCGATGCCATGTTCGTGTGATGTTCTAGGACAAAGCATGATAGTTTTGGAGTGGATTTTGATTGTTCCTTGTAGTATATATTGTTGTCTTTCCATCCATGTCCTCACATGTCCATTTAAGTGGCTGTAGCATGTTTATCTTTTGCTCTAAAGTTTCAATAAAATTCTGCTGCCAGAATTTTATTGTCAAGTTCAATATGTCCAAGATCTTTGCTATTGATCCGTGACTCCGTTGGGGGTGCACCTTGGACATAGTTGTTGTACTATATGTCTAGTTTGTGTTCATGTCCTTTGCCATGCTATTTGGGTGATGTAGCTTAATTATTTTGAGCTCCGAAGATGCTATGTTGCTGTAATTTTCATCTTTCGCTCAAATCTTGTTTCGGGCATAACTTTTAGCCCGTAACTCCGATTTCAGCGAATCTTATATCAAACTTGGTTGTTTTTATGTGTAGATTAATAATATCAGATTGTTATCATGTTTTGAGGTGATTTGCTTGAGTGATATTTGCCGTGCTCCGTGTGCATCCTTAGTGCATCCATCATGCATTCATCTTTTCCGAGTGCGCATTGCATCTTGTTGATTGGTGCTTGGTGTGATTGTTTTGTTTAGAGCCGGAAGCTGAGACCGAGTACGAGGTTGAGCACGAGGTTTCCAACGAGGTTGAGCACGAGGACCCTTCTTACGATCCGAACGACTTCTCTTCAGGCAAGATGACCGAACCCCGATAACATTACTATCTTTGCCTATTTGCTAGTAGTCTCGATCTATAGTTTTGCCTCAATGCCCATGATCTTCTTGTCAGCCTCCTACTTGTAGCCAATTTCCATGTTTAACCAACCTACCTATGCAAACCGTTGCTTGGCTAAGTACGCTTCGCTCAGCCCTTCTTATAGCATTGCTAGTTGCAGGTGAAGATCGAAGATGCTTGCTTCATGATGAAGTTTGGTTGGGTTATATCACACTATATAAATGCTTAAAATGAAATCATCTATATATTGGCAAGGGTGGAAGGCTAAGCCTTTTGCTTGGTGATTTGTTCCACTCATGCCGTTAGGATCCGTATAAGCCGGTATTATGTTCCTTGATTATGCGTTCCTAACACGGTTGGGGTGTATGGGACCCCCTCGATAAACCGCTAAGTGCTAAGTCTTTTCTAGCAAATCCCAACATTGGTACTATTTGCCTAATAACAAACTAAACTTGCATAGGGAGTAATTAACCCTCTTTCTTAATCAACAACCCCGGGCTAGTGCTCCACATGAGTGTTGGTCCGAAACGGGGAGCCTGCGGGGCCGCCTTGGGGCAACTCGAGGTATCTGGCATACACCCGTAGCTTCGCCCATCCGGTCGTGTCCTGAGACTTAGATACGCGCGGCTACTATCAGGGTGTCGACACGCCGGGAGGATTTGCTGGATTAGCCTTACCTTAGCTCGGTATATCTTGAGCACGGGATTCCGAGGATACTCGGGTCTTCCCACTTTGGTGTTGCGACTCCGCGGATCGTGGGCTTGTAATGGGTCAAGTTGGAACACCCCTGCAGGGTTTGAACTTTCGAAAGCCGTGCCCGCGGTTATGTGGCAGATGGGAGCTTGTTAATTTCGGTTGTAGATAACTTGACACAATGTTTCTAATACACTACCAGCGTGTGTTCCGTGACTGTCAATTTCCGAATAGGGATTTGGGAGTTGAACACGGAGGGGTTATGATTGTGGAGCTTGTAGCTAGGATCACTTCGTGATCACTTCTCGCCGAGGCTTTCTCTTCTCGCTCTCACTTACGTAAGCTAGATGCTAGTTGCTGCTGCAGACTTATTCTTTTCTTCAGCCTTATCCTCACCCAAAGGCTTTGATAGTCTTGTTACCCGGACACGGGATTGTTGAGTCCTCTGTGGCTCACAGTTACTTCACACACCAGATGCAGGTCCAGCTGTGAGCTATCCAGGTGATGGCACCGAGCTGGATTGGGAGTACGACGAGGAGCGTAGTCGGTACTATGTGCGCTACCCGGATGATCAGTAGTGGAGACTCTTACTAGGATTCGATCCGCCTGTGGTTTATTTATCTAAGTTTGGTACTTTGACATTTGGCTTTTGCCCTTAGAGGGTCGTGATGTTCTTAATGTATGATGTTTGAGACTTGTACTGTAATTCTGTGACGTGGCGAGTGTAAGCCAACTATTTTCAGTTTACTATCCCCTCTTTTACATGAGTTGTGCAAAGATTACCGAACTTGAGATCATTCTAGGATGGATTTATGCCTTTAAGTCGTGCCTCGACACGTAGGAGGTATAACTCCATCCTGGGCATTACAAAAGCACAAGATGATGATGGGTATCATTGTAACAAGCATATCGCGGCAGTACTAAATACTTAAGACGGCCGACATCGAAAATCTCCCCTATACGGCCAGTGGCAAGATAACCCCGACATCACCCAGTACTGGGGAGGTAGTTCGGGAGTATTGCCATAGCTTGTTATAGTGGATGCTTTTCGAAGGTCCGAGGTACACAGTTTCCGAGAAAGACTGGTTATGTGTTGAAGGATGGATACACCTGGATGTAGGTTTAGAGTTGATTGCGCGGTGCTTCCCGTGTATCCCCAACACCTGATTGCATAACTGGAATCTTTCGGAAAACTATAGGTGGGTTTTATCCAGTAGATCGTAGGCATTCTTTCAATGAATGCAGGTTAGTGAGTTCGGGGTTCGACATTGAGTGAAGGGGTTATATGACCGATGTTACTATCAGGAGTTGCATCTTAAAGGGTCCTTGGCTATGCTGATCCGGGGATTGCAAAACCTTTTCGTAACGCGTTCATATGCTTTCAGCACAAAGATGTTAGAACGAAACTCCTCTCTTGTGTTTGTTCCCGTCTGTACCTTGTTGTTTTCTTATTTTATCCTTTTGATCCATATGTGGCTTCTCGTGAAGACTGATGTTATCAATTAACTGAGAAATTCATTCGTTCTTCTTGTTCGGATGATTTCATTCGTTCTTATTGTTCGAATGATTATTGTGAAGACTTGTTGCAATTCATTCCATTGATTCAGCTTATTCCTTTTGTCAATCAATTGCTGATTCGTGGTCATCTCTTACAGGATGGCTCCGAAAAAGGTTCCCAACGCTAACCCAGAGGTGGAAGAGGTCCCAGAACATCCTCCTTCCCCTCCTCCTCCGCCTGAGGCTTGGAGAGCAATTATGGAGACTACAGCTCAGAACACTCAGTTGATGATGCAGATGATGCAGATGATGCAAGCTAATCAAGCTAATCAGGGTGTTCCAGTGAATCAAGGCAACTTCTTCCAGCAGCACCATGCTACTCTCAACCAGTTCCTGGCTAACAATCCTAAAGCTTTCAGTTACTGTGTCGACCCTCTTGATGCTGAGGATTGGTTGACCGACATAAAGAAGCATTTTGAGTGCAGTAACGTGAAGGAAGATGATTACGTGAAGTTTGCAGCTTTCCAACTGAAAGATCAAGCAGCTGACTGGTGGCAGCAGTACAAAGACTCCAGGCCGGGTCAAGTGATCTCTTGGGAGAATTTCTGCAAGGATTTCCGCTCGCACCACATTCCTACAAGTGTCATCGAGGGTATGTGTGAGCAATTCCGCAACCTGAAGCAGGGCTCCATGACAGTCTATCAGTATAATGTCAAGTTCCAAAACCTCGCTCGCTATGCTAAGCAAGACATTCCTGATGCCAAGAGTAAAATCTATCAGTTCCGTGGAGGTCTCAAAGATGAACTTCAGCTTGCTCTCACCTTGTTCGAGCCCGATGAATTCGACAAGTTCTATAACATGGCTTTGAAACAAGAAGCAGCTCAGCTTAAGATGGAGGCTTCTAAGAAGAGAATTCGAGATGCCGTTCACTCTTCCTCATCGTCTCAGTTGGCTGCGAAACAACAGAAATTCTGGCTTCCTCCTCCTCCAGTGATTCGAGCTCCATACAACAACTCCAACAACTTCAACAACTCCAACAACAAAAACTCTAGTGGTCGTGGTTTCTCCCACCCACCCAACCCGAGCAACCAGTCGAAGAAGCAGTTTCAGTCTCAAGGCTCCAAGTCCAGTGGCTCTCATTTCCGTCCTCTCTCTGAAGTGGTGTGCAACAAGTGTGGCCAGAAGGGTCATTATGCCAACATATGTCCGAATCCGAAGCGTCTTCCTCCTCCTCCACCTATGAGTTCAGCTATTGTCAGGCATGATCCAAAGTCTGCAAGGGTCAATCTGATGAATGCAGCACAAGCGGAGGCTTCTTCTGATGTCATTTTGGGTAACCTTCCAGTTAACTCTTTTCCAGCTAAAGTGTTATTTGATTCGGGTGCATCATGCTCTTTCATGTCTCAACCATTTGCATCCAAGCACAATATTGCCACTTCAAATTTGCCTCACAGGTTGGAAGTCATTTCTCCAGGGAGACGTATGTCTTCTACTGTCTATGCTCCGGATGTTTCTATTCGCATGGGAGATTATCGTTTTCTGGCTAAACCGATGATTCTTGGTCATTCTGATATTAACCTCATCCTCGGAATGGATTGGCTTTCTCAGCATGATGCTCACATTGATTGTGCTCAAAAGGAAGTCAAGTTGACTCATTCTGATGAAGATGTGATTATCTTTGCTTCAAGGGATAACACTATCCGGCTTTTCTCTCTTAATGATAAGGGCGAAATTAATGCCATAAATCAAATTCCGGTGGTGAACGAGTATCAAGACGTCTTTCCAGAAGAACTTCCAGGCATGCCTCCACACCGTCAGGTGGAGTTTGTCATTGAACTCGAGCCGGGCACTGAGCCTGCGTGCCGGCGTCCGTACAAGCTCTTTCCGGATGAATTGAAGAAATTGAAGAAGTAGCTTGATAAGCAGGAGAGTATGGGTCTCATCAGACCGAGTACATCTCCATGGGGCTGTGGTGTCTTATTTGTCAAGAAGAAAGATGGCACGGAGCGTCTCTGTGTTGACTATCGGCCATTGAACAAGAAGACGGTTAAGAACAAGTATCCGCTCCCCAACATCAACGAACTCTTCGAGCAGCTCAAAGGAGCTAAAGTGTTCTCTAAGCTTGACCTCCGAATGGGCTATCATCAAATTCGCATTCGCGAGGAAGACATTCCCAAGACGGCCTTCAGAACGAGCTACGGTTCATACGAGTATACCGTCATGTCCTTCGGTCTCGCCAATGCTCCTCCTACCTTTTCAAGGATGATGCATTACATCTTCAACCCCTATACTGGCGAGTTTGTGCTTGTGTATCTGGATGATATTCTGGTGTTTTCCAAGAATGAAGAAGATCACAAAAAGCACTTACGACTGGTTCTTGATCAACTCCGAGAGCATAAATTCTATGCCAAGTTCTCCAAGTGCGAGTTTTGGCTCGATAAGGTTTTGTACCTGGGCCACATCATCTCAGCTGACGGTATTGCGGTTAATCCCGAGAAAGTTGAAGCAATTGTCAACTGGGAAGCTCCTCAGAACGTCAAGCAGCTCCGCAGCTTTCTGGGTCTTGCCAGCTATTGCAGAAGGTTTGTTGAAAACTTCTCCAAGATTGCCAAGCCTCTTTCCAACCTGCTTCAGAAGAATGTCAAATACTTTTGGTCTCCAGAGTGTGAATTGGCATTCAAAACCCTCAAAGATAAGCTTGTCTATGCTCCAGTTCTGACTCCTCCAGATGAAACCAAGCCCTATGAAGTATTCTGTGATGCTTCTCTTCAAGGTCTTGGTGGTGTGCTTATGCAAGATAAGAGAATTGTGGCATACACTTCTCGTCAGCTAAAGCCAAGTGAGAAGAACTATCCCACACACGATCTCGAGCTAGCAGCTGTGGTACATGCTCTGATTACGTGGAGACATCTGTTGTTGGGCAGAAAGGTCGACATCTTCACTGATCACAAGAGCTTGAAGTACATCTTCACACAACCGCATCTGAACCTCCGCCAGACTCGTTGGGTTGAAATGATCCAAGAGTACAATCCCAGCATTGAATACACTCCTGGCAAGGCGAATGTGATTGCAGATGCTTTGAGCAGAAAGGCATATTGCAACAGCCTTCTTATCAAGCCGTACCAGCCTGAGCTTTGTGAAGCATTCAGGAAGCTCAACCTCCAAGTTGTTCCGCAGGGTTTTCTTGCAAATCTCCAAATTGCTCCTACCTTGGAAGATCAAGTCCGCGAGGCCCAGCTCAGTGATACCATGGTGAAGAAAGTGAAACATGGGATTGCAAAGGGCACTCCAAAATACAAGTGCTTCCGTGTTGATGAGAGAGATACCTTGTTCTTCGAGGACAGACTCGTTGTTCCCAAAGGTGATCTCAGGAAGCTCATAATGGAAGAAGCTCATGATTCTCTCCTTTCCATTCATCCTGGCAGTTCCAAGATGTACCAAGATCTCAAGCAGTCTTACTGGTGGACACGCATGAAAAGGGAGATTGCCCAATTCGTGAATGAATGTGATGTATGCAGAAGAGTGAAAGCAGAACATCAACGTCCAGCCGGACTTCTCCAACCTCTTCCTATTCCCGAGTGGAAGTTCGACCACATTGAAATGGACTTCGTCACTGGCTTTCCTAAATCCAAGCGAGGAAATGATGCTATCTTTGTGTTGATTGACAAGCTTACCAAAGTCGCTCACTTTCTTCCAGTCAAAGAATCAATCAATGCAGCTCAACTTGCAGAGTTGTACACTTCCAGAATTGTGTCCCTACATGGCATTCCTCAAGTGATATCCTCAGACCGTGGAAGCTTGTTCACATCAAGGTTCTGGGACTCCTTTCAGTCCGCCATGGGCACTAAGATCAGGTTCAGCACTGCCTTTCACCCTCAGACTAGTGGTCAAGTCGAGCGTGTGAATCAGATTCTAGAAGACATGCTCAGAGCCTGTGTCATCTCCTTCGGCATGAAATGGGAAGACTGCCTTCCATTTGCCGAGTTCTCTTACAACAACAGCTTTCAAGCAAGTGCAGGCAAAGCACCGTTTGAAATTCTCTATGGCAGAAAGTGCCGTACCCCTCTCAACTGGTCTGAAACAGGCGAACGTCAACTTCTTGGCAATGACTTGATCTCAGAAGCCGAAGAAATGTGCAAAGTCATACGTGAGAATCTCAAGGCCACTCAGTCGCGTCAGAAGAGCTACTATGACGGAAAGCATCGTGATTTGGCTTTCGACATCGGTGATCATGTCTATCTCCGAGTTTCTCCGATGAAAGGAACCCAAAGATTCGGTATCAAAGGAAAACTTGCTCCTAGATACGTCGGGCCTTTCAAGATTCTTGGCAAAAGAGGCGATCTAGCCTATCAGCTTGAGCTCCCTCCCAACTTTGCAAATGTTCATGATGTCTTCCATGTGTCTCAACTTCGCAAATGCTTCAAGGCACCTGAGCGCATGATTCCGTTTGAGGAGATTGATCTTCAACAAGACCTGTCCTACCGAGAGCATCCAGTTGCAATTCTCGAAGACACCGAACGCAAGACCCGCAACAAGTCCATCAAATTTCTGAAAGTCAAGTGGTCACATCACACCGACCGAGAAGCTACCTGGGAACGAGAAGATCATCTTCGTTCCGAGTACCCTTCCTTTTTCCAGTCCTAGATCTCGGGACGAGATCTTTTTGTAGTAGAGGAGAGTTTGTAATGCCCCGGATGTAATACTTTCCCTTTTGGGCTTATAATATATCTCCGGCTTCATCTATTTCCATTCCGGGTTCCTTGTCTTTCGGGTTTTTGTCGTTTTGTTGTGTGAGTGTGTGGCATTCATTCTTATCATGTAGCCATGTGCATCACATTGCTTTTGTGTTGTCGGTTGCATCCGGTTCCGCGTGTTTCTTCCCGTTGTCCGTTTCGCGTTCCGGAGCTCCCTCACGTGTCTGTGACGTCCCGTAGGCCTACTTTGTTGTTCGGGCGTTTAACGTTATCGGGGTGCCGCGAGGTTGTTGTGTGTGTTGTTGTTTTGTTGTGTGCAACCCGCCTCTCAAATCTCGTCTCGTTTGGACTCCGTTGGCTATCCCATCCGTTGTTCGTGTGGGTCCGAAGTGCCTTCACTTCGTGTCCCAGAAACGCCCCTACTGCAGTCTTTTATCTCCTCCTAGGCCTTTTAAATCTATCCCCGCGATCGGATCCGTCGGATCGCGATCGGAGGGCTCCTAACGCCCCTAAATCTCCCCTAACCCTAAAAAACTGCTATTTATAGACCCCTAGTCTATTTTGGGCATCCCCTTCTTCTTCCTCCTCTCTCCCCTCTTTTTTTTCCTTTCTTCTACAGATCCACAAATCCTCTCGAGAAACCAGCCGCCACCGCAGCTTCTGACCGATCGATCCAGGTCAGCGCCTGGATCCCGACCGGGCATCGCTCCAGCCAGTCCTCGATCACCGACCGCACCGATCCGATCTGGAGGCTCCCCTCGATGGGAGCCCAGGACCGCTTCGCCTGAAGCCTCATCACCGCGGGCCCTCCCTCCGACTGTTCCAGCGCCGGCCCAACGGCCCGTACGCCGCGCCAGGACCACTTCGCCTTCGCCTCAACCGCCGCGCCAGCTCCCGCCGCTTCGCCCCGCAGGCGCGCCAGGCGCCAGGAGCGTCCGCCTGGGCCGAGGCCCCGCACCAGGCCGCACCAGCCTCGCCGGGTGGGCCTCGCCGCCAGTTCGCCCTCTGGGCCCAGGCCAGCAGCGCCCCGGCTCGGGCCTCCCGCGCCACCGAGGCCCACACCGCCGCCACTCTGCGCCGCCTCCGCGGGCCGGCTCGCACCGCACCGCCGGGCCGCATCAGCGCCGCCGGCCCGTCTCTTCCTCTGGGCCCGAGCCCATTCCGTCAGATCTGAGGTTGACTTTGATAAAAACCCTAGATCTAGTCCAGTTTTCATCTGTCTGATGCTATGTTTGACCATGCATAACTTTTTGCCTGATGCTCCGTTTTGCGCGTGTAATATGTCCAGACGTTCGTGGAGATGTGCTCTACGTTTTACCTGTTGTTGTCATGCATGTTAGAGATCATTTAGGTGCTTGTTTTGCTGTTGCAAGAGTGCATCATGATATAAACTGCTGCTATGTGTTATTTTTATGCCACCTTTGCCATGTGTTATCTTTTAGCTCGGTTGTCCAAATGATGCAAATGACATGTCCACGTGTTCGTCTTGCCATGAACTACGTGTTGCTTGTGCTAGGTTGCATGGTAGATTTATTCTTACCTTGTTATCATCGTTGCAAAGTGCCATGTTCATGTGATGTTGTTTCACTTGTTATGAAATGCCATCTTGTTGAACTCGTTGCAATCGTTGTGTTCACCTCCATGATGCATGCTTGTGTGTTTCGGGATCACCTTCATGTGTACTTTGATGAGGTGCTTACCTCTTGCCATGTTTAGTTTCGAGGTGACTTAAACATGCTCCTTTTGATGCTATGATGATATTGCTGTTTTAGGACTTAGTGGATTTTCACTAAGTCTGAAATCTGTAACGTTCCGATGCCATGTTCGTGTGATGTTCTAGGACAAAGCATGATAGTTTTGGAGTGGATTTTGATTGTTCCTTGTAGTATATATTGTTGTCTTTCCATCCATGTCCTCACATGTCCATTTAAGTGGCTGTAGCATGTTTATCTTTTGCTCTAAAGTTTCAATAAAATTCTGCTGCCAGAATTTTATTGTCAAGTTCAATATGTCCAAGATCATTGCTATTGATCCGTGACTCCGTTGGGGGTGCACCTTGGACATAGTTGCTGTACTATATGTCTAGTTTGTGTTCATGTCCTTTGCCATGCTATTTGGGTGATGTAGCTTAATTATTTTGAGCTCCGAAGATGCTATGTTGCTGTAATTTTCATCTTTCGCTCAAATCTTGTTTCGGGCATAACTTTTAGCCCGTAACTCCGATTTCAGCGAATCTTATATCAAACTTGGTTGTTTTTCTATGTAGATTAATAATATCAAATTGTTATCATGTTTTGAGGTGATTTGCTTGAGTGATATTTGCCGTGCTCCGTGTGCATCCTTAGTGCATCCATCATGCATTCATCTTTTCCGAGTGCGCATTGCATCTTGTTGATTGGTGCTTGGTGTGATTGTTTTGTTTAGAGCCGGAAGCTGAGACCGAGTACGAGGTTGAGCACGAGGTTTCCAACGAGGTTGAGCACGAGGACCCTTCTTACGATCCGAACGACTTCTCTTCAGGCAAGATGACCGAACCCCGATAACATTACTATCTTTGCCTATTTGCTTGTATTCTCGATCTATAGTTTTGCCTCGATGCCCATGATCTTCTTGTCAGCCTCCTACTTGTAGCCAATTGCCATGTTTAACCAACCTACCTATGCAAACCGTTGCTTGGCTAAGTACGCTTCGCTCAGCCCTTCTTATAGCATTGCTAGTTGCAGGTGAAGATCGAAGATGCTTGCTTCATGATGAAGTTTGGTTGGGTTATATCACACTATATAAATGCTTAAAATGAAATCATCTATATATTGGCAAGGGTGGAAGGCTAAGCCTTTTGCTTGGTGATTTGTTCCACTCATGCCGTTAGGATCCGTATAAGCCGGTATTATGTTCCTTGATTATGCGTTCCTAACACGGTTGGGGTGTATGGGACCCCCTCGATAAACCGTTAAGTGCTAAGTCTTTTCCAGCAAATCCCAACATCGGTACTATTTGCCTAATAACAAACTAAACTTGCATAGGGAGTAATTAACCCTCTTTCTTAATCAACAACCCCGGGCCAGTGCTCCACATGAGTGTTGGTCCGAAACGGGGAGCCTGCGGGGCCGCCTTGGGGCAACTCGAGGTATCTGGCATACACCCGTAGCTTCGCCCATCCGGTCGTGTCCTGAGACTTAGATACGCGCGGCTACTATCAGGGTGTCGACACGCCGGGAGGATTTGCTGGATTAGCCTTACCTTAGCTCGGTATATCTTGAGCACGGGATTCCGAGGATACTCGGGTCTTCCCACTTTGGAGTTGCGACTCCGCGGATCGTGGGCTTGTAATGGGTCAAGTTGGAACACCCCTGCAGGGTTTGAACTTTCGAAAGCCGTGCCCGCGGTTATGTGGCAGATGGGAGCTTGTTAATTCCGGTTGTAGATAACTTGACACAATGTTTCTAATACACTACCAGCGTGTGTTCCGTGACTGTCAATTTCCGAATAGGGATTCGGGAGTTGAACACGGAGGGGTTATGATTGTGGAGCTTGTAGCTAGGATCACTTCGTGATCACTTCTCGCCGAGGCTTTCTCTTCTCGCTCTCACTTACGTAAGCTAGATGCTAGTTGCTGCTGCAGACTTATTCTTTTCTTCAGCCTTATCCTCACCCAAAGGCTTTGATAGTCTTGTTACCCGGAGACGGGATTGCTGAGTCCTCTGTGGCTCACAGTTACTTCACACACCAGATGCAGGTCCAGCTGTGAGCTATCCAGGTGATGGCACCGAGCTGGATTGGGAGTACGACGAGGAGCGTAGTCGGTACTATGTACGCTACCCGGATGATCAGTAGTGGAGACTCTTACTAGGATTCGATCCGCCTGTGGTTTATTTATCTAAGTTTGGTACTACATTTGGCTTTTGCCCTTAAAGGGTCGTGATGTTCTTAATGTATGATGTTTGAGACTTGTACTGTAATTCTGTGACGTGGCGAGTGTAAGCCAACTATTTTCAGTTTACTATCCCCTCTTTTACATGAGTTGTGCAAAGATTACCGAACTTGAGATCATTCTAGGATGGATTTATGCCTTTAAGTCGTGGCTCGACACGTAGGAGGTATAACTCCATCCTGGGCATTACAAAAGCACAAGATGATGATGGCCATATCATGTCACATATTTTGATTGCATGTGATGTTTATCTTATTATGCTTCTTATTTTGCTTAGTACGACAGTAGCATTATAAGATGATCCGTTACAAAATTTCAAGGTACAAGTGTTCTCCCTGAGTATGCACCGTTGCGAAAGTTCGTCGTGGCGAGACACCATGTGATGATCGGGTGTGATAAGCTCTACGTTCAAATACAACGGGTGTAAGAGAGTTTTGCACATGGAGAATACTCGGGTTAAACTTGACGAGCCTAGCATGTACAGACATGGCCTCAGAACACTGGAGACCGAAAGGTCGAGCGTGAATCATATAGTAGATATGATCAACATAAGATGTTCACCATTGAAAACTACTCCATCTCATGTGATGATTGGACATGGTTTAGTTGATTTGGATCACGTGATCAGTTAGATGACTAGATGGATGTCTATCTAAGTGGGAGTTCTTTAGTAATATGATTATTTGAACTTTAATTTATCATGAACTTAGTCCTGATAGTATTTGCAAATTATGCTGTAGATCAATAGCTCGCGTTATAGCTCCCCTATGTTTTTGATATGTTCCTAGAGAAAACTAAGTTGAAAGATGTTAGTAGCAATGATACGGACTAGCTCCATGACCTGATGATTATCCTCATTGCTGCACAAAAGTATTATGTCCTTGATGCACCGCTAGGTGACAAACCTATTGCACGAGCAGATGCAGACGTTATGAACGTTTGACAAGCTCGGTATGATGACTACTTGATAGTTTAGTGCACCATGCTTTATGGCTTACAACCGGGACTTCAAAACGTTTTGAACGCCATGGAGCATATGAGATGTTCCAAGAAGTTGAAAATAGTTTTTCAGACGAATGCACGTGTCGAGAGGTATGAGACCTCTGACAAGTACTTTACCTACAAGATGGAGGAGAATAGCTCAACCAGTGAGCATGTGCTCAAATTGTCTGGGTACTACAATTACTTGAATCAAGTGGAAGGTAATCTTCCAGATAAGATAGTAATTGACAAAGTTCTCTAGTGACTATCACCAAGTTAGTAGAACTTCGTGATGAACTATAATATGCAAGGGATGACGAAAGTAATTCCCGAGCTCTTCGCGATGCTGAAATCGGCGAAGGTAGAAATCAAGAAAGAGCATCAAGTGTTGATGGTTAACAAGACCACTTGTTTCAAGTAAAGGGCAAAGGGATAGAAGGGGAACTTCAAGAAGAATGACAATCAAGTTGTCACTCCCGTGAAGAAACCCAAAAGCTAAACTCAAGCCTGAAACTAAGTGCTTCTACTGCAAAGGAAATGGTCACTGGAAGTGGAACTGCCCTAGATACTTGGCGGATAAGAAGGATGACAAAGTGAACTAAGGTATATTTGATATACAGATTATTAATGTGTACTTTACTAGTGTTCATAACAACCCCTGGGTATTTGATATCGGTTTAGTTGCTTAAATTAGTAACTTGAAACGAGAGTTGTAGAATGAACAGAGAGTAGTTAAGGGTGAAGTGATGATGTGTGTTGGAAGTGGTTCCAAGATTGATATGATCATCATCGCACACTCCCTATACTTTCGGGATTAGTGTAGAACCTAAATAAATGTTATTTAGTATTTGCGTTGAGCATGAATATGATTTGATCATGTTTATTGCAATACAGTTATTCATTTAAAGTCATATAATAATTGTTGTTCTGTTTACATGAATAAAACCTTCGATGGTCATACACCCAATGAAAATATTTTTGTTGGATCTCGATCGTAGTGATACACATATTCACAATATTGAAGCCAAAAGATGCAGAGTTGATAATGATAGTGCAACTGATTTGTGGCACTGTCGTTTAGGTCATATTGGTCTAAAGAGCATGAAGAAACTCCATGCTGATGAACTTTTGGAATCACTTGATTATGAGTCACTTGGTGCTTGCGAACCATGCCTCATGGGCAAGATGACTAAAACTCCGTTCTCCGGAACAATGGAGCGAGCAATTGATTTGATGGAAATCATACATACTATGTATGTGGACCGATGAGTGTTGAGGCTCGCGGCGGGTATCGTTATTTTCTAACCTTCGTTGATGATTTGAGAAGATATGGGTATATCTACTTGATGAATCACAAGTCCGAAACATTTGAAAAGTTCAAAGAATTTCAGAGTGAAGTAGAGAATCATCGTAACAAGAAAATAAAGTTTCTACGATCTAATCGTGGAGGCGAATATTTGAGTTACAAGTTTGGTCTTCATTTGAAACAATGTGGAATAGTTTCACAGCTCACGCCACCCGGAACACCACAGCGTAATGGTGTGTCCGAACGTCGTAACTGTACTTTATTAGATATGGTGCGATCTATGATGTCTCTTACCGATTTACCACTATCGTTTTGGGTTATGCCTTAGAGACAACTGCATTCTTGTTAAATAGGGCACCATCTAAATCTGTTGAGATGATGCCTTATGAACTGTGGTTTGGCAAGAAACCAAAGTTGTCGTTTCTTAAAGTTTGGGGTTGCGATGCTTATGTGAAAAATCTTCAACCTGATAAGCTCGAACCCAAGCCGGAGAAATGTGTCTTCATAGGATACCCAAAGGAGACTGTTGGGTACACCTTCTATCACAGATCCGAAGGCAAGATATTCGTTGCTAAGAATGGATCCTTTCTAGAGAAGGAGTTTCTCTCGAAAGAAGTGAGTGGGAGGAAAGTAGAACTTGGTGAGGTAATTGTACCTTCTCCCGAATTGGAATGTAGTATATCACAGAAACTAGTTCCAGTGATTCCTACACCAATCAGCGAGGAAGCAAATGATGATGATCATGAAACTTCACATCAAGTTACTACAGAACCTCATAGGTCAACGAGAGTACGTTCCACACCAGAATGGTATGGTAACCCGGTTCTGGAAGTCATGTTACTAGACCATGATGAACCTATGAACTATTAGGAAGCGATGATGAGCCCGGATTCCGCAAAATGGCTTGAGGCCATGAAATCTGAGATGGGATCCATGTATGAGATCAAATTGTGGACTTTGGTTGACTTGCCCGATGATCGGCAAGCCATTGAAAATAAATGGATTTTTAAGAGGAAGACTGATGTCGATGGTAATGTTGCTGTCTACAAAGCTCGACTTGTTGCAAAAGGTTTTCGACAAGTTCACGGAGTTGACTACGATGAGACTTTCTCACCCGTAGCGATGCTTAAGTCTGTCTGAATCATGTTAGCAATTGCCGCATTTTATGATTATGAAATGTGGCAAATGGGTGTCAAAACTGCTTTCCTTAATGGATACCTCAAAGAGGAGTTGTATATGATGCAACCAGAAGGTCTTGTCGATCCTAAAGATGCTAACAAAGTGTGCAAGCTCCAGCGATCCATCTATGGACTGGTGCAAGCATCTTGGAGTTGGAATATACGCTTTGATGAAGTGATCAAAGCATATGGTTTTATACAGACTTGCGGTGAAGCCTGTATTTGCAAGAAAGTGAATGACATATTATTGATCGGAAATCATGTAGAATTTTCTGGAAAGCATAAAGGATTGTTTAAAAGGAGTTTTTCAATAAAAGACCTCAGTGAAGCTGCTTACATATTAGGCACCTAGATCTATAGAGATAGATCATGACGCTTGATAAGACTTTCGCTTAGTACATACCTTGATGAAGATTTTGTAGTAGTTCAAAATGGATCAGTTAGAGAAGGAGTTCTTGCCTGAGTTATAAGGTATAAAGTTGAGTAAGACTCAAAACCCGACCACGACAGAAGATAGAGAAAGAATGAAAGTCATTTCCTATGCCTCAGCCATAGGTTCTATAAAGTATGACATACTGTGTGCCAAACCTGTTGTGTACCTTGCCATGAGTTTGGCAAGGAGGTACAATAGTTATCCAGGATTTGATCACTGCACAGCGGTCAAAATTATCCTTAGTTACTGGATGACTAAGGAAATGTTTCTCGGTTATGGAGGTGATAAAGAGTTCGTCGTAAAGAGTTACGCCGATGCAAGCTTTGACACTAATCCAGATGACTCTAAGTATCAATGTGGATACGTCTTGAAAGTGGAAGCAATTAGCTAGAGTAGCTCCGTGCAGAGCATTGGAGGCATAGAAATTTGCGAAATACATACGTATCTAAATGTAACAGACCCGCTGACTAAACTTCTCTCACGAAGCAAAACATGATCACACCTTATTACTCTTTGGGTGTTAATCACATGGTGATGTGAACTAGATTATTGACTCTAGTTAACCCTTTGGGTGTTGGTCACATGGCGATGTGAACTATAGGTGTTATTCACATAACGATATGAACTATCGGTATTAAATCACATGGCGATGTGAACTAGATTATTGACTCTAGTGCAAGTGGGAGACTGGAGGAAATATGCCCTAGAGGCAATAATAAAGTTGTTATTTATATTTCCTTATATCATGATAAATGTTTATTATTCATGCTAGAATTGTATTAACCGGAAACTTAGTACATGTGTGAATACATAGACAAAACAGGGTGTCCCTAGTATGCCTCTACTAGACTAGCTCGTTAATCAAAGATGGTTATGTTTCCTAACCATAGACATGTGTTGTCATTTGATCAACGGGATCACATCATTAGGAGAATGATGTAATGGACAAGACCCATCCGTTAGCTTAGCACTATGATCGTCTAGTTTTATTGCTATTGCTTTTTTCATGACTTATACATGTTCCTATGACTATGAGATTATGCAACTCCCGAATACCGGAGGAACACTTTGTGTGCTATCAAACGTCACAACGTAACTGAGTGATTATAAAGATGCTCTACAGGCGTCTCCGATGGTGTTTGTTGAGTTGACATAGATCGAGATTAGGATTTGTCACTCCGATTGTCGGAGAGGTATCTTTGGGCCCTCTCGGTAATACTCATCATAATAAGCCTTGCAAGCAAATGACTAATGAGTTAGTCATGAGATGATGTATTACGGAACGAGTAAAGAGACTTGCCAGTAACGAGATTGAACTAGGTATGATGATACCAACGATCGAATCTCGGGAAGTAACATACCGATGACAAAGGAAACAACGTAAGTTGTTATGCGGTTTGACCGATAAAGATCTTCATAGAATATGTAGGAGCCAATATGAGCATCCAGGTTCCGCTATTGGTTATTGACCAGAGATGTGTCTCGGTCATGTCTACATAGTTCTCGAACCCGTAGGGTCCGCACGCTTAACGTTCGATGATGATTTGTATGATGAGTTATGTGATTTGATGACCGACGATTGTTCCGAGTCTCGGATGAGATCACAGACATGACAAACAGTCTCGAAATGGTCGAGCCGTAAAGATCGATATATTGGAAGGCTATATTCGGACATCGAAAAGGTTCCGAGTGATTCAGATATTTTTCGGAGTATCGGAGAGTTACGGTAATTCGTATTGGGCCTTAATGGGCCATACGAGAAAGGAGAGAAAGGCCTCAAGGGTGGTCGCGCCCCTTCCCCATGGACTGGTCCGAATTGGACTAAGGAAAGGGGGCGTCCCCTTCCTTCCTTCTCCTTCTCCCTTCCCTTTTTCCTATTCCATGTGGGAGGAGGAATCCTACTAGGACTAGGGAGTCCTAGTAGGACTCCACACTTTGGTGCGCCCTATGAGGGCCGACCTCCTCCTCCCTCCATCCTTTATATACGTGGCCAGGGGCACCCCATGTACACGCAAGTTGATTTACAAGCCGTGTGCGGTGCCCCCCTCCACGGTAACACACCTCGATCATATTGTTGCAGTGCTTAGGCGAAGCCCTGCGCCGGTAGCTTCATCATCACCGTCACCACGCCGTTGTGCCGACGAAACTCTGCCGTGACGCTCAACTGGATCAAGAACTCGTGGGACGTCATCGAGCTCAACATGTGCTGAACGCGGAGGTGCCGTACGTTCGGTGCTTGGATCGGTTGGATCGCAAAGACGTTCGACTACATCAACCGCATCACTAGACGCTTCCGCTTTCGGTCTACGAGGGTACGCAGACACACTCTCCCCTCTCGTTGCTATGCTTATAGTAGATAGATCTTGCGTGATCGTAGGAAAATTTTGAAATACTACGTTCCCCAATATTTTGCTTCGAGGGCTAATAGATTTTTTGCAATAAGTATGTGAGTTCTTTATGACTAATGTTGAATCCATGGATTATACGCACTCTCACCCTTCCACCTTGCTAGCCACTCTAGTACCACGCAATTTTCGCCGGTGCATCAAACCACCTTATACCCTTCCTCAAAACAACCACCATACCTACCTATTATGGAATTTTCATAGCCATTCCGAGATATATTGCCATGTAACTCCACTGTTCCGTTTGTTATGACACGCACCATCATTGTCATATTGCTTTGCATGATCATAAGACAGCTAGCATGATGTTTTCATGGCTTGTCCGTTTTTTGATGTCATTGCTATGCTAGATCATTGCACATCCCGGTACACCGCCGGAGGCATTCATATAGAGTCATATTTTTTTTCTAGTATCGAGTTGTAAGTAAATAGAAGTGTGATGATCATCATTATTAGAGCATTGTCCTTTGAAAAAAAAGGCCAAATAAAAAAAGAGAAAGGCCAAAAAAAAGGAAGGCCCAAAAAAAGAAAAAAAGAAAAAGAAAGGAGAAAAGAAAAAAGGGACAATGCTACTATCTTTTTTCCACACTTGTGCTTCAAAGTAGCACCATGATCTTCATGATAGAGAGTCTCCTATGTTGTCACTTCCATATACTAGTGGGAATTTTCGTTATAGAACTTGGCTTGTATATTCCAACGATGGGCTTCCTCAAATTGCCCTAGGTCTTCATGATCAAGCAAGTTGATGCACACCCACTAGTTTTCCTTTGAGCTTTCATACACTTATAGCTCTAGTGCATCCGTTACATGGCAATCCCTACTCACTCACATTGATATCAATTGATGGACATCTCCATAGTACATTGATTTGCCTAGTCGATGTCAGACTTTCTCCCTCTTTTTGTCTATCACTACCTTCTATTCCACCCATAGTGCTATATCCATGGCTCACGCTCATGTATTGCGTGAAGAGTTGAAAAGGTTCGAAAAAGTAAAATATGAAAACAATTGCTTGACTGACACCGGGATGGGCATGAGGGGTACCTTGTGTTAAGAAAAGGGAGCATAAAAGACTATTTGTTTTTGTAGGGATAACATTCTTTAGCATTGATATTTTGAAAGACTTGTTTGTTTGTTGGGATGCCCGAGTATTAAATACTTTTATGTCAAATGATAGACTATTGATTCGAATCACTCGTGTCTTAATATTCATGCCATGATTAGATTACATGATCAAGATTATGCTAGGTAGCATTCCACATCAAAAATTATCTTTTTTATCATTTACCTACTCGAGGACGAGCAGGAATTAAGCTTGGGGATGCTGATACGTATCCATCGTATCTATAATTTTTTATTGTTCCATGCCAATATTATACAACTTTTACATACTTTTGGCAACTTTTTATACTATTTTTGGGACTAAAATATTGATCCAGTGCCCAGTGCCCGTTCCTGTTTGCTGCATGTTTTTCGTTTCGCATAATATCCATATCAAACAGAGTCCAAACGGGATAAAACTGACGGAGATTTTTTTTTGGAATATATGTGATTTTTGGGAAGAAGAATCAACGCGAGACGATGCCCGAGGGGGCCACGAGGCAGGGGGTGCGCCCCAGGGGGTCAGGCACGCCCTGGGCCCTCGTGGCCATCCCATAAGGTGTTTGGTGCCCTTCTTTCGCCGCAAGAAAGCTAATATCCGGATAGAGATCGTGTCCAGCCCAATCGGAGTTACAGATCTCCGGGAATATAAGAAATGGTGAAAGGCCAGAATCAAAACCGCAGAAACAGAGAGAGACAGAGAGATAGATCCAATCTCGGAGGGGCTCTCGCCCCTTCGCCGCCATGGAGGCCATGGACCAGAGGGGAAACCCTTCTCCCATCTAGGGAGAAGGTCAAGGAAGAAGAAGAAGGAGGGGGCTCTCCCCCCTCGCTTCCGGTGGTGCCGGAGTGCCACCGGGGCCATCATCGTGTGACGGCGATCTACACCAACACCTCTATCATCTTCACCAACATCTTCATCACCTTCCCCCATCTATCTACTGTGGTCCAGTCTCCCGCAACCCGCTGTAACCTCTACTTGAACATGGTGATTTATGCTTCATATTATTATCCAATGATGTGTTGCCATCCTATGATGTCTGAGTAGATTTTCATTGTCCTATCAGTAATTGGTGAATTGCTATGATTGATTTAATTTGCTTGTGGTTATGTTGCTGTCCTTTGGTGCCCATCATATGAGCGCGCGCGTGGATCACACCATAGGGTTAGTTGTATGTTGATACGACAATGTAATGGAGGGCAAGAGTGACAGAAGCTTCAACCTAGCTAGAAATTGATGCATACGGGATTGAAGGGGGACCAATATATCTTAATGCTATGGTTGGGTTTTACCTTAATGAACGTTAGTAGTTGCGGATGCTTGCTAATAGTTCCAATCATAAGTGCATAGAATTCCAAGTCAGGGATGACATGCTAGCAGTGGCCTCTCCCACATAAAACTTGCTATCGGTCTAGTAACGTAGTCAATTGCTTAGGGACAATTTCGTAACTCCTACCACCACTTTTCCACACTTGCTATACTAACTTTATTGATTCTTTACCTAAAACAGCCCCTAGTTTTTATTTGCGTGCTCTTTATATTCTTGCAAACCTATCCTGTTACACCTACAAAGTACTTATAGTTTTATACTTGTTCTAGGTAAAGCGAACGTCAAGCGTGTGTAGAGTTGTATCGGTGGTCGATAGAACTTGAGGGAATATTTGTTCTACCTTTAGCTCCTCATTGGGTTCGACACTCTTACTTATCGAAAGAGGCTACAATTGATCCCCTATACTTGTGGGTTATCATACACCACCGGAGGCATTCATATAGATTCATATATTTGTTCTAGTATCGAGTTGTAAGTAAATAAAAGTGTGATGATCATAACTATTAGAACATTGTCCCATGTGAGGTTATCAAAGATAAAAGAGGCCAATGAAGCCTAAATAAACAAAAGAGACCAAAGAAGCCCACCAAAAAAGAGAGTCCAAAGAGCCAAAAAAATGAGAGAAAAAGAGAGAAGGGGCAATGTTATCATCTTTTTCCACACTTGTGCTTCAGAGTAGCACCATGTTCTTCATGATAGAGAGCCTCCTGTGTTGTCACTTTCATATACTAGTGGGAATTTTCGTTATAGAACTTGCTTGTGTATTCCAACGACGGGCTTCCTCTAATGCCCTAGGTCTTCATGAGCAAGCAAGTTGATGCACACCCACTAGTTTTCTTTTGAGCTTTCATACACATATAGCTCTAGTGCATCCATTACATGGCAATCCCCATAGTCCATTGATTTGTCGAGTTGATGTGAGAGTTTCTCCCCACTTTTGTCTATTACCACCTTCTATTCCACCCATAGTGCTATATCCATGGCTCACGCTCATATATTGCGTGAAAAATTGAAAAAGCTTAAGCGCGTTAAAAAGTATGAACCAATTGCTTGGATGACACCGGGGTGGGCATGATTACCTTGTGTTGAGAAAAGGGAGCATAATAAGACTATATGATTTTGTAGGGATAACTTTCTTTAGCCATGTTATTTTTGAAGCTTAATGATTTACTATCTAGTATGCTTGAAATATTATTGTTCTCATGTCAACATAAACTTTTGCTTGAAACATACGGATCTGAACTTTCATGCCACATTAATGAAGAATTTCATTGATAAATATGTTAGGTAGCATTCCACATCAAAAATTCTGTTTTCATCATTTACCTACTCGAGGACAAGCACGAATTAAGCTTGGGGATGCTTGATACGTCTCCAACGTATCTATAATTGTTTATTGTTCCATGCTATTATATTGTCTGTTTTGGATGTTTTATATGCATTATTATGCTATTTTATATTATTTTTGGGACTAACCTATTAACCCAGAGCCCAGTGCCAGTTTCTGTTTTTTTCCTTGTTTTTGAGTTTCGCAGAAAAGGAATATCAAACGGAGTCCAAACGGAACGAAACTTTATGAGGATTTTTCTTGGACCAGAAGACATCCTGAGGACTTGGAGTACACGCCAGGGGAGCCTCGAGGCGGCCACAAGGGTGGAGGACGCGCCCCCTACCTTGTGGGCCCCTCGAGCGTCCCCTAACCTAATTCTTCCGCCTATATATTCTCAAATATTCCAGAAACATTAGAACATCCATCTGAACCACTTTTTCGCCATCGTAACCTTCTGTTTCCATGAGATCCCATCTGGAGGCCTTTTTCGATACTCTGCCGGAGGGGGATTCAACCACGGAGGGCATCTACATCAACCCTATTGCCCTTCCGATGAAGTGTGAGTACTTTACCACAGACCTATGGGTCCATAGCTAGTAGCTAGATGGTTTCTTCTCTCTCTTTAATTCTCAATAACATGTTCTCCTCGATGTTCTTGGAGATCTATTTGATGTAATCTTCTTTTGCGGTGTGTTTGCCAAGATCCGATGAATTGTGGAATTATGATCATATTATATATGAATATTATTTGAGTCTATTCTGAATTCTTATATGCATGATTCGATATCTTAGTAATTCTCTTCGAACTATCGGTTTGGTTTGGCCAACCAGATTGGTTTTTCTTGCAATGGGAGGAGTGCTTTGCTTTGGGTTCAATCTTGCGGTGCTCAATCCCAGTGGCAATCAGGGACATGACACGTATTGTATTGTTGCCATCGAGGATAACAAGATGGGGTTTTCATCATATTGCTTGAGTTAATTCTGCTACATCGTGTCATCTTACTTAAAGCGTTACTTTGTTCTTATGAACTTAATACTCTAGATGCAGAATCGTTTCGGTCGATGTGTGGAGCAATAGTAGTAGATGTAGGCAGGAGTCGGTCTACTTGACACGGACGTGATGCCTATATTCATGATCATTGCCTTAGATATCGTCATAACTTTAGGCTTTTCTATCAATTGCTTGGCAGTAATTTGTTCACCCACCGTAATATTTGCTATCATGAGAGAAGCCTCTAGTGAAACCTATGGCCCCCGGGTCTATTTTACATCTTATAAGTTTCAGATCTACTATTTTGTAATCTTTTACTTTCCAATCTATAAACCAAAAACCCAAAAATATTTACTTTACAAGTTATCTATCTCTATTGGATCTCACTTTTGCAAATAACCGTGAAGGGATTAACAACCCCTTTTGCGTTGGATGCAAGTTGTTTGATTGTTTTTGCATGTATTTGCCGATTTGTGCGTAATCTCCTACTGGATTGGTACCTTGGTTCTCAAACTAAGGGAAATACTTACTCTACTTTGCTGCATCACTCTTTCCTCTTCAAGGGAAAAACCAACGCAAGCTCAAGAGGTAGCACCGCACAACATTAAATTATTTGATTTTTTACCTTCAGACTAGTCAAGATGCAATTTCGAGGAGCTTTACTCAAAACAAAACTTATTAACTTCAGCATTTTCTGAAAGCCATTTAAGACGTTCAAAAA
>LR738709.1:553960385-553970686 GCA_902687465.1 Secale cereale | reverse complement strand
CCCCCCCCCCCCATTGCTAGATTCTTCACTCTCATCATGTCCATGAAATGGCAATCCTTGGTTCAAAAGAAACCTCGAGCATCTAAGTGAATAAGTTAGCCTAGCCTTGTACACACGTAAATCCTCTTTAGACACCCTCACGATAATATTATCAATTGATGGTTGGGGTGTCACAAATAAACTGAACTTCTCTTGAGCTTTGTTGTGAATGCAGTTAATACCCTCAGGTTTGTCTAATGCATCAGGCCTATACCAATTTTTCCAACCACCTTAACAAAGGCATCACCCTTAAGCCCACCATTTGATTTGCCTTTGAACAAATAACACACAGAGCAAATTGCAGCCTCATATTTGACACTATATTCTAGCCATTTATAGTTCTCGGACCAAACAAAGTTGAAGTGTCGATTTTTACCATATGTGCATATGGTTGGAGTGCATTCTCTGCAATGTACCATCTCCGAACTTCATCTTGATCATCAACATCATACTCTGAAATAGGAATCCTTCCCCCTAGATCAGGTGGACCCCTTTGAATATTATATGACCTTGCACGAGGCTGTCGAGATGATGGTTGCCATGGCGCTTCATCATCAATATCAATGTCAATCTCTTCATCAGAATGGACTGGAGATGGATCAATATCAATGTCAATCTCTGCATCAGAATGGATTAGAGGTGGATCAATATCAATGTCAATCTCTCCATCTGAATGTACTTGTCAGGGATATACCCCGCGGCGTAACCCGGCCGGAAGTATAACCCGACCGGACTTGGCGTTTCATTAGTAACCCGCCGGAAGATTGGCGACTTATGAGTCTGGCGGTTCACTGGTCCGACGGTTCACGAGCCTGGCGACTCATTGGTGATCCGGTGGGTGTTTTGGACAGATGACAAGGCCCAAGGCCCAGAAGGCCGATTCATGTTATGGTGGGCCGGTTTATGAAGAAAACACAAGGAATATTCTCCTACAAAGGAAGCAAGACTAGGACTCCTTGTAATAGAATAATCCTAATCCAACTAGGACTAGTCATGGAACCCGCCCCTTCAACATATATAAGGAGGGGCAGGGCTCCCCAAAGAGGGAGAAGTTCTGACAAGGAAGAAGAAACGATTTCTAGGGCTAGACACAAAGAGCCGGTTTACCGGCGACTCCATGAGGGGCATAATGAGATCTAGCCTCAAACAGCATGTAGGGCTGTTACCGGATGATGTTTCCTGGGGCCCGAAGCTGTCTAAATCCTTGTCTTGCGTTGCGCCTCTCGATTCCGCTCAACCCCTCTCAAGCTACCACATAGATGCGTTGGCCTCACGACTAAGTCCTAACCCTAGGACATCTGCCGTGACAAAACCACGACAGTACTCGAGGTGGATCAATATCACGTTCAGGTTGCCCTTCGGCAGCAACTTTTCCTGTTTTTGCCTCATAATTCCGAAAAAGGACTTAATGTCACCATTCCTCTTCATCTTCAGTTCTACAATTAGAACATGAGCCGAAGCCCCTCTTCCAAATCTAGTACACTATAAAACAATTCCTAACAAAGATCTGCTAACAATATTTTATAGCAGTAATTGAAATTCACAAACAACACTAGTATGAAAGCTGCAAGATTAGGATTTAGGGGAGGACTAGAGCTCGGAAGCTCACCCACGAGCCATGATTGGGGCGGGGAGCACTGAAACAGCGCAGGACCAGAGGAGAGGGAAGCATCGACAGCTTGCCCACGAGCCATGACCGGAGTGGCGGCGGCCGTCTGGTCCGGGTCGACGCGGCGGCTCCTTGGCAAGGGAGGCGAGACGGTTTATGGTCGTGACGGGAAGAAGCGTCGGCGGTGGCTGAGCGCGATAGGGTCTCTCTCTCTCTCTCTCTCTCTCTCTCTCTCTCTCTCTCTCTCTCAGTGGAGCCCGAGAATATGAGGTGGGCCTCGGCTCAATGGTCAACAGTAAATGAGTGAAAATATTTTCATATTTTCTGGGTGTGCCCCGGCACACCCGCTGGTTCCGCCATGCCCGGACTAATGTTCTTTTGAATTCGGACATGTAAAAACTAAGCATATTTGCTTCTTTTTGGTTGTGACCGGGCATGCAATCCGACGCTAGTGTAGTGTGGATCTGAGTACATTTATATTTAAATTTGTTGATGAACCTGTACAAACTACTGAATCCCTGTCTCTGGACGGATGCGAGCAGGAAATTTATGGGTAACGTTTGGAGATGCCGTAAGGCTGTCTGTAATGGGAGTATCATAGATAGTATCATGCATGCCAAATAGGCAATTTTGATGAGGTGTCATAAAATTAAATGAAGCAAGAGGGAGTTGAGTATCATATCATGATACCGTATCATATTAAATGATGTGCTACTATGTATCATGCATGACAATAAATTAACTATCTTATGATACTAATATATGATAATATGCATTACGGATGTAGTATCATACATTAGTATCATATGCATGATATTAGGGTATGATACTCCCCGTTACGATCAGCCTAATTTGCCATGACCTAGGGGTGAAAGCCGCGAACAATGGCACACCAACCACAACCAGCAGGTTCCAGCATCGTTGGAAACGTTGCCGCCTCACGCGAGCGAGATATTTGTCCTGCCATGACCAGAAAAATCCTCAAATCCGGCGCCTCTACGAAGGCACCGAAGAGCAACGTCTCAGACTTTACTCCTGGAGCTCACTCCCTGAGTCCCAGTGAACGAGATCCAGCTTGGCCTAGCACTGGAACCACCGCGCCACAGTTGGCTTGTTGCCCCTTCTCACCCCGACGCGACACACTTGTATCCTCCATGACCGCACAGCTAGCCCTCTCAGTACACATTTCCCATGTGCTCATCGTGGACGAAACAGAGTCGTCTAGTCCAGGACCCATCCACTGCGCCACCCTGGCCCACCGTCCGATCGGAGCCCTCCCCATCTACTGCGGCACCCTGGCCCGCCGTCCGGTCGGAGCCCTCCCCCTCTCCAGTGACCAGGGAGAGAGCACTGTCGCCCACCCCGACGCGGCCCACTGGCCGTTTCTCCGGGCCGATCCGTGCCAAAACCCAGAGGTTGGATTCCAGCAGGCCACAGCCGTCCGTTCGCCTCGATATTTCTCTCTAGCGTGTGGGACCCCGCGGACGAGCGAGACGCCAGTCTCACTAACTTTCTGCAGCCACTCATCAAGTCTCGGGGCTCGAGAGGGTGCGACGGATGCACCCGCGGCGCCCTTTTCCGCTCGGGACTTTCACGGGCCGTTTTTTTTTCCTTTTCTGATTGATGTGACTACTGTACTGTTTAGCTCGAGATTAAGCGGTCAAGTTTATGGATGGCTTTGGTGTATTTGGGCTCCCCCGCTTGCACTCTTCTGCACCCACTTGCCAATCACATGAATTCCATCTGCAAATTTGGATTTGACCCCATCACGTGAGTTCTCTGATCATGGGTTTCCACGGGAGTTTGATGGAGCATGTCACTTTATTATGACTAATTTGACCACATGATGCCTCCACATGGCCACAAAGTTGTCCGCTCCACTTGGTGGGTTTCATTTGTGAAGAAGGGGTGGGAGAAGTAACGGTGACAGGTGAGTTTATGAGATTTTGTGTAAGCTGAAATCAAGTTTATCCAACTACATCTGACATTCCCCCATAAGATAATTGCAAGCTCTGTAACTATTTATAAAACGTTTTTAGAGTCCATATTAGTGTAAAAAAGAATTATATTAAGTTGCAGAGGGAGTACACTTTTCAAATGGGCTTTTCCCATCATGATCTTGCATGTTGTAATATAAAACCTTTTTTCAATCGGCTAGTGAATCAAGTTTCTTTTTGTGTGAAAAGGATCCAGATATATTATCAAAATTTACAAAAGTATAAAGTATCTGAAATTTAATAAAAATGAGATTGTGAGACCATCGAAAGATCACTACCATCGTCAATATGAGCCGTCGACGCGCCGTTGTTGCCGCTCCTACAACAGCCGGCAACAACGCATGTGGAAGAGCATTGACTGGACACTCCTCAAATCCTATCATCCACATCCGTGCATCTCATGTCCGGTACTTCATATCCATACTAAGCATGTAGCATAGATAAAAAATAACGTAGATCATCACATAAACGCAGAGTCGGACATAGAAATGCACATTCTGATCACCAAAAGATCACCGACGAATGTCCAAAAGATCATCAAAGTTCACATAATTCACATAAATGACGAACAAGTTTAAACTAGATCACTAAAAACTTGAAATTAAAGACGGAGGCGGCGAAGCTTCACCACTTCCTTGCCGGCCCTTTGCCCTCCCAGTTGCCGACATAGGTGGAGGCGTCGGCGGCTGGTGGCGGATCGTCCGAGTCGTTGGACAAGGAGCCATGGTTGTCGTCATCGTCGAACGTGTCAAAGAGGATGACGAGCCCTTTCAACCGCCGAACCTCCTTGTCCTGCTGCCGCTTGAATTTCGCGAGCCGAGCCGCTTCCGCCGCCTCGCGCTCGGACTGCTCAATGGTAATTCGGAGCGCATTGGCATTCTTTCGGCGGAGCCGCCGCGCCCATCTCTGCGGTCGTAAGAGACCGGCGGTAGACGCATTCAAGGAGCCGTGCGTCCTCGTGAGGCTCCGTCTGCATCCTGCGGCGGCGGCACACAGACTACTTCGCCTCCGTCCTCTCCATTTCCCGATGCCTCCAGCGGCGGGCGACGCGCGCCTCTGATTCCAGCGTGCACCCGGGCCGGTGTGCAGGCACAAGCACCCACGGCTGCCCACATTGGGGAGCAGGGGACGGCGTAGGGGAGGCGCGGATTGTGCAAGCCTCCTGTCAGAACTGCGCACGGGTAGGTAGAGGCCAGCGCCGACGGGGAAGCTGCGTCTGCGGCAAGGCTGTAGATCTGGATCTGCCCCCGGTCTCCATCTTGGACCGCTCGAAGGCGATACAGAGGGCAAGATCATAGTCCGGACCCAGCTCGGAGTCGGAGCGGCTGTCGGAGCTCGACATTGCACCGGATTTGATCGAAATCGGTGCGGGAAGAGAAGAGGATGTAGCGAGAGAGGAGAGTGTGAGGGAGCTAGGGTTTGGAAGTGATGGGTCGGATGATTTTTTTGTAGGACAACCATGGGGTCGATGATGGACCGGGTTTATCAGACGGACGCACCCGGGCCATCCTATATTTTGGAAGGATATGAGGAGTGCCCGTCAGTTCGAACGTTTGAGACCCGTTTGAGACGTACGTTTGGATAAAAATATATGATCGACCAGTGACCGGACGGACCGCTTGGGCATTTGAGCCAGTTTGGGCCCCCGGCTGTAGATGCTCTAACCGCGGTGCTCGCCCAACCGGTTGCACGGCAAGACCACATTTCAATATGATTTGCAAAAAAATAATAAAAAAATCAATTTACGTACAAACCTTGTTTACTTATGGGTTGAGACCCCGAGTTAAACTCTACGAATGTTCATCACAAAATTAAGAGATGTTCCTACCAAATCACAAAATATCTAAGAAGTGAATTTTGGGCCCAAAAAATCCCAAGATTTTTTGTTGTCACCCAAATACGGTTAGAACTTTTTTCATCTTTTTTGGGGGAAGTACTTTTTCATCTCGATCACACTCCACTCCAACGCACAAACAGTGACACTACAACTAGGCCGCTTCACGTTCACGTGAGGCCGGCCAAGACGGCAAGACGCGCACGCCCCTCCTTGGTTAAAAGCCCCCGACGCGCTCCCTCCGTTTGCTCGCATCCAGCGAGCCGCCTCCTTCGACGGCCCGTGCGCGGTTTTCACACCTCCTCCCTCGCGCTCGCGGTGCTGATCTCGAGGCCTAACCAGAGGCCGACGGTTCTCGCCGCGCGCAGGGAAGGGGGCCAGACAAGCTAGCCAATGGGCTTCCAGGTCGCGGCCGCCGTGCCATCGCCGTGCGCGCCCTCGACCTCCTCGCGCTCCCCGTTCCTCGGCGGCGGCGGCGGCGGCGGCGGCACGGTCGCGAGATCCTGGGCGCCCGGCGGTCTTGCGGCGCGCCGGCGTGCTGAAGGGCGGCCCGCGAGGTGCGCGCTGAGCGCTAGCATAGATGGCGTGGGCGGCGGGGACATGGAGTTCTTGAGGCGGATCGAGGAGCTGGCGGCTTCGGCCGGGGTGCGGACGGCGGGGTGCGGGTGGCCGCCGAGCCTGGAGCAGAGCGCGAGCGGCGTCGGGCTGCCCCTGTCTCTTCGGATGCTGAAGCGGAAGAAGCAGCAGCGGCGGCAGCAGCAGGTGCCGCCGCGGTCGCGGTGGGACGAGCGGCTGGGCCTGGGCTCCGCCGGCGAGTCGGTGGGCCGCGCCTTCTCCTCCATGGTGCTCATCGTGCGGGAGCTGCAGAGCTTCGCGCTGCAGCAGATGCAGGAGGCCCTGCTCTGCGACGACCTGCAGGCCGTCCTGGCGCGCGCCCACGGCGAGATGCAGGACTCGTTCGTCTGGCTCTTCCAGCACATCTTCGCCGGCACCCCGGCGCTCATGCTCTCCCTCATGCTCCTCCTCGCCAACTTCAGCGTCCACTCCATGAGCAACAGCGTCGCCGCTGCCGCCGTCGCACCGACCCCGCCCGCCGCCGCGGCTGCCGCAGTGATCGACACCGAGCACACCGAGACATCCAACCCGCGGTTCGACGCGGCTTCCGTCAAGACGTTCTCTGCTGGCCGGACTGCCTCGGTCGGTGGGGGCAGCGGGGGTAGCGGCAATGTCCGGCCCGTCGCGGGCGCTTCCGGCGATGACCGGTGGGACGAATCCCGCTACAGTCTGAACCACGTCGCGCCGCAGCAACTTACGCCGCTGACGGGGACGGGTGCGTTGAATGGCGTGCCCGACGCCGCCGCCGTGGACGAGCAGGCCATCTGGGAAAGGCTGGTAGCGGAGGCCTCGAGCATGCAGGCCGACGTGCGCGCCGACGAGCTCACGGACCCGGACGTGCTGGGGAACCTGGTCGCGCCGGTGGAGGCGGAGATCGAGACGGAGGACGTCGGCGAGTACGCGCGGACGGAGCAGAGGTACGAGCTGGCCGTGTCCGAGGAGCCCAACAACTCGCTCATCCTCGCCAACTTCGCCCAATTCCTCTACATCACGCGGAAGGACCACAAGCGGTAGGCCCTCGGCCACGCCCCCAACTGTTCGACGAATTGCCTGCCCATTTTCACCGTGGTTACTGATTTGTCGACGTGTCTGTTAATCGCAGGGCGGAGCACTACTTCGAGCGGGCGGTGCGGGCGGAGCCGGCGGACGCGGAGGCGCTGAGCCGGTACGCGACGTTCCTGTGGAAGGCGCGGGACGACGCCGAGGCGGCGGAGGAGGCGTACCAGGAGGCCATCGCGGCCGACCCCGGCAACGCGCACTACGCCGCTGCCTACGCGCATTTCCTCTGGAACACCGGCGGCGAGGACACGTGCTTCCCCCTCGACTGACGCGTCCGCGTTCTTGCACCGTCCGCGGTGGATGCCGGCACGAGGCCAGACGCCGAGAGCACGGCACCATGGCCAAGCTAGTGGGCGGTGGATTGGAGCCGGGCTAACACATCATAATCCGGTTACTTAGTAGATTGAGTAGGAGCGTTCAGGGGGCGGTGGGGTGGTGATCCGGGAGTCCGTGGTGCCGTGTTTCCCGTCCCGGGAATACGGCAATCGGAGCTTTTTGGCCGTGTGGATGGAGGGCGAAGTCCCGATGAGCTTGTCGGTCATCTCCCTGGCATGCGATGGGTGGCTGTAGGCTGGGGGTGGCACAATGGGTGGTGGTATGGATGTTCGGATATGTTGTGTGTAGCAACTTGCGTCCGGTAAATTATGTGTAGAATATGAGCAAAAGAACAAGTGAATAATAAGAAGGTGATGGTGATCTCGGTGCGATCTTTCTCGGATCTTTCGTATTTGTACTCTAGCCTCTAGGAGTTGGAGTGCCCAAGGTGCAAGTGAGAACGTTTTGTGGGCACAAACCTCGTTTTGTAGCTACTTGCACGTTCCCCGCTGATCGATCTGTGTTGCCAGGAGTATCTGGTTACTGATTATGGCCGATGTTTAGAACATCTCAAGCCGTTCCTAATTTTATTTCGTTTTGATTACACCCCTTTTCAAGGGGACTGAAGCAATTTTGACTTATATCGGATTTAATCGTCCTCAATCGGTTCAAGCCAAAACCTTGTTCGGTTTAAGGAAAATTCTAAGCGGCGCCACAGCTGATGCTTATATTTGAGCAGCCGCAGCTGAGTCACTAGTTAATTTCGGCCCCTTCCCAACACATCGGCCACCCCCTTCCTCCCCTCGCTCGCACTGCAACAATGTTGGTGCCGCCCCAAGCCACCTCGCAGCCCTTGCCCGCACCTCCGCCTACACCGCAGACCCCAAACTCCCCCTAGCCCTCTTTGAATAGACCGTCGCCGTGCCCGGACACCCTAAATGGCTGGATCCAAATGTCGGGGGCCGCCGCTGTCAAATCAACCTGGTGGGCCACTATTGAGTCGACGCTACGATCAGAACGGGGTCGCGCAAACCCCTTACCACCCATCGACGCGCTAAGCTCCAGATCCATGTCTGACAAGCCACTGTCGGCTACGCCGAACAAGAAGTACCATGGCGTGTGGTAGCGGCCCTGTGAACGTGGGTGTCGGAGATTAAGGATTGGAACATGGGGAAGCGACAATGGATTAGCAGAACAGGCGGCCCGCGCCTACAACGTGATGGCGATTTGCGTAAACCGCAATAGGGGAAGTTAAATTCCCCCGTCGATAGCGGCATCGTCCTGAAATTTGCCCCTGTCGATCCCTTAGTGGTCTTCAGCCGCAAGGTGTGGGAGAATTGGGAGGCCTTCGAGCAGATCGAGGTCACGTGCGTCGACGAGGCTTACAAGGTTGAGCTCCGAGCGACATCCGGAGCTTGCATCCGAGGAGTTTCGGGTCTATAAGCTCTCCAAAAAGACTGTCGATGAGGCCGGGGCGTCGGAGGGAGGGAAGGGGGTCGATGATGAGGCCGAACCGGAAGTGAACGATCTTTCATCCAGCGACTCCGACTCCAACGGCCTGGATATGGAGAAGCTCCTGGTCGTAGAAGATTAAATTATTTAATTTTCGATGCTAATTTTAATTTTATTTTGTTCGAATGAAGTAGTTTCAGTTTAGTAGTTTAAATTCATGTTATGCAATGTCTCGAATTGTGTTATTATTTTTTAATTTGTGTTCGAATCGAATAGTTTTGATTAATGCGAACTTTTTTTAGGGAGTTAAATTTAAAAGTTCGGCTAGGAACTGGTTTTATGTGACTCCTCGAATATAAGGAGTTAAGGTTAAGGGGTCTTTTGAGGCACTAAATTACAAGGGATCGGCTAGATATGCCCTAACTCTTTATATTTGATTCACTAAAAAAATGGTTCCTAGTCGTATCCTTAAAACGTAACTCCATAAAACAAAACTTCATCAATTCTTCTAAGTTTTGGTCTACGTAGTACATTTCTATTACATATTTGCACGCATATTAAAAGCAAACTTAATAATCAAAGTTCACATGATTCATGAATATTACAATTTTAAAGTTCACAAATCAAATTATTCGAATTGGAACACACAAAAGGGTCCAAATGAAGTAAAGAGCATGATAGAAGCACACCAATCAACTAGTTCTATGAAGTAGTAACTGATGCTCAGCAAGATCATCTTAAAGGCGGGTATGAACTTCTCGGTTCTTGACGCTTTGATGTGTTCTGAGGAATCTTTGCATCTTGTTTGCATCGTGTTCCAACTCAACGGGATCATCATTGATGATGTACCAAAAGTTCTCCGCAAGGCCTCTCTCATCTTGCATGATCATGTTGTGGAAGATGCAACATATCATTATTTGTAATAGGACATGTGGGTTGCAATACTCGGAAGGGTCACGAACAATGGCAAAGCGCTTCCGAAGCACACCAAAATCACTCTCAACATTCTTCTGTGTCGATTCTTGACGCATTGCAAAGTAGGTCCTCACGTTGCCTTCAAGCTTCAATGGGCTTGCGGTTTCCCCCCCAATGGACACCTCTGCTTAAACAATTCAACATGCTTCTCTACAACTCTTGCAATGGTGAGGAAGAGACTTTAGTGCATCCAAAACCGCCGACGAGGATACTTCTCTGGATAGGTCGCATTGGCGTTGGAATAATCCTTCTTGTCTTGGCCCATTGCTCTATCTCGATTGACGTATAAGCGGTCGAACTGTGATCCTAGTCTCAGTCTCCGGAAGTCCTTGTTAACGATCACAACAATGGTCATTTCAAATCAGCATCATCTTCTCTCTCTCTGTTTCGTAGTAGAACCCCCCCT
>LR738709.1:553935606-553960289 GCA_902687465.1 Secale cereale | reverse complement strand
CGTAGTAGACCCCCCCCCCTCTCTCTAACGATGGTTCCGAACAGGGACCAATTCCGCACAGGCTGAAGGAACGCTCGTGCAATCCTATCACCTGGCCGTTAGCAATTTCGTCGCAGCTCCCTGCATTGCTTGCTAGCAGGCCACTGCTGCAGTGCCGCTGCACGCCTGTGCACATGTTCCGCCATGGCGTGCATATGCGTAAAAAGGACCACCACTATCCCCCCGAGCAGCGCAGATCGCACGGAAGCCGCCGATGCAAGGGAAGGCAGGCCAGTACGTCCGCGTATTAGGGTGGCTGGTAAGCACTGTTTCGTCCGAGTAGTTTGTATTCTAACCCGATACAAACCATCCTACCGGAAGTCGTCATGGAAATTCAGTCTGGGGGTGCACCATGATGGTCGTCGATCGCGTCGGGAGCGCAAGCAGCTTGAGACGCGCTCCCGACGCGATCGGTCATGGGATGGGCGTCGTCGACCGGCGCACGTCCTTGCGGTGGTGCAAGTCGGCTCGATTGATCGTCTTGTTTACCAGATCCTCGGGTGAATGCAGGGAGTCCTGTTCACTGGATTGTCACCGAAGCTTTTGTATGCCGCGGCCGGTGTCGCTAGAACAACCTACTAGAGCGGGCACGTGGACGGAGCAAAACCTAAACCACTATCTGAAGGAAATATGCCCTAGAGGCAATAATAAAGATGTTATTTGTATTTCCTTATATCATGATAATTGTCTTTTATTCATGCTAGAATTGTATTAACCGGAAACTTAGTACATGTGTGAATACATAGACAAAACAGTATGTCCCTAGTATGCCTCTACTAGACTAGCTCATTGATCAAAGATGGTTATGTTTCCTAGCCATAGACATGAGTTGTCATTTGATCAACGGGATCACATCATTAGGAGAATGATGTGATGGACAAGACCCATCCGTTAGCATAGCACTATGATCGTTTAGTTTAACTGCTATTGCTTTCTTCATGACTTATACATGTTCCTATGACTATGAGATTATGCAACTCCCGAATACCGTAGGAACACCTTGTGTGCTATCAAACGTCACAACGTAACTGGGTGATCATAAAGATGCTCTACAGGTGTCTCCGAAAGTATTCGTGGTGTTGACATAGATCAAGATTAGGATTTGTCACTCCGAGTGTCGGAGAGGTATCTCTGGGCCCTCTCGGTAACACACATCACAATAAGCCTTGCAAGCAAAAGACTAATGAGTTAGTCACGAGATGATGTGTTACGGAACGAGTAAAGAGACTTGCCGGTAACGAGATTGAACTAGGTATAGAGATACCGACGATCGAATCTCGGGCAAGTAACATACCGTTTGACAAAAGGAACAACGTATGTTGTTATGCGGTTCTGACCGATAAAAGATCTTCGTAGAATATGTAGGAGCCAATATGAACATCCAGGTTCCGCTATTAGTTATTGACCGGAGATGAGTCTCGGTCATGTCTACATAGTTCTCGAACCCGTAGGGTCCGCACGCTTAACGTTTGATGACGATCGGTATTATGAGTTTATGAGTATTGATGTACCGAAGGTAGTTCGGAGTCCCGGATGAGATCACGGACATGACGAGGAGTCTCGGAATGTCCGAGACATAAAGATTGATATATTGGACGGCTATATTCGGACACCGGAAGTATACCGGAAAAGTTTCGGATTTATCGGGAATGCCGGAGGGGGTTACCGGAACCCCCTATGAGAGGGGATGGTCCATAGTGGGCCTAAAGGGAAAGAGAGAGGAAGCCCATAGGGCTGGCCGGCGCCCCCACCTAGGGTTCCTAGTTGGACTAGGATTGGGGGGGCGCCACCTCTCCTATTCCTTTCCCCCTTCTTCCTTTTGGTGAATCCTACTAGGAATAGGATTGCAATCCTATTCCTAGTAGGACTCCTTCCCTAGCCGCACCAGGAAGAGCCGGCCGGCCTCCCTCCCTTGCTCCTTTATATACGGGGGCAGGGGGGCACCCAAAGACACACAAGTTGAATTGTTTTAGCCGTGTGCGGTGCCCCCCTCCACAGAATCACACCTCGGTCATACCGTCGCGGAGCTTAGGCGAAGCCCTGCGCCGGTGAACACATCATATCCGTCACCACGCCGTCGTGCTGACGAAACTCTCCCGTGAAGCTCAACTGGATCAAGAGCTCGTGGGACGTCATCAAGCTGAACGTGTGCTGAACGCGGAGGTGCCGTATGTTCGGTGCTTGATCGGTTGGATCGCGAAGAAGTTCGACAACATCAACCGCGTCACTTGACGCTTCCGCTCCCGGTCTACGAGGGTACGTGGACACACTCTTCCCTCTCGTTGCTATGCATCTGGTAGATAGATCTTGCGTGATCGTAGGAAAATTTTAAAATACTACGTTCCCCAACAGTGGCATCAGAGCCAGGTCTATGCGTAGATGATATGCACGAGTAGAACACAATGAGTTGTGGGCGATACTAGTCATACTGCTTACCAGCATGTCATACTTTGCTTCGGCGGTATTATGAGATGAAGCGGCCCGGACCGACATTACGCGTACGCTTACGCGAGACTGGTTTCACCGTTACGAGCACTCGTTGCTTAAAGGTGACTGGCGGGTGTCTGTCTCTCTCACTTTAGCTGAATCAAGTGTGGCTACGCCCGGTCCTTGTGAAGGTTAAAACAGCACATACTTGACGAAACATCGTTGTGGTTTTGTATGCGTAGGTAAGAACGGTTCTTGCTAAAGCCCGTAGCAGCCACGTAAAACTTGCAACAAACAAAGTAGAGGACGTCTAACTTGTTTTTGCAGGGCATGTTGTGATGTGATATGGTCAAGACAAGATGAGTTATACGGTTTTGTATGAGATGATCATGTTTTGTAAAGTTATCGGCAACTGGCAGGAGCCATATGGTTGTCGCTTTATTGTATGAAATGCAATCGCCTGTAATTGCTTTACTTTATCACTAAGCGGTAGCGATAGTCGTAGAAGCAATAGTTGGCGAGACGACAACGATGCTACGATGAAGATCAAGGTGTCAAGCCGGTGACGAAGGTGATCATGACGGTGCTTTGGAGATAGAGATCAAAAGCACAAGATGATGATGGCCATATCATGTCACATATTTTGATTGCATGTGATGTTTATCTTATTATGCTTCTTATTTTGCTTAGAACGACGGTAGCATTATAAGATGATCCCTTACTAAATTTCAAGGTATAAGTGTTCTCCCTGAGTATGCACCGTTGCGAAAGTTAGTCGTGCCGAGACACCACATGATGATCGGGTGTGATAAGCTCTACGTTCAAATACAACGGGTGTAAGCCAGTTTTGCACACGCAGAATACTCGGGTTAAACTTGACGAGCCTAGCATATACAGATATGGCCTCGGAACACTGGAGACCGAAAGGTCGAGCGTGAATCATATAGTAGATATGATCAACATAAGATGTTCACCATTGAAAACTACTCCATCTCACGTGATGATCGGACATGGTTTAGTTGATTTGGATCACGTGATCATTTAGATGACCAGAGGGATGTCTATCTAAGTGGGAGTTCTTTAAATTAATATGATTAAATTGAACTTTAATTTATCATGAACTTAGTCCTGATAGTTTTGCATATCTATGTCATTGTAGATCAATGGCCCGTGCTACCGTTCCTTTGAATTTTAATGCATTCCTAGAGAAAGCTAAGTTGAAAGATGATGGTAGCAATTACACGGACTGGGTCCGTAACCTGAGGATTATCCTCATTGCTGCACAGAAGAATTATGTCCTTGAAGCACCGCTAGGTGACAAGCCCCCTTCCGCTAATGCAGACGCTTTGAACGTCTGGCAGTCGCGGTCTGATGACTACACGATAGTTCAGTGTGCCATGCTTTACGGCTTAGAACCGGGACTTCAACGACGTTATGAACGTCATGGACCATATGAGATGTTCCAGGAGTTGAAGTTAATATTTCAAGCAAATGCCCGAATTGAGAAATATGAGATTTCCAATAAGTTCTACAGCTGCAAAATGGAGGAGAATAGTTCTATCAGTGAACACTTGCTCAGAATGTCTGGGTACTACAATCATATGACTCAACTTGGTTGCAAAGTTGACGAGGATAGTGTTATTGATAGAGTTCTTCAATCACTGCCACCAAGCTATAAAGGCTTCGTGATGAACTATAACATGCAAGGGATGCAAAAGACAATTCCCGAGCTCTTCGCTATGCTCAAAGCTGCGGAGGTAGAAATCAAAAAGGAGCATCAAGTGTTGATGGTTAACAAGACCACTAGTTTCAAGAAAAAGGGCAAGGGAAAGAAAGGGAACTTCAAAAAGAATAGCAAATCAGTTGCTACTTCCACGAAGAAACCTAAATCTGGAGCCAAGCCTGAAACTGAGTGCTTCTACTGCAAGGGAACTGGACACTGGAAGCGGAACTGCCCCAAGTATTTGGCGGATAAGAAGGATGACAAGATGAACAAAGGTATATGTGATATACATGTTATTGATGTGTACCTTACTAATGCTCGTAGTAGTACCTGGGTATTTGATACTGGTTCGGTTGCTAATATTTGTAACTCGAAACAGGGACTACGGATTAAACGAAGATTAGCTAAGGACGAGGTGACGATGCGTGTGGGAAACGGTTCCAAAATCGATGTGATCGTCGTCGGCACGTTACCTCTACATCTACCTTCGGGATTAGTTTTAGACCTAAATAATTGTTATTTGGTGCCAGCGTTAAGCATGAACATTATATCTGGATCTTGTTTATTGCGAGACGGTTATTCATTTAAATCAGAGAATAATGGTTGTTCCATTTTAATGAATAATATCTTTTATGGTCATGCACCCTTGAAGAGTGGTCTATTCTTATTGGATCTCGATTGTAGTGATACACATATACATAATATTGAAACCAAAAGATGCAAGGTTAATAATGATAGTGCAACTTATTTGTGGCACTGCCGTTTAGGTCATATTGGTGTAAAACACATGAAGAAACTCCATAAAGATGGACTTTTGGAATCACTTGATTATGAATCACTTGGTGCTTGCAAACCATGCCTCATGGGCAAGATGACTAAAACTCCGTTCTCTGGAACCATGGAGCGAGCAACAGATTTGTTGGAAATCATACATACTGATGTATGTGGACCAATGAGTGTTGATGCTCGCGACGGGTATCATTATTTTCTGACCTTCACTGATGATTTGAGCAGATATGGGTATATCTACTTAATGAAACACAAGTCTGAAACATTTGAAAAGTTCAAAGAATTTCAGAGTGAAGTAGAGAATCATCGTAACAAGAAAATAAAGTTTCTACGATCTGATCGTGGAGGAGAATATTTGAGTTACGAGTTTGGTCTTCATTTAAAACAATGTGGAATAGTTTCACAACTCACGCCACCTGGAACACCACAGCGTAATGGTGTGTCCGAACGTCGTAACCGTACTTTATTGGATATGGTGCGATCTATGATGTCTCTTACCGATTTACCACTATCGTTTTGGGGTTATGCTTTAGAGACAGCTGCATTCACGTTAAATAGGGCACCATCTAAATCCGTTGATACGACACCTTATGAACTATGGTTTGGCAAGAAACCAAAGTTGTCGTTTCTTAAAGTTTGGGGCTGCGATGCTTATGTGAAAACACTTCAACCTGATAAGCTCGAACCCAAGTTGGAAAAATGTGTCTTCATAGGATACCCAAAAGAGACTGTTGGGTACACCTTCTATCACAGATCCGAAGGCAAAATATTCGTTGCTAAAAACGGATACTTTCTAGAAAAGGAGTTTCTCTCGAAAGAAGTGAGTGGGAGGAAGTAGAACTTGATGAGGTAACTGTACCTTCTCCCGGATTGGAAAGTAGTACATCACAGGAAATTGTTCCAGTGATTCCTACACCAATTAGTGAGGAAGTTAATGATAATGATCATGAAACTTCGGATCAAGTTTCTACTGAACGTCGTAGATCAACCAGAGTACGTTCCGCACCAGAGTGGTACGGCAACCCAATTCTGGAAATCATGTTACTAGACCATGATGAACCTACGAACTATGAGGAAGCGATGATGAGCCCAGATTCCGCAAAATGGCTTGAAGCCATGAAATCTGAGATGGGATCCATGTATGAGAACAAAGTATGGACTTTGGTTGACTTGCCCGATGATCGGCAAGCCATCGAAAATAAATGGATCTTCAAGAGGAAGACCGACGCAGACGGTAATATTACTGTTTACAAAGCTCGACTTGTTGCGAAAGGTTTTCGACTAGTTCAAGGAGTTGACTACGATGAGACTTTCTCACCTGTAGCGATGCTTAAGTCTGTCCGAATCATGTTAGCAATTGCCGCATTTTATGATTATGAAATCTGGCAAATGGATGTCAAAACTGCATTCCTAAATGGATATCTCAAAGAAGAGTTGTATATGATGCAACCGGAAGGTTTTGTCGATCCAAAAGGTGCTAACAAAGTATGCAAGCTCCAGCGATCCATCTATGGACTGGTGCAAGCATCTCGGAGTTGGAATATACGCTTTGATGAGGTGATCAAAGCACATGGTTTTATACAGACTTTTGGAGAAGCCTGTATTTACAAGAAAGTGAGTGGGAGCTCTGTAGCATTTCTAATATTATATGTAGATGACATATTGTTGATTGGAAATGATATAGAATTTCTGGATAGCATAAAAGGATACTTGAATAAAAGTTTTTCAATGAAAGACCTCGGTGAAGCTGCTTATATATTAGGTATCAAGATCTATAGAGATAGATCAAGACGCTTAATTGGACTTTCACAAAGCACATACCTTGATAAGATTTTGAAGAAGTTCAAAATGGATCAGTCAAAGAAAGGGTTCTTGCCTGTTTTACAAGGTATGAAGTTGAGTAAGACTCAATGCCCGACCACTGCAGAAGATAGAGAGAAAATGAAAGTCATTCCCTATGCCTCAGCCATAGGATCTATCATGTATGCAATGTTGTGTACCAGACCTGATGTGTGCCTTGCTATAAGTCTAGCAGGGAGGTACCAAAGTAATCCAGGAGTGGATCACTGGACAGCGGTCAAAAACATCCTAAAGTATCTGAAAAGAACAAAGGATATGTTTCTCGTATATGGAGGTGACAAAGAGCTCGTCGTAAACGGTTACGTCGATTCTAGCTTTGACACTGATCCGGATGACTCAAAGTCACAAACCGGATATGTATTTTTATTGAACGGTGGAGCTGTCAGTTGGTGCAGTTCCAAGCAGAGCGTCGTGGCGGGATCTACGTGTGAAGCGGAATATATAGCTGCTTCGGAAGCAGCAAATGAAGGAGTCTGGATGAAGGAGTTCATATCCGATCTAGGTGTAGTACCTAGTGCATCGGGTCCAATGAAAATCTTTTGTGACAACACTGGAGCCATAGCCTTGGCGAAGGAATCCAGGTTTCACAAGAGAACAAAACACATCAAAAGACGCTTCAATTCCATCCGCGATCTAGTCAAGGAGGGAGATATAGAGATTTGCAAAATACATACGGATCTGAATGTTGCAGACCCGTTGACTAAGCCTCTTCCACGGGCAAAACATGATCAGCACCAGGACTCCATGGGTGTGAGGATCATCACTTTGTAATCTAGATTATTGACTCTAGTTCAAGTGGGAGACTGAAGGAAATATGCCCTAGAGGCAATATTAAAGATGTTATTTGTATTTCCTTATATCATGATAAATGTCTTTTATTCATGCTAGAATTGTATTAACCGGAAACTTAGTACATGTGTGAATACATAGACAAAACAGTATGTCCCTAGTATGCCTCTACTAGACTAGCTCATTGATCAAAGATGGTTATGTTTCCTAGCCATAGACATGAGTTGTCATTTGATCAACGGGATCACATCATTAGGAGAATGATGTGATGGACAAGACCCATCCGTTAGCATAGCACTATGATCGTTTAGTTTAACTGCTATTGCTTTCTTCATGACTTATACATGTTTCTATGACTATGAGATTATGCAACTCCCGAATACCGTAGGAACACCTTGTGTGCTATCAAACGTCACAACGTAACTGGGTGATCATAAAGATGCTCTACAGGTGTCTCCGAAAGTATTGTGGTGTTGACATAGATCAAGATTAGGATTTGTCACTCCGAGTGTCGGAGAGGTATCTCTGGGCCCTCTCGGTAACACACATCACAATAAGCCTTGCAAGCAAAAGACTAATGAGTTAGTCACGAGATGATGTGTTACGGAACGAGTAAAGAGACTTGCCGGTAACGAGATTGAACTAGGTATAGAGATACCGACGATCGAATCTCGGGCAAGTAACATACCGTTTGACAAAAGGAACAACGTATGTTGTTATGCGGTTCTGACCGATAAAAGATCTTCGTAGAATATGTAGGAGCCAATATGAACATCCAGGTTCCGCTATTGGTTATTGACCGGAGATGAGTCTCGGTCATGTCTACATAGTTCTCGAACCCGTAGGGTCCGCACGCTTAACGTTTGATGACGATCGATATTATGAGTTTATGAGTATTGATGTACCGAAGGTAGTTCGGAGTCCCGGATGAGATCACGGACATGACGAGGAGTCTCGGAATGTCCGAGACATAAAGATTGATATATTGGACGGCTATATTCGGACACCGGAAGTATACCGGAAAAGTTTCGGATTTATCGGGAATGCCGGAGGGGGTTACCGGAACCCCCTACGAGAGGGGATGGTCCATAGTGGGCCTAAAGGGAAAGAGAGAGGCAGCCCATAGGGCTGGCCGGCGCCCCTACCTAGGGTTCCTAGTTGGACTAGGATTGGGGGGGCGCCACCTCTCCTATTCCTTTTCCCCTTCTTCCTTTTGGTGAATCCTACTAGGAATAGGATTGCAATCCTATTCCTAGTAGGACTCCTTCCCTAGCCGCACCAGGAAGAGCCGGCCGGCCTCCCTCCCTTGCTCCTTTATATACGGGGGCAGGGGGGCACCCAAAGACACACAAGTTGAATTGTTTTAGCCGTGTGCGGTGCCCCCCTCCACAGAATCACACCTCGGTCATACCGTCGCGGAGCTTAGGCGAAGCCCTGCGCCGGTGAACACATCATATCCGTCACCACGCCGTCGTGCTGACGAAACTCTCCCGTGAAGCTCAACTGGATCAAGAGCTCGTGGGACGTCATCAAGCTGAACGTGTGCTGAACGCGGAGGTGCCGTACGTTCGGTGCTTGATCGGTTGGATCGCGAAGAAGTTCGACAACATCAACCGCGTCACTTGACGCTTCCGCTCCCGGTCTACGAGGGTACGTAGACACACTCTTCCCTCTCATTGCTATGCATCTGGTAGATAGATCTTGCGTGATCGTAGGAAAATTTTAAAATACTACGTTCCCCAACACTATCGCACTCTTCTATAACAGACTGATAGATGGTCCATGTTCTTTTCCTGGCTTCGGACGACGGAGAAGGGTACAGACGAAATGGAGCTTGTGCGCTCATGACCTTCCTCGCCATGTGTGCGGTGCCACGGCATGCTGATAGGTTTAGGCTGTGTTTGATAGCAAAGTATCACTTAAACTGAAGTATTAAAAAACTACAGTATTTTTGTTTCTGGGTACTAGATACTCTGTTTTTGATATATCAAATTATTTTGAAGTATTGTCAATACCGAAACCTGTTTGGTCAGTGCTGTATGGAGCAAACTAAATTAGCTAGCCATTTGATAGCAGTTGGAAACATGCGTGTTCCTAGCAAGCTACCCGTTGCAAACTGAAGGGCCATGCACAAAGACCACCAGCATGCATAAACAGGTTGATTTATTGATTATCATCATCACTTATCAATGGTTTGGTTGATTAGTTGGATATGGACCCTCGTGTGTTGTGGCTAGCACCAATGGGCAAAAATCGCACAAGCAAGAGGAGCAGTAGGTTAGCTCTGCAGCCAGAAGACAGTGCACCGCGGCAGAGCAGCAAATACTATGACCGGCACCGCGCACGGCTAGCAGGTTGCAGCTGTACGAGAAGATAACGTGAGGCGTTTCTTTCGCTAGCTCGGTTTAAAAAAAAGAGGTCCAGGGTTCTTTTTTAAATACAGAGAAAATACCATGATTTTGCCAATACCATAGTATTAAAAACACAGTTTTTAGTGATAGACAAACGGCTCACGGTAAATAAAATCATGATAATCTAAAAAACTATAGTATTCTATGAATACTTAGAAAAAGCTGAGCTATCAAATGGGGCCTTATCCTGTCTATCAGACTCAACGATCTTGGCTTAAGGCATGCACCAAGAGCGAGCGTCCAAACCCGGAGTGAAATCGTAGCTGCTTCTCAGATGATTTGTTCCACTTAAAGTTAGTAGAGATCAGAATAAGCTAGCGCATCAGCTGGCTCATTATAGCCGTACCATGCTTGTACTGTGGTATAGTTGAATTCGAGACCTCCATTCTATGAGGACTTGTTGTCTCGAGATTGTAATCCGATCATTATGAAATAGAAGTCTTTTTAACCTCATAGAAAAAAAAGATTTGTTCCGGCATGTATTCTTTTTTTCTGAAGGGAATTTGTTCCGGCGAGTGAAACCATTTGGAGAGCTCGACAGCAGCATACATGACGCGCGCCCAGTGGGCATATACATGCTCTTATTAAGGCGGTAAAATGGTCTTAAAACACACACTAAAATTTCACACTCTTTACCTTGTATGCAAGTCAATTAATTTGGATCAGAAGGAGTAGTAAAATTATGAAAAGATTTTCAGTTTTTAAAAATGTTAGTGAATTTTAAAATATTCATTGAATTTTCAAAAAATGCAATGTTAAATAAACGCTCATGAATTTAATAAAATTTCGGATTTGAAAAAAATCAAGGTTTTGAAAAGTTATTTGCGGATTATAAAAGTTCATGAAATTGAAAAGATATTTGCGGATTTTAAAATGTTAATGAATTTAAAAAGAACACAAATTCAAGAAAAAGCATAATTAATAAAATGAAATAGAGGTCTAGAAACCAGCCTGACACATAGAAATGGGATATAAACCGAACCGGGAGCTTCCGAAAGTTTCACAAAACCGATTGGGAGCTTAAGGTAGCACAGTGCCCCTAATAGGCTGCCCATAACATAGTGCCTAAGGCACTATTTGTGCTTTAAGCGCCAAACAGGAATTTTCTGTTCTAGGGTGGATATGAGTATGTCTGTCCTGGTTGATCTGATAGTGTCCTCCATTACCGAACCAGGAGAAGAATTATGTTTTTTCTACACTTGGAGCACTCCTGGTGTGAACAACAAAAAAATTTGAATTATTTTTGACATACTTTCACAAATGTTTGTTGTGCATGTAACGAAATCACATTGGTGGAAGTCGTGCCAACAAAAAAATCAGAGCTCCAAAATGCTTTTGTAAGTAACATTTTCAGAGCATCGATTTTATTTTTTTACTACGCCTTCCACCAATGTGATTTTGCGATAATTTTTTTATGCACGATAAATATTTGTGAAAGTATGCCACACAAAATTTCAGTTTTAATCATTATTTTACAAGCTTCTGGGTGTAGAAACTCCAGATCCGATATCGTTGCCCTGCCGAGTTCTGTCATCATCTTTTGGCGTTCATCAATAACAACCACCCCTGAAGCATGGCACGACGATGGCTTAAAGATGGCTTGTGCAATCTTCATGGAATCACTCTCGGCATGCACAACAAAGATTCCTAGGTCTTCAGTTAACTACGACTCCATTAAAATCGATGATATTTCCATCAAAGGAAGATCCTAAGCATGACGTTTAAAGGAACATGAACCATCGATGAATATGACCCTTGAGTCACGCAAAATCGCCCTCAGCATGCACCCGTGCTTGAATGTATATCGAACAAGGGATTCACATTTAATTTGTACTAGTAGCGCCCTGAAGCTGGCCGAGCCCACTTCGAGGCTTGGTGCTTCTTCGTAGTATGAGCCACACAATTAACATCAATTGCCCTGATGCTCACTTTCTATTTTACAACAACTACAACTTGTGCAATTTTCAATACGGCTCGTTTAGTTACAGTGTGCAGAGGAAAAGATAACAAAAGGCAAGACAATGAAGTAACATGGGATTAGATAATTTGCCTCATTTTGCAAGGGATTAGATGATTTGCCCATTTTACAAAGGGTTGGATAATTTGCCTCAGAGTTGTTTTGATTACCAAGGGTGCCAGCCCCACCCGTTAATCTATAGGAGGCAAATTATCAAATGGAGAAGTAAAGTGCGGGTTATGATCTACTAACAGTGAGCAAGTAAAAGTCATCGTTACATTTTTTTACTTTTGAGAATCAGTCCTCGTTGCATGAGCCCTGTGCAGTCCGGAACTACGAAAGCCCAGAAGCAAAGGCGAAACTGCCCGCAACCATCTCACGGCCATATAAAATACGCGGCTAGCCGTCGGCACGGCTCAGCCCGCCAAAGAGATTCCACTTCCAGCGTGCCGCCAGCGTCCACGCCTCTCTCCCACTCCCCTGCCAGCCAGCCGCCAGAGGAGGGGAAAGTGGATCGACGATGATGTGGGGAATAGCAGCCGCCGTCTCGTCCGCGGCCGCCGTCGCCGTGGCGTCCACCGCCGAGCTCCTCGCGTGCGACTGCGCCCCGACGGCGCCGACCGCCGCTGCCGTCAGATGCGACGGCTTCCTCTTCCGACAACGGGTACGTGCTGCGCCTGCGCCTGCGCGGATCCCTGTTTCCTCTCTCGCTTTCTCCTCTGCCTTCTCCCCCAATCTTCCCCTCCAAGAAATCCCCTCCTTCCTTGGATTGCAATCCCCAGTTTTGATTTGGGATCACGACGGCGTCTTGAACTACTCTGTTCTTCTCATGGCTTTGGCAGGAATCCTCGTCGTCGAGCGACCGGGACGGCAGGTTCGCGCCGAGGTTCGACGGGCTGCGGTTCATCGAGACGCTCTTCACGGCGCACCGATGAAATCGCCGGAAGCTCGACCCATCGGCCGGGAGGCTCCAGGCGACGCTGCTCATCAGGGGATTCTTTCCTACCGTCCTCTTCATGCGATTCGCGACAAGAGGCTAGCTGCTACACGGTTAATTCGGCGATTGGCGGCGACTATGCTGCAAAATTTTGCTAGGATAAATTGAGATTTTTGGTTTCTTTCTTTCTTCTTTTCTGGTAATCGTCCTGTTGTTGTCTTGTTGAGTGATGCGGTTGAATTGGAACCTTCAAGTGGCATCTGATGATTGTATGTGCCTGTGCTAGCATGGGTTCTTTACCTGATCTGTTGTGCGAGCATGATGCGATATGATTTCACCTCCAAACTTGCCATTCTACTATGTGTTTTCTTGTTGTCTTCTGTGTGTGGTCGGTCTTGTTCTGGAGCTGTTTCTTCCTCTTCCTTCGCTGCTCATATCACATGGCTCAGTGTTTAGAGTGGCAAGTGACGATTTTGGGGGGGCGTGTTTGATTTTAGCAGGACATCAAGTGACTATAGGCTTCCTCCTTTCCAACACAAATAATTGTGGAGTTGAAGAATGAGCTTTCTGTAACTGTCGACACACCAGACACGACATCAGCAGAGCAGTCAAAATTTCTGGGAGCTAGGCCACACCAACCGCAAAGAAGGCTCATTTCCAGGCCTTCTGGCCCCTGGATTGCTTCCCTGAGTTGGCTTTGGTCTTCTTCTCCGTAGAACGCGTTGCCTTCCCAGAAGAACAAGAAACGTAATCAGACAAACCTCCAACTTGTAGCCCAGGGTAAAATAAGGTCATCTTTCTCTTGATGGGAGCCTGCATAAATAGTTTCTATAGGTCAAGTGTATGCGATTTGCTGGTCTGGTGGATGAGGATGGATAGTTTACATAGAAGCGTATGTGATTTTGTGTGAGATAGGACACCTAGAGCTGCGATGGATCAATCCGCATCATCCTAAGCTGATCAGAAGAATCAAGTTTGAAGGACGCTGATCTTGTATCACCCTTGCTACTTTCGCCCAAAAAAAAAAAAATGTATCACCCTTGCTTAGCCCATGATGGACCAAGCCAGCTATGCTTCTTTCTTTGTCTGAAACTCATATACTTTCAGTAAAATTTCCATTTACTCCTGAACAAAAATAAGCACTCCAAGCTCTTTGATACTGTTTGAAATTATAGGGAAACACAATGAATGGAGAAGCTGTTTGAAAGTCACATACCTTGAGCTCTTTGATCCGCTTAAAATCTTCATCAGATAAATCCTACAGCTTCATCTGTTGAAGTTTCAGCCTTCTTGGCTCCTGCTAATCTCTTAAGAGCTCGAAGGCTTGCATCCGCAGCATCAAGTTGCCCAATATAATCGCTTACCTTCCTCTTCTGCGCCTTAGACATGCTGCATTTTGACTTCTTATTACTGTTTTCAAGCTCCTGACCCTAGTCTCCATTCTCTGAATCATCATTCAGCTCCTCATCAGATACATCAGTATCACCATCCATGTCAAAGTCGTCATCTAGTTGATCCATATATTCATGACTATCATCCTCGTCTACTTCCTCTGCATCATCTTGTTCCTCAGATACTTCCTCTTCCCCTTCACACTTACTCATCATCGGAGTCAAAAGCATCAGACTCATCCTCTGAACCTTCTTCGGGTGACATCTCTTCATCTAGCAACTCAGCTCCAAATGCTTTTCGCCGAGCCTTTAGATAAATAGGACGGCCACGATCTTTATTGACTATCAATGAAGGACAAATCTGAATTCAGAACAAAACTATGCTAAGATCTTTATTGAGTTTTCATTCCCTGAATAATGTGATAAGTGAGCGAGCGGCAATAGAAACAGCTCTCTCGCGGGACTTCTTATAGTATAAAATAAATTTGAAAACTAAATAAACTAAACATGGTCTTGTATAGCCAAGTTATATGCATCTTTGCCGCGCAAAAAAAGAAGAAGGTTATATGCATCTTCAGTGAGCTATGCTTAAAACCTGTAGCGACACGACTATCACAATCTTTTCAGTCTATCATCCACGGCCACTAGCCTACAAACCAACAACTTGCGATAAACTGCAAAAGCTGGCATAATCATACCGTCACACGCTTATCAGCAGCCATTTTAATTGACGATGACACCGGGATGCTCAAGACAAATTATGCGTGTGTGCAGTGTTATTCAGGTCTAGTGGAGAAGCTACCTAGCAGCCTAGCTAGCTAGCCGGGTGTAGATATAGCTACTAGCAAAGTGGAGATCAGTGTGCGAACCTAAATGACCCATCCACCACAGATCAAAGCATCCCCTGGCACTGGCAGCAACACAAACTAGTACAAATCAATCGTCTTAAGCAAGTGGTTTTGATTAGACCCGCCTCCCTCCCGAAAGAGCGAAGGCCGCGCGTCACTTTCTTCAGGTTTGGCAGCCAGATCTGGCGCCTAATCATTACAGATCCTTCGATTTGACATTCAGGTTTGGCAGCCAGGTCCCTGCCGCTGTACAACGAACGCGACTAAACTTGATTAACCGTGGGCGCCATGCCCCTCCTGCAAGCGCATTGGGTTTCCTCGCAAGCAGCTTCCACTGAATAATCTCGTGAACGATTCTGTGGGCAACATATATGTGCACTTGATCTTACTTTTGTGTACAACGTTGGTTGATATACTAAGTGATTACATCGGTTTTCTTAGACGCAATTTGAGGTTTAGATTAGCCTTTAATCGGCCCATTACCTCTTAGTAGCTTTTTATATGGGATGTTATTCGCGGTCCAGGGATAGGATAGATGCCTATGCCTGCGATCGTGCAAGCTAGGGGCATAGAGAACACATAGCCATTGCATGATGATGATGATGCAGGTCGCTTTCCTTCAGGAGGCCGCAGAAAGTGTTCCTAGTTCCTATCTGCCGCTGCTACGTCCATAGGAACCGATTCCGGCCAAAAGGGACGAAGCCTGAGTGGAATTTATGCAGAATCTCAGACATATTTAAGAAAAATGATCATGCTAGCATGTTTTTTAAGGTTATTTTTTTGTCATTTTTATTAATTAAGAAGAGAGCGAGAATTGTTCGGTTAATTTGTGGAAACTTTTTTACTGTAACACCACAAGCCAACGTGATTACCAACACAACCCTCCCCCCCCACACACCTCTCATACCTCGGTGGGTTTCCTTTCTTGGGCTTCGTTCATCATGTTTTTTTTTAACACAGTACAAACGCAAGCGCTCATATATATGCGCATACATTCATCCTTATGAAGGCATACACACCTTACCCTTATGAGCACATTCAAGAGACTCAACCGGCATATCATCTTGAGATTTACGAAGTCACCGTAACGCCTCGTCGTCGACGGGAACGTCTCCACCCACTGAAAGCGTGTCACGGGAAATCCTGAAATAAATTCAAGAATAATGCGAGCACCAGGATTTGAAGCCTGATGGGCTGGGATACCACAGTCCCTCTAACCATCGAACCATATGTTGGTTCGTTGTTCACCATGGTTAAGAGCTTCGACTTATTGTGACTACGTGTAGCACCGATAATCAACTTAGAGTGTGCTACTACACCGATAATCAACTTAGAGTGTGCTTTGCCAGGCTAAGTATGATCCCTGGTATTATTAGTTATCCCCACAACAAGTGCGGTTAATACCAAATTTTGTTCTACATTGGGATAAAATTGTTATATAGAGTTTGTCAAAATCATTAAAAAAAATCATACATCTTAAATTCAAAATAGACATTAATGAAATATCAATGGATAAGCGCTAAAAAGATATAGAGATTGACACATCAAAGCGGATAACTTAATGTGCCGGTAAATGGAAATCATGCTCAAGACAACCATTAATTCGGTTTCAATTATATGGTGTACTCCCCCCGTTCCTAAATATATGTCTTTTAAAAGATTTTAATATGAACTATGTACGGATGTATATAGACGTATTTTAGAGTATATATTCATTCATTTTGCTTCTTATGCAGTCCATATTGAAATATCTAAAAAGACTTATATTTAGGAGCAGAGGGAGTATATCATGTTTATTTAGTATCTACTATTGTCTATTGAGTCCTCTATATTTTTTTGACCTGATCATTGTTCTTTATATTCTTCTCTAAATTTCTTTTTAGTGCCATGTTAAAGCAAATCATTCTAAGACATTTTTCTCGACAAATGGTGTATTTTATTGACTCAAAATAAAATATTAAGTGGATACAAACACAATAAACACACATCCGACCTCTACATAGCTATGATGCACCCAACCAATACCAAAGTATAGACAAATAAACACAGTGGCAAATAACAAAGTCATACAAGACCAAAGGTGTGCCTTAGCGAGGAAAATAACAAAAACCGAAGTGATCAACAAACTATAGAAACGACCATACCAGCACCAACCATCTCCTGGCATCACAAGGATAACAGAGGTCTTCCATAACAACGCCTTCAGGAAGGGAGCAATGCTCAAGCGCCATCGTCACCGGAGCAAACCACCAAGGGCTAGACTCTAAGTTTTCATCTTGAAGAACAAGTCCAGGCATACTTAACCAGCAATGCGAAGGACCATTGGAGCCCACCCTTTATGCTTGCTAAAGATCTCAGCTCCCACTTGCAGCAGAAGCATTGCCCCTGGGGCTTGCACCCCTCATTGCTCTTGTTTATCTAATAATTTTCTGAATTCTAATCAATAGTCAGATTGCCTAATTGCTCAAAGGATCATACGGATATAATATTCTCGAAACATGCTTTATTTCTCTATTTCCACAAAGCTCACAACACCGCAAGAACTCCTACCGTTATATTGCCTCTAGCTTTTCTATAAGTGTATGAAAGAGAGAGATTGACACATCATAGGAGGATAATAAAATATGCCAATATATAAAAAACATGAATCAAGGCATACCATTAATTGAGTTCCACAATGTGATGCATATCCTATTTAGTGTCCTATTTATTGTATTTACTTACTATTGTCTATTTATTTATTTGTCAATTTGAGATTGCTTTTACCAGGCATGCCGAGTAGTTACCATTGTCTATTAATTCCTCTATAATTTTAGTTTTTTCCTGCGTGATCACTGTTGTTTATATTTTCTCTAGATTTCTTCTAGTACCACGTCAAATCGGATAAGTCGCCCTAAGGTAGAATACATCTGGTACGAAAGCCTTCCAAAAGCATTATTAGTATGCTAGTCATAATGGGAGTAACTTAGCAAGTAACATAACGCACTTTAAGAAAGTTTTGCTTACGTGACAAGTAGTTAATGAGAGGGTTAAATATGTTAACGTAACATAGCGCTTCCCAAAATAGGACGAGTCTACAAGCTAATAAATGAAACCATATATGACACTATTATTATGTTACTTTGCACTATGAAGATAGTAACTTAGACTAGTGTTATACGCATGACACTAGTATAAGTTACTCCCCACTATGACCAGCCTTACTATTTACTAATCCAGTGTTATAAATTGGTATACATTACATGTACCTTATTCAATATACTCCCTCCGTACCGATGCATAAGTCATCTTACGTTGTCCATCGCAACCAATGCGAAGGGGAAAACGAAAGAACTTAGCGCTTATTTGCTAATTAATACTATTGCATGCAATAAACTGATCACTACATGCCGTCTTAGGTAGTCTCAAATCATTAAAATTATACACACCCACATCTCATATTGGTCGATTCCTTTATTCATGTCAAAAAACAAAGAAATGAGGTAGGAGTTAATGCACCGCGTCTATGTGTTTTGGGGTTACAATTTGGTTTCGTAAGATGACTTAGGCTAGTCATAGTGGGAGTAACATAGGTAGTAACATAGCGTACTTCGATAAAATTTTGCTTATGTGGCACGTAGTTAATGAGAAGTGGTAACGTAATATGTTACTGTAACATAGTGCTTCTCAAGACAAAATGAATCTACAAGCTATTAAATGAAGCCACATATGACACTACTACTATGTTACTTTGCACTATGAAGGCAATAACTTAAACTAGTGTCATATGCATGACACTAGTATAAATTACTCCTCACTATGACCATCCTTATACGCCGGTACGGACGAAGTAATTATTTGCTCTTTGATTTTTTGCTTCTAATGTTTGTATACTCATGGTAATCGTTGTTTATATTGTGCTTAAGAATATATTTTTAAACGTGAATTGCATAGAAATTACTCCTGCGCTAGAGCGGGTCGTTATAAAATGTGGCGTGTGGTTCCCCTCCCACCCTCCTCACTCGACACCTCGCGAGAGAAGTGAGGCGGAGCCGGGGAGGCCGGGAGAAGCGGACGCCGCGAGGGGGAAGGAAGACCCGACCCGAGAGTGAGAGCTGCGAGGCCCCGAGAAACGCGCGGCGAAGTAACTGCTGCGCGCGCACCCACTCTGCCGCCAACTCTGCAGTTTCGGCCGCGGGCGGCTTTGCCAGATAGCAGCACAGTTAATTCCGCCGGCGCCTTGCAGCTTTACTCCCCCTCTCCGGCGACAGGTTGGTGCTGGCCGTTACTACTGGCGTGCATATATAGGCTCTGTTCCCTGCAGCCATTGTTACATCGGGTTCTTGCTTTCCTTCCTCTCGCGTGCGTAGAGAGAGAAAAGAGAGAAAAGAGGGAGGATGGTGCCAGGGGATCAAGCGGAGGAGTCCATCGTGGCCATGGCGGACGGCGGCCACGGCAGCGGGAAGGACGGCGCGCGCGTGATGGACGGAGGCGAGGAGTCGGAGCGCGGGCACGGCGACGGCGGGTTCACCGTGAAGGACATGCTCTGGCACGGCGGATCCGTGTGGGACGCCTGGTTCAGCTGCGCCTCCAACCAGGTACGTCCGTCGATCGTCCATCTTCTTCCCCGTCGCTCCGCAGCAAAAGGAGACCTCATCGTCGCCGGTCGGTCTGTCCGGATCGGATCCGCGTGCGTGCGTGGGTGCAGGTGGCGCAGGTGCTGCTGACGCTGCCCTACTCCTTCTCGCAGCTGGGGATGGCCTCCGGGCTGGTGCTGCAGGTGTTCTACGGCCTCATGGGCAGCTGGACCGCCTACCTCATCAGCGTCCTCTACGTCGAGTACCGCGCCCGCAAGGAGAAGGAGGGCGTCAGTTTCAAGAACCACGTCATCCAGGTCGGTCCGTCCATCCGTCACTACCATTCACTCCACTCCGCCTCAGTCAGTTTTTCAGTTTGCTTCTTCTTCCGTCCCCGGCTTTCCCGCATACGTTTCCACTCTCTAGTCTACCGGCAATCGGATCCCTCCATCCGTTCCCTCGCGATCGTGAACCGTGATGCTCTGGAACCGGAAACTCCATGAGTAGCGTAGCCAACGGAAAGGCGCTTTCCTTTGCATGCTGTGTGGTGTGGTGGACTAGACCGGTTCCTTATCGCTGAAGCGAAAACGCAATGAGATTGATGAGCATGAATGCATGCATGCCCGTATCCACCATCCTCACATCAAACTCGAATGAGCTAGTGCTAGTACTAAATTCTTACTATGTTTCCTAGGAGTACTGAATTGGATTGATTGCGTTTCTCTCTTGCTGGGATACAGTGGTTCGAGGTTCTGGACGGGCTGCTGGGCCCGTACTGGAAGGCGGCGGGGCTGGCCTTCAACTGCACCTTCCTGCTCTTCGGCTCCGTCATCCAGCTCATCGCCTGCGCAAGGTTGTTCATCCCTTTCCTTTACATTTCACATATACTACATCGAGTATGTATCTGTTTGGAGTCTTGGAGATGAACCGACTCGTGGAAACTAAACGACCTATGGGCTATGGCAGCAACATCTACTACATCAACGACCGGCTGGACAAGCGGACGTGGACGTACATCTTCGGGGCGTGCTGCGCCACCACCGTCTTCATCCCCTCCTTCCACAACTACCGCATCTGGTCCTTCCTCGGCCTCGGCATGACCACCTACACCGCCTGGTACCTCACCATCGCCGCCGCCGTCCACGGCCAGGTCCCCGGCGCCAAGCACTCGGGCCCCAACAGCCTCATGCTCTACTTCACGGGCGCCACCAACATCCTCTACACCTTCGGCGGCCACGCCGTCACCGTGTAAGTACTACTGCTCAAACAAACAATCTACCTGGCTACGGTTGCTGAATTAGTGCACCACAGAGAGGCACAGACCACACCAGTATCTATCTATCTGTCGTCTGCACTTTCACCTGGTGCAGCTTTTGCATAGTGCTGCGCTGGGAGGTCGTGGATAGAGTTGAAAACTGAAAATCTAGTGCTGGTTGTCTCCATTGCATCGTTCGTTGGTCCCCCACCTCCTGGCCAACTTGGTTCACAATTGGTACCAATCCTGATGAGTTAAAAATGGTTCATGGTTCGTGGAAAACCAGCTGTCTTTGCTTCTTACCGTCGGTAGGCAGGCACTAAACCCAGCTGCTAGCTAGCTAGGTGATCAACACTTACAGTCCTACTCAGTGCCCTCTGCTAGGCACTATGAATTTCAATACTACTCCTCATGAACAAGCCTTTATTCCCCCATCCTTCATTCCCTAGCTCATCCCCATTCTTAATACATGACTGCTCCATTCTTAATATATGACTGCTCGACCCATGATGATCCTCCTGTCCGGCTGTCCCGACTAATGATTATAGCCAACGCGATCGAGGAATAATCAGTGCCGGTATGTGCGGTGTTCAAACTGCCGGTTGTTAGTTGTAGAGGCCTTTGTCTTAAGAAATCCGGCTGCGTTTTCTTTTTCGGTGATAGAAATGCTCTTTCCAGTCTAGGGATTAGATGATGTGGACCGGCTCCCATTTCGCTAGTGCGAGTTCACATCAAGTAAAACCAAATCGGTCCTCGCACGGGCCATCCTTTGTCGATAATTCCCAGTCTATTAGTAGCAACTAGCAACCTTTGGTTAGTGGAGACAAAGGCACCACAATGGCCTACTTTGGGTATTCCATCCAAAATCCTTCAGTTTGAGTGCTTGACAACGGCCCTTCTAATTTACCATTTCTTGCTAGAAGCTATTCAAGGATGCATTTGGCCTTGATAATAGCCTTGAGAACTGCTGGGTGAGAGTTGAAAGTTGGGCCAGATTCCTCACGTACGTCCCCATCCTCCTAAATGTCCTCCTGACTAGGAGAAGCACTGCTTTTCATTCCATCAACCGTAAAGCATATATGTGTACGTAGTACGCTAATTCCAAAGGGTTTATATTCTCATTATGTATGTTTTTTTCTCGAAAAGATTCTATTCTCTATGTAACTGCCTGCCCTTATGATAAGATGACCAGTTTTTTATTTTTGGTAATAACTGATCGATCAGGCAATATGTTGCTTCCACGAAATTGTTCATGCACTGTATTCCCTCCGTTCCTAAATATAAGTCTCTGTAGAGATTTCATTATGAACTACTCCCTCCGTTTGGATTTACTCATCGTGGCTTTTGTTCAAATTTGAACTAAAACCACGACGAGTAAATCGGAACGGAGGGAGTACATACGAAGTAAAATAAGTGAATCTATACTCTAAAATGCATCTATATACATTCGGACGAGAAGGTTCTTTAGCACAATTAGAAAAGGACAAGTCAGTAGGTCCGTAAAAGCCCGTTAATTTAGTCCGTGTATCTAGTAATTTCGGTGATACATAATGGAATCTCTATAAAGACTTATATTTAGGAATTCTCGGATGGAGTAGTTGCTTTGTACTCCCTCCGTCCGGATTTATTAGGCCTAAAAACACCACAAGCATGTCCCTTTTTATAAGGCCTTACTTTGGAAACCTACATGCATGCATCCATTTCATTGGTCATAGAGGGAGTTATTGTTGCTAGTCCCATGACTGAATAATAAATATTTTGCATGCATACTTTTTTATTGGCTGCATGTGAGAGTTGACATGTAAAAGAGTGCATTGGGAATAAGATGAAATGATTAATGTGAGCAAGTTACTATGTGCCTTGGTTCAAGAGAAGTGGTCTTCGGGCCCAATAAACCCGGACGGAGGGAGTACTACTTATTACATACAAACTGACTTTGGCTGTGCGCATGCATACAGAGAGATCATGCACGCGATGTGGAAGCCGCGCAAGTTCAAGTACATCTACCTGGTGGCGACGCTGTACGTGTTCACGCTGACGCTGCCGTCGGCGTCGACCATGTACTGGGCGTTCGGTGACGCGCTGCTCACGCACTCCAACGCCTTCTCGCTGCTCCCGAAGTCCGGGTGGCGCGACGCGGCGGTGATCCTCATGCTCATCCACCAGTTCATCACCTTCGGCTTCGCGTGCACCCCGCTCTACTTCGTGTGGGAGAAGGCCATCGGCATGCACCACACCGGCAGCGTCCTCAGGCGCGCGCTCGCGCGGCTGCCCCTCGTCGTCCCCATCTGGTTCCTCGCCATCATCTTCCCCTTCTTCGGGCCCATCAACTCCGCCGTCGGCGCGCTCCTCGTCAGCTTCACCGTCTACATCATCCCCGCCGTCGCCCACATGCTCACCTACCGCTCCGCCCACGCCAGATCGGTAAGCTTGCTTGTCTTTGTCCACGTCCAGTAGCGCGCGCCGTGTCGGCCGGTATTACATGCTCTTGTTTGACGTGGTGTTTCTTAACAGAATGCGGCGGAGAAGCCGCCGGCGTTCCTGCCGAGCTGGAGCGGGATGTTCATGGTGAACGCATTCGTGGTGGCGTGGGTGCTGGTGGTCGGGTTCGGGCTCGGCGGCTGGGCCAGCGTGGCCAACTTCGTCAAGCAGATCGACACCTTCGGCCTCTTCGCCAAGTGCTACCAGTGTCCCCCGAGGGCGCACCTCCCGGCAGCGGGGTCGCCCCTGTCAGCGCCGGCGCGCCACTAGCGCACGCCGTGCATCAAGCAGACCGTGGCAATGTGCCAGCCGGACAGAAGAAGCTCCGGTCGATCCATGAACTAGAGTACCAGCTTTAATTTGTTGCTAGTTACTGATCGCCTTGCAATATACTACCTCCTTTCCGGTTTATAAGGCTTGCGCGTATATCTAGGTTGACAAATAAACCAACGTAATACAAGTTATGTGTCACACAAAACATATCATTAGAAACTTCACATCTTAAACTTTCTAATGGCGTAATTTTTAGACTATACAACTCATTTTATGTTGGTCAAATTATAGACCTAGGGATACGCGCAAGCCTTATAAACCGGAAAGGAGGTAGTAGCACTACAAACCTTCTAGAGTGTTACTGCAGCTAGCATGGTAGAAGTAGAACAGCCCTCCGTGTTTGTCACTGGCTATATCATACTCCATCCGTCCCAAAATAAGTGTCTCAAGTTTGTACTAGCTTTACTACAAAGTTGTACTAAACCTAAAACACTTATTTTGAGACGGAGGAAGTATAAGTTTGAAGAGAAAATTGGTATCGGTTCGGTAGAGCTTGGAGTCATTTCCGTGGATTTTATCTTTTGTATTTCTGAAAATGTAGATGGCTGATTTCCAAAGTTCACATAAGAGGTAGGGCCGTAGGAGCCAAGCATTTTCCAAATTTGGATTCCCTTGGTCTACACTGAAGCATCTCCAACAGTGGCTGCAAAAAACGCGCGCACACGGTAAAATGCCATTTTAGCGCGCACGGGAGGTTTCGCGTGCTCCAACGTAGGCATGAAACTCAAGCGCGGGGGTGCGCGGCGTGCGGCACGCCTATAACACCATCTCCAACAGTGGTTGTAAAAAAACGCGCGCGATAAAATGTCATTTTAGCGCGCGCAGGACGGTTTCGCGTGCTCTAGCGGAGGCGGGAACCTCAGTCATGCGGGAAACGATTGCGCGCA
>LR738709.1:553761806-553927638 GCA_902687465.1 Secale cereale | reverse complement strand
CAACATACGTTGTTCCTTTTGTCATCGGTATGTTACTTGCCCGAGATTCGATCGTCGGTATCTCCATACCTAGTTCAATCTCGTTACCGGCAAGTCTCTTTACTCGTTCCGTAACACATCATCTCGTGACTAACTTATTAGTCTTTTGCTTGCAAGGCTTATTGTGATGTGTGTTACCGAGAGGGCCCAGAGATACCTCTCCGACACTCGGAGTGACAAATCCTAATCTTGATCTATGCCAACACCACGAATACTTTCGGAGACACCTGTAGAGCATCTTTATGATCACCCAGTTACATTGTGACGTTTGATAGCACACAAGGTGTTCCTACGGTATTCGGGAGTTGCATAATCTCATAGTCATAGGAACATGTATAAGTCATGAAGAAAGCAATAGCAGTAAAACTAAACGATCATAGTGCTATGCTAACGGATGGGTCTTGTCCATCACATCATTCTCCTAATGATGTGATCTCATTGATCAAATGACAACTCATGTCTATGGTTAGGAAACATAACCATCTTTGATCAATGAGCTAGTCTAGTAGAGGCATACTAGGGACACTCTGTTTTGTCTATGTATTCACACATGTACTAAGTTTCCGGTTAATACACTTCTAGCATGAATAATAAACATTTATCATGATATAAGGAAATATAAATAACAACTTTATTATTGCCTCTAGGGCATATTTCCTTCAGTCTCCCACTTGCACTAGAGTCAATAATCTAGCTCACATCGCCATGTGATTTAATACCGATAGTTTACATCGTTATGTGAATAACACCCATAGTTCACATCACCATGTGACCAACACCCAAAGGGTTTACTAGAGTCAATAATCTAGTTCGCATCGCTATGTGATTAATACCCAAGAGTAATAAGGTGTGATCATGTTTTGCTTGTGAGAGAAGTTTAGTCAACGGGTCTGTCACATTCAGATCCGTATGTATTTAGCAAATTTCTATGTCTACAATGCTCTGCATGGAGCTACTCTAGCTAATTGCTCCCACTTTCAATACGCATCCAGATTGATACTTAGAGTCATCTGGATTTAGTGTCAAAGCTTGCATCGGCGTAACCCTTTACGATGAACTCTTTATCACCTCCATAATCGAGAAATATTTCCTTAGTCATCCAATTACTAAGGATAATTTTGACCGCTGTACAGTGATCTACTCCTGGATCACTATTGTACCTCCCTGTCAAACTCATGGCAAGGTACACAACGTGTTTTGTACACAGCATGGCATACTTTATAGAACCTATGGCTGAGGCATAGGGAATGACTTTCATTCTCTCTATATTTTTCTGCCGTGGTCTGGCTTTGAGTCTTACTCAACTTCACACCTTACAAGTCAGGCAAGAACTCCTTCTTTGACTGATCCATTTTGAACTACTTCAAAATCTTATCAAGGTATGTACTCATCGAAAATCTTATCAAGCGTCTTGATCTATCTCTATAGATCTTGATGCCCAATATGTAAGCAGCTTCACCAAGGTCTTTCTTTGAAAAACTCCTTTCAAACACTCCTTTATGCTTTCCAGAAAATTCTACATCATTTCTGATCGACAATATGTCATTCACATATACTTATCAGAAAGGTTGTAGTGCTCCCACTCACTTCTTGTAAATACAGGCTTCACCGCAAGTCTGTATAAATCTATATGCTTTGATCAACTTATCAAAGTGTATATTCCAACTCCGAGATGCTTGCACCAGTCCATAGATGGATCGCTGGAGCTTGCACATTTTGTTAGCACCTTTAGGATTGACAAAACCTTCTGGTTGCATCATATACAATTCTTCTTTAATAAATCCATTAAAGAATGCAGTTTTGTTATCAATTTGCCAGATTTCATAAATGCGGCAATTGCTAACATGATTCGGACAGACTTAAGCATCGCTACAGGTGAGAAAGTCTCATCGTAGTCAACTCCTTGAACTTGTCGAAAACCTTTCGCAACAAGTCGAGCTTTGTAAACAGTAACATTACCGTCTGCGTCGGTCTTCCTCTTGAAGATCCATTTATTTTCGATGGCTTGCCGATCATCGGGCAAGTCAACCAAAGTCCACACTTTGTTCTCATACATGGATCCCATCTCAGATTTCATGGCCTCAAGCCATTTTGCGGAATCTGGGCTCATCATCGCTTCCTCATAGTTCGTAGGTTCATCATGGTCTAGTAACATGATTTCCAGAACTGGGTTGCCGTACCACTCTGGTGCGGAACGTATTCTGGTTGATCTACGACGTTCAGCAGAAACTTGATCCGAAGTTTCATGATCATCATCATTAACTTCCTCACTGATTGGTGTAGGAATCACTGGAACAATTTTCTGTGATGTACTACTTTCCAATTCGGGAGAAGGTACAATTACCTCATCAAGTTCTACTTTCCTCCCACTCACTTCTTTCGAGAGAAACTCCTTCTCTAGAAAGGATCCACTCTTAGCAACAAAGACCTTGCCTTAGGATCTGTGATAGAAGGTGTACCCAACAGTTTCTTTTTGGGTATCCTATGAAGATTTACTTCTCCGATTTGGGTTCGAGCTTATCATGTTGAAACTTTTTCACATAAGCATCGCAGTGCCAAACTTAAAGAAATGACAGCTTAGGTTTCTCGTCAAACCACAGTTCATACGGTGTCATCTCCACGGATTTAGATGGTGCCCTATTTAACGTGAATGTAGCTGTCTCTAATGCATAACCCCAAAAGCGATAGTAGTAGATCGGTAAGAGACATCATCGATCGCACCATATCTAATAAAGTACGATTATGATGTTCGGACACACCATTACACTATGGTGTTCCAAATGGCGTGAGTAGTGAAACTATTTCACATTGTTTTTACTGAAGGCCAAACTCGCTAACTCAAATATTTTACCTCTACGATCATATCGTAGAAACTCTTATTTTCTTGTTACGATGATTCTCCACTTCACTCTGAAATTCTTTGAACTTTTCAAATGTTTCAGACTTGTGCTTCATTAAGTAGATATACCCATATCTGCTCAAATCATCAGTGAAGGTCAGAAAATAACGATACCCGCCGCGAGCTTCAACACTCATTGGTCCACATACATCTGTATGTATGATCTCCAACAAATCTGTTGCTCGCTCCACAGTTCCGGAGAACGGAGTTTTAGTCATCTTGCCCATGAGGCATGGTTCGCAAGCACCAAGTGATTCATAATCAAGTGATTCCAAAAGTCCATCACTATGGAGTTTCTTCATGCGCTTTACACCAATATGACCTAAACGGCAGTGCCACAAATAAGTTGCACTATCATTATTAACCTTGCATCTTTTGGCTTCAATATTATGAATATGTGTATCACCACGATCGAGATCCAACAAACCATTTTCATTGGGTGTATGACCATAGAAGGTTTTATTCATGTAAACAGAACAACAATTATTCAATAACTTACATGAATAACCGTATTGCAATAAACATGATCAAATCATATTCATGCTCAACACCAAATAACACTTATTTAGGTTCAACACTAATCCCGAAAGTATAGGGAGTGTGCGATGATGATCATATAAATCTTGGAACTACTTCCAATACACATCGTCACTTCATCCTTTAACTAGTTTCTGTTCATTATGCAACTCCCATTTCGAGTTACTACTCTTTAGCAACTGAACCAATATCAAATACCGAGGGGTTGCTATGAACACTAGTAAAATACACATCAATAATCTGTATATCAAATATACCTTTGTTCACTTTGCCATCCTTCTTATCCGCCAAATATCTAGGGCAGTTCCACTTCTAGTGACCATTTCCTTTGCAGTAGAAGCACTTGTTTCAGGCTTGAGTTTAGCTTTGGGTTTCTTCACGGGAGTGACAACTTGCTTGTCATTCTTCTTGACGTTCCCCTTCTATCCCTTTGCCCTTTACTTGAAACAAGTGGTCTGGTTAACCATCAACACTTGATGCTCTTTCTTGATTTCTACCTTCGCCGATTTCAGCATCGTGAAGAGCTCGGGAATTACTTTCGTCATCCCTTGCATATTATAGTTCATCACGAAGTTCTACTAACTTGGTGATAGTGTCTAGAGAACTTTGTCAATTACTATCTTATCTGGAAGATTAACTCCCACTTGATTCAAGCAATTGTACTACCCAGACAATCTGAGCACATGCTCACTGGTTGAGCTATTCTCCTCCATCTTGTAGGCAAAGTACTGTCAGAGGTCTTATACCTCTCGACACGGGCATGAGTATGAAATACTAATTTCAACTCTTGGAACATCTCATATGGTCCGTGGCGTTTCAAAACGTTTTTGAAGTCCCGGTTATAAGCCGTAAAGCATGGTGCACTAAACTATCAAGTAGTCATAATATCGAGCTTTTGTCAAAACATTCATAACGTCTACATCTGCTCCTGCAATAGGTCTGTCACCTAGCGGTGCATCAAGGACATAATTCTTCTGTGCAGCAATGAGGATAATCCTCAGATCACGGAACAATTCCGCATCATTGCTATTAACATCTTTCAACTTGGTTTTCTCTAGGAACATATGAAAAATAAACGGGAGCAACATCGCGAGCTATTGATCTACAACATAGATATGCTAATACTACCAGGACTAACTTCATGATAAATTAAAGTTCAATTTAATCATATTACTTAAGAACTCCCACTTAGATAGACATCCCTCCGGTCATCTAAATGATCACGTGATCCAAATCAACTAAACCATGTCCGATCATCACGTGAGATGGAGTAGTTTCAATGGTGAACATCTTATGTTGATCATATCTACTATATGATTCACGCTCGACCTTTCGGTCTCCAGTGTTCCGAGGCCATATCTGCATATGCTAGGCTCGTCAAGTTTAACCCGAGTATTCTGCGTGTGCAAAACTGGCTTACACCCGTTGTATTTGAACGTAGAGCTTATCACACCCGATCATCACGTGGTGTCTCGGCACGACGAACTTTCGCAACGGTGCATACTCAGGGAGAACACTTATACCTTGAAATTTAGTAAGGGATCATCTTATAATGCTACCGTCGTTCTAAGCAAAATAAGATGCATAATAAGATAAACATCACATGCAATCAAAATATGTGACATGATATGGCCATCATCATCTTGTGCTTTTGATCTCCATCTCCAAAGCACCATCATGATCACCTTCGTCACCGGCGCGACACCTTGATCTCCATCGTAGCATCGTTGTCGTCTCGCCAACTATTGCTTCTACGACTATCGCTACCGCTTAGTGATAAAGTAAAGCAATTACATGGCGATTGCATTTCATACAATAAAGCGACAACCATATGGCTCCTGCCAGTTGCCGATAACATTACAAAACATGATCATCTCATACAAAACCGTATAACTCATCATGTCTTGACCATATCACATCACAACATGCCCTGCAAAAACAAGTTAGACGTCCTCTACTTTGTTGTTGCAAGTTTTACGTGGCTGCTACGGGCTTAGCAAGAACCGTTCTTACCTACGCATACAAAACCACAACGATGTTTCGTCAAGTATGTGCTGTTTTAACCTTCACAAGGACCGGGCGTAACCACACTTGATTCAGCTAAAGTGAGAGAGACAGACACCCGCGAGTCACCTTTAAGCAACGAGTGCTCGTAACGGTGAAACCAGTCTCGCGTAAGCGTACGCGTAATGTCGGTCCGGGCCGCTTCATCTCACAATACCGCCGAAGCAAAAGTATGACATGCTGGTAAGCAGTATGACTAGTATCGCCCACAACTCATTGTGTTCTACTCGTGCATATCATCTACGTATAGACCTGGCTCTGATGCCACTGTTGGGTGACGTAGTATTTTAAAATTTTCCTACGATCACGCAAGATCTATCTACCAGATGCATAGCAACGAGAGGGAAGAGTGTGTCTACGTACCCTCGTAGACCGGAAGCGGAAGCGTCAAGTGACGCGGTTGATGTAGTCGAACTTCTTCGCGATTCAACCGATCAAGCACCGAACGTACGGCACCTCCGCGTTCAGCACACGTTCAGCTTGATGACGTCCCACGAGCTCTTGATCCAGTTGAGCTTCACGGGAGAGTTTCGTCAGCACGACGGCGTGGTGACGGATATGATGTATTCACCGGCGCAAGGCTTCGCCTAAGCACAACAACGGTATGACCGAGGTGTGTTTCTGTGGAGGGGGGCACCGCACACGGCTGGAACAATTCAACTTGTGTGTCTTTGGGTGCCCCCTTGCCCCCGTATATAAAGGAGCAAGAGGGGAGGGCCGGCCGGCCTCCTATGGTGCGGCTAGGGCAATCCTACTAGGAATAGGATTGCAATCCTATTCCTAGTAGGAGTCCACCAAGAAGGAAGAGAGGGAAAGGAAAAGAGGGAGAGGTGGCGCCCCCCAATCCTAGTCCAACTAGGATCCCTAGGTGGGGCGCCGGCCAGCCTCTATGGGCTACCTCTCTCCTTTCCTCAAGGCCCACTATGGACCATCCCCACTCGTAGGGGGTTCCGGTAACCCCCTCCAGAAATCCAGTTAAATCCGAAACTTTTCCGGAACACTTCCGGTGTCCGAATATAGTCGTCCAATATATCAATCTTTATGTCTCGGACATTCCGAGACTCCTCGTCATGTCCGTGATCTCATCCGGGACTCCGAACTACCTTCGGTACATCAAAACTCATAAACTCATAATACCGATCGTCATCAAACGTTAAGCGTGCGGACCCTACGGGTTCGAGAACTATGTAGACATGACCGAGACTCATCTCCGGTCAATAACCAATAGCGGAACCTGGATGTTCATATTGGCTCCTACATATTCTACGAAGATCTTTTATCGCTCAAAACCGCATAACAACATACGTTGTTCCTTTTATCATCGGTATGTTACTTGCCCGAGATTCGATCGTCGGTATCTCCATACCTAGTTCAATCTCGTTACTGGCAAGTCTCTTTACTCGTTCCGTAACACATCATCTCGTGACTAACTTATTAGTCTTTTGCTTGCAAGGCTTATTGTGATGTGTGTTACCGAGAGGGCCCAGAGATACCTCTCCGACACTCGGAGTGACAAATCCTAATCTTGATCTATGCCAACACCACGAATACTTTCGGAGACACCTGTAGAGCATATTTATGATCACCCAGTTACGTTGTGACGTTTGATAGCACACAAGGTGTTCCTACGGTATTCGGGAGTTGCATAATCTCATAGTCATAGGAACATGTATAAGTCATGAAGAAAGCAATAGCAGTAAAACTAAACGATCATAGTGCTATGCTAACGGATGGGTCTTGTCCATCACATCATTCTCCTAATGATGTGATCTCGTTGATCAAATGACAACTCATGTCTATGGTTAGGAAACATAACCATCTTTGATCAATGAGCTAGTCTAGTAGAGGCATACTAGGGACACTCTGTTTTGTCTATGTATTCACACATGTACTAAGTTTCCGGTTAATACAATTCTAGCATGAATAATAAACATTTATCATGATATAAGGAAATATAAATAACAACTTTATTATTGCCTCTAGGGCATATTTCCTTCAACAATAACTCTTTTCCTTGCGTACTCAAATAACTCAACAGAACCTGAAGCACTTGTGATACGGAGCATCCTATAGACATCACCATGGCAAGAGTTCCATTGCTAAGAGACACACCAAGCTCCTACTTCAATCATACTAAGGTGAATTCCATAATGCGTGTCTTCTTAGTCCCTTTGAGGATGGTATACTACTTGACCCCTCGCTTGTGTGCATACATAGGTGTGAGCAGAGCTACACATTCATCGAGGAGTCCAAGCTCAGCAGAACAACTACACCATCCAAGAGGGATGCCTAGATATAAAGAAGGAACCGTCTAGGAGAAGGCGAGGTTCCACCTGGACCGACGGGTGTCCATGAGAAGGCAACTTGCTGCGAGCCTCTGGATACCCCGTGCGCACGGGCCCTTGGATCCACCACACCATCCAAGAGGGATGCCTAGAAATGAAGAAGGAACCGTTCAGGAGAAGGCGAGGTTCCACCTGCACCTACGGCTGTCCACGAGAAGGCGACTTGCTGCGAGCCTCTGGATACCCCGTGCGCACAGGCCCTTGGATCCCGTGCACACGGGACCTCATGCCCGCGGTACAAGCCCGTGCGCACGGGCTAAGTCGCCAGGTCTCTGGATACCCAGTGTGCACTGGGCCTCGTGTGTGCAGCTGCGGGCTTTGCCCATGTAATCCTCATTTCGCCCCTGCTTACCCGTTCATCCCGGGGGACTATATATACTCCACCTCCTCCTCTATTTGGACTTAGCTAAGAATAGATCTAGATATTAGAGCTTAGCTCATGTACCTCCCCTTGTGGGATTCCTCCTAGGAGAAGATCCATGTGTGGATTCAAGACTTCTTCGGAGAAGATCCCCCAAGTGGATATCAAGGCCCCCTTGTGGGAAGGATCTATCTAGATCATCAAGACCTCATCTCCTTCATAGGATTTGGGATGAACTTTACCATGTATCTTGTTTTCCTTTGATTGTTCTTGTACCTTGTGAATCTCATGTGTTTGTTGGTCTAGTGGATGTGTGATTGGACTTGTTCTTGAGTGTTTCCCTTATGTTTCATCGTGTTTGCCCTTGTGGTCTTCGTGTTCTTCGCGGGAATCCACTCCAATCATGAAAGATCAGCCAAATAGGGTTCCACCCTACATCATCTTGGTATCTAGAGCCACGTTGATCACGAATTTGGAGTCTTCCTCTTCATTTTCAAGCCTAATTTTGTTGCTTTTTGTCCCAATTCGAAAGTTCCCCACAAAAAGAGCCATACCATTTTTTTGTGATTTGTTGTTCCTTGTGAGTTTTTGTTGATTTTAATCTGGATCTGGTGTTTAGCAGGTAGATCCATCTCCTATTGTGTGCCCATAGCCTAATTTTTCTTCCCTCCCTTCAATTTTGACTTAGAAATCGCGAAATTTCCGCCAACCCCGTGCCCACGATCCCTATACCCCGTGCGCACGGCCCCCCACAAAGTTCCTGGAAACCCCGTGCCCACGGCCCTGTCCCTTGCGCACGGACCCCCGTGCCCACGGCCTCAAACCCAGTGCGCACACCCCCTACAACCAGTCGCCAGCATTTCAGCATTTTGCCCATAACTTCCACTTCCGAACTCTGATTTGGGTGTTCTTTGGCTCGTTGGAAAGCTAGCAACATGCCCAAGATGCTCATCTTAGTTTTACCACCATTTGATTCCATAAAATTTTGTGCATTTTCACATCTTTTGCATAGGCCATCCACCATATCTTCCGCACAACCACCATAGCATTTCGCAAAACTAAGCCGTTTTGGTTGCGATTGCATTTGTGGTTGTTTGAGTTGTGATTTGAGTCTCCTAAGGTGTTTCAGATACTTAGGGATGATTACCTATTCATTCACCACCTGCGACTTGCATCGTTACATCGACTACATCCAACACAACATTCCTCATCGACGACGACGATCCATCCTTTGAGACCATCTTCAACCGGAAGCAAGGATGGTTACCCTTGACTTCGTGAAAGGTTAAGTGTGACGAAGGTATCCATTCCATCATAAACTTTCCTTGCAATTACATCTTGATAGCCCCACCATATTTGCGCATACCTTCATACCTATTGAGACTAGCTATTCGAGTATTGTTGGGATTCACAAAAACTTGTGCACCATAGTGATACAATATCATATTGTTGCATCATTTGATATATCATATAGTGCAATAGCTTGCTCCCGTGCATATCTTGTGATACTTCTCCCATATATTTGGTTGAGGCTCAATAAGAAGAGTGGAAAGGAAGAGAAGAGCAAAAAAAGACAAAAAAAGCTTCTAAGCAAGAAAGAAAGATCATAAGCTTATAAGCAAAAGAGTATTGAGCATGAAAAGAGATACTTGTGCATGAGGATACATGGCATAGGAACCATTTTGCTTGCACGCACATAGCCTGGTGCCAACTGGTGAATCGTGCCCAAGTGTGCCATCAAGCTAGTTCTCTCCTAGTGTATGTGCAACACGAGCTTAGTCTTCGTTAGGCAATTTTGTATTGCTCATCCCTATAGTTCAAGAAGGCCCATTATCCACCATGTGTGTTTATTTATTTCCCTCCTTTATATTTGTGATCACTTGCTTTACATTTTGAGTCCTTTGGATTTATCTCAACATTTACATATTTGGACTTCAACTTGCATGAAATTTGTGAAACTTGTTTTAACCAAGCCACTCGATAAGATTTACTTTTTAGGTGTGAGTGAACAAGTCCGGTACCAGTTCCACTATTCTTTCATTTCACGTTGAGTGACACGAGATACATCCTCAACTTTGGGGAATGGTACCTCGGTATTGTTTATCTCATTTCCTACTCACCTTTGCTTGAGTCTTGTGATGGATAGGCAAAGCACATCATCTCCGGTCTACAACCACGACGACAAGTTCGATGCCACGAGGAACATCATCGACGCCAAGATGGAAAAGCACATGGAGGAGCTCCAGGCCCTCATAAACAACCGCAAGCGGTCTTCCTCATCATTGAGAAGATGCTCAAGTGCACATGCTTCCGAGCTACCATCTCCGGCAAGTACATACTGGCATCGACACAGACAAGACCAAGATGCTCAAGTTCATCAAGGGCGTACCACAAGAACGAAAGAGAAGCCTTCCGAGAGCATGTTGGCTTCTCCGACAACCCCGTGCACACGGCCTCCTGCAACCCCGTGCGCATGGACCACCTACAGCTGTGACATCAACCCCGACATGACAACTTCTTCAACAACATTGGCATCTTCGCCAAGTGACTTCAAGGCATCTTTGCCTTTGGATGTACAACATCTTCGCCTACTCCACGAGCTCAAGTCCACTACTTCCACGGGCTACTTCGACTTCGACGACGATGATGAGCTTCCATTCTTTGGCAGTCATGACACCGAAGAGTGCCTCGAGTGGGAGCGCAAGATGGATGACTACCTCAAGCTACATCAAGTCCCCTCCGAAGATCAAGTGAAGTGCGCCACAAGTACCTTCCAAGACTACTCGTTGTCATGGTGGCTTCACACAACTTCGAAGAGCTTCGACAAGAGTTGGCCCAAGATGAAGAAATCAATGTGGCGAGAATTTGGGCCTTCCACCTACACGGAACATCTTCAACGCCACTTGGAGAACACCAACAAGGATCCAAGTCCCTCGACGAGTACTTCAAGAACATGAAGAAATCCTTTTTACGAGCCGGCGTTGACGACCCCATTTGGATGAAGTTCTACTTCTCGATGGGATTGAACAACGACATCACCAGGACTATCTTCACCAACAACTACGAGTCCCTCGATGACATGTACATTGGTGCTCTCAAGGCCCAACAAGAACTCATGAAGGCCAATTCTACTCGACCCCAAGCACCCTTCGCGATGACCACTATCCAAGACGGCGAGCATGAGGCTAGTACCACCGAGATGATCGAGCATGGGATTTTCCCCTTCTACGGCCTTCATCCACGACGAAGACTACAAGACGGTTGAGCATGGGATTTTCCCTTCTACCAAGGAGGCGTTGATTATGAGTTGAGCAACTTATTCCACCATATTTAGAGTGAGAGTGTCTTCATCACTAGCCCCATATATGATGAGCTGCCACTATTCCCATGTGCGGAGAGCCACCACCATGACCACTTGAGTGATATGTGTGACTCCACCATATGTGACATTGAGTGCACCTACCTTGAGGGAGTGAGTGAGCCACCACCACATAGACAGAGTGAGATAGTTGATAGGTCTTGTGAGGCCATTTTCACCTCTAACAACTTGACCTCTACCTCTATTATGTCTTCTCATTTGGTGCTAGGTCCCATCGATGACGATGCCTCGATCCTCGATGACTTCATCCTTCCTTTGGACAAGACGATGTCCATGGTGGAATATGATGCACCCCCACATGGTTCCATCAAGATGAAGATGATGACCTCGAATTGGTCCTTGCCACCTCACCTACACCAGATGAGTGGAATGACAAAGGTAACATACGTGAAGGTGATGCTCTAGTCCCACTAGTGGACATTCACGAGATTGATTGCTTGCGTGATGTTGATACACCTATTGCCATGCTTCATGCTAGTTTGACTTCCCCATGCAACGATTTACCCAATTATGATGAGTTTGATGATTTTCATATGGAGTCTATTAGTTGTGATGCCATGTTACATAGGATTTCTTGTGACAATTCTCTTGGTCACATCATGTTTGATAATCCGCTTGACTTGTCATATGCTATGCATGAGATCAACAATATGTCCAATTTGCATTCTCATCGTAGTGACTATGCATATGCCATTAAATTAAACCCAATTTGCAAATATGGCATAGATGACAAACCCATGGTTATTGGCATTTGTTTTTCTTGTGATGATATTGATATGCTCCCTTTGCATCATTTATCTCATATGCCATGCCATGACCACATAGCTTCGGATATGCATTGCTTTGGATGTTGTTCCACTCCTCCATATTATACTTCCACTATTGCTCATGAGGAGACCCCCATAGATTCCTCATACATTTTAGGAGATTTTGATCCACCCCATCCATTGCATGATTACCATGATTGTGTGCACCATATGCATCCCATGAATAAAAGTGCTATTGTACCCATTGTTACTACCTCTATAGTGGGGAGTAACATATGTGTGGTAACATGGAAGACTTCATTTATTAGGCTATAGACTCATCTTACCTTGATATGTGTGATGTTACTCATACTAGTAGTAACTAGGTATGTTACCACATGCCTCTCTTTCTTCATTTATTGCTTGCCACATCATCTATTTTATCTAGATATGTGTGATGTTACTACCTATGTTACTCCTACTGTGGGTTGTCTTACTCCCCACTATAGAGGTAGTAACATAGACTAGTAACACATGGGCATGTTACTAGTCTATGTTACTACCCATTGTGGCTAGTCTGAGTAACATCACACATCTCAAGGCAAGATGAGTCTATAGCCTAATAAATGAAGTGTTGCATGTTACTACACATATGTTACTCCCCACTATAGAGGTAGTAACATAGACTAGTAACATTTTATGTTACTACCCATTGTCGCTAGTCTTATTTCACTCTATTGTGTACTTACTTGCTCTAATGCATAGTATCATAGAGTAGCTAGTATCATATGTAGTACTTTATTTATATTGTCATGCATGACACATAGTAGCATAACATTTATTATGACACGGTTTCATGATATGATACTTAACCCTCTCTTTCTTCATTTAATTAATTCTATGACAGCTCATCAAAATTGCCTAGTTGGCATGCATGATATTAGCTATGATACCCCCTTACTATTAGCCTAGCAAAGGTGTACAGATCATTTGTGCGTCGGTTTGTGAGTTTTCATCCGTTTGTTCGAGAAGCAGGGAGAAGTTTCAAACATTTCGGCCGTGAGGTGCGGCCACTGGCGTTGGCCTAGTTGGTATTTTAATTACAGAAAATTCAGATGGAGTTCGGACATCATCAAAATCTATGTGTGCCTGTGGCGTGCTCTCACGACCCCGTGGAAAAAAATTGGTAAAGTATGGCACAAGTTTTGATGACCGCTCCATCCAAACCGGAGCATCTCACATGAAGGATCATGGTTTTCCAAAAGGAGACGTGTCAATTCAAACTCCTGTGGTCGGTGACTTCATCGTTTGGCCTCATAAAAATTCCACGGTACGTAATCACCATTATAGCACGGGTATGATTTTATGGCGCATTTCAGGTATCGTTAGCTATATTTAAGACATTTTTTGAGATTAACGTGCATTTTGTGCATAAAAATAAAATTACAACCGGAACTGCATGTGCTGTCGAAAGGGATGAGGATCGCCGTTCGATCTGGGAGTATCCAACGGTGCGGACGTACAATCCGTGGGGTTTGGGTTCTGGCCAATAAGAAAGCACGACTCAAATCGAGGGCGGGGTGGTGGGGATTGGTCGGCACACGGCTTTCATCAATGAACCGTGTGCTATTCGCAAACCAGATTGCATATTTTTACTCGCACATACTGTAGTGAGATCGATTTAGTGTTCTACCTCTATGATATAATAATAATAATAATAATAATAATAATAATAATAATAATAATAATAATAATAACAAAAAATAGTTCATATTCATTGCATGAGCTGACAGCATATCAAGGTCAACATATTAACGGTTCTTACATCAACAGAAAACCGGGCATTGCTACTTCTCGAGCTTGTGTTGTATTCCCTCGAAGAGGAAAGGGTGATGCAGCACAGTAGTGTAAGTATTTCCCTCAGTTTTTGAGAACCAAGGTATCAATCCAGTAGGAAACCACTTGTGAGTCACTCACACCTGCACAAACAAATAAGAACTTCGCAGCCAACGCGATAAGGGGTTGTTAATCCCTTTACGGTCACTTACGAAAATGAGATCTGATAGATAGGATAGTTTGATATTTTTGGTATTTTTGGATATAAGAATAGAAAGTAAAAACAACAAAGTAAAGTAGATTGTAGATTGATATGTTGAGAATAGACACAGGGGCCATAGGTTTCACTAGTGGCTTCTCTCATGATAGCAGAATTCTACGGTGGGTGAACAAATTACTGTCGAGCAATTGATAGAAAAGCGAATAATTATGAGAATATCTAGGCATGATCATTATATATAGGCATCACGTCCGTGACAACTAGACCGGAACGATTCTGCATCTACTACTATTACTCCACACATCGACCGCTATCCAGCATGCATCTAGAGTATTAAGTTCGTAAGAACAGAGTAATGCTTTAAGCAAGATGACATGGTGTAGAGGGATAAACTCAAGCAATATGATATAAACCCCATCTTTTTATCCTCGATGGCAACAACACAATACGTGCCTTGCTGCCTCTGCTGTCACTGGGAAAGGACACCGCAAGATTGAACCCAAATCCAATTACTTCTCCCATTGCAAGAACTATAGATCTAGTAGGCCAAACCAAACCAATAATTCGAAGAGACTTGCAAGGATATTATAATCACACATAAAAGAATTCAGAAAAGAACCAAATATTTCTCATAGATAATCTTTATCATAAACCCACTATTCACGAATCTCGACAAACACACCGCAAAAAGATTACATCGAATAGATCTCCTCGAAGACCGAGGAGAACTTGGTATTGAGATCCAAAAAGAGAGAAGAATCCATCTAGGTACTAACTATGGACCCAAAGGTCTATGGTAAACAACTCACAACTCATGGTGAAGCGAGGGTGTTGATGTAGAAGCACTCCGTGGAAGATCCCCCCTCCGGCGGAGCTCCGGAACAGGCCCCAAAATGGGATCTCAAGGGAACAGAAGGTTGCGGCGGTGGAATTAGGGTTTTCTCTGTTGCTTCGATGTTTTCAAGGTACATGGGTATATATAGGAGGAAGGAGGGCATCGGGGGAGCCAAAGGGGGCCCACGCGGGTGGGGGCGCGCCCTATAAGGGGGGGGGGGGGCGCCCTGGACCCTCGTGGCCACCTCCCTCGTTCCCTCGCGTGTACTCCAAGTCTTCTGTGTTGATTTTGTTTCAAAAATAACTCTCGCGAAGGTTTTATTTTGTTTGGATTCCGTTTGATATTCCTTTTCTGCGAAACCCTGAAATAGGCAAAAAACAACAATCTGCACTAGGCCTTTGGGTTAGTAGGTTAGTCCCCAAAATAATATAAAAGTGTATGATAAAGCCCATTAAACATCCAAAACATCATATATAATAGCATGGAACAATAAAAAATTATAGATACGTTGGAGACGTATGAAGCATCCCCAAGCTTAATTCATGCTCGTCCTCGAGTAGGTAAATGATAAAAATATTTTTTTGATGTAGAGTGCTAACCAAGATAATTTTCAATGCAATTTCTTTATTGTGGAATGAATGTTCATATCCGAAAGATTCAAGACAAAAGTCTATATTGACATAAGAAATAATAATACTTCGGGCATACTAACAAGACAATCATGTATTCTCAAAATAACATGGCTAAAGAAAGTTATCCCTACAAAATCATATAGTCTGGCTATGCTCCGTCTTCATCACACAAAATATTCATACCATACACAACCCTGGTTTCAACCAAGCACTTGTTTTCATACTCAATTTTTTCAAACCATTCAACTTTCACGCAATACATATGCGTGAGCCATGGACATAGCACTATAGGTAGAATAGAGTGGTGGTTGTGGAGAAGACAAAAGGAGGAAGATAGCCTCACATCGACTAGGCGTATTGATGGGCTATGGAGATGCCCATCAATAGATATCAATGTGAGTGAGTAGGGATTTCCATGCAACGGATGCACTTGAGCTATAAATGTATGAAAGCTCAACAAAAGAAACTAAGTGGGTGTGCATCCAACTTGCTTGCTCACGAAGACCTAGGGCATTTGAGGAAGCCCATCGTTGGAATATACAAGCCAAGTTCTATAATGAAAATTCCCACTAGTATATGGAAGTGACTAAACAAGAGACTCTCTATCATGAAGAACATGGTGCTACTTTGAAGCACAAGTGTGGAAAAAAGATAGTAGCATTGTCCCTTCTCTTTTTTTTTTCTTTTTTTTTCTTCCTTTTTTGGGCCTTTCTTTTTCTTGGCATTTCCTTCTCTTTTCCCCTTTTTTGGGGACAATGCTCTAATAATGATGATCATCACACTTATATTGATTTACAACTCGATATTACAACTCGATACTAGAATAAAGTATGACTCTATATGAATGCCTCCGGCGGTGTGCCGGGATGTGCAATGAATCAAGAGTGACATGTATGAAAATTTATGCATGGTGGCTTTTCCACAAATACGATGTCAACTACATGATCATGCATGGTAATATGACAATATGAAGCGTGTCATATGAACGGAATGGTGGAAAGTTGCATGGCAATATATCTCGGAATGGATATGGAAATGCCATGATAGGTAGGTATGGTGGCTGTTTTGAGGAAGGTATATGGTGGGTGTATGGTACCGGCGAAAGTTGCGCGGTACAAGAGAGGCTAGCAATGGTGGAAGGGTGAGAGTGCGTATAATCCATGGACTCAACATTAGTCATAAAGAAGTCATATACTTATTGCAAAAAATTTCGAGTCATCAAAACAAAGCAATCAACGCATGCTCCTAGGGGGAGGTTGGTAGGAGTTAACCATCGCGCGTCCCCGACCTCCACACAAAGGTTGGCACTCAACAAATACCTCAAGCTCTAACTTCGTCAAATAGTGGTTCACCATACGTGCATGCTACAGGAATCACAAACTTTAACTCAAGTATTTCTCAAATTCATAATTACTCCACTAGCATGACTCTAATATCACCATCCTCATATCTCAAAACAATCATCAAGTATCAAACTTCTCATCATATTCAATGCACTTGGTATGAAAGTTTTTACTACATTCATCTTGGACACCTATCATATTAGGACTAGTTTTATAACCAAAGCAAATTACCATGCTGTTCTAAAAGACTCTAAAAAAGATATAAGTGAAGCATGAGAGATCAACAATTTCTATAAAATAAAATCACCACCGTGCTCTAAAATATATAAGTGAAGCACTAGAGCAAAAACTATTCAACTCAAAAGATATAAGTGAAGCACATAGAGTGTTCTAACAATTCCTAGGCCATATTTAACTCTCTCAAAAAGGTGTGTCCAGCAAGGATAATTGTGGCAAACTAACAAGCAAAGACTCAAATTATACATGATGCTCCAAGTAAAACACATATCATGTGGTGAATAAGAATATAGCTCCGAGTATAGTTACCGATAGATGAAGACGAAAGAGGGGATGCCTTCCCGGGGCATCCCCAAGCTTAGGCTTTTGGTTGTCCTTGAATTTTACCTTCGGGTGCCTTGGTCATCCCCAAGCTTAGGCTCTTGCCACTGTTTGTTCCATAGTCCATCAAAGCCATACTCAAAACTTGAAAACTTCACAACACAAAACTTAGCCAAAAATCTCGTGAGCTCCGTTAGTATAAGAAAACAAACCACCACTCAAAGGTACTGTAATGAACTCATTCTTTGTTTATATTGGTGTTGAACCTACTATATTCCAACGTCTCTATGATTCATACCCTCCAATACTACTCATAGATTCACCAAAATAAGCAAACAACACACGAAAAACAGAATCTGTCGAAAACAGAACAATCTGTAGTAATTTGTAACTTTCGAATACTTCTGTAACTCCAACAAAATTTAAATAAATTGGTAAACGTGAGGAATTTGTCTATTAATCATCTGCAAAAATAATCAACTAAATATCACCCTCCAGTAAAATCTGGTGACTATTCTCGTGAGCGCTAACGTTTCTGTTTTTTACAGCAAGATCATATAAACTTCACACAAGTCTTGCCAAAGGTTCTACTTGGTACAAACACTAATTAAAACACAAAACCACATCTAAACAGAAGCTAGATGCAATATTTATTCCTAAACAGAAGCAAAAACAAAGAAAATAAAATTGGGTTGCCTCCCAACAAGCTCTTTCTTTATAGCCATTAAGATAGGCTTGAGAATTCAATGATGCTCACATGAAAAATAAGAATTGAAGCATAAAGAGAGCATCATATATCATGTGAAAATCACATCTAAGTCTAACATACTTCCTATGCATAGGCACTTTATAGGGAAACAAATTAGCAAGACAAGCAAGATCTAACATATGCAAGGAAGAAGATACAAACAAGATCAATCTCAACATGAAGAGAGGTAATTTAGTAACATGAAGATTTCTACAACCATATTTTACTCTCTCATAATAATTACATGTAGGATCATAAGCCAATTCAACAATAGAGCTATCACATAACATATTCTCAACACGATCCACATGCATACGAAGTTGACACTCGTCCAAAATAGTGGGATTATCATTAACTAAAGTCATGACCTCTGCAAACCCACTTTTATCAAACATTTCATAAGATAGAACATTCTCCAAATATGTGGGATCTAAAGTTGACACTCTTCCAAACCCACTTTCAATATTATTGCAAACATTATTATCAATCTCATATATATCATGGGGCTTAAATAAATTTTCAAGAAAACATAAGAAGAATCACCCCAATCATGATCATTGCAACAAGTAGTGGGCATAGCAATACTAGCATCCCCAAGCTTAGGGTTTTGCATATCGTTAACACAATTGACATTAACACAATTTATAATAACATCATTTCAATCATGCTTTTTATTTAAGGAGCTATCATGAATCACTTTTTCTTTTAACAATTCCTCACAATTTTTAGATTCATGAATTTCAAGCAAAACCCCATAAAGATAATCTAGTGCACACAACACACTAGCAATTGGTTCGACATAATTGGATCTCTTAAAAAGATTAGCAAGTGGATGAGGATTCATAATTTAGCAAGCGAAGATGCAAGCTAATAGAGGGCACATAGCAACACAAGCAAACAAGAGGCAAGCGAACGATAAACACATGGAAGAAGAAGGGCAAATAAAACGGCAAGGGTGAAGTGGGAGAGGAAAACGAGAGGCAAATAAATGTAATGCGAAGGATAAGGGTTTGTGATAGGTACTTGGTATATGACTTTTGCGTAAGCCTCCCCGGCAACGGCGCTAGAAATTTTTCTTGCTACTTCTCGAGCTTGCGTTGTATTCCCTCAAAGAGGAAAGGGTGATGCAGCACAGTAGCATAAGTATTTCCCTCAGTTTTTGAGAACCAAGGTATCAATCCAGTAGGAAACCACGCGTGAGTCCCTCGCACCTGCACAAACAAATAAGAACTTCGCACCCAACGCGATAAGGGGTTGTCAATCCCTTTACGGTCACTTACGAAAGTGAGATCTGATAGATAGGATAGTTTGATATTTTTGGTATTTTTGGATATAAGAACAGAAAGTAAAAACAACAAAGTAAAGTAGATTGTAGATTGATGTGTTGAGAATAGACCCGGGGGCCATAGGTTTCACTAGTGGCTTCTCTCATGATAGCAGAATTCTACGGTGGGTGAACAAATTACTGTCGAGCAATTGATAGAAAAGCGAATAATTATGAGAATATCTAGGCATGATCATTATATATAGACATCACGTCCGTGACAAGTAGACCGAAACGATTCTGCATCTACTACTATTACTCCACACATCGACCGCTATCCAGCATGCATCTAGAGTATTAAGTTCATAAGAACAGAGTAATGCTTTAAGCAAGATGACATGATGTAGAGGGATAAACTCAAGAAATATGATATAAACCCCATCCTTTTATCCTCGATGGCAACAATACAATACGTGCCTTCCTGCCCCTGCTATCACTGGGAAAGGACACCGCAAGATTGAACCCAAATCCAAGCACTTGTCCCATTGCAAGAACTATAGATCTAGTAGGCCAAACCAAACCAATAATTCGAAGAGACCTGCAAGGATATTATAATCACACATAAAAGAATTCAGAAAGAACCAAATATTTCTCATAGATAATCTTGATCATAAACCCACAATTCATCATATCTCGACAAACACACTGTGAAAAAGATTACATCGAATAGATCTCCTCGAAGACCGAGGAGTGATGTCTACTACGCACCCTTCTTCTTGTAGACGTTGTTGGGCCTCCAAGTGCAGAGGTTTGTAGGACAGTAGCAAATTTCCCTCAAGTGGATGACCTAAGGTTTATCAATCTGTGGGAGGCGCAGGATGAAGATGGTCTCTCTCAAACAACCCTGCAATGGTAACAAAGAGTCTCGTGTGTCCCCAACACACCCAATACAATGGTAAATTGTATAGGTGCACTAGTTCGACGAAGAGATGGTGATACAAGTGCAATATGGATGGTAGATATAGGTTTTTGTAATAAGAAAATATAAAAATAGCAAGGTAGAAAGTGGTAAAAGTGAGCATAAACGATGTTGCAACGATAGGAAACAAGGCCAAGGGTTCATACTTTCACTAGTGCAAGTTCTCTCAACAATAATAACATAAATGGATCATATAACTATCCCTCAACATGTAACAAAGAGTCACTCCAAAGTAACTAATAGCGGAGAACAAACGAAGAGATTATGGTAGGGTACGAAACCACCTCAAAGTTATTCTTTCTGATCAATCTATTCAAGAGTCCGTAGTAAAATAACACGAGGCTATTCTTTCCGTTCCATCTATCATAGAGTTCGTACTAGAATAACACCTTAAGACACAAATCAACCAAAACCCTAATGTCACCTAGACACTCCATTGTCACCTCAAGTATCCGTGGGCATGATTATACGATATGCATCACACTATCTCATATTCATATATTCAACCAACACAAAGAACATCAAAGAGTGCCCCAAAGTTTCTACCGGAGATTCAAGACGAAAACGTGTGCTAACCCATATGCATAAATTCCCATGGTCACGAAACCCGCAAGTTGATCACCAAAACATACATCAAGTAGATCACGTGATATCCCATTGTCACCACAGATAAACACATGCAAAACAAACATCAAGTGCTCTCAAATCCTTAAAGACTCAATCCGATAAGATAACTTCAAAGGGAAAACTCAATTCATCACAAGAGAGTAGAGGGGGAGAAATATCATAAGATCCAACCATAATAGCAAACCTCGCGATACATCAAGATTGTGCCATCTCAAGAACACGAGAGAGAGAGAGATCAAACACATAGCTACTGATACGTACCCTCAGCCCCGAGGGTGGACTACTCCCTCCTCGTCATGGAGAGCGTCGGGATGATGAAGATAGCCACCAGAGAGGGATTCCCCCCTCCGACAGGGTGCCGGAATAGGTCTAGATTGGTTTTCGGTGGCAACAGAGGCTTTCGGCGGCGGAACTCCCGATCTAGGTTATTTTCCGGAGGTTTCAGTATATATAGGAGGTGTTGGAGTCGGGGCCAAGCAAGGGGGGTCTACGGGCTGTCCACGAGGCAGGGGGGTGCGCCCAGTACGGGTGGGGGCACCCTCGTGGGAAGCCCGTGCATCTCATGGTCCTCCCCTGGTACTTCGTGGGCTTCTTCTGGTCCAAAAACAATCTCCATTGAATTTCAGGTCAATTGGGCTCCGTTTGATATTCCTTTTCTTCGAAACCCTAAAACAGGAGAAAAACAGAAACTGGCACTGGGCTCTAGGTTAATAGGTTAGTCCCAAAAATCATATAAAAGTGTATAATAAAGCCCATAAATTATCCTAGAAAGATAATATAATAGCATGGAACAATGAAAAATTATAGATACGTTGGAGACGTATCAGGCATCCCCAAGCTTAATTCCTGCTCGTCCTCGAGTAGGTAAATGATAAAAACAGAATTTTTGATGTGGAATGCTAACCAACATAATTTTCAATGTAGTTCTCCTAATTGTGGCATGAATTTTCATATCCGAAAGATTCAAGACAAAAGTCTATATTGACACAAGAATAATAATACTTCAAGCATACTAACAAAGCAATCATGTCTTCTCAAAATACCATGGCTAAAGAAAGTTATCCCTACAAAATCATATAGTCTGGCTATGCTCCCTCTTCATCACACAAAATACTCATATCATGCACAACCTCGGTTTCAGCCAAGCACTTGTTTTCATACTCAATTATTCCAAACCTTTCAACTTTCACGCAATACATGAGCGTGAGCCATGGATATAGCACTATGGGTGGAATAGAATGGTGGTTGTGGGGAAGACAAAAAGGAGGAAGATAGTCTCACATCGACTAGGCGTATCAACGGGCTATGGAGATGCCCATCAATAGATATCAATGTGAGCGAGTAGGGATTGCCATGCAACGGATGCACTAGAGCTAAAAATGTATGAAAGCTCAACAAAAGAAACTAAGTGGGTGTGCATCGAACTTGCTTGCTCACGAAGACCTAGGGCATTTGATGAAGCCCATCGTTGGAATATACAAGCCAAGTTCTATAATGAAAATTCCCACTAGTATATGAAAGTGACAAAACATGAGACTCTCTATCCTGAAGAACATGATGCTACTTTGAAGCACAAGTGTGGAAAAAAGATTGTAGCAATTGTCCCTTTTTCTTTTCTTTTTTTCTTTTTTTCTTTCTTTTTTGGGCCTTTCTTTTTTTCTTTGGCCTTTCCCTCTTTTTTACCCTTTTTTGGAGGGGCTTTCTTTATTTAGCCTTTCCTCACATGGGACAATGCTCTAATAATGATGATCATCAAACTTACATTGATTTACAACTCGATACTAGAACAAAGTATGACCGTATATGAATGCCTCCGGCGGTGTACCGAGATATGCAATGAATCAAGAGTGACATGTATGAAAAGTTATGCACGGTGGCCTTGCCAGAAATACGATATCAACTACATGATCATGCATGGCAATATGACAATATGAAGTGTGTCATCTGAACGGAACGGTGGAAAATTGCATGGCAATATATCTCGGAAATGCCATGATAGGTAGGTATGGTGGCTGTTTTGAGGAAGATATATGGTGGCTGTTTTGAGGAAGGTATATAGTGGGTGTATGGTACCGGCGAAAGTTGCGCGGTACAAGAGAGGCTAGCAATGGTGGAAGGGTGAGAGTGCGTATAATCCATGGACTCAACATTAGTCAAAAGAACTCATATACTTATTGCAAAAATTTACGAGTCATCAAAACAAAGCAACCAATGCATGCTCCTAGTGGGGAGGTTGGTAGGAGTTAACCATCGTGCACCTCCGGCCTCCACACAAAGGATGACACTCTACAAATACCTCATGCTCTAACTTCGTCACATAGCGGTTCACCATACGTGCATGCTACGGGAATCACTAACTTTAACACAAGTATTTCTCAATTTCATAATAACTCCACTAGCATGACTCTAATATCATTATCCTCATATCTCAAAACAATTATCAAGCATCCAACTTCTCATCATATTTAATGCACTTAGAATGAAAGTTTTTACTACATTCATCTTGGATGGCTATCATGTTAAGCCTAGTTTTATAGCCAAAGTACATTACCATGCTGTTCTAATAGACTCTCAAAAGGATATAAGTGAAGCATGAGAGATAAACAATTTCTTCAAAATGAAACCACCACCGTGCTCTAAAAGATATAAGTGAAGCACTAGAGCAAAAGGCAAACTACTCCAAACGATATAAGTGAAGATCAATGAGTAGTTGAATAATTATGTAACTATGTGAAGACTCTCTAACATTTTAGAATTTCAGATCTTGGGATATTATTCAAACAGCAAGCAAAACAAACTAAAATAAATTGATGCTCCAAGCAAAACACACATCATGTGGTGAATAAAAATATAGCATCGAGTAAAGTTACCGATAGATGAAGACGAAAGAGGGGATGCCTTCCGGGGCATCCCCAAGCTTCGGCTTTTGGTTGTCCTTGAATTTTACCTTGGGGTGCCTTGGGCATCCCCAAGCTTAGGCTCTTGCCACTCCTTATTCCATAGTCCATCGAATCTTTACCCAAAACGTGAAAACTTCACAACACAAAACCTAATAGAAAACTCGTAAGCTCCGTTAGTACAAGAAAATAAAACCACCACTTAGGTACTGCTGTGAACTCATTCTAAATTCATATTGGTGTAATATCTATTGTATTCAAACTTATCCATGGTTCATACCTTCCGATCAATGTTGAGGATATCGCTTATAGTTATCGTCTCGGTCAGCTAAGGATTAGAGATTAATCGGAAATCGGCCGATTAATCGATTTTATCGGTCGACTATTAATCGGATAATTTGTTTCAAATCTCAGGTTCTCAACACTAAAATACGCTATATTCAACACCAAAACAATATTTGACAGAAGTGTTACCTTGATTTCTAGCCTTTGAATCCTCATATAATGGCAAACAAAATAGGACAATAGTACAGATTCCGGAACAAGGTCCACAAAACATAAATAAACATAGTTTTTGCAAACATAATGTTACGAGTAGGTCCGACTTATCGGTAGGTTCCCGATAAATCGCTTATCAGAACGATAAATCGGTCCAAAAGATAAACGGCAAAGATAAGGCATAATCTTATCGGTCACCCCCCGATTAGCGATAAATCGGAAGATTAATCGGTGAACGGAAGATTTCTTGAACAGTGCCTCCGGTACTACTCATAGATTCATCAAAACAAGCAAACAACACATAGAAAACAAAATCTGTCAAAAACAGAACAGTCTGTAGCAATCTGTAAATTTCGATTACTTCTGTAACTCTAAAAATTCCCAAATAAACAGGTAAACCTAAGGAATTTGTCTATTGATCATCTTCAAAAAGAATCAAGTAAAAAGCACTCTCCAGTAAAAAATGGTAGCCAATCTCGTGAGCGCTAATTTTTTTGTTTTTTTACAGCATGATCGCATAAACTTCACACTAGTCTTCCCAAGGTTCTACTTGGCCCAAACACTAATTAAAACACAAAACCACATCTAAACAGAAGCTAGATGCATTACTTATTCCTAAACAGAAGCAAAAGCAAAGAAAATAAAATTGGGTTGTGTCGGGGAAACTGATCGCCCACAAACACCTATGGGACCGGAGCCCCTTTTCGGTACGGCAAGGGGGCGGAGGATGCACAAAGAGCGGATCGAAGCGTGCACGCGAGCAGTTTACCCAGGTTCGGGCCGCACGGATGCGTAAAACCCTACTCCAGCCTTGGTTTGTATTGTGTTCTTGGCTCGGGAGCGAGAAGGGCTACAGTGCTTATCGCTAGCAACACCGAGCGTGCGAGTGATCGAGGATCGGAACCTCCTCTACGTTGCGCATGGGCCTCCTTTTATAGGTCAAAGGGGTCACCGACAGGTGGCAACATAGTCGAGGGTAAAAATGTAAAAATGGTGGTAGTTGGAATAGTGTATGTACAGTGCTCTGTACCTAACCCTGACGGCAGGGGACAAGGGTATTAAATGCCCGTCGCCGTCTCCCCGAACAGTGCAAAAAAGCGTCCGTCCGGGCGTCTCCGTCCGCCACGATGGTGGCCTCATCATTGCAGCTTGCCACCATGTACCCCAGGCTGCACAGCCCTCCGCCATGTGCCCCTGGAAGGGCGCCAGGGCGATGCGTGGCCGGGTGAGCTGGAGCGCGGGCACATAGTGGAAGCTTGCCGCGGCTTGCACCTTGCCGCGGTTGTTAACTTGTCGCGCCCGGGAGCTTGTCGCTCTCCGGGCTTTGCCGGGACGCATGGCGCGCCGCGGCAAGTCTCATGAAACACCATGTTTGGCCTTCCTGGCAAGCTCCTTTTGCCAGGGCCTTGTGCCAAAGGGGTGGTCTTGAGCCTAGAGCGGCCTTCCCGGCAAGCTCCTCTTGCCGGGGTCTTGTTTCTTTAACTTGAATACTTTGTTCTTGAATGGCTCTAAAGGAACCATAGTGGGCCTTGGCGGACGCGTGGCAAGCCCTACCACGGGACGCTGCTACTGCCCGTGCACAAGTTGGGATACTAAGGTACCCCTACTTTAGTACACCGACAGGAGCCCCCGGGCCTGGGCCACACACGGTGCCGAGCGCTGTTGGGCCAGGCCCAAAACAGTGCACGGGCACGCGCGGCCCACGGTGCGCCGCATCCCACTCCGTATCTGCCGCGCCCCTCCCTAACGGCACGCGTCGATTGCGGCGTCGTGGGAGAGATCGTGGCCTATTTCTTTAATGGGGAAAATGTGGAACGTCCCCCTCCCCCCCTTAAAAGCAGAGGAAACAGAGGCAGTTCCCTCCATTCGCCCGCTTCTTCTTCATCCTCCAGAAACCCCCGCTGCTCCCCTCCTCCCCGAAGGTTGGAAGAGAGCAGCGCTCCGCCCTTCCTCCGCCGCCGCCAGCCTCTCCAGCGCAGCCGACTTCCTTCGCCGCCGCCAGCCTCTCCAGCGCCGCCGACTTCCTTCGCCGTCCCCGCCATGGCCCCGAAGGGCGACAAGGCGAAAGCCGCGAAGACTGCCAGGGCGCTGAAGCTAGCATCAATGCGGAAGAAGATGGCAGTCTTCCCGCCGAGGCTCAGCGCGGAGGAGCTGAAGGACTCCTTCTACCTCTTCTGGTCGAGGTAGACAAAAGCGCACCCGCGCACCAAGGTATTCCCCGCTGAGGCCTGCGACATGTTTCCGGGAGGATACGCCTTTTTCGCTCTGTTCTTCTATTGCGGACTCTGCCCACCATATTCCGAATTCTTCTGCGATGTCATGAATACCTACGGGTTTCATATCCTTGATTTCACCCCAAACGCCGTCTTGACCATGGCCATTTTCGCACATCTGTGCGAGAACTTTGTCGGAGTCTACCCCAATGTAGCTCTTTTCCGCCATTACTTTACGCCTCGAGTCGAGTCTGGGTCTCCTCTGTCCGGCGGGATTTCTTGGATCTTCAGGCTTCATAAGAAAGATGCCTACTTGACTGGGGAGCTCCGCGGCAAGTGGGAGGAGTGGAGGGCCAACTGCTGCTGGATCATGGAGGATGAACCACAGCAGTTCACTTCCCAGCGCCAAGTTGCAATAGTGCGCGACAATGACTGGAGTGACCTGGCCCCTCAGGACGACAAGCTGACGATAGCCACCACTAGGATTCTCCGCCTCCGGCAAGCCAGGCTCACTATAGGGGCTGTCGGAGCAGATTTCCTTCGCCGCCGCATCGCTCCCTTGCAGGAGAGGAAAAGGCCTGCTTGGGAGTTTGGTAACGCGACAGACTTTATGAGGCTGCGCCCAGGCCTCAACTACAATTTCACTGTCATGGAGCTCAACGGAATGCTCCATGAGCTATTCAAGCACGACCCCAAACATCCAGAGTGGTTCGCATTGCCGCGGGGCGTAGTTCCGCTATGCAACAATTCGTCGCTCAGTGCTATCCGCGCGGCGATGCCGTGGTGTGACTCCCATGGGATTGACCCCACTTGGCGGGAGCCTTCTGACGAAGCCGTGCAAACATTCTTCGACAACTTGGTGGAGCAGCCAATCAATCCCGACGAGAAGAGAGGCCTCACCCGCGACACCACCGACCAGGAGATGGCTTATATTGCCACCAGGTTGGAGGAGGCAGCTGCAGCCAGGGCCGCGGGCGAGTTCGGATATACTTTGGAGGAGGCGGATGCAGCGGAGGCGGTGAGTCTGGCCGAGGAGGAAGAGCTCCTTAAAGTGATAAAGCCCGCCGGGCAACCTACCGGGACGAGCGAGGCCGCCGAGCAAGGCACAAAGTCGAGCGGGCCCGTCGAGCAGGGCGCCGGATCGAGCGATTCTGCCGAAGACTCGGGCGGGTCGCTGAATCTCGACTCCTCTTCTTCGTCCTCGAGGAGTTCACCGCCATCGGCAAGTCCTCCGGCTCCAGCGAGGAGGCGCTTCCGCAAAGCCGCAGACGTGGCGGAGCGTCCGGCGGGCCAGCAGCCACAGCGCCGCTCGACACGCGCTACCACGACCGGCAAGGCAGTCAAGGGAGTGCCCCGTGCTTCGACGGCAGTCGGAGGAAGATCTTCCCGCGCTGGCTCCACCGCTCCTTCCACCCCTCGGGCCTCGGCGACGACCGGAGCGGGGTCTTCTCAGACCACCGCTCCAGCGCCCGCCAAGCGCCCGAGGGAGCCTACTCCTCCAGCTCCTCGCGCCGGGACGCGTGAAGCAGACTTTGATTTTTCCGTGCTCAGCTCTGACGAGGAGGAGGAAGAGTAAGCACTGTCAACTCTTGTTTTCTTCGATTTGCTCTTGTCTTGAATCTTGTTTGCTTGACTCTGATTTTGTATGTCTTCCAGGACCCTGGCCCAGAGGGCGGCGAAGAGGGCCAAGATCCCGGTGGTCGATCTTGAGGACGAGCCCGTCGCAGCAGCAGGGGATGCGCCTGCGACAAGCTTGCCGGACCAGGCAACTGCTCCTCAGAGCAGCCCCCAGCGCAGCCCCCAGCGTGAGTCTTTTGTATATTCTTCGCTTCGTCAGGCGCGCGCGGGCTTCTTTATCCTTGTTAACATTTTGTTTGCTTGTTGACTTGTGTAGAAACGAAGCAGCAGCCTCAGGGGCGCCAGGAGACTGCTCCCGAAGAGCCGCACGTCTCGACCTCTCCGCCAAGGAGGAGCTCCCCGGCAAGGGAGGATACTCCGCCAAGGTCGAGTACTCCGCCAAGGGCGAGTACTCCGCCACGGGAAGGCGCCAGCGGCCCTCCACCAGCAGGGGCTACCACCACGCCGCCGAGGGAGAATTCCCCGGCAAGGAACCCCATCGAAGAAGAGGCCCGCGCAGGTAACCCTTGAACTTTTCTTCTCTTGAATTTTTATTTTTGGATATTTGCTTGACAGTCCTTCTTCTTTCTTCTTATTTTCTCGTCTTCAGACTCGTCCGCTCCAGAGCCGATGGAGACGGAGGTCGCCACCGAGGAGGACGCGCGCGGCAACACTGGTGACGTCGCGGCTACTGAAGAGGCGATTGGTACTGACGAGCCCGCCGTCGAAGAGGCAGCCAAGGCCGCCGACGCGGCAACTGAGGAGGGGACCGGCGGTCGCACTGACGGCCCTGAGGCCGCAGGAGCGTCGGACGCTGCGCCGACCGCCGAACCTGCTGCTGTCGCGGCCGAAACAGGTGCCTACCTGGAGGCTGGAAACGGGATCTTCATTCAGCTCCCGTGGGCATCTATGTCAAGGGCGCCCGCGGAGGGAGAGGCCTTTGACGGGGAAGTCCTCGCCTTTGCCGGGCTGAAGTTCGTCGACGCACCTAGCAGCAGTAGCGAGCCCGAGGAGGAGCGGCTTCTGCAGAGGCTTCTGGCCTTGTACCGCGCCAGGCAGGCCAAGCTGGAGTCCCGAGAGGCTCTGGCCGCCAAGGCGGGCGTCGACTTGGAGAAGCGCGCCGAAGAGCTCCGGGCCGCCAACCAGGCGGTCCTCCGATCCCTGGTGGAGGAGCGGGAGGAGCTCGCCGAGGCACATCAGGCGTTCATACTTGAGAAGGACGAAGCAGAAGAGCAGCAACGTCTCGCCGCCGAAGAGCTGTCTCGGCGGGAAGGTGAGCTAACACAGCGGAAAGTCGGCCTCGACAGCCACGAGGACGACCTTGCCGCGCGTGAACAGTCTCTTGGCGGAGCTCTGCAGGAGGCGAAGGACGCCGCTGTAGCCGCTGAGACCGCCAAGAGAGACTTGGAGGCGAGGGTGGCGCAACTGGAGATCCACCTGAAAACGAGCGAGGAGAAGGTTGCTGCGCTCACGTTGGAGAGGGAGAAGGACGCCCACAGCCACTCCGAGCTGCAGGTCCGCCTCTCCGACAAGGGCAAGGAGCTCGCCATCGCCAAGGATTCCGTTGCGGACTTGGAGTTGAAGCTATCCACCCTCACCGCATCTCTTGACAGCGCCATAAATCGGGAGATGAAGCTGAAGGAGGACCTCAGGCTGAGAGGGCACTGTTGGACAGCGCCGCCCTCACCCAAAACAACTTCAGGCAGACGGTGGAGCAATGGACCGAGGGGCTTGTCGCCGCCGCCGCTGACATCGAGAGGGAGTTGGCGGGGCTGGGGACGGAGCACCTCGGGTACTCCCCCGACGAGAATCTCCCTCACAGCGCCAAGCTGAGCTTGTTCTTCAGGGGAGTGGCGCCGGCCCTCCAGCAGCTCCGGGAAAGGATCCCCACGCAGCTGGCGAACGAGGCGCGCAGGCTTTGCACGGGAGTCATGGAGAGGGTGCTGATGAAGATAGCCTACCGCAACCCATGACTCAACCTTGATAACGTCCTCAGGACCTTGCCGCCCGACGCCGACCAGGAGGCGCTCAAGACCCTTGTCGCACCCATCGTGGCCAAGGTGGGCAAGATCAAGAGAGTCGACGGCGACCGCGCAGACTAGGCTGTTTTCCTTTTTGCTTCCTTTGTCGCTGTCAATCATGTTACGAACAATAGTCTATTAGAACAACGACACGTCATTTTGTAACATAACTTTATCTTGGGTAGTTGATGCAATATTATTTCCTTTACTTGACTTCCTCGCTTTGTATGCTTTTACCCTTCGCTTTTAGGGAACTTGCCGGCGAAGGGGCCCCTTGCCGCGAGCGCTGAGTGCGGAACTTCAGCAGCCTGCTGACAATGCCACTATCGGCAAGAAACCTCGCCGCAGCTAGTCGCAGCACACTTAGGTTGTTGAGCGAACTCGAAAACGAAGTAAGGCGCGACACTTGTCGCAGCACACTTAAGCCGTTGAGCGTGCTCGAAACAAAGTAAGGGCGCGGCTAGCTACGAGTAGGTTCCTCCGTGCACAGGTTTTCCATACAAAGTGCGGTCGTTCAAGGAGGATAACTTTAAAATTTAAAAATTTGATTGCTCAAACTTTGGCGACTTAGCTTTTGTGTCGTCTGCTTCCCGGCAAGGCGAGGCTTTCTTGAACGGCTCTTGGTCCATACCACTGTCTCCTTCCCCCCGGCAAACTTGTGCGCGAGGAAGGCTTCTTCGCTTGAGAAAAAAAAGAAAAAGGGAGGAAACATAGATATGGAGCCTTGCGGCTCGTTATTGCTTACCGGGGGTGCGTGCTGCACAAAGTGTCAGATAATACATGCAAGAAAAACGAAAAAACATGAAACGACAAGTTGTGCGAGGCACAAAAGTTTTACTGATGCACGGGGTCTGCGCCCGGCTTTGTACAAAGGTTTACATGCAACAGCGGCAAGACTTGTACAAAAGGTGGTTGCCGGAGCGGATCACGGCAACCGCGCCTTATGGGTAAAACTTGCGAAGGTGCTCAATGTTCCAGGAGTTGCTCACCGGTAAGCCCTCTTCGGTCTGAAGGCGGACAGCGCCGGGCCTTGTGACTTGTCTCACCCGATAAGGGCCTTCCCACTTCGGCGTCAACTTGTTGGAATTCTTGGCGGACTGAACACGCCTAAGAACAAGGTCGCCTTCCTCGAGACTTCTGGCTTTAACTTTGCGGCTATGGTAGCGGTGCAAAGCTTGCTGGTATCGAGCAGCTCGTACAGCAGCCTGAAGACGGTTCTCCTCAAGGAGCAGTGCGTCATCTTGCCGCAGCTGCTCTTGCTCGAGCTCATCGTAAGCGAGCACTCGAGGTGACCCGTATGCGAGTTCCGTGGGGAGAACTGCCTCTGCTCCATAGACAAGAGCAAAGGGGGTCTATCCAGTGGCTCGATTTGGTGTCGTCCTGATTGACCAAAGAGCCGCCGACAACTCTTCAATCCAGTTTCTTCCGCATTTGTGCAGCCTGTCGAAAGTTCTTGTCTTGAGTCCGCGCAACACTTCAGCGTTTGCACTCTCCGCTTGACCATTGCTCCTCGGGTGAGCAACAGAAGCGAAGCAGACCTTGGCGCCAAGGTCTTGGACGTATTGCATGAAGGTGCGACTTGTGAATTGTGTGCCGTTGTCAGTGATGATCCTGTTAGGGATTCCGAAACGGCAAACAATTGACCTGAAGAACTTGACTGCTGACTGTGCGGTCACCTTTCTCACTGGTTCCACTTCCGGCCACTTTGTGAACTTGTCGATGGCAACGTACAAGTACTCAAAGCCCCCGGCTGCGCGGGGAAAAGGGCCGAGGATGTCGAGCCCCCAGACCAAAAATGGCCAGGACAAAGGGATCGTCTGGAGAGCTTGAGCTGGCTGATGTATTTGCTTGGCATGGAACTGGCACGCTTCACACTTGGTTACTTGTGCAGTTGCATCCTGGAGGGCTTCTGGCCAAAAGAAACCTTGCCGGAACGCCTTGCCGGCAAGTGCTCTTGCGCCAATGTAGTGGCCACATATGCCTCCATGTATCTCTGCCAACAGCTTTTGCCCATCTTCCTGGGGAATGCTTTTCAACCTGACACCATTGAGTCTTCTTATGTACAGTTCATTGTCGACGAACTGATACATACTTGACTGCCGGGTTATTCTTTCTATTTCTTCTAGCTCTTCGGGAAGTTCCCCTGTTTGAAGGAAACGGACAATCTGCTGCGCCCATGCTGGAGCCTGAGGCTCAACAACAAGGACTAAAGGCATCAGTGCTGCTGCGGGAACATCAGCTTCTATGGCAAGAACTTGCGGCTCGGCCGGAGCTTGACGTTCCCCGGCAAGCTTGCCGGGGCAAAACTTGTCGGGAACGCCTGCTTCAACTGTACAAACCCTAGGGTCTGCAGGAGCAGACTGTTCCTCAGCAACTTTGTCGTTGGTCTTGGGGACCTTGGCGGCGGCTTCAGGAAGTTCTGCCGGCAAGTAGTCACCGGAAACCAACTTTCTCTTCTTACTTTGTCCAGTTGATGGTGTAACAGATGGTTGAGTTAACTTGAGCACAAAGATCCCTGGTTCCACAGGTAGCTTTAATGCAGCACACTTTGACAGGCCGTCTGCGATGTCATTTTGAGCTCTTGGAATGTGCTCCATCTGTAGGCCTTCAAAGTGCTCTTCAAGCTTTCTCACTTCGTCGACGTAAGCTTCCATCAATGGACTCTGGTAGCTCTTGTTCACTTGGCGGACAACCAATTGCGAATCACCCCGCACAATCAGCTTCTTGATCCCAAGTTCTGCTGCGATTCTGAGGCCGGCAAGCAAGCCTTCATACTCTGCAATATTATTCGTTGCTTGCTCCTTGGGAAAGTGCATCTGGACGACGTACTTGAGGTGCTCGCCGGTGGGTGCGACAAGCAGCACACCAGCGCCGGCGCCTTGCAGCGAGAAGGCACCATTGATGTACATTATCCATTCTTTGCTCACTTCTTTGACGGGGATGCTTGTCTCTGGAACTTCTTCGTCTGGCGTTGGTGTCCATTCTGCTATGAACTCCGCCAATGCTCTGCTCTGGATAGTAGAAGTACTTTCGAACTTGAGACCAAAGCTTGACAGCTCCAGCGCCCACTCGACAATCCTGCCTGTTGCTTCTGGATTTTGCAATATCCTTTTCAGCGGAAAGCGAGTGACCACTGTTATCTCATGTGCCTGGAAGTAGTGGCGCAGCTTTCTCGAGGCCATGAGGAGGCCGAAAAGCAGCTTCTGCACCCCAGAGTATCTTGACCTAGCCCCCTGCTAGAGGGAACTGACAAAATAAACTGGGCGCTGCACCATCTTCTTCCGCACCTCTTCTTGCATCTGCGCAGACTCATCCTTGTCGGGGCCAGAGCTTGTCGGGGAAGCCCACTGCTTGTCGCTGGATGTGCTTGCCGGGGCTATGAGCTCCTCATCTGCCTCCCTTTCCGCTACCAACGCAGCACTAACTACTTGATTGGTTGCTGCCAAGTACATCAACAACTTCTCTTGTGGCCTAGGTGCGACAAGTATTGGAGTGGAGGACACATACCCTTTCAAGTCTTGCAGCGCTGCCTCCGCTTCTGGAGTCCATTTCATTGGACCTGCCTTTTTCAAGATTTTGAAAAATGGCAGGGCGCGTTCTGCAGACTTAGAAATGAACCTGCTGAGAGCAGCCACACAACCGGCAAGCCTTCGTACATCCTTGACGTGCTTCGGAGCTTCGATCTGCTCAATGGCTTTTATCTTGTCGGGATTGGCTTCAATCCCCCTCTGGGACACAAAGAACCCGAGGAGCTTGCCGGAGGGGACTCCGAACACGCACTTCTCGGGGTTAAGCTTGAGTTGTATCTTGCGCAGATTCGCAAAAGTTTCATCTAGATCTTGAATAGAGTATCCTTGTCCTTGCTCTTGACCACTATATTATCCATGTAAGCTTCTACATTCCTGTGTATCTGTGGCTCAAAAGCAGTGTGGACTACTCTCGCAAACGTTGAACCGGCATTCTTCAATCCAAAGGGCATACGTATGAAGCAGTACGTGCCACATGGAGTAATGAACGCGGTCTTCTCTTCATTTTCTTCAGCCATAAATATCTGGTGGTATCCGGAGTATGCATCAAGAAACGAAAGCAACTCACATCCAGCCGTGGAGTCAACGATCTAGTCAACGCGCGGCAAGGGAAATGGATCTTTGGGACAAGCTTTATTCACATCGGTGAAATCTATACAAAGCCTCCACTTCCCATTTGCTTTGCGCACGACAACGGGGTTGGCCAGCCACGTGGGATGAAGTACGCCTCTGACAAGGCCAGCTGCTTCCAGCTTCTTGATTTCTTCAGCGATAAACTCTTGGCGCTCCACCGCTTGCTTTCTGACCTTCTGCTTGACGGGCCGCGTGTGAGGACAAACGGCAAGCTTGTGCTCAATCACTTTCCTGGGAACACCGGGGATGTCAGACGGTTGCCATGCAAACACGTCGACATTCGCCCGAAGGAAAGCAATGAGCGCGCTTTCCTATTTAGGATCGAGCATGGCACTGATGGTGAAAGTACCACCAGTGCCGTCCTCCTTGGCGGGCACCTTCTTGGTTGCAGGTGGAGCTGCCATTCCCTTCTTGCACTTGCCGGTGGAGCTCGATGGTGCGTCCTCGACGGCAGCGCAGCACTCCGAGGAGGTGCGTTTGCCGGAGTGGGCCCCAGAGTTCTTGCCGGACTTGGTCTTGTTCTTCCCCCCGGGAGCTTCAGCGGCAAGTGTCTTGCTATCCGTTGCGGCTGCTGCATCCCGGTAAATCTTGTCGGCGCAGATAAGCGCGTCCTTCTTGTCGCCGGGGACAGAGATGACGCTTATCGGGCCTGGCATCTTGAGCATGTTGTAGGCATAATGAGAGGCTGCCATGAATTTGGTGAGCGCTGGACGGCCAAGTATCCCATTGTAAGGCAATGGGATATCGGCAACGTTAAAGGTGATCCTCTCAGTCCTGAAATTCAGCTCTCCGCCAAAAGTCACTGACAGTGTGATCTTCCCCTTTGGCTTGCTCCTTCCCGGGTTGATCCCTTGGAACGTATCGGTTTCTTCAAGCTCGCTGTCGGGGATCTGTAGTTTCCGGACCACTGCAGAGGAGATCAGGTTTAGGCCGGCCCCGCCGTCAACTAGCATCTTGGTGACCTTGAGGTTGCGGATGGTTGGTGAAACGAACATCGGCAAACACCCGACCGCAGTTATGCGATCAGGGTGGTCCTCAACGTCGAAGATGATGGGCGTGCCGGACCACTTCAGAAGCTTGTGCGACTCGACGGGTGGCTCTGCTGCGTTAACTTCCCGCACCCATTGTTTGAGTTGGCGGTGGGAAGTATGCAGAGAGGCACCTCCATCGACGCACAGAACTTCTGTGGCCTTCTGGAACTCCTGTTCGCTGTTGTCCCCGTCGTCCATGTCTTCATCGTCGTCTTCGTCTTCGTCCTTGTCGCGGCCACGGGGAGGTCTGTCTCCTTGCCGCTGCTTGGCCTTGCGGCGGCGTCCTCCCCGGCCATTGAATGGCCGCTTCTTGCCGGACTCTCCTCCATCTCCCTGGGCCTTCTCTTTGTCGCGTCGCTCGTACTCAGCCTTCTGCTGTTCGACGAGGTACTCGACCCTTTTGCAGTTTTGGAGATCATGGCCCTTGGTGCTGTGGATCTTGCAGTACTGCTTGTCGGAGCCGTCCTGCTTGTTGGCGGCCGCTACAGTGGCAGCTTCCTTGCCGGAGCTACCAGCCTGAGCTTTCTTGGCGCCAGCCTCCTTGCCGGATTGCTCAACGACCAGTACTTCCTTGTTCTTCTTTTTCTTGTTGTTCCGCCGCCGGTTCTTCCTTGCCGGGGCCGCATCCTCACTATCTGTTCCCCCTGCTCCAGTATCTTCCCCGGGGAGTCTCCTCCCCTCTTCAGCGCGTGCGCACTTGTCGGCCAGAGCGTAAAGCTCGCTGACATCTCGGATCTTGCACATCGCCATTTCCTCCCTCATCCTGCGGTTACGTACGTTCTGGTGGAACGCACTGATGACGGCGGCAGGGTGGACGTCTGGGATGTTGTGCTGGACGCGGCTGAATTTCTGGATATACTTTCGCAGGGACTCTCCTTCCTTCTGGGCAAGTATGTGAAGGTCACTCTCCTGGCCGTGGGGCTTGTGGCCGCCCGTGAAGGCGCCGACAAACTGATGGCACAGGTTGGCCCAAGAAGAAATAGAGTTTTCCGGCAAGTGCATGAGCCAAGATCTGACATTTGGCTTGAGCACTAGCAGGAAGTAGTTCGCGAGTATCTTCTCGTCTCGTCCCCCGGCAGCCTGCACCGCGATGGTGTAGATGCTGAGGAACTCCGACGGATGAGTCTTGCCATCGTACTTCTCGGGTACGTCGGGCTTGAAGTTCTTCATGCTGAGCCACTGGACTTGCCGCAGCTCACGGGTGAACGTAGGACAACCTGCCGCGTACGGCAAGTCACCTGGCTCTCCGGGCGCGTGCATGTCAACAGCGGGCCCAGCGCGCTGGTCGGATTGTCTCCACGCTTCTCTTCGACGCTCGATGCGAGTTCGAGCGTCTTCTTGTCGTCTATCGTCGAGGACTTGGCGTTGATCGCGGCGAGCTCGTGGATCCAATGACGCCGTGGAGTCATCGTCGATGTTGATCCGACGAGTCGGTGATTTCGGCCTTCGGGGCGGGGAGTGCACGGTAGTTGCACCCTCGGCGGTCTTGTCGCCATCAGCCCGCGCCTGGCTAGCTTGCCGCGGCCGCGACTTCGTCGGCTGCTGCGGCGAGTCGTTGTTGGCGAAGGCGATGAGGCTTTGGATGGTGGCCCTCCAGTCGTCGGCCTTGTCTGCCGCTGGAGGGAAGTTGAGGAGCAGCTGAGCTCGAGCTAGAGCTTCTGCTGGAGTGGAGGGGAGCGGTGGTGAGCGGTGCGAGGAGCGAGATATGCTCGGACTTCTAACTGCGTTAGAAGGAGCAAGGTCTCGTCCCGGCGACCGCGCCTTGCTCGTGCCAGCACGTTGGCCTTGAGCGTCCCGCGACCCGCCAGCTTGACCTTGTCCCAGCAAGCGCATGGTACCTTGTGTACCACGTCGCTGCCGGTCCGGCACCTCCTGAGAGGGGCGCGGTGCGTGCACGGAGCCGAGGTCTTGGAATGCGCTCGGTCGTCTGTTTTGTCCTTGGACTTGGCGGCGCCGTGAGTTTCCTCGCCGGCGTCCGTCCTTCCGCCAGCGTCTACCCCACCGACCGTTGGCTCCGGTGGCGGCGGGATCGACGCGGACGGGCCTGCTACCTCCGAAGCCTTCTTCTTCGGCGGCATGTTGATGTAGTCGACGAAGTTGATGTAGATTTTGCTCGCGTGAACACCGGATCGGGTTCACACAACCTCAACGCACCCCCTACCTGGCGCGCCAAAGATGTCGGGGAAACTGATCGCCCACGAACACCTATGGGACCGGAGCCCCTTTTCGGTACGGCAAGGGGGCGGAGGATGCACAAAGAGCGGATCGAAGCGTGCACGCGAGCAGTTTACCCAGGTTCGGGCCGCACGGATGCGTAAAACCCTACTCCTGCCTTGGTTCGTATTGTGTTCTTGGCTCGGGAGCGAGAAGGGCTACAGTGCTTATCGCTAGCAACACCGAGCGTGCGAGTGATCGAGGATCGGAACCTCCTCTACGTTGCGCATGGGCCTCCTTTTATAGGTCAAAGGGGTCACCTACAGGTGGCAACATAGTCGAGGGTAAAAATGTAAAAATGGTGGTAGTTGGAATAGTGTATGTACAGTGCTCTGTACCTAACCCTGACGGCAGGGGACAAGGGTATTAAATGCCCGTCGCCGTCGCCCCGAACAGTGCAAAAAAGCGTCCGTCCGGGAGTCTCCGTCCGCCACGATGGTGGCCTCGTCATCGCAGCTTGCCACCGTGTACCCCAGGCTGCACAGCCCTCCGCCACGTGCCCCTGGAAGGTCCCCAGGGCGACGCGTGGCCGGGTGAGCTGGAGCGCGGGCACATAGTGGAAGCTTGCCGCGGCTTGCACCTTGCCGCGGTTGTTAACTTGTCGCGCCCGGGAGCTTGTCGCTCTCCGGGCTTTGCCGGGACGCATGGCGCGCCATGGCAAGTCTCATGAAACGCCATGTTTGGCCTTTCTGGCAATCTCCTTTTGCCAGGGCATTGTGCCAAAGGGGTGGTCTTGAGCCTGGATCGGCCTTCCCGGCAAGCTCCTCTTGCCGGGGTCTTGTTTCTTTAAATTGAATACTTTGTTCTTGAATGGCTCTAAAGGAACCATAGTGGGCCTTGGCGGACGCGTGGCAAGCCCTGCCACGGGACGCTGCTACTGCCCGTGCACAAGTTGGGATACTAAGGTACCCCTACTTTAGTACACTGACAGGTTGCCTCCCAATCACTGTTCAAGAAATCTTCCGATTCAACGATTTATCATCCGATTTATCACTACTCTTGGGGTGACCGATAAGATTATGCCTTATCTTCACCATTTATCTTTTGGGCTGATTTATCACTATGACAAGCGATTTATCAGAAATCAACCGATAAATCGGGCCTATTCATAGCAGTATGTTTGCAAAAATTATGTTTATTTGCGTTTTGTTGACCTTGTTATGCAATATGTACCATTGTCTTATATTTTTCGTCATTATACAAGGATTCAAAGTCTAGGAATCAAGGTAACACTTCTGTCCAATATTTTTTGGGTGTTGAATATAGCATATTATAGTGCTAAGAACCTGGGATTTGCAAAAAATGGCCAATTAATAGTCAACCGATAAAATCGACTAATCGACCGATTTCCGATTAATCTCTAATCCACAGCTGACCGGTACGATAACGATATCCTCAACATTGCTCCCAATAAGCGCTATCGTTTAACGCCCCTAGCTAGGCATGATGATTTCAATGATGCTCACATAAAAGATAAGAATTGAAACATAAAGAGAGCATCATGAAGAATATGACTAGCACATTTAGGTCTAACCCACTTCCTATGCGTAGGGATTTTGTAAGATAACAACTTATGGGAACGATAATCAACTAGCATAGGAAGGGAAAATGAGCATAACTTCAAAATTCTAAGCACATAGAGAGGAAACTTGATATCATTGAAATATGTAGAAGCATATGATCCTCTCTCATAATAATTTTCAGTAGCATCATGAATGAATTCAACAATATAACCAACACATAAAGCATTCTTTTCATGATCTACTTGCATAGAAATTTTACTACTCCCATCATAAGCAAAATTCTTCTCATCAATAGTAGTGGGAGAAAACATAATAAAATAACTATCATGTGAAGCATAATCCAATTGAAAATTAAAATCACGATGACAAGTTTCATGGTTATCATTATTCTTAATAGCATACAAGTCATCACAATAATCATCATAAATAGCAACTTTGTTCTCATAATCAATTGGAACCTCTTCTGTAATAGTGGATTCATCACTAAATAAAGTCATGACCTCTCCAAATCATAAATAGGTGGCATGCTTTCATCATAATAAATTTTCTCATCAAAACTTGGGGGACTAAAAATATCATCTTCATCAAACATAGCTCCCCAAGCTTGTGGCTTTGCATATCATTAGCATCATGGATATTCAAAGGATTCACACTAACAACATTGCAATCATGCTTATCATTCACATATTTCATGCCAAGCATTCTACGTAATTCTTCTTCTAGTATTTGAGCACAATTTTCCTTCCCATCATTTGCACAAAAGATCTTAAAAAGATGAAGCATATGAGGTAACATTAATTCCGTTTTTTGTAGTTTTCTTTTATAAACTAAACTAGTGATAAAACGAGAAACTAAAAGATTCGATTGCAAGATCTAAAGATATACCTTCAAGCACTAACCTCCCCGGCAACGGCACCAGAAAAGAGCTTGATGTCTACTACACAACCTTCTTCTTGTAGACGTTGTTGGGCCTCCAAGTGCAGAGGTTTGTAGGACAGTAGAAAATTTCCCTCAAGTGGATTACCTAAGGTTTATCAATCTGTGGGAGGTGTAGGATGAAGATGGTCTCTCTCAAACAACCTTGCAACCAAATAACAAAGAGTCTCTTGTGTCCCCAACACACCCAATACAATGGTAAATTGTATAAGTGCACTAGTTCGGCGAAGAGATGGTGATACAAGTGCAATATGGATGGTAGATATAGGTTTTCGTAATAAGAAAATATAAAAACAGCAAGGTAGCAAGTGGTAAAAGTGATCATAAACAGTGTTGCAATGATAGGAAACAAGGCCTAGGGTTCATACTTTCACTAGTGCAAGTTCTCTCAACAATAATAACAAAACTGGATCATATAACTATCCCTCAACATGTAACAAAGAGTCACTCCAAAGTAACTAATAGCGGAGAACAAACGAAGAGATTATGGTAGGGTACGAAACCACCTCTAAGTTATTCTTTCTGATCGATCTATTCAAGAGTCCGTAGTAAAATAACACGAGGCTATTCTTTCCATTCGATCTATCATAGAGTTCGTACTAGAATAACACCTTAAGACACAAATCAACCAAAACCCTAATGTCACCTAGATACTCCATTGTCACCTCAAGTATACGTGGGCATGATTATACGATATGCATCACACAATCTCAGATTCGTCCATTCAACCAACACAAAGAACTTCAAAGAGTGACCCAAAGTTTCTACCGGAGAGTTAAGACGTAAACATGTGCCAACCCCTATGCATAGATTCCCAATGTCACAGAACCCGCAAGTTGATCACCAAAACATACGTCAAGTAGATCACGTGATATCCCATTGCCACCACAGATAAACACATGCAAAACATACATCAAGTGCTCTCAAATCCTTAAAGACTCAATCCGATAAGATTACTTCAAAGGGAAAACTCAATTCATCACAAGAGAGTAGAGGGGGAGAAACATCATAAGATCCAACTATAATAGCAAAGCTAGTGATACATCAAGATCGTTCCATCTCAAGAACACGAGAGAGAGAGAGAGAGAGAGAGAGAGAGAGAGAGAGAGAGAGAGAGAGAGAGAGAGAGAGAGAGAGAGAGAGATATCAAACACATAGCTACTGATACATACCCTCAGCCCCGAGGGTGGACTACTCCCTCCTCGTCATGGAGAGCGCTGGGATGATGAAGATAGCCACCGAAGAGGGATTCCCCCCTCCGACAGGGTGCGAGAACGGGACTAGATTGGTTTTCGGTGGCAAGAGAGGCTTTCGGCGGCGGAACTCTCGATCTAGGTTATTTTCCGGAGGTTTCTGTATATATATAGGAGGTGTTGGAGTCGGGGCCAAGCAAAGGAGGTCTATGAGCTGTCCACGAGGCAGGGGGCGCGCCCATAAGGGGGAGCGCCCCCCACCCTCGTGGGCAGCCCGTGGGTCCTCTCGTCCCCCTCCGGCACTTGCTGGGCTTCTTTAGGTCCAAAAACTTCCTCCGTTGAGTTTCAGGTCAATTGGGCTCCGTTTGATATTCCTTTTCTGCGAAACCCTAAAATAGGAGAAAAACAGAAACTGGCACTGGGCTCTGGGCTAATAGGTTAGTCCCAAAAATCATATAAAAGTGTATATAAAAGCCCATAAAACATCCTAGAAGGATAATATAATAACATGGAACAATAAAAAATTATAGATACGTTGGAGATGTGTGGTATTGAGATCCAAAAAGAGAGAAGAAGCCATCTAGGTACTAACTATGGACCCGAAGGTCTATGATAAACTACTCACAACTCATGGTGAGGCGACGATGTTGATGTAGAAGAACTCCATGGAAGATCCCCCTCCGGCGGAGCTCCGGAACAGGCCCCAAGATGGGATCTCATGGGAACAAAAGGTTGCGGCGGTGGAATTACCGTTTTTTCTGTTGCTTCGATGTTTTCAGGGTACATGGGTATATATAGGAAGAAGGAGGACATCGGGGGAGCCAGAGGGGGCCCACGAGGGTGGGGGCGCGCCCTGGACCCTCGTGGCCGCCTCCCTCGTTCCCTCGCATGTAATCCAAGTCTTCTGTGTTGATTTTGTTCCAAAAATAACTCTCGCGAAGGTTTTATTCCGTTTGATATTCCTTTTCTGTGAAACCCTGAAATAGGCAAAAAATAGCAATCTGCACTGGGCCTTTGGGTTAGTAGGTTATTCCCAAAAATAATATAAAAGTGTATGATAAAGCCCATTAAACATCCAAAACATCATATATAATAGCATGGAACAATAAAAAATTATAGATACGTTGGAGACGTATCAGGCATAACTCACAAATTCAGTACACGCGACAGTTCTAAATTGATCGAATTAAGTTGCAGGGTAGGCATAAAGACTAGTCTTACGGCTTAATTCCCATGTACATGGGGAACTGGGATCATTAAGTTGACCCCGAATGAACTTGGGTTTTTTGATGATTTTACGCTTCTCTGTTGCACTGGTGCGCGATCCCTTGGCTCACAACTCATCAAATTCATCGTACTTGTCCTGATCGGCAACATCATCGACACCCAGTACCCTTCTCTTCCCATGCATCGGTAAATGGCTGTTCTTATGCAAGGGGTCTTCCACAAAGAAAATATGGGTAGCATCGCTGGCAAGAATGAATGGGTCCGCGTGATATGCCATCGTTTCCTTGTTAACACAGGTCTTCCTGTACTCATCAATCCTTACCTGACCAAGAGGGATCCATGCACACCTGAATAATGCCACCTTAACTTTCACACAGTCAAGCTCCCAAATCTCTTTGATGGTTCCATAGTATACCCTTTTATCAGCTTCATTTATAGTCATGCATTCTATTCGAATAGAGTTGTTTTGATACGAGGTCTTCTTATCACGTTCCTCAGTGTAGAACATGTATCCATTTATGTCATATGCTTGGTACGTCAACACCATAGGTGATGGCTTTTGTGCCAACCACGTAGCAAAGTCATCGATGGATCCTTGTGCCAAACGATTCTTCAGCCATTCGGCGTACTTCTTAGTGTGCACCTTTAGCTCCACTTCTGATGAAGGCACCATTGGTAAGAAGCTTTGGCGTATCTCCGCCAAGTGTTATTCAGCATAAGCGATGAGAACTGGGCTGTTAAGAAGTACCGTCAAATGGGCTTTCTATGCCAATTCTCCGGGTGCAGCCATTTGCGTGCCAGCAAGGGACGGCTTACGTTTCAGCCTTCCCTCGTGGCGAGAGAGGGGGAAACCTATAGGTCTTTGTTTCATGTATTCGGTGCAAAGCTCAACCACCTCCTCCGCGGTATAACCTTGTAGGATGCTTGCCTCTGGATGGTTTCGGTTCTGACAAAAGCGCTTCAGTATTCCCATGAACCGCTCGAAGGGATACATGTTGCGAAGAAACACATGACCACAATAGTTTATCTCGTCGACAAGGTGCACAGTGAGATGGACCATGACATCAAAGAATGAAGGTGGAAAAAACATCTCTAGGTTGGACAATATTCTTGCAATATCATCTTGCATATTATCCAAATCTTTAGGATCTACAACTTTCTGCCATAGTTTGTTGAAGAAACCACACAGGTCAATGAGTGTTCTTCTTATATCTTTGTCCATCAGATTCCTGATGGCCACCAGGAGGATTTGTGTCAACATTACATGGCAATCATGTGACTTCATGTGTCCCAACTTCATTTTACCTGAGCTCACATCCACGAGACTTCTGATGTTTGCGTAGTAGGAAGAGGGTGTCTTAACTGAGAACAAATAGGTGAAGAACTGTGTTGCTTCTTTTGTACTGAAATTGTAAGTCTGGCGAGCTTTCATGAATTTGTCATCATCTTCTCCTTCACTCTTGCGTTGTGATTGATCAGCAAGCATATCGAGCCGTGAACCGTCACCATCCTTTCTTTTAACTTTAATCTTGAGCAGAGTACCAAGGATGCTTTCACATACGTTCTTCTCTACGTGGATGGCATCGATGCAGTGACGTGCATGTAGAATCTCCCAGTAAGGTAATTTCTAGAACACCAATTTCTTCTTAAACACTTGATCCTTCGATGTTAGTTTCACCATCAAAGGGTGGTTCTTGCCAAGCACAACATTAAATTTTTAGCCATGTTGTGGACAACCTCCCCATCATAGGGTCTTGGGGCCACACCTGCCTCTGCCGTACCATCGAATTCAGCTTCCATCTTTTGGTATGGGTGATTGATCCGCAAGAACCTACGATGACGCAAATACACTATTTTGCGCGAGTTGGGAAGTCTTCCGCTAACTGTCCTATCCATGCATGTGACACACCCTACATCTCCCCTTGTTTTCTGTCCCGATGTGTTACCTAATGTCGGCATATCTTGAATAGTGTGCACCAACATCACATGTAGATCAAAAATCTCCTTTCTGTAAGCATCATAACATTTTATAGTAGGCACATCTATCCACACTTTCAGTAGTTCTTCTACCAGTAGCTGAAAGTAAATGACGATGTCATTTCCAGGTTGATTCGGGCCTTGGATAATCATTGACATCATAATGTATTTTTTCTTCATACACAACCAAGGAGCTAGGTTATATATGCACAGAAGCACCGGCCATGTGCTGTGATTGGTGCTCATATCGCCAAAAGGACTCATCCCGTCAGTACAATCCTCGAGCCTTATACTTCTAGGATCCTTGGCAAAAAAATTCAAACTTGTTGTCGATTAATTCCCACTGAGCCCCATCTTTCGGGTGCCTCATAAACCTATCCGCAATTCGCTCATCATGATGCCACTGCAACCTCTTTGCCTTTCTAGGATTTGCAAACAAATGCCTCAACCTTGGAATTAAAGGCAAGTACCAAACAACCTTGAACGGGATTCATGTCTTTATCTCGTCGTCCAATTTGTACTTGTACTTTGCTCTCCTGCGCTTGTATCGTGCATGCTTGCATGTGGGACATGCACGAAAATCTTTGTACTGACCACGGTACAATATACAATCATTCACACAAGCGTGTATCTTTTGTACTTCAAGTTCCAATGGGCAAACAATTTTCTTCGCTTCATTCATGCCTCTGGGGAGCACATTATCTTCCGGAAGAATATCTTTGAAAATACCAAAGATCTCCGAGAAGCCCTTGTTTGATAGACCATTTGCCGCTTTAATTCTGAGAAGCGCCAGGGTGACACTCAACCTGGAATATTTCTTTTGGAAACTTGATACAATTCTTTCTTGGAGTCCGAATCAATGGTTGGAAGATCCTTGTACCCAATCATATCCTTTTCTAGGCCCTCGAAATCTGCAATCATAGCGGCAAAATCTGGCATATCAAGATCGTCGTCATCTGCGTGGACGTCTTGGTTTTCCAGTGGGCGTTTCGGCTTTCCGCTGTTCGATTGATAGCTTGACGCCTCTGCCCCGACATTAGATTCAACATCCATGTGACACTCATCGGGGTTTGGCATCTCGCTGCCCTGGGTATCTTCATCCATGACCTCCTCTTCACCGTGTTTGGTCCAACGTGTATATCCATCCATTAATCCCCTAGAGACTAAGTGCATCTGGACATCTACAACTTCATGTGACTCTGTATTGGCACAATCAGTACATGGACACAGGATGTAATCCGCATCACCAATTCTCCTCTTTGTACTTTCAGCCAAATTCATGAACTCTGTCACGCCACTGATAAATTTTGTGGTTTTCCAATTCTTCATCCATCAAGATCGTTCCATCTGCAGCAGACGAATGGTAATTAAAAACAAAACAACAACATTAATACACGGATTAACTGCTGCCCAGAGATGCGTGAATAAATCACAAGGTTTTATTTTAATAATTATTGAGGGCGCTCCATGTTGTTATCCAGACGTGCAATGAGAAAAATTAATGGCCAGTCAATTTACATGCAGAGTACTAGTACAACACTACGCTTAGATTTTGAATACCTTAATTAAGTCACTCATGAAAAGAATACCTTAACTAATTAGCCGTGCGGCAACCTCCACCAAGCAGACACGCAAGCGCGAAGCGGCAGCACGCCGAGACAGTAGGGTCGAGGAGCAAAGTTTAGTCCGGCTGCCGCCTGAAGTTCGACCTCCACTATCCCGCCATCGACCGCGATGGATGTGCTCGAATCAGCCGCCGCTGACCTCGATGGTTGAGCTCCTCCTATCTCCCATCGCACACCGAGGATTGACCTCCTATGATGCCGCAATCGCCCATCGACCGAGGATTGACCTCTTCTCCGGTAGCTGCTGCCTAGGCCGCCGCCGCCATCTCTATATGCAGAGCGGCTGATTTTTTTATGGATATCCGCGGAGCGGCTGTTTACACGGTATCTCAGCGTAACTCAATTATATGGACATGGTAGTACATCACATACGGTTATGTAACGGCAACCGTGTCTAACCTACGTTGTCTTATCACATGGTTTGGTGTGGAAATCATGTGTGACGTTGTAATACCCAACACAAACGACATGTACAAACAATGTGCCGTATACAACATATACATAGTTCCATAAGTAGTTCCCAACCGTTAGCTTATCTCCACAGTTTCCCCATTTCCCCCAAATCCCTACATAGCCTCCAAATTCCCTTGCGTGGTGCTGGCATTGGGGGAATGCAGATGAGTCATGATGATGGTTTCGATGCGGCTGCTCCTGCTCGTATCGCCGCCAAGCACTTGCCTAAGGTCATCAGAAGGCAGGTGTACTACAGATCTGAATTGTCTTGTCAGGTTCCAATCTATCCTGATCTTTTTTAGCATGTCCAAAGTATAGATCCTTTCTGAATCCGTCCTGAATGACCCCCCCCCAAGGAAAGCGATCTACCGCCGGATCCGGAGCTTGACTCCAGACTCCTGCAACACGAGTTCGAATCCGAGTTTTGTGCCACCGAGAAGTACCAAAAGCTGAGTTGTGTGCACGGGCACACTCCCGCTCGATGTGTATGCACGGTGGGATTCGACATTGGCAGGCGTTTTCTCAGTTGCCCCTTAGAGGTTAGTGCTAATTAAGTTCATCATTTTACTTCAGTTAATGCCATCACTCATCTAGAATACTATTTAACATTGGTAGGTATATGAGTCTTGTGCCTTTGTTAACTGGTTGGATGAAGACTGGCATGGCAGGGCTCGGAGTGTTATCACCAAGCTTGCAAAAGATAACCTAAAGCTGAAGAAGAAACTGGCTGATCTGGAATGTACAATCAGTACGATGAAGCAAGAAAGAATCAATCACAGGCAACAGATCAAAGCAAGAGACAAGAAGGAACTAGCATGTGTAGTTGTGGTTGTCGCATTAGCCATGTTCTATGCGCTGTTTGCAATGATGAGTAGGGGTTTTGTTTGACAGTATTGCTAAAGCACATCTAGACGTGCTATAAGTACTGCACATCTAGGTCCTATGCCATTGATGTTACGCGAAGATTCATGCAGATATTTTTCTTTGTATTTTTTCTTTTCCTTTCTAGTTTGACTATTACTCGCTTTATCAATAAGAAGAGCTCAATGTATTGGTTGCCAACTGTCCTACTCCATTCGTACCGGTACCGGTGCATAATCCCAAAACTCGTTCCTTAATTTTGTCCTAAAAAAGGAAACCAGCCAAATAGCCAATAGGAGTCCTGTGCAATCCCTGGAATTTGGAGCGACTGGGTACAAATAATTGTGGTTGATTATATCAGCGGTTAGATAATACGTAACCCCCACTTCAATTGGTAGTTCCTCTTCTCTGCATACCCCGCTAAGTGTCCATCATCTTCATCGTCCCTGGCAGGCCGCACTACACACTGGCACACACTCTGCAGCCATGCTGAGCGATAGCGAGGACGACATTTCGGCCAGCAATGTGGCACCTGATGATAGGTCAACATCAAAATCATCCCGCTCGTCTTCCATGAGTCCGGCGTCGAGCCCAGACCTCGATTATTGTTGGGGAAGATAGTATTTCAAAATTTTCCTACGATCACGCAAGATCTATCTACTAGAAGCATAGCAATGAGTGGTGAGAGTGTGTCTATGTACGCTCGTAGACCGAAAGTGGAAGCATCTAGTGACACGGTTGATGTAGTCGAACGTCTTCGCGATCCAACCGATCCAAGCACCGAACGTACGACACCTCCGTGTTCAGCACACGTTCAGCTCGATGACGTCCCAGGAGCTCTTGATCCAGTTGAGCGTCACGGGAGAGTTTGGTCAGAACGACGGTGTGGTGACGGTGATGATGAAGCTACCGACGCAGGGCTTCGCCTAAGCACTGCAACGATATGATCGAGGTGTGTATCTGTGGAGAAGGGCACCACACACGACTAAAACTGATGTTCAGTTGTGTGTTCTAGGGTGCCCCTGCCCCCGTATATAAAGGAGCAAGGGGGAGGCCGGTCGACCCTTGGGCGCGCGGGAGAGAGGAGGAGTCCTCCTCCTCCTAGTAGGAGTAGGACTCCCCTTTCCTACTCCTACTAGGAGGGGGAAAGGAAGGAGGAGAGGGAGAAGAAAAAGGGTGGCGTCGCCCCCCATTCCCTAGTCCAATTCGGACTAGAGGGGGAGGGGGCGCGCGGCCAGCCCAGGCCAGCCCTCTCTCTCTCCACTAAGGCCCATGTGGCCCATTATTTCTCCCAGGGGGTCCGGTAACCCTCCGGTTTTCTCCGAAACCACCCGGTACTCTTCCGTTGCCCGAATATAGCCTTCCAATATATCAATATTTATGTCTCGGACATTCTGAGACTCCTCGTCATGTCCGTGATCACATCCGGGACTCCGAACTACCTTCGGTACAACAAAACACATAAACTCATAATACCGATTGTCATCGAACGTTAAGCGTGCGGACCCTACGGGTTCGAGAACTATGTAGACATGACCGAGACTCATCTTCGGTCAATAACCAATAGCGGAACCTGGATGCTCATATTGGTTCGTACATATTCTATGAAGATCTTTATTGGTCAAACTGCATAACAACATATGTTGTTCCCTTTGTCATCGGTATGTTACTTGCCCGAGATCCGATCGTCGGTATCATCATACCTAGTTCAATCTGATTACCGGCAAGTCTCTTTACTCGTTCCATAACACATCATCTCGTGACTAACGCATTAGTCGTTTGCTCACAAGGCTTATTATGATGTGTATTATCGAGAGGGCCCAGAGATACCTCTTCGACACTCGGAGTGACAAATCATATTCTCGATCTATGCCAACACCACAAACACCTTCGGAGACAACTGTAGAGCATCTTTATAATCAACCAGTAACGTTGTGACATTTGATAGGACACAAGGTGTTCCTCCGGTATTCGGGAGTTGCATAATCTCATAGTCATAGGAACATGTATAAGTTATGAAGAAAGCAATAGCAGTAAAACTAAACGATCAAGTTGCTAAGCTAACGGATGGGTCTTGTCCATCATCATTCTCCTAATGATGTGATCCCGTTGATCAAATGACAACTCATGTCTATGGCTAGGAAACATAACCATCTTTGATCAATGAGCTAGTCTAGTAGAGGCATACTAGGGACACTCTGTTTTGTCTATGTATTCACACATGTACTAAGTTTCCGGTTAATACAATTCTAGCATGAATAATAAACATTTATCATGATATAAGGAAATACAAACAACAACTTTAGTATTGCCTCAAGGGCATATTTCCTTCAGTCTCCCACTTGAACTAGAGTCAATAATTTAGATTACATAGTAATGATTCTAACACCCATGGAGTCTTGGTGCTGATTATGTTTTGCTCGTGGAAGAGGCTTAGTCAACGGGTCTGCGACATTCAGATCCATATGTATCTTGCAAATTTCTATGTCTCCCTCCTTGACTTGATTGCGGATGGAATTGAAGCGTCTCTTGATGTGCTTGGTTCTCTTGTGAAACCTGGATTCCTTCGCCAAGGCTATTGCTCCAGTGTTGTCACAAAAGATTTTCATTGGACCCGATGCACTAGGTATTATGCCTAGATCGGATATGAACTCCTTTATCCAGACTCCTTCATTTGATGCTTCCAAAGCAGCTATGTACTCCGTTTCACACGTAGATCCCGCCACGACGCTTTGCTTGGAACTTCACCAACTGACAGCTCCACCGTTCTATAAAAATACATATCCAGTTTGTGACTTAGTGTCATCCGGATCAGTGTGAAAGCTAGAATCGACGTAACCATTTACGACGAGCTCTTTGTCACCTCCATAAATGAGAAACATATCCTTTGTCCTTTCAGGTACTTCAGGATGTTCTTGATCGATGTCCAATGATCCACTCCTAGATTACTTTGGTACCTCCCTGCTAAACTTATAGCAAGGCACACATCAGGTCTGGTACACAACATTGCATACATGATAGATCCTATGGCTGAAACATAGGGAATGACTTTCATTTTCTTTCTATCTTCTGCAGTGGTCGGGCATTGAGTCTTACTCAACTTCACACCTTGTAACATAGGCAAGAACCCTTTCTTTGACTGATCCATTTTGAACTTCTTCAAAACTTTATCAAGGTATGTGCTTTGTGAAAGTCCAATTAAGCGTCTTGATCTATCTCTATAGATCTTGATGCCCAATATATAAGCAGCTTCACCGAGGTCTTTCATTGAAAAATTCTTATTCAAGTATCCTTTTATGCCATCCAGAAATTCTATATCATTTCCAATCAACAATATGTCATCTACATATAATACCAGAAATGCTACAGAGCTCCCACTCACTTTCTTGTAAATACAGGCTTCTCCAAAAGTCTGTATAAAACCATATTATTTGATCACCTCATCAAAGCGTTTATTCCAACTCCGAGATGCTTGCACCAGTACATAGATGAATCGCTGGAGCTTGCACACTTTGTTAGCACCTTTAGGATCGACAAAACCTTCTGGTTGCATCATATACAACTCCTCTTTGAGGTATCCATTAAGGAATGCAGTTTTGACATCCATTTGCCAGATTTCATAATCATAAAATGCGGCAATTGCTAACATGATTCGGACAGATTTAAGCATCGCTACGGGTGAGAAAGTCTCATCGTAGTCAACTTCTTGAACTTGTCGAAAACCTTTCGCAACAAGTCGAGCTTTGTAGACAGTAACATTACCATCGACATCTGTCTTCCTCTTGAAGATCCATTTATTTTCAATGGCTTTCCGACCATCGGGCAAGTCAACCAAAGTCCACACTTTGTTCTCATACATGGATCCCATCTTAGATTTTATGGCCTCAAGCCATTTTGTGGAATCTGGGCTCATCATCGCTTCCTCATAGTCCGTAGGTTCATCATGGTCTAGTAACATGACTTCCAGAACCGGGTTACCGTACCACTCTAGCGCAGAACGTACTCTGGTTGACCTATGAGGTTCAGTAGTAACTTGATCTGAAGTTTCATGATCATCATCATTAGATTCCTCACTAATTGGTGTAGGAATCACTGGAACTAGTTTCTGTGATGTACTATTTCCAATTCGGGAGAAGGTACAATGCAATTACATCATCAAGTTCTACTTTCCTCCCACTCACTTCTTTCGAGAGAAACTCCTTCTCTAGAAAGAATTTTTCTTAGCAACGAATATATTGCCTTCAGATCTGTGATAGAAGGTGTACCCAATAGTTTCCTTTGGGTATCCTATGAAGACACATATCTCCAACTTGGGTTCGAGCTTATCAGGTTGAAGCTTTTTCACATAAGCATCACAGCCCCATACTTTAAGAAACGATAACTTTGGCTTCTTGCCAAACCACAGTTCATAAGGCGTCATCTCAACTGATTTAGATGGTGCCCTATTTAATGTGAATGTAGCTATATCTAAAGCATAACCCCAAAACGATAGTGGTAAATCGGTAAGAGACATCATAGATCACATCATATCTAATAAAGTACGGTTACAACGTTCGGACACACCATTACGCTGTGGTGTTCCGGGTGGCGTGAGTTGTGAAACTATTCCACATTGTTTCAAATGAAGACCAAACTCGTAACACAAATATTTGCCTCCATGATAATATCATCGAAACTTTATTTTCTTGTTACGATGATTCTCTACTTCACTCTCAAATTCTTTGAAGTTTTCAAATGTTTCAGACTTGTGTTTTGATGTCTACTACACAACCTTCTTCTTGTAGACATTGTTGGGCCTCCAACTGCAGAGGTTTGTATGACAGTAGCAAATTTCCCTCAAGTAGATGACCTAAGGTTTATCAATCCATGGGAGGCAACAAAGAGTCTGTTGTGTCCCCAACACACCCAATACAACGGTAAATTGTATAGGTGCACTAGTTCAGCGAAGAGATGGTGATACAAGTGCAATATGGATGGTAGATATAGGTTATTGTAATAGGAAAATATATAAACAGCAAGGTAACTAAAGGTAAAAGTGAGCATAAATGGTGTTGCAATGATAGGAAACAAGGCCTAGCGTTCATACTTTCACTAGTGCAAGTTATCTCAACAAGAATAACATAATTGAATCATATTACTAGCCCTCAACATGCAACAAAGAGTCACTCCAAAGTAACTAATAGCGGAGAACAAACGAAGAGATTATGGTAGGGTATGAAACCACCTCAAAGTTATTCTTTCTGATTGATCTATTCAAGAGTCCGTAGTAACGTTCAATCTGTCATAGAGTTCGTACTAGAATAACACCTTAAGACACAAATCAACCAAAACCCTAATGTCACCTAGATACTCCATTGTCACCTCAAGTATCCGTGGGCATGATTATACGATATGCATCAGGAAATCTCAGAAACATCTATTCAACCAACACATAGAACTTCAAAGAGTGCCCCAAAGTTTCCACTTGAAAGTCAAGACGAAAACATGTGCCAACCCCTATGCATAGATTCCCAAGGTCACGGAACCCGCAAGTTGATCACCAAAACATACATCAAGTGAATCACGTGATATCCCATTATCACCACAGATAAGCACATGCAAGACATACATCAAGTGTTCTCAAATCCTTAAAGAATCAATCCGATAAGATAACTTCAAAGGGAAAACTCAATCCATTACAAGTGAGTAGAGGGGGAGAAGCATCATAAGATCCAACTATAATAGCATAGCTCGCGATACATCAAGATCGTGCCATCTCAAGAACACGAGAGAGAGAAAGAGAGATCAAACACATAGCTAATGGTACATACCCTCAGCCCTGAGGGTGGACTACTCCCTCCTCGTCATGGACAGCGCCAGGATGATGAAGATGGCCACCATTGAGGATTCCCCCCTCCGACAGGGTGCCGGAATAGGGTCTAGATTGGTTTTTGGTGGCTACAGAGGCTTTCGGCGGCGGAACTCCCAATCTAGGTTAATTTCCGAAGGTTTCAGTATTTATAGGATTTTTTGGCATAGGGCACAAGTCAGGGGGCCCTCCGGGCCATCCATGAGATAGGGCAGCGCCACCACCTGCCTAGGCCGCGCCCCCACCCTCGTGGGAAGCCCGTGGCTCTCCTGGCCCAACTCTTTTACTTCGGGGGCTTCTTTTGGTCCAGAAAAAAATCATCAAAAATTGGCACGTCAATTGGACTTCGTTTGATATTCCTTTTCTGTAAAACTCAAAAACAAGGAAAAAACAGAAACTGGCACTGGGCTCTAGGTTAATAGGTTAGTCCCAAAAATCATATAAAAGTGTATATAAAAGCACACAATACATCCTAGAAGGATAATATAATAGCATGGAACGATAAAAAATTATAGATACGTTGGAGACGTATCATGTTTCATTAAGTAGATATACCCATATCTGCTCCAATCATCACTGAAGGCTAGAAAATAACGATACCCGCCGTGAGCCTCAACACTCATCGGTCCACATACATTAGTATGTATGATTTCCAACAAATTAGTTGGCCGCTCCATTGTTCCGGAGAATGAAGTTTTAGTCATCTTGCCCTTGAGGCATGGTTCGCAAGCACCAAGTGATTCATAATCAAGTGATTTCCAAAGTCCATCAGTATGGAGTTTCTTCATGCGCTTTACACCAATATGACCTAAACGGCAGTGCCACACATAAGTTGCACTATCATTATTAACCTTGCATCTTTTGGCATCAATATTATGAATATGCGTATCACTACGATCGAGATCCAAAAAGAATAGACCACTTTTTAAGGGTGCATGACCATAAAATATATTACTCATATAAATAGAACAACCATTATTCTCTGATTTAAATGAATAACCGCCTCGCAACAAACAAGATCCAGATATAATGTTCATGCTCAACGCTGGCACCAAATAACACTTATTCAGGTCTAAAACTAATCCCGAAGGTAGATGTAGAGGTAGCGTGCCGACGGCGATCACATCGACTTTGGAACCATTTCCCACGCACATCGTCGCATCGTCCTTAGCTAATCTTCGTTTAATCCGTAGCACCTGTTTCGAGTTACAAATATTAGCAACCGAACAAGTATCAAATACCCAGGTGGTACTACGAGCATTAGTAAGGTACACATCAATAACATGTATATCAAATATACCTTTGTTCATTTTGCCATCCTTCTTATCCGCCAAATACTTGGGGCAGTTCCACTTCCAGTGTCTAGTCCCTTTGAAGTAGAAGCACTCAGTTTCAGGCTTGGCTCCAGACTTGGGTTTCTTCGCGGGAGTAGCAACTGTCTTGCTATTCTTCTTGGGCCTTTCCTTTTTTTGGGCCTTTCTTTTTTTCTTTGGCCTTTTTTTTCTTTTTTCCTTTTTTTGGAGGGGCTTTCTTGATTTAGCCTTTCCTCACATGGGACAATGCTCTAATAATGATGATCGTCACACTTTCATTGAATTACAACTCGATACTAGAACAAGGTATGACCTATATAAATGCCTCCGGCGGTGTACCGGGATGTGTAATGAATCAAGAGTGACATGTATGAAGAATTATTCAAGGTGGCTTTGCCATAAATACGATGTCAACTACATGATCATGCATGGCAATATGACAATATGAAGCATGTCATATGAACGGAACGGTGGAAAGTTGCATGGCAATATATCTCGGAATGACTATGGAAATGCCATGATAGGTAGGTATGGTGGCTGTTTTGCGGAATATAGTGGGTGTTTTGAGGAAGGATATATAGTGGGTGTATGGTACCGGCGAAAGTTGCGCGATACAAGAGAGGCTAGCAATGGTGGAAGGGTGAGAGTGCGTATAATCCATGGACTCAACATTAGTCATAAGAACTCATATACTTATTGCAAAAATTTACGAGTCATAAAAACAAAGCAATCAACGCATGCTCCTAAAGGGCACGTTGGTAGGAGTTAACCATCGCGCGCCCCCGACCCCCAGACAAAGGTTGACACTTTACAAATACCTCATGCTCTAACTTCGTCACATAGCGGTTCACCATACGTGCATGCTACGGGAATCACTAACCTTAACACAAGCATTTCTCAATTTCATAATAACTCCACTAGCATGACTCTAATATCACTATCCTCATATCTCAAAACAATTATCAAGCATCCAACTTCTCTTCATATTCAATGCACTTAGTGTGGAAGTGTTTACTACATTTGTATGTGATGTCTATTATGTGAAGACTAGTTTTATAGCCTAAGCATATTACCATGCTGTTTTAATAGACTCTCAAAAGGATATAAGTGAATCATGAGAGTTCATCTATTTCTTCAAAATAAAACCACCGCCGTGCTCTAACAGATATAAGTGAGGCACTAGAGCAAAACTATTCAACTCAAAAGATATAAGTGAAGCACATAGAGTGTTCTATGAATTCCTAGGCCATATTTAACTCTCTCAAATAGGTGTGTTCAGCAAGGATAATTGTGGCAAACTAACAAGGAAAGACTCAAATTATACAAGACGCTCCAAGTAAAACACATATCATGAGGTGAATAAAAATATAGCTCCGAGTATAGCTACCGATGGATGAAGACGAAAGAGGGGATGCCTTCCCAGGGCATCCCCAAGCTTAGCCTTTTGGTTGTCCTTGAATTTTACCTTGGGGTGCCATGGGCATCCCCAAGCTTAGGCTTTTGCCACTCTTTCTTCCATAGTCCATCAAAGCAATACTCAAAACTTGAAAACTTCACAACACAAAACTTAGACAAAAATCTCGTGAGCTCCGTTAGTATAAGAAAGCAAACCACTACTCAAAGGTACTACAATGATTTCATTCTTTGTTTATACTGGTGTTAAACCTACTGTATTCCAACTTCTCTATGGTTCATACTTCCCAATACTACTCATAGATGCATTGAAATAAGCAAACAACACACGAAAAAAGAATATGTCAAAAACAGAACAGTCTGTAGTAATCTGCAGGTTTCGTATACTTTTGTAACTCCAAAAAATTCAAACTAAATTGTTAAACATGAGGCATTTGTCTATTAATCATCTGCAAAAAGAATCAACTAAATAGCACGCTCCAGTAAAATCTGATGACCATTCTAGCGAGCGTTAATGATTCTGTTTTTCACAGCAAGATCATATAAACTTTACACAAGTCTTACCAAAGGTTCTACTTGGCACAAACACTAATTAAAACACAAAACCACATCTAAACAGAAGCTAGATGCAATATTTATTCCTAAACAGAAGCAAAAAGAAAAGAACAAAAATAAAGTTGGGTTGCCTCCCAACAAGCGCTATCGTTTAACACCCCTAGCTAGGCATGATGATTTCAATGATGCTCGCATAAAAGATAGGAATTGAAACATAACGGGAGCATCATGAAGAATATGATTAGCACATTTAAGCCTAACCCACTTCCTATGCAAAGGGATTTTTTGAGCAAACAACCTATGAGAACGATAATCAACTAGCATAGGAAGGAAAAACGAGCATAACTCCAAGATTTTAAGCACATAGAGAGCAAACTTGATATTATTGCAATTCCTACAAGCATATGTTCCTCTCTCATAATAATTTTCAGTAGAATCATGAATGAATTCAACAATATAACCAGCACATAAAGCATTCTTTTCATGATCTACTTGCATAGAAATTTTACTACTCTCCACATAAGCAAAATTCTTCTCATTCCGAATAGTGGTAGCATCAAATTCAACAAAATAACTATCATGTGAAGCATAATCCAATTGAAAACTCAAATCATGATGACAAGTTTCATGGTTATCATTGTTCTTAATAGCATACAAGTCATCACAATAATCATCATAGATAGCAACTTTGTTCTCATAATCAATTGGAACCTCTTCCGAAATAGTGGATTCATCAATAAATAAAGTCATGACCTCTCCAAATCCACTTTCATCAATATAATCATCATACATAGGATGCATTCTTTCCTCATAATAAATATTCTCATCAAAACTTGGGGGACTAAAAATATCATCTTCATCAAACATAGCTTCCCCAAGCTTGTGGCTTTCCATATCATTAGCATCACGGGTATTCAAATAATTCATACTAACAACATTGCAATCATGCTCATCATGCACATATTCTATGCCAAGCATTCTATGTAATTCTTCTTCTAGTACTTGAGCACAATTTTCCTTCCCATCATTTTCACGAAAGATATTAAAAAGATGAAGCATATGAGGTAACCTTAATTCCATTTTTTTGTAGTTTTGATTTTATATGCTAAACTAGTGATAAAACAAGAAACTAAAAGATTCGATTGCAAGATCTAAAGATATACCTTCAAGCACTAACCTCCCCGGCAACAGCGCCAGAAAAGAGCTTGATGTCTACTACACAACCTTCTTCTTGTAGATGTTGTTGGGCCTCCAAGTGCAGTGGTTTGTAGGACAGTAGCAAATTTCCCTCAAGTGGATGACCTAAGGTTTATCAATCCGTGGGAGGCATAGGATGAAGATGGTCTCTCTCAAACAACCCCGTAACCAAATAACAAAGAGTCTCTTGTGTCCCCAACACACCCAATACAATGGTAAATTGTATAGGTGCACTAGTTCGGCGAAGAGATGGTGATACAAGTGCATTATGGATGGTAGATATAGGTTTCTGTAATAGGAAAATATAAAAACAGCAAGGTAACTAAAGGTAAAAGTGAGCATAAACGGTGTTGCAATGATAGGAAGCAAGGCCTAGGGTTCATACTTTCACTAGTGCAAGTTCTCTCAACAAGGATAACATAATTGAATCATATTACTAGCCCTCAACACGCAACAAAGAGTCACTCCAAAGTAACTAATAGCGGAGAACAAACAAAGAGATTATGGTAGGGTACGAAACCACCTCAAAGTTATTCTTTCTGATCGATCTATTCAAGATTCCGTAGTAATGTTCAATCTATCATAGAGTTCATACTAGAATAACACCTTAAGACACAAATCAACCAAAACCCTGATGTCACCTAGATACTCCATTGTCACCTCAAGTATCCATGGGCATGATTATACGATATGCATCACACAATCTCAGAAACATCTATTCAACCAACACATAGAACTTCAAAGAGTGCCCCAAAGTTTCCACCGAAAATTCAAGACGAAAACGTGTGCCAACCCCTATGCATAGATTCCCAAGGTCACGGAACCCGCAAGTTGATCACCAAAACATACATCAAGTGAATCACGTGATATCCCATTGTCACCACAGATAAGCACATGCAAGACATACATCAAGTGTTCTCAAATCCTTAAAGACTCAATCCGATAAGATAACTTCAAAGGGAAAACTCAATCCATTACAAGAGAGTAGAGGGGGAGAAGCATCATAAGATCCAACTATAATAGCAAAGCTCGTGATACATCAAGATCGTGCCATCTCAAGAACACGAGAGAGAGAGAGAGAGATCAAACACCTAGCTAATGGTACATACCCTCAGCCCCGAGGGTGGACTACTCCCTACTCGTCATGGAGAGCGCCGGGATGATGAAGATGGCCACCGGTGAGGGTTCCCCCCTCCGGCAGGGTGCCGGAACAGGGTCTAAATTGGTTTTCGGTGGCTACAGAGGCTTTCGGCGGCGGAACTCCCGATCTAGGTTAATTTCCGAAGGTTTCAGTATTTATAGGATTTTTTGGCATAGGGCACAAGTCAGGGGCCCTCTGGACCGGCCACGAGATAGGGCGGCGCCACCACCTGCCCAGGGTGCGCCCCCCACCCTCGTGGGCAGCCCGTGGCTCTCCTCGCCCAACTCTTTTACTTCGAGGGCTTCTTTTGGTCTAGAATAAATCATCAAAAATTGGCACATCAATTGGACTCCGTTTGATATTCCTTTTCTATAAAACTCAAAAAACAAGGAAAAAACAGAAACTGACACTGGGCTCTAGGTCAATAGGTTAGTCCCAAAAATCATATAAAAGTGTATAAAAAGCCCATAAGACATCGTAGAAGGATAATATAATAGCATGGAACAATCAAAAATTATAGATACGTTGGAGATGTATCATGTTTCATTAAGTAGATATACCCATATCTGCTCAAATCATCACTGAAGGTTAGAAAATAACGATACCCGCCGCGAGCCTCAACACTCATCGGTCCACATACATCAGTATGTATGATTTCCAACAAATTAGTTTCTCGCTCCATTGTTCCGGAGAACGAAGTTGTAGTCATCTTGCCCATGAGGCATGGTTCGCAAGCACCAAGTGATTCATAATCAAGTGATTCCAAAAGTCCATCAGTATGGAGTTTCTTCATGCGCTTTACACCAATATGACCTAAACGACAGTGCCACAAATAAGTTGCACTATCACTATTAACCTTGCATCTTTTGTCTTCAATATTATGAATATGTGTATCACTAAGATCGAGATCCAACAGGAATAGACCACTTTTTAAGGGTGCGTGCCCATAAAATATATTACTCATATAAATAGAACAACCATTATTCTCTGATTTAAATGAATAACCGTCTCGCAACAAACAAGATCCAGATATAATGTTCATGCTCAATGCTGGCACCAAATAACAATTATTTAGGTCTAAAACTAACCCCGAAGGTAGATGTAGAGGTAGCGTGCCGACGGCGATCACATCGACTTTGGAACCATTTCCCACGCGCATCGTCACATCGTCCTTAGCTAATCTTCGTTTAATCCGTAGCACCTGTTTCGAGTTACAAATATTAGCAGCCGAACCAGTATCAAATACCCAGGTGGTACTACGAGCATTAGTAAGGTACACATCAATAACATGTATATCAAATATACCTTTGTTCATTTTGCCATCCTTCTTATCCGCCAAATACTTGGGGTAGTTCCGCTTCCAGTGTCCAGTCCCTTTACAGTAGAAGCACTCAGTTTCAGGCTTGGCTCCAGACTTGGGTTTGTTCGCGGGAATAGCAAATGTCTTGCTATTCTTGTTGAAGTTCCCCTTCTTTCCCTTGCCCTTTTTCTTGAAACTAGTGGTCTTGTTAACCATCAACACTTGATGCTCCTTTTTGATTTCCCCCTCTACAACTTTGAGCATAGCGAAGAGCTCGGGAATTGTCTTCTGCATCCCTTGCAGGTTATAGTTCATCACGAAGCCTTTATAGCTTGGTGGCAGTGATTGAAGAACTCTATCAATAACACCATCTTCGTCAACTTTGCAACCAAGGTGAGTCATATGATTGTAGTACCCAGACATTCTGAGCAAGTGTTGACTGATAGAAATGTTCTCCTCCATCTTGCAGCTATAGAACTTATTGGAGACTTCATATCTTTCAATTCTGGCATTTGCTTGAAATGTTAACTTCAACTCTTGGAACATCTCATATGCTCCATGACGTTCAAAACGTCTTTGAAGTCCCGATTCTAAGCCTTAAAGCACGGCGCACTGAACTATCGAGTAGTCATCAGAACGAGCTTGCCAGACGGTCATAACGTCCGGAGTTGCTCCTGCAGCAGGGCCGTCACCTAGCGGTGCTTCCAGGACATAATTCTTGTGTGCAGCAATGAGGATAATCCTCAAGTTACGGACCCAGTCCGTGTAGTTGCTACCATCATCTTTCAACTTAGCTTTCTCTAGGAACACATTAAAATTCAAGGGAACGGTAGCACGGGCCATTGATCTACAACAACATAGATATGCAAAAACTATCAGTACTAAGTTCATGATAAATTAAAGTTCAATTAATCATATTACTAAAGAACTCCCACTTAGATAGACATCCCTCTAGTCATCTAAATGATCACGTGATACAAATCAACTAAACCATGTCCGATCATCACGTGAGATGGAGTAGTTTTCAATGGTGAACATCTTATGTTGATCATATATACTATATGATTCACGCTCGACCTTTCGGTCTCCAGTGTTCCAAGGCCATGTCTGTACATGCTAGGCTCGTCAAGTTTAACCCGAGTATTCAGCATGTGCAAAACTGTCTTACACCCATTGTATTTGAACGTAGAGCTTATCACACCCGATCATCACGTGGTGTCTCGGCACGATGAACTTTCGCAACGGTGCATACTCAGGGAGAACACTTGTACCTTGAAATTTTGTAAGGGATCATCTTATAATGCTATCGCCGTACTAAGCAAAATAAGAAGCATAATAAGATAAACATCACATGCAATCAAAATATGTGACATGATATGTCCATCATCATCTTGTGCTTTTGATCTCCATCTCCAAAGCATCGTCATGATCTCCATTATCACCGGCTTGACACCATGATCTTTATCGTAGCATCGTGGTCCTCTCGCCAACTATTGCTACTACTACTATCGCTAACTGATAGTGATAAAGTAAAGCAATTACATGGCTTTCACAATTCATACAATAAAGAGACAACCATAAGGCTCCTGTCGGTTGTCGATAACTTTACAAAACATGATCATCTCATACAATAACATATAACTCATCATGTCTTGACCATATCACATCACAACATGCCCTGCAAAAACAAGTTAGACGTCCTCTACTTGGTTGTTGCAAGTTTTACGTGGCTGCTACAGGCTTAGCAAGAACCGTTCTTACCTACGCATACAAAACCACAACGATTTTTTGTCAAGTGTGTTGTTTTAACCTTCACAAGGACCGGGCGTAGCCACACTCGATTCAACTAAAGTGAGAGAGACAGACACCCACCAGTCACCTTTAAGCAACGAGTGCTCGTAACGGTGAAACCAGTCTCGGGTAAGCGTACGCGTAATGTTGGTCAGGGCCACTTCATCACACAATACCGCCTAATCCAAGCATGACATGTTGGTAAGCAGTATGACTATTATCGCCCACTACTCATTGTGTTCTACTCGTGCATATCATCTACGCATAGACCTGGCTCTGATGCCACTGTTGGGGAACATAGTATTTCAAAAATTTCCTACGATCACGCAAGATCTATCTACTAGAAGCATAGCAACGAGTGGTGAGAGTGTGTCTACGTACCCTCGTAGACCGAAAGCGGAAGCGTCTAGTGACGCGGTTGATGTAGTCGAACGTCTTCGCGATCCAACCGATCCAAGCACCGAACGCACAGCACCTCCGCGTTCAGCACACGTCAAACTTGATGACGTCCCACGAGCTCTTGATCCAGTTGAGCATCACGGGAGAGTTTCGTCAGCACGACGATGTGGTGATGGTGATGATGAAGCTACCGATGCAGCGCTTCGCCTAAGCACTGTAACGACATGATCGAGGTGTGTATCAGTGGAGGGGGCACCGCACACGGCTAAAACTGATGTTCAATTGTGTTTTCTAGGGTGCCCCTACCCCCGTATATAAAGGAGCAAGGGGGAGGCCGGCCGGCCCTTGGGCGCGTGGGAGAGAGGAGGAGTCCTCCTCCTAGTAGGAGTAGGACTGCCCTTAACTACTCCTACTAGGAGGGGGAAAGGAAGGAGGAGAGGGAGAAGAAAAAGGGGGGCGCCGCCCCCCTTCCCCAGTCCAATTCGGACTAGAGGGGGAGGGGGTGCATGGCCTACCCTGGCCAGCCCTCTCTCTCCATTAAGGCCCATGTGGCCCATTATTTCTCCCGGGGGGTTCCGGTAACCCTCCGGCTCTCCAGTTTTCCCCGAAACCACCCGGAACACTTACAATGTCTGAATATACCCGTCCAATATATCAATCTTTATGTCTCGGACATTCCAAGACTCCTCATCATGTCCGTGATCACATCCAGGACTCCAAACTACCTTCGGTACATCAAAACACATAAACTCGCAATATCGATCGTCATCGAACGTTAAGCGTGCGGGCCCTACGGGTTCGAGAACTATGTAGACATGACCGAGACTCATCTCCGGTCAATAACCAATAGCAGAACCTGGATGCTCATATTGGTTCCTACATATTCTATGAAGACCTTTATCGGTCAAACCGCGTAACAACATACGTTGTTCCCTTTCTCATCGGTATGTTACTTGCCTGAGATTCGATCGTCGGTATCATCATACCTAGTTCAATCTCGTTACCGGCAAGTCTCTTTACTCATTTCGTAACACATCATCTCGTGACTAAATCATTAGTCGTTTTCTTGTAAGGCTTATTACGATGTGTATTACCGAGAGGGCCCAGAGATACCTCTCCGACACTCGGAGTGACAAATCATATTCTCGATCTATGCCGGCACTACAAACACCCTCGGAGACACCTGTAGAGCATCTTTATAATAAAGTTTCTAAGCTAACGGATTGGTCTTGTCCATCACATCATTCTCCTAATGATGTGACCCCGTTGATCAAATGACAACTCATGTCTATGGCTAGGAAACATAACCATCTTTGATCAATGAGCTAGTCTAGTAGAGGCATACTAGGGACACTCTTTTGTCTATGTATTCACACATGTACTAAGTTTCCGGTTAATACAATTCTAGCATGAATAATAAACATTTATCATGATATAAGGAAATACAAATAACAACTTTATTATTGCCTCTAGGGCATATTTCCTTCAATTATATCCGGTTCATGGAAGGGATGCCGCCTCCGAAGTCGTCAGACGACAACCAGATGGATGAGGAGTCGTGAGAGGATGAAGAAGAAGACGACGATGATGATGATGAGGAATGGTCGAATGAGGAGGAGGAGGACGACGACAACAATGACGATGACAACGGCGGCGGCCATGAAAAGCCGACGGTCAACAGCAAGAAGCGTCCTCGCCAAGACGATATCGCGGGGCCATCCAACAAGAACAACAAGAAGAAGGAGGACTAAATTAAGCAGACTAATATATCTCTATTTATCCTGTCAATCTCATCGCAGACGGTTAGTAATATGTATTCGACAGAGATCTTCTACATTATCGCCAACAGGTTGGTTTATTGAACTATGTGCCCTGATGAGCACACAATTCACAAATAAGACCGTATGTGCTGTTTATAATGATCACACACAATTCTGATTACCGACCTGTTTGGCGGGTATCACACACATCTTGTTACACCGAATCGTTTGTGTTCACCTCACTCATCGCAAACGGTTCATCAGAGTGAACTGTATGCTGTATATCGCACACACCTTGATCTGGCTGCCCGTTTTTGTTGTTTTGTCTCATCGCAAACAGTTTGTACAGATCAACCATATGCCCCTCATCGCACACGCAACTATAACATGAACCGTGTTTGATGCATCTGCCATCGCAAACGTTTTACACATTTCTGACGTTTTCATACAACACCATTTGCGATTATTGTATCACACATAGTTTCTCGAAGGGCTCTGATCGTCGTGTCGCGTTAGCAGCATCCTACAGTAGTGGACACTAAACCGAACTTAATTCTTCTCTCTAATAGGAGTGGAGGAAGGTGGTCGAAGGGATTCATAGCCCCATCCTGCACCCAGAGGACCATATTCGAGACATGGACCCCGGATTTGAAGAAGATCTAGACATAGGCATAGAGCTTAGGGATGGAGTTTTCTATCAGGCTAACCATGATGGTACTAAAGTGGCTATTATAGACGACTACCCTGGCCTCCTTCCTTCCTCTCGCGTAAGTACCCAGAAGATCCCTCTTCAAATAGAGTTTTCCCACCACGCCTCACCCATCGCACTGTCTCGTGCTCAAAAGGGGCGACACTCGTCCCGCCATACTACATCAAGGGCGTCTTCCAAGAAGGCGACGCCCGTGCAGGGAGAGTCTCTGAAACGAAAGGAAACCAGAGACACCGCCGAACCTCCTCCTTTATCGAAGAGGTATGACTTCTTAACATATGCTTGGCGGCGGAGCCGGATTATAATTTCCCGCTTTATTTTTCCTTTTAGGAGGAGCATACACCGTACTGTGTCCGGGGATCCTGCTGGTCATGCTCCAACCAATCCGACGCCGGGCCCATCCACGAGGACTAGGGTTGATACGGGTGTAACGCCATATTTTCCTCTCCAAGAGGATTCAGATGGGGTATATGTTACCAATTCCAAAGTGGAAAGCGCGATGAATCATCGACGACGAAAAGCAGCCATGCGTGATCTAGCTTTTACTGAGAAGGCGTTTAACGCCCTCAGTTTTGCGGATGCATATATCCGAGGTGCTCGAGACAGACTTGCCGGAGCCACTCACCAGCTTTCCAAGGATATGCGGGTGAGTGTTAATTCAATATCCATATGCCAGTAGCCCCCGACACTTAAAGCAGTTGGCCCAACTGATTTAAGGATCACTATGTCCTTAGGTACTCAAGGAAAAGAATAACATATTATCCAAGGAGCTGGAAGAATGCCAGACCAAGCTTACTGCTGTCACGACCGAATTGGAAGATTCAAAGAAGTCCAAGAAGGGCTCTGATGGTAAGAACAATAGTGTCCGAAAAGTATGGTCCTGTGCCAATCAATGATCTTTAAATATACATTGTTTTAACTGCAGCAACAGGGCCAACAGACCAACTTGAGGAGAAGTTAAGGGCTGCTCTGGCAGAGAAAGAACAAGCCGAAGGGCAAAGAGCTGCTGGTCAACGTGTACTAACACGGACCATAGATGAGAAAAACAAACTGAGGATACAAATATCAAGCAAGTCGAGGAGCTAAAGGACGTACGAGCCTAACTCTCAGATGCCTTGAAAGAGAACAAGAATCTTAAAGGCAGCATATTCAGTATGACCTTGAACCGAGCTTTCATTATAGTCCCTTGATTCAATGTTTTTTACGAAACTATTCCTGTAGGCTTGTTAACTGGGCGGACCGAGGGAGAGGTGTCCAGATTTCAAGGTGACCTGCTGCAAGAGCTCTCCAAGGTACACAAGCGAGCTAAAAAAGCCATGAAGAATATGGCCAAGGCTTTATGGCCAGCCGATTCTCCTCCAAAAATTATGGAGGAACTGGCGAGTTTATTCAAAGGGGCTCGACGCCGCTTTGAATTATGGAAAGCATCAGCATGTCGAGAAGGTGCTCGAGAAGCCTGGGCTATGGTGAAGACACGTTATACCAGACTTGACCCAAATCATATGGCTCGGGTTGGACCTCGAGGGCCTCACGGACTAGAAATCCCTGTGAGCTTGGTGTATGGCCAAGTAAAGATAGGCGCCAAATTTTCACAACAAGACTGTAAATTAGACAGTCTTATAGATGGTATAAATGAAGCATAGGTGTTTGATTCTATGTAACAATGTACTTTATCATCAAATTTATCTCCTGCCAAATTTATTTGAAAGATTATCATGGCAGACCTTCCGCTTTGACCTCCAAAAACCCAAGGGCTGGAGTGTTTCCGAATACTATACATGTGGTAAACACGTGGTGCGAACCAGGAAATCCAGTCATATTTTCTTAAACAGACAAACTATGTTCGGGGAGTTATGTTTTATTACTATTTAACGTAAGAAACAACTTCGAGAGAGAATAGTTCCGTTAAGGGTTCCTTTCCCTGGGTCAGCATGCATATGTGTGCATGCCTAGGCTTTGATCCTTAAAAAAATAGGATTATAGGAAGCCTATCCTATGGGATATGAAAGATTATGTGCTTAAAAGTGGTTCGTCGTTTATCCGCCGACCAATTATTCCCTTAAGAACGCTAGCTTTCGGCTTCACCTGTCTGAGGTACAGGTCCAGATTACCCGATTGTAACAATCGCAGAGGTGCTCCCTTTACACCCTAGATGAACAATCGGGAACGTAGGGTATAAACACAGGAGCCAGGCAACCCAGCTTGGCAAAAACTTAAGTCATAAAGGTGCATATAATGGTGAGGAGACTGTATGATACAAACGACATGAGTATTGTAAGCAATATGCGTTTTAATAATGGGCTTTGTTATAGAAGCCCCCAAGTATTTTGAGGTACGTACATTTGAGGATGCTCTACCCTATAATAGTTCGGTTGAGCCGAATACTTATTGATAAGAAAAATAAGAAAAGAAGAGGAGAACTTAAAATAAAAACAAGGGATAAGACCTAGACTGAAAAAGAAATAAAAAGGTGCTACCGAACTATCTCTAGAATCGTCGGAGCCTGGCAGCGTTCCATGGGTTCGGCTCAAGGCAATTGTCTGACGCATTTCGAAGGCGATAGGCTCCACCGGTTAGTTCTTCATTGATAATGAAGGGGCCCTCCTATCTTGGTTTGAGCTTGTCCTTTTTCTTCTCCGAGAAGCATAAAACGAGTTTGCCAACATTGTATGTCTTGGCCCGCACTTCTCTGCTTTGGTATCGATTGGCCTGTTGTTGATAGAATGTGGAACGGGCCTGCACGATATCGCGCTCCTCTTCAAGGCCATCTAGGTCGTCCTACCGATCAAGATCGGCCTCTTGCTCTTCATACATGCGCACTCGAGGTGAGTCATCAATAATATCACAGGGCAAAACAGCCTATGCACCGTACACCATGAAAAAAGGCGTGTATCCGATTGTCCAGTTGGGTGTGGTCCGCAGGCCCCAGAGTACGTAGTCGAGCTTCTCAACCTAGTGTTTATCTGACTCCCGCAGGGAGCGCACTAGTCGGGGTTTAATGCCGCTCATTATCAAGCCATTAGCTCTTTCGACTTGACCATTTGTTTGAGGATGGTACACTGAGGCATAATCAAGTTTAATGCCTAACCTAGCGCAGCAATTTCTCACCTCATCAGCTGTGAAGTTGGAGCCGTTATCTATGAATACTGTGCGGGACACCATAATGGTGTGCTTCACCGGATATAAAATCTATCACTGGCCCTGCCTCAGCTGTTCTGACTGGCTTGGCTTCTATCCATTTAGTGAATTTGTCCACCATAACCAGTAAATATTTCTTTTAATGGCTTCCCCCTTTAAGAGGTCCGACCATATCCAGGCCCCAGACCACAAAGGGCCAAGTAATGGGGATGGTTCTCATAGTGGTGGGAGGCTGTAGGATCGAAAGTATGTCTAGAGGGGGGGGGGGTGATTAGACTACTTGACTAAATAAAAATCTAGCCATTTCCCAATTTTAGTTCTCGGCATATTTTAGCAACTTAGCACAAGTCAAGCAATCAACCTACACATGCAATTCTAAGAGTGTAGCAGCGAAAAGTATTACAATTGCATATGAAGGTAAAAGGAGGAGTTTGGAGGGAGCAAACTCAAGTGAACACATCGATGTTTTTGGTCTTGGTTCCGATAGGTGGTGCTATCGTACATCCAAGTTGATGGAGACTTCAACCCACGAAGGGTAACGGCTGCGCGAGTCCACAGAGGAATCCACCCACGAAGGGTCCACGAAGAAGCAACCTTGTCTATCCCACCATGGCCATCGCCCACGAAGGACTTGCCTCACTAGGGGTAGATCTTGACGAAGTAGGCGATCTCCTTGCCCTTACAAACTCCTTGGTTCAACTCCACAATCTTGTCGGAGGCTCCCAAATTACACCTAACCAATCTAGGAGACACCACTCTCTAAAAGGTAATAGACGGTGTGTTGATGATGAACTCCTTGCTCAAATGCTTCAAGTGATAGTCTCCCCAACACTCAAACATCTCCTCGTAGAATTGGATATGGTAGAAAAAGGATTTGAGTGGAATGCAACTTGGGGAAGGCTAGAGAACAAGATTCATATGGTAGGAATGGAATATCTTGATCTCAACACTTGAGTAGGTGGTTCTGTCTCAGAACATGAATGATGGAAGTGTAGGTATGTTGTGATGGCTCTCTCCACGAGTGAAGAGTGGGTGGAGGGATATATATAGCCTCCACACAAAATCTAACCATTACACACAATTTAACAAACTCGGTGGGACCGATTCAGTTCATTATGTGACCGTTAGGTATTTCGGTGGGACCAATATGATCAACTCGGTGGGACCGATTTCATTTGGGTTAGGGCATAACGTAATCTCGGTGAGACTGATTACACATACTCGGTGGGACCGATTTTGGTAATGAGCACACAAAGAGTTGCTCAGGCAAACTCGATGGGACTGATTCGCTCATTTCGGTGAGACCGAAACGTTACGAAGAGCAAACAGAGAGTTTGCATTGCGAACTCGGTGGGACCGATCGCTCATCTCGGTGAGACCGAAATGTTACGAAGGGAAACAGAGAGTTTGCAATCCCATATCGATGAGACCGAGATCCCTTTCGGTGAGACCAAAATGATTAGGGTTTCTGGTAGTGGCTATGTCAAATGAACTCGGTGGCGCCGGATAGATCTTTTCGGTTGGGCCGAGTTGGATTTTTGGTTTGGGTGATATGTGGATGTGAGAAAGTAGTTGAGGGTTTGGAGCATATCACTAAGAATTTTGAGCAAGCAAAGCATTAAGAAACACCTTATCCCCTTTTAATAGTATTGGCTTTCCTATGGACTCAATGTGATCTTGGATCACTAAAACGGAGAAATGTAGAGTCTTGAGTTTGAGCCAATCCTTTGTCCGTAGCATTTTGAGGGGTCCACATTCCTAATCCATGCCATGCCAATCATTGAACTTTCCTGAAATATTAATATTGAAATAGCATAAGTTCAATGAGCTATATGTTGTTAGTAATTACCAAAACCACCCGGGGGTAATTGCACTTTCAATCTCCCCCTTTTTGGTAATTGATGAACATATAGATCGAAGCTTCGACAAAAGAATAAGATTTAAATACATCGTCGCTTTGAGAAGTATGTGATAAACAAGAGCTCCCCCTAAATTTGTGCATTATTTGAAATTTGCGTTTGAATGCAAATGCACAATTGATTAGGATCATGGGTCACTCTTCCATGTCACATACATCTTGGTGGAGCGCTCAAAATGATACAGAACTGAAAACATGCACTCATCACCAAGCAAAGTGAATGATCATATGGAATATAGAGATAATATCATGCAAGCAAACATTAAGGTAGAATATGATCAATCACATGATCACACAAGTATCTCACACACGGACATAGTGTATAAAGAAAACGCACAAAAAGTTCAACCAAAAGCAAGAGAGACCAAAGAGGAAAAAGACACTCTCTCGAAGCTTATGATCTTTACATATTTCTCCCCCTTTGGCAACAAGTTACCAAAAAGTTTTAAAATGCATAGTGCTATGCGTCACTCAGGCTCGGTCTTCGGGAGGTGGTGTAGAGACCTCCAAGGACGAAGGCTTCAGACGAAGTAGCTGGAGCTGGTGGAGTGGCTGCTGGAGGTGGCACTGAAGTTGTGGGTGCTGGTGCTGATGTAGTGGCTCTGGTGTCTGGAACTGGCACTGCATCAGATCTCTGACCTCGAGGCACCCGCTGAAATGCATCTGTGGTAGCCTGTCCTCTCCTCTCCTCTGCTTCCTCCTAGAGCTGCTCAACTGCAGACTGGATCTCTGTCACCTTCAGATCAAGACCATAGAACTTAGTCTCAATGATCCTCTCCAAGCTCTCCTGATTCTGAGTCAGGGTGGCCAAGCCCTTCTCAATCCTCATGGTTGCTTGAATCAGATATGCCATTTGGTCTTGCTTGGACTTGTGAGTCATTTGAGATGCTTCTTCTGCACTTGGCATCTTGGCAACTTTCTCTGCTTTGGCTTTCTCTCTCCTTTCATGTGCTTGTACTGAAGATGGTTCATTCTCATCCATAACAACTTTGTTGTCCTCAAAGTGAGGCACCAGGGGAAGATATTCTCTGTCCAATGAGTATGTGCATGTGCCCATCTTAGAGTTGACGAGCATCTGGATGTGTGGAGCATACCCACATGTTCTCTTCTGATCCGCAACAGTCGTCTTGATTATTTCAACAATGAGACTCATGACCTTGAACTTCTGAGGCACATCAAATATATGCAGCAAGTTGATTGAATGTCCTCTTATCATCTTTGCATCTCCAGATTTAGGCAACAATGTATGCCTCAAGATTGTGTTGATGGTGGCTAGACCACGCTGCATGTGGTGTACAAATCCAAACTTGTGTGTTTCCAAATCATCATCAGGGATCACTTTGTACATATTTGCAATGGAGTTGTGGTCTTGCTTCTTCTTGGCATAGACATCCAGATCATCCTCATGCTCTTCAGGGGCTTTGATCAGCTTGGCCCACTCATCAGCAATTGACTGGTACCTTGTACCTTCAGACATCTATACAATTCTACCATCAGGATAGAAGTAAGCTCTGGAGTAGAATTGCATGATGAATTCATCGTTCCAGTTCGTCAACTTTTGAGCCACAAACTTGTCAACTCCACATGCTTTGAAGCTCTCATGCACATTGGGGAAATAATCTGCATTGTCATCAATGAATTTCCTGTCCACCCTTCTCAGATCACACACAATGGGCTTCTTATCAAGCAGGACTGTCTCATAGAAGTCTTGATGTTCCTTGGTGTGAAACTTGTAGTCCACAACAGTCCGTCTCCTTATAGCATATGGATCAGTCTTTCTCCACAACCTGAGACCTGCATCCTTCCTCAGCTTCATGTCCTCAGCAACAATGTGAGTGTTGTCATGGTCAGGGATTTTGGGCTTCAACTTTCTGAGCACTTGGGCCTCAGCTTCCTCAGCAACCTTAGGCACTGGGGACTTGTTCTTCTCTGAAGCAGGAATATTTCTTGTGCTCCTCTTGGGTGCGGCTTGGTGGCTTGAGCAGCTTTGGGAGCAGTCTTTGGCTTAGAAGGAGCAGCCCCAGACTTGATAGCATCTCCCATAAGCTTTTGAGCATTAGGAGTTGATGCAGTAACCTCTTCTTCCTCAGCTTCATGCTCATCATCATCATCATCCCTCATGGATGGCTTGCCAATCACTCTGGCTGTGGTCTTTCTAGCTCTCTTCATTGTACCTCCAGGCTCATCATCCCTGGATTCAAGTGTGAACACCATAGTCGCTTGAGTAGAGGCTCTGGCCTTTGACATGGGAATCCTCTTGGCATGGATCTTTCTTTTCTGACCTGTCTTAGTTGCCTCAGCTGTGCCATACTCCTTCCTGAACACCTTCTTCTTAGAAGTGGCCTCATCTACCACAAAGTCCTCATCCTCAGTATCTGAAGTTTTCTTCTTCCTTGACTTGGTAGCAGCCGTTGGAAGGTCACTGGGAGTGTTTCTTCTGCTCTCATAGTAGCTGGAATTATTGGGACTAGAGCCCTCACTCAAGTTGACTTGCTCCTCTGACCTGTTCTGACTATCACTGCCCTCGGACATCTCTGACACTGCAAATAAAAACTGACCCTGTGAATAGATGTAGATGAGGTAGAGTGGATGAGCATCACAAAGCACATAATTTTTGCAAAACAGATGACAAGAAAAAGTTAGTTTTAGTTCTCTACAGAAAGCATTTCCAAGCTACCGATTTGTTAAACTCGGTGACACCGAAGCAATTCTGGAGCCTGAACTAGTGAACTCGGTCAGACCGAGTCACAGTTCGGTGGCACCGATATTGCTAGGTTTTCACAAAAAGTTGAACTCAGTCACACCGATTTGCAACTTTCGGTCAGACCGAAAAGAGCAAGTGCACTAGCCTAAGCCAAATCGGTGGGACCGATTTTCTACAACTCAGTCGGTCTGAGATGAGTTCGGCGGAGACCTAACCCTAAATTTTACGAATCAAAACTACTTTCTACAGAGTTTTTGCTGGATAGGAAGATCTCATACGTGGCAAGAAACATGGCAATGCAATGTGCTACGAATTGGAGTGAAGGAATAGCACAAAGAATCAAGTTCATACCCTAACTCGGCGGTGAACTTGCTACGGCGGCGAAGATTGCCATTGACGGCGGCGGAGTCCAGCGGCGGGAGGTCGCTGGCGGAGAGGAGACGATCCAGAGACCCGAAGAGGTAGAGCAGGTCAAGCACGGGCTGGGGGGTTTGGAAAGTTTTCCAAAATTTGGCCCGTTGGTATATATAACCTGACACAGTCGGTGTGACCGAGTGGAACAACTCGGTGGCACCGAGATGCAAAACTGCGAGCAGTTACTGCAACTCGGTGGGACAGAAAAGTTCAAATCGGTTGCACCGAGATTGAAAACCTAGATCAACATAGTGAACTCGGTGTGACCTAAGTGGATGACTCGGTCATACCGAAATGCACAAAGAGGTTTTGGATGTTTAAGCCTATGACGAATCGGGGACTCCGAGTGCTCCTCACACAGAGTGGTTCGAATCTGACTTGATCAAGCTTTGTGATGTAGCATGAAAAGAGTTTGAGACGAGAAAAGCATAGATAGATAGGGGGTGTTCTTAGGCATTCTTGTCCATCCATTTGGCAAAAGAAAAAGAGCCACACAATCAAAGAAACAAATGGGTGTCCTCGAATGAGAAAAAATATGCATTCAACATGCTTAGACAATAAGATAGCAAATGAAACATGTAGCAAAGCATGCACAACCATTCTAGCATCTATCAAGCAATTGGCGATGACTAGGTCATCTATATATGAGTATATTGACTTAGGAGTCAAATGAGAACATTTGATAATAGGTCATACTCATCGTTTAAGCACAAGTGGGGCTACCACTTTTACATAAAGCATTGTTGTGTTCACATCATTAGAGTTGCTTTAGCTCAATTGTTAGAGTAAAGCTCCCCCTAGATGTGATATCCCCCCTAAGAGGGATGAACTAACCTTGGGTTTTGTTGATGATGACTTCATGTAGGTGTTGAAGATGTAGATGCTCAATGTTGATGTAGATCATTTGGAGCAATCCATTGGAGTGAGTTGCACTTTCAATACCTACATGGGTTAGTCCCACATGGAACAAACAGGATATCCATAGACATGGAGTGAATTGCACACATGATGATGTCCATGAAAGCATTAGGTTACCTTGTCCCTTGTCTTACCAACAAGAGGGTTTGTGACTCCTTGAACTAGTGCAACATATGAAAGTTGTTTGCACTTGTCCTTTGCCAAAATGATATGAGTGAAGTGTGTTGGCAGAGTCACCCTCAAGAACTCTCTAGTTCTTCTTCTTGGGATCCACACCATCTTGATGGGAATCCTTGGAGTTGTAATCGTACTTGATGAAGTAGAACTTGATGTAGTCTTGGGAACCCACTTGACCAAGGCCTTAGGAGCTTCTTCAAATGCATCAATCTCTTCTTGAAGCTTATCCTTGCCCTTTAGCTTGTGGTCTTGTGGTGGAAGATCATCTTGTGCTTGTGTCCCTTGAAATGAAGTAGGATCATACTTCTCTTGTTGAGGAACAAACTTCGTCTTGGGGTATTGATCTTCCTCCCACTCAACTCCATTGGATTGAACTTTCGTTCAAAGCCAACACCTTGATTCTTCCGGTGTCTTCCTTGCTTGCATACAATCTCCTCAAATTGCTTACTCCCGGCAAGACTCTTGTAAACACCTTTCTCTATAATTCCCTACAATAAGTTATTTTCTTGCTCAAGTGTAACTTGGCTAAAAGAATCATTAGTGGAATCAAGAGAACTACTAGAAGCAACATCATTGGATTTAGCATGATTGTTGTTACTACTAGATGAACAATCTTTCTTGTTCTTGTTGCTAGATTTTACTTGTGGCATGTAGGTAGACAAGAGTAAACGCTTGACAATGTAAGAAAAACTTTTCTTGCAAAGATCATCATTGATTGCTTTTAATAACTCATGCTCTTGCTCAAGGTTGAGCTTTTCAAAGCGTAACTTATCATGAGTCTTTAAAAGTTCTCGATGATCTTCCAAAGTAGTTTCATGAGCTAACTTAAGAGTGTTTTGTTCTTTAGTTAGACGCTCAATCTTTTCCTTATCATTGTCATTCGTTTTATCTTGATTAGCATGATTAATAGCAATTTCATCATAGTTTTCATCAAACTTTTCATCACTATTGCTACCAACAAGTAAATCATCATCTCCTAGCAAGTCATCTTCATCCCTATTGAAATCAAGATACTCGGGGTGTGATACCTTAGGGCCATTGGCCATGAAGAATCTTCCAATTCCTTCATTTGGTGAGTCAAATATGACGTAGGAGTTGGTTGACACAACAGCAATTCCGGCAACACCTTCATCTTGAGTACCTTCGGAGTCGGAGTAGTAGCTTCTCTCGGAGTGGTTATCGGAGTTGGAACCGGATGCCCATTCAACAACGTGAGCTTGATATCTTCATTTTGTATAGCTCCTTGATGACCTCTCCTTCCTTTCCGAATCTTTGCTTCTCCGAGAAGGTCTTCGTTCATAACGATCATCTCTACTCCTCCTCTCTCTTGGTGGTGATTCTTCTCTTCTACTTCTCCTTTTAGGTGAGTCTTCTCTTCTCTTGTGGGGAGCCGTACATCATTGGAGTAGTGTCTGGGTCTTCCACAATTGTAGCAATTTTGATCACGGCTTGAAGATCTCTTGTCATTGTAGGACCTTGACTTGGAACTTCTCTCTTTGCTTCTACTCTTGTAGAACTTGTTGAAGTTCTTCACCATTAAGCTCAATTCATCATTGAAGTCTTGTTTCTCACTTGATGATATAGGAGCATCACATGAGGCTTTGTAAGCACCACTAGACTTGTTGTGAAGCTCTTCTTTATCTTTGAGTGACATCTCATGAGCAACAATTCTTCCAATGACTTCCGTTGGCTTGAGATCTTTGTAATTGGGCATCATTTGGATAAATGTGCACAAGGTATTATATTCTCCATCCAAGGCTCTTAAGATCTTCTTGATGATGAATCTGTCGGACATCTCTTCACTTCCTAAGCCGGCAATCTCATTTGTGATGAGAGCAAGCCTAGAGTACATTTCAGCGACACTTGCACCATCCTTTATCTTGAACTAGTCAAGTTGAATTTGAAGCACATCCAACTTGGATTACTTGACGGAGTTGGTACCTTCGTGCATATTAATCAAAGTATCCCAAATTTCCTTTGCATTCTCAAGACGGCTGATTTTGTTGAATTCTTTGGGGCACATCCGTTGAAGAGGATATCACAAGCTTGAGCATTGTATTGCAGCATCTTCAACTCTTCCACGGTAGCTTCATGATTCTCGTTGTAGGATCGAAAGTATGTCTAGAGGGGGGGTGATTAGACTACTTGACTAAATAGAAATCTAGCATTTTACGAATTTTAGTTCTTGGCAGATTTTAGCAACTTAGCACAAGTGAACCAATCAATCTACACATGCAATTATAAGAGTGTAGCAGCGGAAAGTAAAACAATTTCATATGAAGGTAAAGGAAGGAGTTTGGAGGGAGCAAACGCAAGTGAAGACAATGATGTTTTTTGTCTTGATTCTGATAGGTGGTGCTATCGTACATCCAAGTTGATGGAGACTTCAACCCACAAAGGGTAACAGCTGCACGAGTCCATGGAGGGCTCCTCCCACGAAGGGTCCACGAAGAAGCAAATTTGTCTATCCCACCATGGCCATCGCCCACGAAGGACTTGCCTCACTAGGGGTAGATCTTTACAAAGTAGGCGATCTCCTTGCCCTTACAAACTCCTTGGTTCAACTCCACAATCTTGTCGGAGGCTTCCAAGTGACACCTAACCAATCTAGGAGACACCACTCTCCAAATGGTAATAGAAGGTGTGTTGATGATAAACTCCTTGCTCAAATGCTTCAAGTGATAGTCTCCTCAACACTCAAATAGCTCCTCACTGATTTGGATATGGTGGAAAAAGTATTTGAGTGGAAAGCAACTTGGGGAAGGCTAGAGAACAAGATTCATATGGTAGGAATGGAATATCTTGATCTCAACACTCTAGTAGGTGGTTCTCTCTCAGAACATGAATGATGGAAGTGTAGGTATGTTCTGATGGCTCTCTCCACGAGTGAAGAGTGGGTGGAGGGGTATATATAGCCTCCACAATATCTAACTGTTACACACAATTTACCAAACTCGGTGGGACCGATTCAGAGAACTCGGTCAGACCGATTTAGTTTATTATGTGACCGTTAGGCATTTCGGTAGGACCGATATGATTAACTCGGTGGGACCGATTTCATTTGGGTTAGGGCATAACGTAATCTCGGTGAGACCGATTACACAGACTCGGTGGTACCGATTTTGGTAATGAGCACACAGAGAGTTGCTTAGGCAAACTCGGTGAGACCGATTCGCTCATTCGGGTGAGACCGAAACGTTACGAAGAGCAAACAGAGAGTTTGCATTGCGAACTCGGTGTGACCGATTGCTCATCTCTCTGAGACCGAAATGTTACGAAGGGAAACCGAGAGTTTGCAATCTCATCTCGGTGAGACCGAGATCCCTTTCGGTGAGACCGAAATGATTAGGGTTTCTGGCAGTGGCTATGTCAAATGGATTCGGTGGCGACGGATAGATCTTTTCGGTGGGCCGAGTTGGATTTTTGGTTTGGGAGATATGTGGACGTGAGAAAGTGGTTGAGAGTTTGGAGCATATCACTAAGCATTTTGAGCAAGCAACCCATTAAGCAATAGCTCATCCCCTTTTAATAGTATTGGCTTTCCTATGGACTCAATGTGATCTTGGATCACTAAAATGAAGAAATGTAGAGTATTGAGTTTGAGCCAATCCATTATCCTTAGCATTTCGAGGGGTCCACATTCCTAATCCATGCCATGCCATGCCAATCATTGAACTTTCCTGAAATATTAATCTTGAAATAGCATAAGTTCAATGAGCTATATGTTGTTAGTAATTACCAAAACCACCCGGGGATAGTTGCACTTTCAGAGGCATATGACTTTGATTTGCGAAAAGCTGGCATCCAACACAATGTTGGACTAGGATTTGTGCATCTACTCGCACAGTTGGCCAGAAGAAACCAGTTCGGAAAGCCTTGCTTACAAGAGCTCGGGCTGCGACATGATGGCCGCCCATGCCAGCGTGTATTTCGGCTAGAAGTTGCCGTCCCTCCTCTTCGGAGATGCACCGTTGGAGAATACCGGTAGTGCTTTTATTGTATAGTTCACCTTTGTGAACTTTATAGGCTTTAGACCGCCGAATTATGCGACGGGCCTCATTTTGGTCATCGGGAGCTCTTGCCTATTAAGGTAGGCTAGGAAAGGCTCGGTCCAGGGGGCTATGACAACCATGATCTCGTGAGCCGAGGATGTTATTTCTATGTCCGAGTCCCTGACGACATATGTATTGAGTTCGGCTGGGGGCGTATTCGGGGCCAGATTTGCGTCTTTCCTCTCGTCCTGCCATGTCACTGATGGCTTGAACAACCTTTATGCCCAGGTGTTGAGCAGGACTAGGTCGCGTTTAGTGCCCATACGAGCAAGTATATCTGCTGCCTTGTTACTGTCCCGAGCTACGTAGTGGAATTCCAGCCCCTCAAATCGAGCCGACATTTTTAATATGGCATTTCGGTAAGCTGCCATCTTTGAATCCTTAACATAAAATTCTTCATTTACCTAAGATATGGCGAGGTTTGAGGCTCTGCGCACCTCGAGGCGATATATGCCCATGGATACGGCCGTGCGGAGACTGTGCCGTAGTGCCTCATATTCAGCCACATTGTTTGAGTCCGTATACATGATCTGTAGTACGTAGCGGATTGTATCCCCTATCGGAGATATCAAGATGACACTGCCCCCCAATCTGGCTAGCATTTTAGAGCCGTCAAAATACATGGTCCAGTGGGAGTATGTTCCATACACTTTAGGGAGTTCGGCTTTGGTCCATTCCGCGACAAAGCCGGCCAACACCTCAGACTTAATAGTTCGGCGTGGTTTGTATGTTATTTCAAACGGTAAGAGCTCGATGGCCCATTTGGCTATGCGTCCTGTGGCGTCTTTATTGTTTATAATATCGTTGAGTGGTACTTCAGATGCCATTGTGATCGAACACTCTTGAAAGTAGTGTCGTAGCTTCCGAGATGCCATGAATACCGCATAGGAAATTTTCTGGTAATGGGGATATCGTAATTTACACGGTATGAGAACCTCAGATACATAGTATACGGGTTTTTGAACGGGGAATTTATGTCCCTCTTCATCTTGTTTGACGACGAGTACCGCACTCACAACCTGCTAAGTGGCTGAGATATAAAGCAGCATTGGCTCGCCAACACCTGGAGCGGCTAGGATTGGATTGCCCGCTAATAGGGTTTTTATCTCCTCCAATCCGGCTGTGGCTGCATCCGTCCATTCAAAGTTGTCTGTGCGCCTCATCAGTCTATAAAGTGGTAGTGCTTTCTCTCCTAATCTGGAGATAAAGTGGCTCAAGGCCACTATGCAACCTCCTAGCTTTTGCACTTGCTTTATTTTGGTTGGCGTAGTTAGCTATGACAGGGCTCGGATTTTAGCTGGGTTCGCTACAATTCCTCTATGGGATACGATGAACCCTAATAACTTTCCGGCTGGTACGCCGAAGATGCATTTTTTCGGATTGAGCCGTATGTCATATGCTTTGAGGTTATGAAACGTAATGTGGAGATCATACACCAATGTTTCGACATGTTTAGTCTTGATGACTACATCATCAATGTATGCCTCCACTGTATTGCCAATTTTCTTCTCTAAGCATGTTTCAATCAGGCGTTCTTACGTGGCACCAGCATTTTTGATTCTGAATGGCATAGTGTTGAAACAGAAGGGACTGTATGGAGTGATAAATGTCGTCGCGGCCTGATCGGATTCCTTCATTTTTATCTGATGGTATCCAGAGTAAGCATCGAGGAAACACAATGAGTCATGTCATGCGGTTTCATCGATAATTTGATCGATGCGGGGAAATGGAAAGGGATCCTTATGGCAAGCCTTGTTTAAGTCCGTGAAGTCAACACAAAGGCGCCAAGATTTATCCTTCTTTGGTACCATGACTAAGTTGGCTAGCCAGTCTGGGTGTTTAATTTCTCTTATGAATCCGGCTTCCAGTAACTTCCCAGCTCTTCCACCATCGCTTGTCTTTTGGGTTCGGAAAATCATCGTAGAGACTGCTTGACGGGCTTGAACCCTTTAATTATGTTAAGGTTGTGTTTGGCCAGCCTGCCTGGGATTCCAGGCATGTCTGAAGGATGCCAAGTGAATGTGTCCCAGTTTTCACGAAGGAAGGCGCGCAAAGCGCTGTCTACTGTCGGGTCCGGCTGTGTCCCAATGGATGCCATCTTGTTGGGGTCCGTTGGGTGCACTTGAAATTTTATAATATCATCTACTGGCTTGAAGGAGGTAGATTTCTATCTCTTGTCAAGGACTACGTCATCCTTGTCCACCGTTGATCGTAAGGTGGTTAATTCTTCGGCCGCGAGGGCTTCGGATAGTGCCTCTAGGGCTAAGGATGCGGTTTTGTTCCCGGCACGGAGTGCTCTATCCGGATCACTTGAAACTATGATTATTCCGTTGGGCACTGGCATTTTGAGCTTCATATACCCGTAATGGGGTATATCTTGAAAGCGTGAGAAAGCGTCCCGCCCTAGAAGGGTGTGGTATCCGCTGTTGAAGGGGACAATGTGGAAGAGCAGTTCCTCCGACCTATAGTTCTCGAGTTTATCGAATACTATGTCGAATTTGATGCTTCCCGAACACCGGGCTTCCCGACTGGGAATAATTCCTCTAAAGGTCGTATTACTTTGTTCAATGCGGGATTCATCAACCTACATTTTTGCAAGCGTGTCCTCATATATGAGGTTGAGTCCGCTGCTCCCGTCCATGAGTACTTTAGTGAGGCGAAAGCCGTATACCATTGACTTTAGTACCAGAGTGTAGGATCGAAGTAGGTCTAGAGGGGGGGTGATTAGACTACTTGACAATATAAAAAATCTGCCTTTAGATCATGCAAAGTTTTTGGCAGTTTCACAAACAAGATCAATTCAAGTAACACCCTACACATGCAATTCTAGAGTATATGCAGCGGAAAGTAAATTGCACATGTAAAAAGGAGATGGAGAAGATCAAACGCAGTTTGGTGACACGGAGATTTTTGTCGTGGTTCCGATAGGTGGTGCTATCGTACATCCACGTTGATGGAGACTTCAACCCACGGAGGGTAACGGCTGCGCGAGTCCACGGAGGGCTCCACCCACGAAGGGTCCACGAAGAAGCAACCTTGTCTATTCCATCACGGCCTACGCCCACGGAGGACTAGCCTTACTCGGGGTAGATCTTCACGAAGTAGGCGATCTCCTTGCCCTTACAAACTTCTTGGTTCAACTCCACATCACGACGGAGGCTCCCAAGCGACACCTAACCAATCTAGGAGGCACCACCCCCCAAAAGGTAATAGACGGTGTTGATGGTGATGAACTCCTTGCTCTTGTGCTTCAAGTGATAAACTCCCCAACACTCAACTCTCCTCACTGATATGGCTGTGGTGGAAGAAAGATTTGAGTGGAAAGCAACTTGGAAAGGCTAGAGATCAAGTTTCATATGGTAGGAATGGAATGGCTTGATCTCAACACAAGGGTAGGTGGTTCACTTCTCAGAAAGTGTGTGGTAGAAGTGGTGGTACTTTCTGATAGCTCTCCTCACGAATGAGGAGGGGGTGGAGGGGTATATATAGCCTCCACACAAAATCCAACCGTTACACACACATTTGACCAATCTCGGTCAGACCGAAGTGAAAACTCGGTTAGACCGAAAGTTCAAATATAGTGAACGTTGGGATTTTCGGTGGGACCGAAAATACCATCTCGGTGAGACCGAAGTGAGTCAAAGGTTAGGGTTTGCCATTTCGGTGAGACCGAAAATATAAACTCGGATATTCCGAATTGATGTCAACTGATCACAGAAGGTTGGCAGCCCTTTTTCGGTGTGACCGAAACTCAGAATCGGTTTGACCGAGAAGCTAGGGTTTGGAGAAACAACTGAAGTGGTTCATCTCGGTGGGACTGAGTTGGAGAAATCGGTGTGACCGAGATGTTAGGATTTGTGTTAAGTAGTGAATAGTGCTGATAGTTGAGGGAGTTAGATCACCAAGCACTTGAGCAACAAGAACATTAACACAACCTCATCCCCTTTTAATAGTATTGGCTTTTCCTATGGACTCAATGTGATCTTTGATCACTAAACCAAAAATGGAGTCTTGAGCTTTTGCCAATGCTTGTCTTAGCATTTTGAGGGGTCCACTTCTTCAGACATTTCCATACCCATATCATCGAACTTCTCTGAAATGATTCTCAAGATAATATTAGTTCAATGATATATATGTTGTTATTAATTACCAAAACCACCCGGGGATTAGTTGCACTTTCAATCTCCCCCTTTTTGGTAATTGATGACAACATATAGATCAAAGCTTCGACAAAAGATATAATCAATGAATAATATCGTCGCTTTGAGAAGTATGTGATAAACAAGAGCTCCCCCTAAATTTGTGCATTATTTAAAATTTGCGTTTGAATGCAAATGCACAATCGATTAGGATTATGGGTCACTCTTCCCTGTCACATACATCTTGGTGGAGCGCACAAAATGATAAGAATGAATAACATGCACTTAATCACCAAGACAAGAGTAAATAGCCATACAATAAGGAATAGCATAGGATAAGCAATAAGCACACATTAAAGCATAGTATGGCTAAGCACTCATTAAGGTAGCATCAAACGTAGTAGCAAGCACACTTAAAGTTTCAGGAACCAAAAGAAACCAATGTATCTCAAGGAAAACCGGCAAAAGACGAAAAAGACGAAAAAGACGAAAGAGCACTCTCTCTCTCGAAGCCCTATGATCTATAACAATTTCTCCCCCTTTGGCAACAAGTTACCAAAAAGTTCGAAAGGGTATAGAGCTAAACGTCACTGCGGGCTCGGCTGGCTGCTCCCGTCTGGGTCGATGTCGGTGTAGAGATAGCTGCATCTGCGAAGACCTCTGCTGATGTCTGCGGTGGAGGAGTGGATGCTGGAGCTGTAGGAACTGCTGGAGCTGTAGCTGGTGCTGAAGTGGTAGCCCTGGAGTCTGTCACTGGGATAGCTGCAGATCTGGATCCTCTGGGAACCTGAGCAGTCTGGCGATGAGAGTCCTGGACTAGATCATCCTGCATAAGCTCTGCTCTCTCCTGCCTAGTCTCCTCCATGTCTGCCTCAAGCTTGTTGACAGACACCTGAATCTCAGTCAGCTTCACGTCTAGAGCGTGGATCTTGTCCTCGACAATCCTCTCAAGGCTCTCCTGAGATTGCTCAATGCTGGCCAGGCGTTGTTCAATTCTCTGGGTAGCTTCAAGAATCTGTTCTCCAAAGCTCTTTGGCTTAGCTGCTGCTGCTGCTGCCTCTTTGTCAGCTTTGGCTTTCTTTGCAGCTTCGATCTTGGCTTGCCCTTCAACTGAGGTGGGATCCTCTTCATCCATCACAACTACGTTGTCCTCATGCTCTGGCTGCAGTGGCAAGTGCTTCCTATCCAACATGAATTTGCCCGTGCCAAACTTGGCGTTGATGAGCATCTGTATCTGCGGAGCAAACCCACACGACCTCTTCTGGTCAGCTGCAGTCCTCTTAATGGTTTCTACCATCAAGTCCATCACCTTAAAAGGTGCCTTCTCATCGAGAATGTGCAGCATGTTGATAGAATAGCCTCGTATCATCCGGTGGTCACCTGACTTAGGCATCAAAGTATGCCTCAGAATAGTGTTAGTGGTGGTCAGACCTGCCTGGAGATAATACACTGAGCCGAGCTTCCATCCCTCCAAATCAGCCGCTGGGATCTCCTTGTACATATTCTTCATGGAATCATGACTCTTCTTAGGAATCCCATAGACATCAATGTCGTCCTCTCTCTGCACAGGAGCGTTCAGAAGTTCTGCCCATTCTTCAACAGTTGAAGAAAACCTTTGACCTTCAGTCATCCAGGTGATCTTGCCATCAGGATAGAAGTGGGCTGTGGCATAGAACTGCATGATCATCTCGTCATTCCATGCTGTCAGTTCTTGACCCACAAAATCAGCAACTCCACATGCAGTAAAGCTCTCATGCACATGGGGAAAGAAGTCCCGGTGCTCTTCACTGTCAATGTACTTCCAGTCAACATACCTGGTGTCAGCAACAATGGGCTTCTTATCCATTAGCACGGTCTCATAGAAATCCTGCTGCTCTCTGGTGTGGAATCTGGGGTCCACAGCAGTCCTTCTTCTTACGGCATATGGATCAGACTGTCTCCATAGCCTGAGACCTTTGTCCTTCCTTGCCTTCATGTCCTCAGCTTGAGGATGAGCATCATTGTGGAGTGGCAACTTGGGACGGAGCTTGAGCAACACATGCTCTTCATCTGACTCAGAAGGTGGCATCTCTCCTTTGTTCTTCTCAGAAGCTGGAATGCTTCTGGTTGTTCTCTTGGGCTTGGCTGGAGCTGCTTTGACTGGAGCAGGCTTCTTGGGCTTAGAAGAGGCTTGAGCCCGAATAGCATCACCCATGAACTTAGCTTTCTGAGGAGGAGGCTGGGGTGCTTCTTCTTCTTCTTCTTCTGCAACATCTTGAGGTTCAGCATAAACAACTCTCTTCCTCTTGGAAGTCTTCTTCACCTTGCTTTGAGCTGGCTCTTCCAAGTTGAGCTTTTTAGCGACTGCAGACTGCTTTACCTTGCTTGTGCCTTTCCTTGGCTGCTGCCCTTGGTGCTCTTTGGCAACCACATTCCTCTTGGGCTTGGAGGTAACTTCCTCAGCAACAAAGTCGGAATCCTCATCATCAGAAGTTCTCTTCTTCCTGGTTCTCGTAGCTGCGGGAGGCAAACCACTAGGGGTGCTCCTCTCACCATCATCACTAGAGCTGCTAGCAGGACTTGTATCTGCCTCTGGAATTTCAGCAAACGGTGATTCAGACCTGTTTTGGCTGTCACTGACATCTGACATGGCTGAAAAACCTGTGAAAAGATAAGGTGTAGGCAGAGTAGAAGAGTTATCACAACTGCAGAAGTTTTTGCAAAGAAAAAATGAGTTTAAAAACTTAGTTTTGAGTTTTCACAGAATGTATTTCGGTCAAACCGATTTCAAGTTTCGGTGTAACCGAAGTGTTCAACAGAACCTACACACCACTTTCGGTCAGACCGAAATGGGTTTCGGTCCTACCGAAAACTTAGGGTTTCACAGAAACTTCAATTCGGACATTCCGATTTCCACAACTCGGTCAGACCGAACTATGTAGTGCAATGGTCAGAGACCAAATCGGTCAGTCCGAGTTTCAGGAATCGGCTTCACCGAGATGCATTCCGTGGAAACCTAAACCTAAGAATTTTCCTCGAAACTAGAAGATCTGAACAATGTATTGGGATCATATCAAACGTGGATTGAATCAGGGCAGTCCTATCATGCAAGAATCAGAAGTGGAGCATGAAAGGGATCGGGACACACCCTAACTTGGTGGTGTCCCTCTACGGCGGCAACGGCGGAGAAGATTACCGTTGACGGCGGCGGAGACCTGCGGCGAGGGCGCACAGGCGACGACGGCGACGATCCTTAGATCAGGGCGACGGCAGCAGGGGTCTTGGAGGGCGAACGTTTGAAAGGAATAGATCGCGCGCAGCCCTCAGTATATATAACCCCGTGCTGTCGGTGGGACCGAGTTGAAAAATTCGGTGTCACCGAGATGCATAATTGCAGTGCAGTTACGCATATCGGTCAGACCGAGATTTTGAACTCGGTTTCACCGAGATGAAACCTAGATCAATCTAAGTGTTTCGGTTGGACCGATTGGGAAGCCGGTCAGACCGAAATGGACTTAGAAGGTTTTGGAAGTTAGCCTTAGACGAATCGGTGGTTCCGAGTGCTCCTCACTCGGACTGTCCGAAAAAGACTTGTTCAAGGTTGTGATATAAGCATGAATAGAATTTGAGACAAGATAGCATAGATAGCTAGGGAAGGTGCTTAGGCATTCTTGTTCATCCATTTGGCCAGAAAAAGAAACCAAAACAATCAAAACCACAAATGGATGTCCTTGAATGAATAAAATCATGCATTCAACATGCTCACACAATAAGATAGCAACTGAAATATGTGTCAAACATGCACAACCAATCACTCTAGCTACTAGCACACAATTTGTCGATGACTAGGTCATCTATATATGAGTATATTGACTTAGGAGCCAAATGAGAACATTTGATCATAGGTCATACTCATCGTTTAAGCACAAGTGGGGTTACCACTTTTACATAAAGCATTTATGTGTTCACATCATTTGGAGATGCTTTAGCTCAATTTTTAGAGCAAAGCTCCCCCTAGATGTGAGAACCCCTTTTAAAGGGTCAAACTAACCTTGGGTTGTCGTAGAAGACTTCATGTAGATGTTGAAGATGTGGATGCTCAATGTTGATGTAGATCATCATGAGTTAGGAGCTATCCTTGGATTAGGGCACTTTCAATACCTACATGGGTTAGTCCCACAAGGAACAAACAAGAATATCCATAGACATAGAGTGAAGTTTACAAAAGATGATGTCCATGAAAGCAATGATTACCTTGTCCCTTGACTTACCAACTAGAGGGTTTGTGACTCCTTGAACAAGTGCATGATGTGGAAGTTGATTGCACAAGTTCTTGCCAAAATGAATATGAGTGAAGTTTGTTGGCGGAGTCACCCTCAAGAACCTACTAGTTCTTCTTCTTTGGGATCCACATCATCTTGATGGGAATCCTTGGTGTTGTAGTTGAGCTTGACGAAGTAGAACTTGATGTGTCCTTGGGAACCCACTTGACCATAGCTTGAGGTGCTTCAATGAATGCATCAATCTCCTCTTGAAGCTTGTCCTTGGCCTTTAGCTTGTGGTCTTGTGGTGGAAGGTCATCTTGAGCTTGTTCCACATTGGAAGAAGTAGGATCATACTTCTCCTTTTGTGAGACAAACTGTGGAGTAGGGTATTGACCTTCTTCCCACTCAACACCTTCGGCGTTGAACTTTCGCTCAAAACCAATCCCTTGATTCTTCCGGTGTCTTCCTTGTTTGCGAACAATCTCCTCAAAGTTCTTGCTTCCGGCAAGACTCTTGTAGACACCTTTCTCTATGATTTCCTTCAATAAGCTATTTTCTTGCTCAAGTGTAACTTGGCTTGAAACATTGTTAGTGGAATCAAGAGAACTACTAGAAGTAACAACATTTGATTTAACATTGTTATTGTTACTACTAGAGGAAGAATTTTTCTTATGCTTGTCATTCTTAGTCTTAATAGGTGGCAAGAAATTAGACAAGAGAAGTCGTTTGGCAAGATATGAAGAACTCTTCTTTCGAAGATCGTCATTGATCGCTTTTAGAAACTCATGTTCTTGCTCTAGAGTGAGCTTCTCGAAGCGTAGCTTCTCATGAGATCTTAGGAGCTCTCTATGATCTTCTTGAGTTGTTTCATGAGCTAACTTAAGAGTGTTTAGTTCTTTAGTTAGACGCTCAATCTCCTTCATAGCATTGTCATTCGACTCTTCTCGACTATAAAGACTACTAGCATTTTCATCATTACTAAGCTCACTAGATTTATCATGCAAGAGCTCATCTTCACCAAGTAAGTCATCCTCATCACTATCAAAGTCAATGAATTCAGGGTGTGTTACCTTGGGGCCTTTAGCCATGAAGCATCTTCCAATTCCCTCATTTGGTGAATCAAATAAGTCGTAGGAGTTGGAGTTGGAGGATACGAGTGCAAGTCCGGCGACACCTTCATCTTGACTATAGTCGGAGTCGGAGTGATAGCTTCCATCGGATTGACTGTCAGAGTCGGAGCCGGAGACCCATTCACCAACATGAGCTTGATGTCTTCTTCTTGTGTAGCTCCTTGATGACTTGTCTTTCCTCTCCGAATCCTTGCTTCTCCGAGAGGGTCTTCGTTCATAACGATCATCTCTACTCCTTCTCTCTCTCCGAGGTGACTCATCTCTTGCTCTTCTTCTTGGAGATTCTTCTCTTCTCTTGTGGGGAGCCGTACACTCATTTGAGAAGTGTCCGGGTCTTCCACAATTGTAGCAGTTTCGATCACGACTAGAAGATCTCTTTCCATCATATGATCTAGACTTTGAGCTTCTTTCTTTGCCTCTATTCTTGTAGAACTTGTTGAAGTTCTTGACCATTAGGCTTATCTCTTCATTGGAAACTAGCTTGTCACTTGAGGTAGTAGGAGCATCACTTGAAGCTTTGTAAGCACCACTTGACTTGTTGTGAAGCTCTTCCTTATCCTTAAGTGTCATCTCATGAGCAACAATTCTTCCAATGACTTCAGTTGGCTTGAGAGTCTTGTAGTTTGGCATCATTTGGATCAAAGTGCACACGGTGTCATACTTTCCATCCAAAGCTCTGAGAATCTTCTTAATGATGAATCGGTCGGTCATTTCTTCGCTTCCTAGGCCGGCAATCTCATTTGTGATGAGAGCAAGCCTAGAATACATTTCAGCGACTCCTTCACCATCCTTCATCTTGAACTTGTCAAGTTGACCTTGAAGAATATCTAGCTTTGATTCCTTCACAGATTCAGTACCTTCGTGCATTTCAACCAAAGTATCCCAAATCTCTTTAGCATTCTCAAGACGGCTGATTTTGTTGAACTCTTCGGGACACAAAGCATTGAAGAGAATGTCACAAGCTTGAGCATTGTTTTGCAACATCCGCAACTCTTCGGGTGTAGCTTCGCGATCCGGAACTTTTCCTTCTTCAAAGAAATCACCTTGCATGCCAACACAAATAATGCCCCATGCGGCAGGGTTATGACCAAGAATGTGCATTTTCATTTTATGCTTCCAACTAGCAAAATTTGTACCATCAAAGTAAGGACCTCTACGATAATTACCCTCACTAGACGCCATACTCTCCTAGGTTGTGAAACCAAGCTTATGGAGTCCAATGCAATGGAAACCAAGGCAATGGAGACCAAAGCTCTGATACCACTTGTAGGATCGAAGTAGGTCTAGAGGGGGGGTGATTAGACTACTTGACAATATAAAAATCTGCCTTTAGATCATGCAAAGTTTTTGGCAGTTTCACAAACAAGATCAATTCAAGTAACACCCTACACATGCAATTCTAGAGTATATGCAGCGGAAAGTAAATTGCACATGTAAAAGAGAGGTGGAGAAGATCAAACGCAGTTTGGTGACACGGAGATTTTTGTCGTGGTTCCGATAGGTGGTGCTATCGTACATCCACGTTGATGGAGACTTCAACCCACGGAGGGTAACGGCTGCGCGAGTCCACGGAGGGCTCCACCCACGAAGGGTCCACAAAGAAGCAACCTTGTCTATTCCATCACGGCCTACGCCCACGGAGGACTAGCCTTACTCGGGGTAGATCTTCACGAAGTAGGCGATCTCCTTGCCCTTACAAACTTCTTGGTTCAACTCCACATCATCAAGACGGAGGCTCCCAAGCGACACCTAACCAATCTAGGAGGCACCACCCCCCAAAAGGTAATAGACGGTGTTGATGGTGATGAACTCCTTGCTCTTGTGCTTCAGATGATAAACTCCCCAACACTCAACTCTCCTCACTGATATGGCTGTGGTGGAAGAAAGATTTGAGTGGAAAGCAACTTGGGAAGGCTAGAGATCAAGTTTCATATGGTAGGAATGGAATGGCTTGATCTCAACACAAGGGTAGGTGGTTCACTTCTCAGAAAGTGTATGGTAGGAATGGTAGTACTTTCTGATGGCTCTCCTCACGAATGAGGACGGGGTGGAGGGGTATATATAGCCTCCACACAAAATCCAACCGTTACACACACATTTGACCAATCTCGGTCAGACCGAAGTGAAAACTCGGTCAGACCGAAAGTTCAAATATAGTGAACGTTGGGATTTTCGGTGGGACCGAAAATACCATCTCGGTGAGACCGAAGTGAGTCAAAGGTTAGGGTTTGCCATTTCGGTGAGACCGAAAATATAAACTCGGATATTCCGAATTGATGTCAACTGATCACAGAAGGTTGGCAGCCCTTTTTCGGTGAGACCGAAACTCAGAATCGGTTTGACCGAGAAGCTAGGGTTTGGAGAAACAACTGAAGTGGTTCATCTCGGTGGGACTGAGTTGGATAAATCGGTGTGACCGAGATGTTAGGGTTTGTAGAGATAACTTCATCTCGGTGAGACAGAGTTGGTTTGACCGAGATTACTTATGGGTGTGTGTTAAGTAGTGAATAGTGCTGATAGTTGAGGGAGTTAGATCACCAAGCACTTGAGCAACAAGAACATTAACACAACCTCATCCCCTTTTAATAGTATTGGCTTTTCCTATGGACTCAATGTGATCTTTGATCACTAAACCAAAAATGGAGTCTTGAGCTTTTGCCAATGCTTGTCTTAGCATTTTGAGGGGTCCACTTCTTCAGACATTTCCATACCCATATCATCGAACTTCTCTGAAATGATTCTCAAGATAATATTAGTTCAATGATATATATGTTGTTATTAATTACCAAAACCACCCGGGGATTAGTTGCACTTTCACAGAGCGGCTTTGGCTCGGAGTGGCCGGACTCGTGGTTCGTCTTCGGCAGAAAAGGTAATTGTCGTGTCGCTCCATGGGCCTGCAGTGCTGATCTGATGGACCTCGGCAAGTTCGTGATTTGCTCTCTTACGCTAGTTGTTTGAGGAGAACGTCTCGAAGACAGTGAAGACATTGAAATCTTTCTCCCCTGGCGTTGCAGTGGCGAGGATTGCTTCACCGCTTTTTGCTACCTGCCGGAGTACCCAACATGCTCTAAGGCTGTGTGTTGGTATAATGTCCAGGCCGACATGTATTTGGCAGGGTTTATCCAATAGTTTGTCTAGAACAGACATGTGTCCTGTGAGAGGTCTGTTTTTCTTGCCATTGTATATGTTATCGGATGCCCTGCTAGCGTATGTCCGTTTCGCCTTAGCGGCATCTTGTCCGAAGATGGACTATTACAGAGGTGTATTCTGGACTTTCGATGTGTTTTCCATAGCACAGTATTTTCGTACCAAATGCGATAGTTTTGCAAAGCTCCATATTCGATGGCGGTTGAGGGCGTTCAAGACTCCCTCGTCCGTGCAATTGCGGTGAAATATAGGAACCGTGTCGTCGGCACAGCTGTCCTTAATCTTGTTTTTAACAAGTAGGAATCTGGCCCAAAAGTGATGAACCGTCTCTTGGGGCTGCTGTTGTATATACGTGAGATCACATATGTCCGGTAGTCCGGAGTTACTTGGAGAGTGTGTACTTGTGACACCCCGAGACCGATGCGCCAGGTGTCTTCCAATTATTCGTTGTCTTTGCCATGTCATCTACTTCCGTGTTGCATTTTGCCATGTCATCATGTGCATGTCATCAGCATGTTTTCAAAACTTGCATCCGTCCGAGTCCGCCCATCCTTTCCGTTGTCCGTTTTGAACCCAGACACACTCGCACGCGCCCGCGGCACCTCCGAATATTTATTTTATAAGTGGCCAGAAAATGTTCTCGGAATGGGATGAGAGTTGGCGTGTGGTCTTATTATAGTGTAGACACGCCGCCTGTCAAATTTCATCGCATCCGAAGTCCGTTCGATAGCCCAACCGTTAAACCTATAGCGGCAATATAGCCGGACAAATCATCGGACGTTTCGATCTCTGAAACCGTCACCGGACCGCACTCTGTAACATCCCAAATTTTCAATTTGGAATGTTATACATTAGATCATTATGCATATCATATTTTCTTGCTTTTGGTGATCCAAGAAAATCCTAAGCAACTCAAGGACCCTCGAAGAGAGTTGGGGATTTCAATATTTTCATATTTGAGGTTTCTCAAATTTTGAAAATAGGATCATTTGATTTTATCTATTTTATCTTCAAGTATTTCTATCATAAATATATGAGAGAGGGAGTAAAATGACTCTCCCAAAAATAAAGAAATACAGAGGATTTAATAGATCAAATAAGTTTTATTTGGAGTTTTTTTTTTGAATTAGGAAAAATTGCATGTTTTCAAAAATTCATTTTAGTGCCAAGAAAATGTTCATCTTGTTCTAAATATTCTATTTAGACGGTGAAAATTTGTTTTGGCAATTTAGATTTTTATTTTATTTTCTAGATTTCTTTTTCGTAGCGCCGGCGTTAATTAGACAAAAAATAAAATAATAGGGGACCCGACCCGACTGGGCCGAAGCCCAGCCCAGCCAGGCCCAACCGCCCCGTCGCCCACACCGCCTTCCCCGCGCGCTCGCCGTGCCCGCGTCGGATTTCGTCGCCGCCGCCGTTTCTTGCCCCCTCCCCCAAGCTTCTAGCACCCCCCTATATATATGCAGCACTCCCCCTCTGCCGCACACCGCCCGGCCACCTCGCAAGCCGCCGCCCCTCGCCGCCGCGATGCCGCAAGCCGCCGCCCCGCCGTCGCGACGCCGCAAGCCGCCGCCGCGACGCCACAAGCCGCCGCACGCCGCCTCGCCGCCCCGCCACCGCCGTTGCCGTCGCCGCCGTTGCCGCCGCCGCTGCTGCTTCGCACCGCCGCCACCATCGCCCGCCGCAGCCCCGCCGCCTGCCGGTCGTCGATGAGGTAGCCACTCGTTTTTTTAAGAAGACCGTCGGTTTTTTTAAGAACCCTAGTCGGTTTTTCTTTAGATCGGTTTTCTATTTTTTCGGTTTAGTTAATTAGTAAACGTTCACCCGTTCGTTCGTTCTAGCGAACGAGTTCGTCGTTTAGTCTTAGCTGACGACCGTTCGTTCGTTAAGCTGTATTAGTTTTCTTTTTCTAGTTTATTTTCTGATTGCGATCTCTGATCCGATCTTTGTTTTAGTTTATCTTTTCGCTCGTTTATCGGAATCAGGCGATTCAAGCGCCTGGAGTTTCATCTCGAAATTCTCTTTCCGTTTAACCTAGTCACTCAAGCGTTCGCCTCTGCTAAATTTGGACTTAGGTCCAGATTGGTTCGGTAGTTGTTTTTCTTTCGCCGTTTGTCTTTCGTTGCTTTTCTTTTGCCGTTTCTTTTGCAAACCGGAGTTCTTAAGTTGAACTTTCTGGTTAGATCTCTTATTCGAGTTTTACCCGTGCATTAGTTAAGTACTTATTGTGTGCTTGTTTGTTTGCGATAGAGTACCCGGAGTGCGCCGCTTGCTACTTTGAATCTCTAGGTTTTTGCGGATCATCAGCAAGGCAAGTAACACTTTGATCATACTTTCCAATTACCCAGTTTTCATTGCATTAGTCAAACCCTCACACATTGCATGAGTAGGATCAATTAACTTGTGGGACTGGGGAGTAGATTGAGGTAGTACCTATTACCTGCATTACATTCAAACCTTTGGGAGTTACTTCTACGTTTGCTGTTAGGCCATGCTATGCTCGTAGACGTGGACTGGGTGAGTGTATCCATGACAGATGTGAGAGTGTTAAATTATTGGTTCAACTTAAGGTGGAAACATTAACACACATCTGGGTGGATTGAGGCACCTGGGTATTCCAGGGATTGCCTGTTTTTCTTTTGGACCGCCACCCAGGCTCAAAGGGATCATGAGATTATTCATACTAGAAACTTCCGTGTGCAGCCACAATGCTATTATGGGCTCTAGCATAGTTGACTAAGTCGTGCGAACTCTTACAATGGTGGACTAGCAGATGTAGGGGATGTAGGTTGGTACGGTCCACCCGTTTGTAAGGTGCTAGTACTTCTGAAAGACTGTGTCTCGGTTATCCGTTTCTCAAACATCATGCAGTGCGAGAAATTAAACGGAGGCGATCGCGTCTTGTGGGGAAAAGTGCACAAACCTCTGGAGAGTGTACAAACTGATCATGATTAGCCGTGTCCCCGGTTATGGACGTCTTGAGTATCTAGTACCTGGATATCATGTGAATCTCATCATGTTACTCTAATTAATATTGTTGGGTTTAATGATGATTTATTAATTGGGGTTGAGAGGATGTTTATCTTCTCAACGATGTTTCAACTACCATGATAGTTAATTAAAATATATTCCTTTGAGGTAGGAAAAAATTGGTTTTACGCAAAAACTGTAACCATAGAGCTTTCCACCAGCCATATTGCATATAGTATAGCTTTACTTTTGTTACTCTCTATGTGTTACTTTGCCAGCATATTCCATGTGCTGACCCGTTTTTGGGCTGCAACGTTCATGTTGCAGACTTTTCAGACGACGAGTAAGGTGCCTTATAGGTCGTGGTTCTATACTCAGTGATGCCATTGGAGTTGATGGACTCGCTTATCTTCCAAGCCTTCCGCTGTTATCGTGTTAGATGGCCTTAAGCCATTTTTATTGTAATAAGTTCATCATTGGAACTATCGATGTAATAAGTGTGTGATTGCTACTCTGTTATAAATCCTTCAAGTACTGTGCGTGTTAGCATTACTGATCCAGGGATGACACTGATGCACAGAGATCGGACTGTTTGAGGTCTGGTCGCTACACACTCTCTCTCTCTCCTCTCAGCCCACCTACACAGTCCACTCACCTCTTCATGGCCCGTCCTACCCCTCCTCGTGTCCGGAGCCATCCGATCGCCATCGGAGGGTCCAAAAAAAACCTAGAGTCAAAACCCTAGCCCTCCTACTATAAATGGACTCCTCCTAGTCCATTTTTGGCCTTCTCCTTCCTCCCTCCTCAATTTCCGCGTAGATCCAATCATCAGCCGCCGAAAACCCCTCCACTTCCTCATTTTTCGGCGACAGCCACCACCCTACCGCCACCTGGCGCCTCCCCACGGGCCTGCGTAGCCGCCAGCCGCCTCCTGGGCCAATGGGAGCACGCCACATGGCACCTCCGCGTCCTCCCCGCCGCCAGCAATCCCGCCTCCACCCGCGCGGCCCGCCCAGGCCCATCGCGGGCCCGCCCGAGCTCGATCCCCGCCGCGCCCGGCCCGAGCGCCCCGCTCCGCCGTCTGCCCTTCGCGCGTGCCTCGCGCATGCAGCGCGTGACACCAACGCCGCCTTACCTCGCCGGCGCGCCGCACCTCGCCGCCGCAGCGCACCTCCGCCGCTCGCCTCGCCTCCTCCCCGCGTTGGCTGCGCACGCCGCCGTTGCCGGAGCTCCTCCGCCCCGCCCTTTGGAGCTCGTCGCCGCCCCTTGGTGGTCCGGCCAGATCCGCGACGCCCCCATCTCCAGCGGCTTCCGAGCGCCTCCAGCCACCGCCTCGCCCTGCCGCCGTCGTTCCAGCCGCATTGGTCGATCCCCTCGCCCCTCTCACTGATTGGTGGGCCCGAGCGCCTCTGCCTCGCGCCGGACATGTCGCTCGGGAAACGGACATGTCCAACTCCTCCTCTCGGCGTGTCGCCCCCAGGTGGGCCCGTGCATCTGCACCGACGGACACGTCTGCCCTGGACCCGGACAATGTCCGCCTAGTCACCCCGAGGTTGTTTTTTTCACTAAGTCCCTGGAAAATGTTATCAGGATGCATTCTTGTGTGGTTAATAACTGTGCATGTTCATCCAAATGAGACATATAATATATCAAAATGCTCGTCTCTGAATGCTGTACATGTTAGTTGCATTTTCATGCATGTTATTATTCATCTTGATGCCTTAATCCTCGTTGCAAAACTGCTATGTGATGTTACTGCTCAGTTTTAGTTGTCTGTCAACAATATGTATGCATGTTTAACATGGTGTAACTTTGTGCATGTTTGTCTAAATGGAGTGTATGATATGTAAAAATGTTCATTGTGAAGTGCTCTACATGATGGTGGCTGTTGCATTCATGTTAGGTGCCATATTGCCATGTTAATCTCTGTTGCAAAAGTGAATGTGGCTAATAAGTGCTGAAACATGTTATAAGATGCTGATTTGTCCTTTTCATATCTTTATGTGTGATTTTTGTTTGAGCTACATGTCAATATTTTTTACTAGCACAATCATGCCATCTTTACTGTGGTGCAATCCATTTTTCATGATATGCCTTGTGGTGAGTGCAACAAGCATGCAAAGTGACCTACTCGCTGTTGCTGATTTCTATGACTTGTGGAAAACTGCTAAGTCTGAAACTGTTATATCCTAATGCCATGTTTGCTTGATGCCCCACTCAAATCCACGAATCTTTTGGGATGTCCAATGGTCATGTCTTGAAGTATATGTTATCCTCTATCCATCCATGCCCTTTTTTGAAGTATAGCCTGCTGTAGCTTGTTGTTTTCATGCTCTCAAGTTGCTATAAAATGTTTCTGTTAGCCTGTTAACAGTAAGTTCAGTTTTGCCATGTGAATAGCTAGTGATCTATGCATCATATGACCATGTTCTTGCCATGAGTAGCTGCATAAACATGTCTTCTTGCTGTTGGTTATATTCACATGCCATGATATGCTTTGAGATGAGTTGCACAAGCCTGCAAACATGCCTACCTATCGTTGTTGCTGCCATGTTCAGTTTATTCCACTAAGTCGGTGAATCGGTTATCTTTTGCAATCTTGCCATGATGTTTTGAGCATGTTCTAGTGGTGTTTGGTAGTAGCTCAGTGATCATGCTTGTAGTGCTTAACATGTACATGCTTGCTATGCCCTTTGTTGCCGTGAAATGTTATTGTATCATGTTGTTTTGATGTCAACTGTATGCCTACTTGCTGTTTTGGGCTGATTGTGTTTCAAACTTGCTTCGTGTGTATGTGATGAACCGTTGCTCCGTTTTGAGCATGTCCTATATGAAACTTGTGTGTTTTTGCATATAGATGCATAATAACATGTTGAATACCTGTTTGGAGTGTGTTTGTTTGATGTTTTTATGCATTTTGCATCAAAGCCATGCTTAAATTGTTTTGTTAATATCTTCTAGGCCGTAGCTCCGAATTAAATGAACTTTATATGTAACTTGACTAGAATTTCGAGTAGATCATCATGGTGCATGTTAACTTGCTGTTTAACAACATTAACATAAGGTTTGTTCAGTTCTGGACCAATTTCGAAATTTGCATATGAGGACTTACCGGAATTGTTATAAGTTATTTTCGGCCTCATTTAAACTTGTTTCATTGTGTTGGTCTTGTATGCATCACCCCTTGCCATGTTTTGCATCATATAGACTTGTCTTGCACCTTACTTGGTTGAGCATTATGACTTGTTCTTGTGTGGTGTGTTTATCGTGTTGCTTGCTTCTTCTCGTTAGTCATTGTTTCGTTGCGATCGCGAGCATTCGTTCGGCTACACTTGGTTCGTCTTCGTGGCTTCTTCTTTGACTTTTTCATGGACTCATTCTTCTTCCTTGCGGGATCTCAGGCAAGATAGCCGTCATCTTGGATCTCATTACTATCATTGCCATGCTAGTTGTCTCGATGCTATCGCTATATGTCGCGCTACCTGACTTTTTGTTGCCAGCCCCTCATTGTTACCATTAAACACCCTCTAACCTTTGACACCATCCCTGCAAACCGTTGTTTGGCTATGTTACCGCTTTCTCAGCCCCTCTTATAGCGTTGTTAGTTGCAGGTGAAGATGAAGATTGCTCCATGTCAGATCTTGGTTGTTGGAATATCACAATCTCTATTACTATAATTAAAACACCTGTATACTTGGCAATGGGTGGAAGGCTTGGCCTTTTGCTCGGTGTTTTGTTCCACTCATGTTGCCTTAAGAACTGATTAACCGGTATTATGTTCCTTGATTTTGCGTTCCTAACGCGGTTGGGTATATGGGGACCCCTTGAGAGTTCGCTTTGAATAAAACTCCTCCAGCAAGGCCCAACTTTGGTTTTACCATTTGGCTCATAATAAAAACTTAATTAATTAATTAATTAATTGCATAGGTGGTCATGTCCCCGGGTTCTTATTTCTACATAACAGGGGGGCAGTGCTGTTGGTGTTGGTCCCAAACTAGAGCCACTTGCGGTGCCACCCAGTTACTGGGGCTTCCGGTTGCTGTACGTAGTGCTCATCCGGTCGTGGCCTGAGATGAGATATGCGCGGCTACTATCAGGGTGTCGGCATGTGAGGAGGTCTTGCTGGACTTGTATTACCTTTATCGAAATGTCTTGTGCACCGGGATTCCGATTCTGATCGGACTGTCCCTAAGATAAGGGGTATTTTTACTTCTGCTGATCATGAGAGCTTGTGATCGGCTAAGTTGGGACACCCCTGCAGGGTTATGATCTTTCGAAAGCCATGCCCGCGGTTATGTGGCAGATTGGAATTTGTTAATGTCCGATTGTAGATTACTTGATAGAGGATCCGAAATAAAATACACGAACGTGAGTAACCGTGACCGTCTCTTTTCAGTTTGAGAAGAGAACACGGTGGGGTTATGTTTGACTCGTAGGTAGTTCAGGATCACTTAGGGATCATTACTAGTTTGCGACCGTTTGCGTAGATGGTCATCTTATTCTTGTACTCGTAAGTTAGCCACCATATAATGCTTAGCCGCTGCTGCAACCTCACCACTTAACCTCTCCATTCCCATTAAGCTTTGCTAGTCTTGATACCCATGGTTATGGGATTGCTAAGTCCTCGTGGCTCACCGATACTACAATAACAGTTGCAGGTGCAGGTTTCCGATGACTTGACATGAGAGCGATGTTTACTTATGTTGGAGTTCTTCTTCTTCTTCGTCTTCGCCAGTCTTGGGATAGGTTCCTGGTCGGCAGCCTGGGATAGCAGGATGGATGTCGTTGTGCTTTTCATGTTTGCATCTGTAGTCGGATGTCTTGTATATGATGTGTTGTATTCATGTTGAGTGGTATGACTTGTATGTATCCCCATTTATGTATGTAATGGTACGATGTAATGATATCCATCTTGCTAAGCGCCCGAAATGTTGTTGTGCCTCAATCACAAGTTTTTATGTAGTGGTCGAGTTAGAATCGCATCTTTGGCGTTACAAGTTGGTATCAGAGCCTCGACCGACCATAGGAGCCCCCTTGATTGATCGTAGTCTGGCCGTTATCGAGTCTAGAAGGAAACTTTTTCGGAGTCTAGTTATATCGGAGAGTAGGAATTCTTTTTACTCCTGAGTCCCTTCGTTGCTCTGGTGAGGAATCTTGACGTAGGTGTTTTGAATTGCTCCTGTTCCCCTTCAATTTTTTAGGATCACATAGTTAGTTTTCGTTCGTTGCGATGTCAGCTCATTTAATTTGGTGCATTTCTCATCCAGTTGATTCGATCCTCTTTGCCTTTTGCCAGTTCAATCCTCAGTTCTTTCAACCGGTGTCGTTTTCCTCATCTGAAGTGGTCTTTCTTTTCCCATCCGCCCATCCTTTTACTTCTCGGAGTTGGAGTCCTTAATCGAGTATCCATTCTACTCATGTGAAACATTTGCTTTCTCTCCTCAATTATTTCAACTGATGAATTCTTGTCTAGTTCGTCATCTTTCATCTCTTTTCTTCTCCGATGAATTCTCCTCTCGTTCGACATTCTTCATCTATTTTCTTCTCCGGTGGATCCAATTCAATTTGTTCTCGGTGTTGTTCGTATTATTTTCCTTGCCTCAAATGTTTCCCCTTGTCTTGTTCGCCTCTCGCCATTTAATTGTTCTGGAGTTCCGAAGACATCTCAGGAGATTCGTCTGTGTTCCAATTAATTCGAGGTTGTCACGTGACACCCTGAGACCGGTGCGCCAGGTGTCAGCCAGTTATTTGTTGCCGTTGCCATGTCATTTGCTTGCGTGTTGCATCTTGCCATGTTATCATGTGCATTGCATCATCATGTTTTCAAACTTGCATCCATTCGTAGTTGCCCCGTCCTCTCCGTTGTCCGTTCTGAGCCCAGACACACTTGCACGTGCCCGCGGCACCTTCGAATATTTATTTTATGAGTGGCCGAAAAATGTTCTCGGAATGGGATGAAACTTGGTGTGTGGTCTTATTATAGCATAGGTAGACCGCCTGTCAAGTTTCCTCGCGTTCAGGGTTCGTTTGATAGCCCAACGGTTAACCGTGTTAACCGCGGGAAGCCCTTCTCTTTTGGCCTAGCACCCCTTCACAACAGCCCACAAGCCCATCCTAACACCCTCCATGCTCTCGGTCGTCGGATCAAGATCGCGTATCCGAAAACCGCTCCTCATTTGGACACTCCTAGCTCCCTCTACCTATAAAAGAGCACCCACCCCCGAAATTTTCGCAGACGAAACCCTAGCCCCGTCCTCGTCCGCGCGCCGAACATGTCCCGCCGGCCACCTCACCCCGGCCAATCACAAGCCGCCACGTCGCCCCGCCGCCGCTTCCAGCCACTCAGAGGCCGCCACCTCACCCTCTCTCTCTCCTCCCACCGCCGCGGCCCGCGGAGCCCAGCCGGGGCCCGCGCGGGCCCGAACGCTGCCGCCCCGCTGCGCTCCAGTGCCGCCGCAGCCGCGCACTCATCCCCGCCGACCACCGGAGTCCTCGCCGCCGGTGGCCTCGACCCCGCTGCCGTCCGCTGCGACCCCGCACTCTGCTCCACGTCGCCACAACAGCGCCATGGCCGCCCGAGCTCCGCCCGCATCTCGTCTCTATCAGCTGCTCGCCCAACCCTCGTCGGTGGCCGCCGCCGTTCGGATCCGGCCAAGCCGAGCCGGATCCGGCCATCTCCGTCCGCCGGGCGACCTGCCACCGGAGTGCCGCCCTGCCGTTGGTCGTCGTCGGCCTCGTCCCGACCGACGGGACGACGACGCCTTGCCCGTTCGCCGGCCTGGGCCTCGCCCCGCCTCGACCTCGTGGGCCGCGCTTATGCCGGCCCAGCTCTAGACGACCCGAGTCGGCCTGCCCCGCCTTCCCCTCCGTCTTGGGCCTTGGCCCATGGTGAGCCTCTGCAATCCCATGCCCGTGCGTCGTTTTACTATTTTGTGCCCGTTGTGTGTTTTTCCTAAGTCTAAAAGCTGCTAAGTCCTTAGAATCAGTAATATGTTGCATCTTTGCATGGCTGTAACTTTCTGTCTGTATATCCAAATTGAGTGAATGATATGTCAAAATGTTCGTTGTGATATGATCTTCATTTTGTTCCACTGTGGCATGCTTGTTTGAGTTCATCTTGATTCCCTAATCATCGTTGCAAGAGTGCTATATGCTTAAAACTGCTGTGAACTGTAAATTTGTTGCATGCTTGTGGTGATGATAACTTTTTGCATGTTTATCCAAATGAAGCATATGATATGTCAAAATGTTCATTGTGAAGTGCTCTACATGTTGGTTGCTGTAGCATTCATGTTATGTGCCATATTGCCATGTTAATCTCTGTTACAAAAGTGCATGTGGTTGTTAAGTGCTGAAACTTGTTATGAGATGTTGGTTTGACTTGCTCTTTGCTATTGGTGTGTATGTCTTCATGCCACATGTCTATATGTTTTAGAAGCACAATCATATGGTATTTGCTGTGGTGCAATCCAGTTTTAATGATATGCCTTGAGGTGACTTAAACAAGCTTGTAAATATGCCATGCCAATGTTGTTGTTTTATACTTAGTGAAAAAACTACTAAGTCTGGAATCTGTTAAACCTGATGCTATGTTTGCTTGATGCCTCACTCAATCCCATGCATGTTTTAGTATGGCAAATGATCATGTCTTGTTGTCCATGTTATGCTCTATCCATCCATGCCCTTATTTGCATATATATCCTGCTGTAGCTTATTTATTTCTTGCTCTCAGGTTGCTATAAATGTACCTGTCAGATATTTTATCAGCATGATCAATTTGGTGAAGCTTGTTGTTATTGATCCATGCCTCCTATGGAGTTGCTCCAATGGAGTTGTTTAATGTATTCTATATCTATTACATGTCCATGATCTTTATATACTTAGTTGAGTTATTATGCTTGTTGTTTTGTGCCTCCGAAGGCAGCATCGTGATGATGTTTTTGCCTTCCCAGATTTTGTCTAAGTCTGGATAAATTTATTGCAACTTGCCATGCTTGTTTAATTGTGTTCCAGCAAGCTTTTGGGTGTGTTCTAAGTTCATGCTTGTTAAGTATCATGTCTATTTCACATCCATGCCTCTTGTTATCATGTTTGGGTGTTGTAGCATATATATACCTTGCTCCAATGTTGCTATGTGGCTGTTAACTTCAGCTTTGCATTGTAACTTGTTTTGCTCATAACTTCTAGCCCGTTGCTCCGTTTTGAGCGTGTCTTATATGAAACTTGTGTGTTTTTGTGTGTAGAAGCATAATATCATGTTGTTTTCCCTGTTTGGAGTGTGTTTGCTTGTTGTCTGAATGCATCTTGCATATTTGCCTTGCTTAACTTGTTTTGCTCATCTCTTCTAAGCCGTAGCTCCGAATTAAACAAACTTCATATGTAACTTGACTAGAATTTCGCGTAGATCATCATGGTGCATGTTAACCTGCTGTTTAACAACTTTAACTTAAGGTTTGTTCAGAGCTGGACAAATTTCGAAATGTGCATATGATGACTTACCGGAATTGCTATATGTTGATTCCGGCCTCATTTAAACTTGTTGGTTTGTGTTGTTCTTGTGTGCTTCATCCCTTTCCATGTTTTACATCATATAGATTTGTCTTGCATCATACTTGGTTGAGCATCTTGTCATGTTCTTGAGTGGTCTGTTTACCGTATTGTGTGCTTCTTCTCGCTAGTTCATATTCCGTTGCGTTCGTGAGGATTCGTTCGTCTACACGTGGTTCGTCTTCACGGCTTCTTCTTCGTCTTCTTCATGGATCCGTTCTTCTTCCTTGCGGGATCTCAGGCAAGATGACCATCACGTTGGATACCTTTACTATCATTGCCATGCTAGTTGTCTCGATGCTATCGTTATATGTCGGGCTACCCATCATTATTGTCAGCCTTTCTCCTTGTTGCCATGAAACCTCTAACCTTTGACACCTTCCCAGCAAACCGTTATTTGGCTATGTTACCCGCTTGCTCAGCCCCTCTTATAGCGTTGTTAGTTGCAGTTGAAGATGAAGATTACTCCATGTTGGAACTTGATGTTTTGGGAATATCACAATATATCTTATATATATTAACACACCTATATACTTGGCAATGGGTGGAAGGCTTGGCCTTTTGCTTGGTGGTTTGTTCCACTCATGCCGCCTTAGGAGCAGATAAACCGGTGTTATGTTCCTTGATTTTGCGTTCCTTACACGGTTGGGTATATGGGGACCCCTTGACAGTTCGTCTTTGAATAAAACTCCTCCAGCAAGGCCCAACATTGGTTTTAATTTGCCTCATAATAACAACTTAATTAATTAATTAAATTGCATAGGGGATCGCGTCCCCGAGGATTCTTCTACATAGCAGGGGGCCCAGTGCTGATGGTGTTGGTCCCAAACGGGCAGACTGCGAGGCTGCCATGGGGAAACTCGGGGTATCTGGCTCCCATAGGCTTTCCCATCCGAACGTGGCCTGAGACGAGATGCGCGCGGCTACTATCAGGGTATCGGCACGCCGGGAGGTCTTGCTGGACTTGTTTTACCATTGTCGAAATGTCTTGTGCATCGGGAATTCCGAGCCTGATCGGATTGTCCTTAAGATAAGGGGTAATATTATTATTACTTATGCTGATCGTGAGAGCTTGTGATGGGCTAAGTTGGGACACCCCTGCAGGGTTATAATCTTTCGAAAGCCGTGCCCTCGGTTATGTGGCAGATTGGAATTTGTTAATGTTCGGTTGTACAAAACTTGACAGAGGATCCGAGATAAAATACATGAACTGTCGTGGAAATAACACGGCAGATGTCCGGTTTAACGGACTTGATGATGGAACCATCGCACGGGTTAGCTTGAAGGGGTTAAAAGCATACAAAGGACACAGAAGGTTTATACTAGTCCGGCCCCTTCGATGAAGGTAAAAGCCTACGTCTAGTTTGGTTTGGTATTGCTTGGGCGTCGATGCACAGGGAGCAAGTTGCTTGCCTGTGTCTCGACGGATTGTTTCTTGCCCCCCTGAACCGTTGCCGGGTCATCCCTTTATATAGAGGCGACGCCCGGTCCGGTTTACAGAGTCCCGAGGCCGGCTCATACTTGTGTCCGCCTCGGTCTCTGCTCTTTTTTCCTTATCTCTCAAGTTACATCATCGGGCGGTTTACAAACCATAACTCCATACATGGGCCTAAGATCCCATGGGCCGTAGCCTTTACTAAATATTACAACCATACAAACATATTATAATAATCCGGTTTACACTAGCCGGTTCATACCTGCTTGTAATATCCCTGACATTAGGCCCCAGAATGATTTGAACTTGTTCACATCAATCTCCCCTGTCTTGCATAATTCTTCTTCTCGCATCTTCTCATTTTTGTAAACCGGCCGTGACGTCATCCTCGAAAATCACTTAATCTGTCTGTGACATCACTTCCGCATTTAACGCTGCGAGCTGTCCATCGGTTTTGTTTAAGGGTTGTCCCGAAAATCGAGGCGTCAGAGGATCTTTATCCAATCTTTTGCCTCCTTGAATCCCACACCTGTCGCTTCGGCTCTGCTTTTCTTCTATAAATACCGCTGTCCCCATTCATTATTTTCTTCCGCTCTTTCTTCCTCCTCCGTCGCCCGAACTCAAGACTCCATTGTCGCCCGAGCTCGAATCGCCGCCATCGACCGCCGAATCTCAGTCCTCGCCGGCCGCTGCATCGACCTGAGCTTGACCAGAGAACCACCGCCGCTGATTTTTTGCTGTTCCAGGTATGTTTCCCTCCTCATTGTAGATCCGTAACTTCTAGGGTTCTTCCTCGCGCCTCCGCCATTAACACCTCAGTGAAAGCTTCATCTTGTTCAACCTAAGCAAATAGTTCTCAGTAATTTTTAGTTTTAGATCTTGCCCTTTAAACTTTGCCTCTACTCTGCTGCATATGCTTCAGATCTTCGTCATTCATGTTCAACCTGTAGATTTATCCGCTCTGTATAGGACCCTTGTAGTTCTTCCCGTATATCATTGTATTTGTTTTTCTTTTTCTTGTGTGCTCAGATCTGTTCCACCTTAACTGTCTGTGAAAACCAGTTTCTTCTCCTTTGTAGATCCGTTAAGTATACTCTGGTTTAAACTGTCATGCACGGGCTCTGTAAAAAATTTTAAAGACAAACGCGACGGTTTAGCTCTTTCTCTATTGCTGTCATGAACCGGTAGTAACATAGCTCCCTGTTATTGCCGGGTTATCCATATCATTAGTCCCTTGCTTAAACCGTTGCGTAATCCTTGAATATATCTTCCGGTTTATACCGCTGTACTCGAATAACCCGGTTTTACACTTTATCCTTTCAGCGCTTGCTCTTCTGCTGCCATGGCCAAACAATTTGTGTCTTGCGATTGGGTTCCTTCCGTTATTACGAAAGACGATTTAGCCAAAGCTGTGTCAATTGGCACTTTAGGCCCTCAATCCGTTTTAAAGTGGCGAGCTCCAGGAAATGAGTGTCCTCCCACTCCCAAAGAAGGGGAGGTTATTGTTTTCTTTGACCATATTGCTCGGGGCTTCACTCCTCCCGGTTCAAAGTTTTTCCGGGATGTACTTGCCGCCTTCCAACTCCATCCTCAGGACATCGGTCCCAACTCTATTTCCAACATCTGTGATTTCCAAGTGTTCTCTGAAGTGTATTTGCAAGAAGAACCGTCAGTTGACTTGTTCCGAGATTTCTTCCATCTAAACCGGCGGACTGAATTTACTAGTGGACCGCATCAAGAACTAGGCGGGGTCAGTATTCAGAAAAGGAAAGATGCAGTATTTCCTCATGCCGCTCTGCACACACATCCCAAGGACTGGAATAAATCTTGGTTTTACTGCATTGACACTTCACTTGAAGGGGAAAACCCATTGCCGGGTTATCGCGAGCACCGTCTTCCGGAGGACCACCCCTTGCCACAGCGCCTCAGCTCTTCAGAGCGGCCCCGGTTTGCCTCCCAACTTTCCAAGTTGAAAGCTTTTATGGCAAATGGCTTAACCGGCGTGGATTTCATGCGCTGCTGGCTCTCTTGGAGTATCCTTCCTCTGAGCCGGCGTCCAAGCTTGATGTATCAATACTCTGGTAAACCGGATGATCCTCAACGTTTTACTAAGGACAAGCTCTCTGAGTCAGAAGTCACTGAGTCCGCCAAGAAAATGCTTAACCTTACTTTAGAAGAATGCAGCCAAACCGGACTGGCTCCATACTACAAGAAAAATAAGCTGCCTGCGGTATGTCTTACTTTCTTTCATACATCTATAATCCGTTCCCTTAAATCGTTCTTTGAATTTATCTTTTATCTTTTGAACAGGCCAATGATCCTTTCTGGAAAAGGAAGCCTCAGGAAAAAGCCGGAAAACTGCCGCGCCAGAAAACCTTTGCTTCCAAGAAGAGAAAAGCAGCTGGTGGCTCTAGTTCTCACGCTGAGGATGGCGATCTGGACTCTGAGGTATGAATTGATCCGATTTTAACTTATTCGCTTTTATTCATATCTGTATCTAATGATAACTTTTCACAAGAGTTGGCTGAAGGAGATAGACCGGCCAAAGTTGAGGTAACTATCCTTTCTTCCGATTCAGAACCACTTCCACAAAAAAGTCGTCGGACAGTCCGGAAATATCAGTTTTCTCACCCTTATGTTCAATTGGATCCTAATTTTCTTTTGAAGAAACAACAACACGAAGCCCTTCGCCGGACCACTCGCCATAGCGGTCTTGCAGTAGAATCATCCGGAATATCTCTTACTCCGGCTCGGAGACGCCGCTCTAAGGTTATACTCTCTCCAACCCTCCTTCATCCCAAGGCCAGGCTTATACGCAAACCTCTTAAACCGTCTGACCCTGATTATCAGGAGACTCCGTTATCCTCTTCCGGTGAATCAACTGCAACGCAACTTCCACCCCTGAAAAGTGTCCCAGGGTAAGTCTTTTAAATTTATCCGGTTTATGATTGCACTTCACAGTTCTAACTTGTTTCTCCAACTTCCTTTAGCAAGCCAAAGCCTAGTAAAAAACCAAAGGCCAACCAACCAACTGCTGAGACTGTTGTTGATGATCCGGCGGCTGATCCGGACTCAACTGTCCCTCCGGAAGGCGAACGTACAATTCCCCTTGAAGATCCCGCCCCTGCAGACCACACTACTATGCTTGAGAATCCCAATGCTGAGGACGTTCGTGAACCATCCATCCCTGCCTGGGCCAATACTCCTCAGACCAATCCGGCTCCGGCCAGTCCGGTTCATACTGCAACCCCACCACCAACTACTGCTTCTCCGGATGTGGTAATAACTCATACGGCTTAGACCGCTCCCGCTGAGCCCACTGTCTTAGCCAAACATACGGCTAAAGCGGAGAAGGTGTATAAAGAAAAGGGTAAATGGAGTACCGAACTGTCCAACTTTGCTGACATGAGTGCCCAGGAGCTCTATTCCGGGTACTTGAACCGGCTCCACACAGGTCGAGACTATGAAGCAGGCCTGATTAATATGATGAAAGACAAGTATGAGGTAATCCCTTGCATCTTCTTTTGACTTTCAATGCACTTCTGTCTATACCATATCAGCCCCCAAGTTCCGGTTCAGCTTATATTGAGAAGGTGAACCGGTACTTCCTGATGAATCGAATGATCTTACATTAGCCCCCAAGTGCCAGGGGCATAACTCGGTTTATGCGCCTGGGACTTGCTTGACTTTTCCTTTGATACTTCAATTATCCATTAGTCCCCAAGTGTCAAGTAGACAACTTGTTTGTATGCTTGATACTTTGTCTTTGAATCATTGCTGTTTAACACTTCAATTGCCCATTAGCCCCCAAGTGTCAAGTAGACAACTTGTTTGTGTGCTTGAGACTTTGTCTTTGAATCATTTCCGCTTATTACTTGATCATTCTTGCAGGCTAATTTAAACCGGAGTGCTGACGAAATCAATGAACTCCGGAGCCGACTTGCTGAAACGGAAGTTGCTGCTTCTAAAGCCAAGAAAGATCTGAAGCTGAGTTTGAAGACTGCTGAACAGCTGAAGAAATTCTTTGAAGAAGAGTGGACCGCCTTTGAGGTTCAGAAGAAAGATCTGGAGAAAAGGGTCAAAGATGCTGAGGAAACGCTTAACCCGATGACTGAAGAGTTAACCGGCTTAAAGCGGCAAGTAGAGTTGATGACTTCTGCAATCTTCGGTAAGTATTTGATCTGTATTCCTGCTTTCATCCTTGTAATCTTCCATCTGTGCCAGTTTAACTATGATAATCACATGCAGGGCGCCGTGTCACCCATCTTGGGGATGACTTACGGAAAAAACTTAAGGCATGTTACACTTTGGTCGACCAGCTCTATTCCGGCGCTCAAAGGATCATAAGTGCAACATCATTCAATAAACCGGCCCCTACTACCATCCAAGGCACGTTAGAAAAGCTGTCTGTTTTGCCAGTGCGTTTGGAGGAAGTTAAGAAATATGCTGCTCGAGCCGGCGCCCTCATGGCGCTTACCAGAGCGAAAGCCTGGGTTCTGGATTTTGATCCGGAAGAAGCTTTAAATGGGTATCCAAATACCAAGGAAGACGGATCATCATTTACTGCAAAGGATCTCCATGCCTTGACGAAGGAGATGCGTCCTCTCGCCAGCAAACTTGCAGCCGAATCAGATTTATCCAGGTATCATCCGGGGTATGACTTGCAGAACGAGCGGGTAGATTGGCCGGTTTATGGTACCGTCAATCTAATCCCACCAGTGCGCCCTCATACCTTCGCTCCAGATATCGATCCGTCCGAACTCATCAATGAAGAGATGTATTTCCGTACCTTAACGAAAATCGACTGGTGCGCCCCGGACTTCCAGCTGCTTCAAGAAGAAGAGGAGACTCCTGATCAAGTTGATGCCCAGCCGTCTCAGCAGGAAGGAGCATAGGTCATAGCTTATTGTTATAGTTGCAGTCCCATTTTACCGAACAATCTTTAATCCGTCAGGCTTGCTATGCCTTGTAATAGGATAGCTAAAAACTGCGTTCGTTTTGATCCGGATACTTCTTGCTTTAATATTGCCAATTTCAATTTGTTCCAACATGGTGTGTCCTGTATATCATATGTTCCTGCATAGACAACACTGAAAATATTTCCTATCGGTTTTTACCGCTGGACCCATTAAATTGCTCTCACAATATATCAAACAAGTGCATACTTACAGCAGAAATAACTTTATACCTGAAATCAAGTATGCTTGATATTCTTAATCCGGCGAATCTTGCCTTTTTGAAGGGAGTTTTTAGATAATCCATGGTCTTATAGAAGCTGCCGGTTTAAATCATGGTTAGCTTCTTACTTTGCTTCTGCCTGATGATTGTTCCGGGTTATGATAAACACCGGATTAACTCTTGCTGGTGCTTGATAACCCAGACTTTGTACCCATGCTGGTGCTCATGACCCATATTTTTAACTTTGTAGATGTGTGGTCAATTTCTTGAATTGTCCCACTCCAGATTAAAAAACCATAACACATAAAGATCAGAAATGCAAATTTGCAAATAAAAATCGTGTAGTCGAGGCTTTTTACGAGCTGCCAGGCTCAAAGCAAGGTTCAGCCAATCAATGGAATGGACTTACCATCCAGAGGGCCGGTCGATGGATGTGGCCGAATCATCCATAAGAACCATAAGAAAATCTTTAGCCAATCACTGGGTGGTTGTCGCCTGTCCAGAGGGCCTCCATGGTTCCATGAAACCATGGGTAAACATAAGCCAATCACTGGATGGCTGTCGCCTGTCCAGAGGGCCTCCATGGTTCCATGAAACCATGGGTAAACATAAGCCAATCACTGGATGGCTGTCGCCTGTCCAGAGGGCCGCCATGGTTCCATGAAACCATGGGTAAACATAAGCCAATCACTGGATGGCTATCGCCTGTCCAGAGGGCCTCACGGTTCCATAGAACCATGGGTAAACATAAGCCAATCACTGGATGGCTGTCGCCTGTCCAGAGGGCCTCTATGGCTCCATAGAACCATGGGTAAATCTTGAACCAATCACTGGATGGATTACCATCCAGAGGGTTTCCATGAAGCGTCCTCTTTGAGCCGGATGTGACCTTACGCTCTTCAGGGAGTTTTATTGCTTCTAAGTATGTATTCTGCAAAATCAGCTTTAAACCGATCGATATGTTTGAAATATGACATATAATACTATATGTATTGTTGTCCTCATAAGATATTTGTATTGGAAAAAAGGCTGAGCCCCCGGTTTACCGAGGGTGCCGGTTTATTCATTAATCATAATATATACATAGGATACAGTGGAGCTCATGGCTCAGGTATAGTAGGGCCGTAAGAGGGCGATGTTCCATGGCCTCTTTGTCTCCTCTTCCGATGTCCGTGAGTCCTTGTGTTCTCGAACGTCCACCAGGTAATATGAACCGTTGTGCAGATTCTTGCTGACCACAAAGGGTCCTTCCCAAGGTGGGGATAACTTGTGCATATCTGTTTGATCTTGGATGAGCCGTAGTACTAAGTCGCCCTCCTGGAACGTCCTTGTCTTGATCCGGCGGCTGTGATATCTGCGCAAGTCTTGTTGATAGATCGCAGACCGTGCGGCTGCTATATCACGCTCTTCATCCAGCCGGTCCAAACTATCTTGTCTCGCCTGTTCGTTGGCCGCTTCAACATAGGCTGTCACCCTTGGTGAATCATGACGGATATCGCTTGGAAGGACCGCTTCAGCACCATATACCATGAAGAAAGGTGTGTAACCCATGGACCGGTTTGGTGTAGTGTTGATACTCCAAAGGACAGACGGTAACTCCTCGACCCAGCATCCTGGGGTTCTTTGCATGGGAGTCATAAGCCGGGGCTTGATGCCTCGCAAAATCTCCTGGTTTGCTCTTTCAGCTTGACCATTGGTTTGAGGGTGGGCCACAGAAGATACATCTAGACGAATATGTTCTCGCTGGCAAAATTCTTCCATCTCACCCTTGGATAAATTGGTGCCGTTATCTGTGATGATGCTGTGTGGAAAGCCAAACCGGAAAATTATCCATGAGGGGATCTCTCGAATCCCACTTGCCTGAAACTTGCTGTGCCACCAAATCTGAATCGCCGAAGCACTTAACCCGGCTCAAGTTCATCTCCTTTGCCATCCGCAAGCCATGAAGTAATGCTTCATACTCTGCTGCATTATTAGTGCAAGGAAACAATAAACGGAGGACGTAAAAAAACTTATCACCTCATGGGGAAGTTAAGACAACTCCAGCCCCCGAGCCTTCTAACTGTCTTGAACCGTCAAAGTGAATCATCCAGTATGTAAGATCCGGCTTTTCCTCAGGTGTTTGTAATTCTGTCCAATCATTGATGAAATCCACCAATGCTTGAGACTTTATAGCGGTGCGTGGCACATATTTTAACTAATGTGGGCTGAGCTCAATGGCCCACTTTGCCAGTCTACCTGTTGCTTCTCTGTTCTGGATGATATCGCCCAATGGTGCTGAGCTAACCACAATTATTGGATGACCCTGGAAATAGTGCTTCAATTTCCGGTTCGCCATGAACACACCATACACCAGCTTCTGCCAATGTGGGTACCTCTGCTTAGACTCAATGAGTACTTCACTCACATAATAAACCGGACGCTGAACCGGGTATTCCTTTCCTGCTTCTTTGCGTTCAACCACAATTGCCACACTAACTGCCCGTGCGTTGGCCGCAACATATAACAACAAAGGCTCATTATCAACAGGGGCAGCTAGGACTGGGGGCCTCGCTAGCTGTCACTTCAAATCCTCAAACGCAGTATTTGCCTCATCACTCCATATAAACCGATCCGTCTTTCTCAGCATCTGATAAAGCGGAATCGCCTTCTCCCCCAAACGGCTAATAAACCGGCTCAATGCCGTGATCCGGCCAGCAATACGCTGAACATCATTAATGCAAACCGGCTTTGTTAAAGATGTGATTGCCTTGATTTTCTCCGGATTAGCTTCGATTCCTCTGTTTGACACCAAAAACCCAAGGAGCTTGCCTGCCGGAACACCAAAAGCACACTTCTCCGGATTAAGCATCATCTTGTAGGCCCGAAGATTGTCAAAGGTCTCTTTGAGGTCCTCTATCAGTGTCTCCTCCTTTCTTGATTTTACCACGATATCATCCACATAGGCATGAACGTTTCTTCCTATCTGCCCCTTAAGACAGTTCTGTACGCAACGCTGATATGTTGCTTGGGCACTCTTGAGCCCAAAAGGCATAGATACATAGCAGAAAGCACCAAAAGGAGTTATGAAAGCTGTCTTCTCTTGATCTTTAACTGCCATCTTGATCTGGTGATACCCCGAGTATGCATCCAAAAAACTTAGCCGCTCACATCCTGCTGTAGCGTCGATGATCTGATCAATGCGAGGGAGAGCAAAAGGATCTGTTGGACAAGCTTTGTTGAGGTCTGTGTAGTCCACACACATTCTCCACTTTCCATTCTTCTTTAACACCAGCACCGGATTAGCCAGCCACTCTGGGTGAAAAACTTCCACTATGAATCCTGCAGCCAAAAGCCTGGCCACTTCCTCTCCTATAGCCTTGCGCCTCTCTTCGTTGAAGCGGCGCAGATACTGCTTGACCGGTTTAAACTTCGGATCAATATTAAGAATGTGCTCAGCGAGTTCCCTCGGTATACCTGGCATGTCAGAAGGTTTCCATGCAAAGATATCCCGGTTCTCACGGATGAACTCGATGAGCGCGCTTTCCTATTTGGGATCAAGGTTAGCGCTGATTGTGAACTACTTGGATGAATCGCCTGGCACAAAATCAACTTGTTTGGTCTCCTCCGCTGATTTAAACTTCAATGCCGGATCATGCTCTGTAGTTGGCTTCTTCAACGGAGTCATATCTGCCGGATCAACATTATCTTTATAAAACTTCAACTCTTCTGTGGCACATACTGCCTCTGCGTAGGCAGCATCTCCCTCTTCACATTCCATTGCTATCTTGCGACTTCCGTGAACCGTGATCGTGCCTTTGTGACCCGGCATCTTGAGCTGTAGATAAACATAACATGGCCTGGCCATAAACTTGGCATAGACCGTCCTCCCGAATAGAGCGTGATAGGGGCTCCGGATTTTCACAACTTCGAAGGTTATCATCTCTGACCTGGAATCATGCTCATCTCCAAAGGTAACTTCTAAGTCAATTTTCCCAACTGGATAAGCGGACTTACCTGGAACCACCCCATGGAACACCGTGTTCGATTGCCTCAGCTTCTTATCCATCAGGCCCATACGACGGAAGGTCTCATAGTACAAGATATTGATGCTGCTACCGCCGTCCATGAGAACTTTAGTGAACTTGTAGCCATCCACCTGCGGCGCTACCACCAAGGCCAAGTGGCCCGGATTATCTACCCGCATCGGGTGATCCTCCCTACTCCAGACGATGGGCTGCTCTGACCAGCGCAGGAACTATGGTGTCGCCGGTTCAACAGCGTGGACTGCCCTCTTTAAAACCTTTTGATCTCGTTTACACAGACTCGTGGTGAAAACATGGTATTGCCCACTACTTAGCTCCTTCGGATTGCTCTGATATCCGGATTGTTGCTGTTGTTGCTGACGCTGCTGATTACCTTGGTTGTTGTGATTATTTTGGCCCGGCTGCTGACTGCCTTGGTTATTGTAACCACCCTGATTACGCGGCTGATTGCCCTGGTTATTATAACCTCCTTGACCATTTTGATTACCGGCCCGGCCATGATAACCACCGTTATTGCCTCGATATCCTGATCCGGAGATGTTCCCCTGATGACCCGGACCATAGAACCCTGGGCCTGAACCACCATTTGGAGGCCTGTCATTAGGATTAAAGCGGCCCATCATGGCTTCCATCAAGGGCCTGCATTCTCCTATAGTGTGTTTTGCCGGTTGTCCCCTCGAGCTATGCTTCGGACAAGGCTGACTTAACTCTTGGTCCCAACTAACGTCCCCTCCGCCGGTTTGTTGGGGTGGGTTGCCCCTATTGCGCTGGAAACCCCCTTGAACTTGGGTATTGGCTACGAAATCAGAGCCACCTTCTGCCTTTCGCTTACCTAAGAAACTTGCAGTAGCCGGGTTAACCTGCGCCGGTTTACCAGGTTTGTTAACCTTTCCTGCTTTGTCTCCCTCAGCTTCTGGATACTTAGTATTGTCAGAGTCCCCATACTTCACCAGAGCGCTCATGAGAGTTCCCATATCATTACAATCCCGTTTAAGCCGCCCTAGTTTTAACTTTAGAGACTCAAACCGGCAATTGTTTTCCAAAGTCACTATTGCCGTACTAGGATTGATACCATTCGAAGAGTGCAAGATCTCTGATACTCGCCGCACCCAGGCACTTGTAGACTCCTGCTCTCCTTGCACACAGGCTGCTAGATCCACCACTGACATTGGCTGCTTGCACGTATCTTTAAATTTTTTGATAAATTGGCGACATAGCTCTCCCCATGATCCGATGGAATTTGGAGGTAAACCCTTTAGCCAGGTCCGGGCTGTACCTTCAAGCATCATAGTAAAATATTTTGCACAAGCCGCTTCATCTACATCCAGCATCTCCATGGCCATCTCGTAACTCTCGACCCAAGCTTCTGGAGCCAGATCTGCTGTGTAATTAGGCACTTTGCGTGGACCTTTGAAGTCTTTGGGCAGCTTCACGCTCCGTAAAGCGGGGATAAGACACTGCACCCCAAAGGAACTCGTTGTGACTCCTGTTTCTGCTGTGGTTGTGTGAACCGGCGTCGTTTGACGGATTTCCTCCCGGGCTACCGACCTAACCCAGTTTACATCCTAAGCTTGTGCATCCGCGCCTGCCGGATTATCCTGTCTGCGCTGATGGCGCCTGCGTTCACTGCTAGATACTTCTGGCTCCTCCCAATGCCTAGTGTAACTCTGGCTGGGACGTGGTGTTGAATGTAGCCTCTCCCTGCTATGAGAATATGCTTGCTTCTGTACTAAGGCTGTATTAAGTAGCTCCTTGACCCTGCGTGCCTCCAACGCCATCGGAGACGTCCCCTCAATGGGTAAAGCAGCCAAACGCGAAGCAGTAGCAACAATATTGTCCAAAGGATTCGAATAATGACCCGGAGGGGTAGGAACGTGAGATGTAGATGTGATCCGTCGATCTTGCTCCGCAGTAGGCTGCTGAACCGGTTCATCCCTCGCTGGGGGTGCCCTCCGGTTTGAAGCCGGATCATTGCTGGTCCCAGCCCCGGGTGTCCTGAACAGATCCGTCGCTTCATAAACCGGCGGTAGGCGAGATTGATATTTTCGACCCCTTACTCCATGTACAGAGGCCTGCTCCATCCTTAGATGAAAAGCCTGATCATTCAGCTCCGCCTGCCTTATTGCTATCATAGCCTTCTCTGTTTTCAGATCATCCCTTGCTTTATCAATCCGGCCCTTTAGCTGAAGGAGCTCTGCATCATGTTGCGCCTTGTTTGTCGGAGTTACCTCTGCCATGGCCCGAGCTGTGAACTCCTCGACTAAGGTGGATAGAACGTCAGTAGGTGAGAGGGCCGGGCCGCTCCCCCCTACACCAGCTTCTGCTGTCGCCCCGTTCACCGTGGACTGCGGCGTAGATTGTGAACCGGCCATAAAGACAGCCACCTGGTTTGGCGGGTCAAAGGGGCCTGGAATACTGTCTCCATCGGACTCGCCCTCAGACCGGCCGTCCCACAACTGATCTAAAGATTCAGTCTCTCCGGATGAGGATCCGTCGTCAGAGTAGACAACTGTTTCACCGCCGGATTCCGATCCGTCCTCGGTTTGGACCCCGTGAACTGCTCCAACGAACACGCGCTTCATGGCGTGCTGAATCCGGGCCGATCTCGCACGCTGAGCCGGCTCGATGATGCTGGGGAGGATGTCCGGCTCAGGTCCCGGTTCGCCGATCTTGCCGATGAAGACATGGATGCCGCCGAAGGGAACCCGGTACCCATACTCGATTGAATCGGCCTCCGGTCCCCAACCGACGTCGTCGATGTAGATCCGGCCGCGGCGACTCTTGGTCATCCGGCCGACCACGTGGCCCTTGAGTCTCTCGAAGCTGCCCTTCAAGAACTCGAAACCATCGTGCGGAGGCCCCACGGTGGGCGCCAACTGTCGTGGAAATAACACGGCAGATGTCCGGTTTAACGGACTTGATGATGGAACCATCGCACGAGTTAGCTTGAAGGGGTTAAAAGCACACAAAGGACACATAAGGTTTATACTAGTTCGGCCCCTTCGATGAAGGTAAAAGCCTACGTCTAGTTTGGTTTGGTATTGCTTGGGCGTCGATGAACAGGGAGCAAGTTGCTTGCCTGTGTCTCGACGGATTGTTTCTTGCCCCCCTGAACCGTCGCCGGGTCGTCCCTTTATATAGAGGCGACGCCCGGTCCGGTTTACAGAGTCCCGAGGCCGGCTCATACTCGTGTCCGCCTCGGTCTCTGCTCTTTTTTCCTTATCTCTCAAGTTACATCATCGGGCGGTTTACAAACCATAACTCCATACATGGGCCTAAGATCTCATGGGCCGTAGCCTTTACTAAATATTACAACCATACAAACATATTATAATAATCCGGTTTACACTAGCCGGTTCATACCTGCTAGTAATATCCCTGACACGAAGTATGTGAGTAACCGTGACTCTCTCTTTTCACTTTGAGAAGAGTACACGGTGGGGTTATGTTTGACTCGTAGGTAGTTTAGGATCTTTAGCGATCATAACTAGTTTGCGACCGTTTGCGTAGATGCTCATCTTATTCTTGTACTCGTAAGTTAGCCACCATACTTTTGCTTAGCTGCTACTGCAACCTCACCACTTTACCTCTTCCTACCCATTAAGCTTTGCTAGTCTTGATACCCATGGTTATGGGATTGCTAAGTCCTCGTGGCTCACAGATACTACCACATCAGTTGCAGGTGCAGGTTTCTGATGACTTGACGCGAGAGCGATGCCCTTTGTGTTGGAGTTCTTTCTTCTTCTTCTTCATCAGTCTTCGGTTAGGTTCCTGGTCGGCAGCCTGGGATAGCAAATGGATTTCGTGTGCTTTTCATGTTTGCATCCGTAGTCGGATGCCTTGTATTGATGTTGTTGTATTCATGTGAATTGTATGTATTGTTGTATCCCCCATGTATGTATGTGATGGAACAATGTAATGATATCCATCTTGCTAAGAGCCCGCAATGCGGTTGTGCCCCAATCACGTATGTGTCACGTGATCGGGATAGAATCGCATCTTGAGCCTAACATGTCACCTCGTTCGAGTTTTTCAATCATTACGGTGCATCATCTCCTTTTCGATCCTTTTCAACGGTGTTTTCTCTTCGGTGGGCTCCTAACCCACAGGTCTTTTTTCCAGGATCTTACCTGACTCTTCTAATTTTCCGGAGTTATTCTCAAATTCTGTTCAAGGTGTGATGTAAGAATGGATTCCATTAGTCATGTGCCTTCTCCAAGATCGCTTTCAATTCTTTTCAACGTTGGTTCAACCTTTCCTATTTTCATTTTTCTGGAGTATCTCAATAATTTTGGTGGTGTTCCTCATCATCATTCTCAACATTTGAAGACCGAAGAAGAGATTTAATCTAAATCTTGTCTGTCCTCTCGAAGATTCGTGATTCTAGCTTCATGTTATCCTCTTGAATTGTTTCCACTTGTCATAAATTCTTTTCTTTAACCATCCGGAGTATTTCGTGAATTCTTTCCATTGTGTTCCTTCGAAGGCCATCATTTCAGAAGATTTATTCGTTCTCAGTTTTCAACTTCGTCCTTCAAAATATTCTTCATTGATGCCTCTTCGTTCGTCTTCACATTCTTCTAGTGCTTCGTTCAAGCATTCTTTAATCCGCTTGCGATCTCTTCGTTCTTTTTCTTTATCCGTATTCTAATTCTTCCGGAGATTCATTCTCTTTTCTTCGTCCAACTTTAATTCTTCCAGGTGGTTCATTTCTTTTCTTCACTCAATTTAATTCCTTACAGTCGTTCTCTCAAGAATTCTTTTCTTTGTTATCACATGAATTCATTCGTTCTCTCTAATTCTACCGGTGGGTCATGAGGACTTTCTCAAGTTTGTGCTATATCTCCCATTAATCTTTTTCAACGCGAATAAGTAGTATGCAAATCCATTTCTTCTCATCAAATTAATTGGTGGAGGATAAGCATAACATAATTCTTATTCTTAAGTTTATTAATACCTTCCTTCAGAGTTTGTTCTTGATGAATAAATTCTAATCCCAAGTGCTTTCGTCTTTTCGTTTCCGGAGTGCAAGTATTCTCGGCTTTCTCATCGGAACCCCGTCTAAATCATCGCAAGGCCTTAATCTTATTCTCATCATCCTTTTGTTACCAGAGTTCTTCATGAGTAATTCATTCTTCAAGTGTTCATCAAATTCTTGTGGAGCAGCTCAAGTATTCTTCTTCTCGCATCTCGAAGTGCAATTAATTCTTCATATTCTTGTGAAGTGGAGTTTTGCATTTCTTCCTTCACATCATATATTCAATCTTTTCGTTGTGGCATAATTCACCTCAAGTTTTGAGATGTTTAAATAAGCCCATAATAACCTTATTATTTTGTTGTTGATTTTCTCAACAACTCCATTCAAGCCTTTCTCTTGAAGATTCTCTTCCAAGCTCATTATGGCACAAGTTGTCATCTTCTTCTCTGTTCCTTTCATTCCATTCTTTCAATTCTTCCACAGTCATTGTGTTGTTCATCTTGTCATATATCGTTCCATATTCTTAAGTTCTTGTCCTATTCCTTCAATGCTGAACCGGAGTGTCTCCCGAATTCCTTTTCTATCGCTTTTAGCCAGAGTGGTTTTGAATTCATTATTGTTCCTTCAACTCTTGTTCTATATCTTCCAACCTTTTGGTTCTCATCATGTTCCTTGTTCCTCTTTTGTAAGGGAGCTTCCCAATCTCATTCATCTTCGTTGCATTCTTCCTTTCAAGTGGCTCAACATCTCAAGATTCTTTTGGTTTCACCTTCTTCCTTTTCCCTTCCATCTCATTCCTAAGATCTCGGGACGAGATCTCTTGTTAGTAGGGGAGTGTTGTGACACCCTGAGACCGATGCGCCAAGTATCTTCCAGTTATTTGCTATCTTTGCCATGTCATCTGCTTCCGTGTTGCATTTTGCCATGTCATCATGTGCATGTCATCATGTGCATGTCATCAACATGTTTTCAAAACTTGCATCCGTCCGAGCCCGCCCGTCCTTTCCGTTATCCGTTCTGAGCCCAAACACACTCGCACGCGCCCACGGCACCTCCAAATATTTATTTTATAAGTGGCCGGAAAATGTTCTCGGAATGGGATGAGAGTTGGCGTGTGGTCTTATTATAGTGTAGACAGGCCGCCTGTCAAATTTCATCGCATTCGGAGTCCGTTCGATAGCCCAACCGTTGAACCTATAGCGGCAATATAGCCTGACGAATCGTCGGACGTTTCGATCTCCGAAACCGTCACCGGACCGCACTCTCTCTCTCTCTCTCCTCTCAGCCCACCTGCACAGCCCACTAACCTCTTCATGGCCCATCCTACCCCTCCTCGCGTCCGGAGCCGTCCGATCGTCATCGGAGGGTCCAAAAAAAAACCCTAGACTCAAAACCCTAGCCCTCCTACTATAAATGGACTCCTCCTAGTCCATTTTTGGCCTTCTCCTTCCTCCCTCCTCAATTTCTGCGCACATCCAATCATCAGCCGCCGAAAACCCCTTCCCTTCCTCGTTTTCCGGCAACAACCACCACGCCGGCGCCACTTGGCGCCTCTCCACGGGCCTACGCCGCCGCCAGCCGCCCCCTAGGCCAATGGGAGGACGCCACATGGCACCTCCGCTTCCTCCTCGCCGCCAGCAATCCTGCCTCCACCCGCGCGGCCTGCCCAGGCCCATCGCGGGCCCGCTTGGGCCCGATCCGCACCGCCGCCGGCCCGAGCGCCCCGCTCCGCCGTCTGCCCTTCGCGCGCGCCCCGCCGCCGCCGCCTTACCTCACCGGAGCGCCGCACCTCGCCGCCGGAGCGCACCTCCGCCGCTCTCCTCGCCTCCTCCCCGCGTTGGCTGCGCACGCCGCCGTTGCCGGAGCTCCTCCGCCCCGCCCTTTGGAGCTCGTCACCGCCCCTTGGTGGTTCGGCCAGATCCGCGACGCCCCCAGCACCGGCTGCTTCCGAGCGCCTCCGGCCACCGCCTCGCCCTACCGCCGTCGTTCCAGCTGCCTTGGTTGATCCACTCGCCCCTCTCACTGAACGGTGGGCCCGAGCGCTTCTGCCTCCCGCCAGACATGTCTGTCTGGGCATGGACATGTCCAACCCGTCCTCTCGCCGTGTCGCCCCCAGGTGGGCCCATGCATCTGCACCGACGGACACGTCCGCCCTGGACCCGTACAATGTCCGCCTTGTCACCCCGAGGTTGTTTTTTCACTAAGTCCGTGGAAAATGTTATCATGATGCATGCTTGTGTTGTTAATAACATTTGTGCATGTTTACCCAAATGAGACATATAATATATCAAAATGTTCGTCTCTGAATGCTCTACATGTTAGTTGCATTTTCATGCATGTTACTGTTCATCTTGATGCCTTAATCCTCGTTGCAAAACTGCTATGTGATGCTACTGCTCAGTTTTAGTTGTCTGTCAAAAATATGTATGCATGTTTAACATGGTGTAACTTTGTGCATGTTGGTCCAAACAGAGTGTATGATATGTAAAAATGTTCATTGTGAAGTGCTCTACATGATGGTGGCTGTTGCATTCATGTTAGGTGCCATATTGCCATGTTAATCTCTATTGCAAAAGTGAATGTGGTTGTTAAGTGCTGAAACTTGTTATAATATGCTGATTTGTCTTTTTCATATCTTTATGTGTGATTTTTGTTTGAGCTACATGTCAATATGTTTTAGAAGCACAATCATGCCATCTTTGTTGTGGTGCAATCCATTTTCATGATATGCCTCGTGGTGAGTGCAACAAGCTTGCAAAGTGACCTACTCGCGGTTGCTGATTTCTATGACTTGTGGAAAGCTGCCAAGTCTGAAACGGTTATATCCTGATGCCATGTTTGCTTGATGCCCCACTCAAATCCATGAATGTTTTGGGATGTCCAATGATCATGTCTTGAAGTCCATGTTATGCTCTATCCATTCATGCCCTTTTTTGCAAGTATAGTCTGCTGTAGCTTGTTGTTTTCATGCTCTCAAGTTGCTATAAAATGTTTATGTCAGCCTGTAAACAGTAAGTTTAGTTTTGCCATGTGAATAGCTAGTGATCTATGCATCCTAGGACCATGTTCTTGCCATGAGTAGCTGCATAAACATGTCTTCTTGTTGTTGGTTATATTCACATGCCATAATATGCTTTGAGATGAGTTGCACCATCTTGCAAACATGCCTACTTGTCGTTGTTGCTGCCATGTTCAGTTTATTTCACTAAGTCCGTGAATCAGTTACCTTTTGCAATCTTGCCATGTTGTTTTGAGCATGTTCTAGTGGTGTTTGGTAGTAGCTCAGTGATCATGCTTGTAGTGCTTGACATGTACATGCTTACCATGCCCTTTGTTGCCGTGAAATGTTATTGTATCATGTTGTTTTGATGTCAACTATATGCCTACTTGCTGTTTTGGGCTGATTGTGTTTCAAACTTGCTTCGTGTGTATGTGATGAACTGTTGCTCCGTTTTGAGCGTGTCCTATATGAAACTTGTTGAATACCTGTTTGGAGTGTGTTTGCTTGATGTTCGGATGCGTTTTGCATCAAAGCCATGCTTGACTTGTTTTGCTCATATCTTCTAGGCATTAAATGAACTTTATATGTAACTTGACTAGAATTTCGAGTAGATCATCATGCTGCATGTTAACTTGCTATTTAACAACTTTAACTTAAGGTTTGTTTAGTTCTGGACCAATTTTGAAATTTGCATATGAGGACTTACTGGAATTGTTATAAGTTATTTCCGGCCTCATTTAAATTTGTTTGGTTGTGTTGGTCTTGTATGCATCACCCCTTGCCATGTTTTTCATCATATAGACTTGTCTTGCATCATACTTGGTTGAGCATTATGACTTGTTCTTGTGTGGTGTGTTTACCGTGTTGCTTGCTTCTTCTCATTAGTGCTTGTTTCGTTGCGATCGTGAGGATTCGTTCGGCTACACTTGGTTCGTCTTCGTGGCTTCTTCTTCGTCTTCTTCATGGACTTGTTCTTCTTTCTTTCGGGATCTCAGGCAAGATGACCGTCACCTTGGATCTCATTACTATCATTGCCATGCTAGTTGTTTCGATGATATCGCTATATGTCGCGCTACCTGTCTTTTTGTTGTCAGCCCTCATTGTTGCCATGAAACACCCTCTAGCCTTTGACACCATCCCATCTAACCGTTGTTTGGCTATGTTACCGCTTGCTCAGCCCCTCTTATAGCGTTGTTAGTTGCATGTGAAGATGAAGATTGCTCCATGTAGGATCTTGGTTGTTGGAATATCACAATATCTATTTCTATAATTAAAACACCTATATACTTGGCAATGGGTGGAAGGCTTGGCCTTTTGCTTGGTGTTTTGTTCCACTCATGCCGCCTTAAGAACCGATAAACCGGTGTTATGTTCCTTGATTTTGCGTTCCTAACGCGGTTGGGTATATGGGGACCCCTTGAGAGTTCGCTTTGTATAAAACTCCTCCAGCAAGGCCCAACTTTGGTTTTACCATTTGACTCATAATAAAAACTTAATTAAATAATTAATTGCATAGGGGGTCATGTCCCCGGGTCCTTATTTCTACATAACAGGGGGCAGTGCTCTTGGTGTTGGTCGCAAACTAGAGCCACTTGTGGTGCCACCCAGTTACTGCGGCTTCCGGTTGCTCTACGTAGTGCTCATCCGGTCGTGGCCTGAGACGAGATACGTGCAGCTACTATCAGGGTGTCGGCACGCCGAGAGGTCTTGCTGGACTTGTTTTACAATTGTCGAAATGTCTTGTGCACCGGGATTCCGAGTCTGATCGGACTGTCCCTAAGATAAGGGGTATTTTTACTTCTGCTGATCATGAGAGCTTGTGATGGGCTAAGTTGGGACACCCCTGCAGGGTTATGATCTTTCGAAAGCCGTGCCCGGGTTATGTGGTAGATTGGAATTTGTTAATGTCCGGTTGTAGAAAACTTGACAGAGGATCCGAAATAAAATACATGAACCGCGTGAGTAACCGTGACCGTCTCGTTTCAGTTTGAGAAGATAACACGGTGGGGTTATGTTTGACTCGTAGGTAGTTCAGGATCACTTAGCGATCATTACTAGTTTGCGACCATTTGCGTAGATGCTCATCTTATTCTTGTACTTGTAAGTTGACCACCATATAATGCTTAGCCGTTGCTGCAACCTCACCACTTAACCTCTCCATTCCCATTAAGCTTTGCTAGTCTTGATACCCATGGTTATGGGATTGCTGAGTTCTCGTGGCTCACAGATACTACAACAACAGTTGTTGGTGCAGGTTTCCGATGATTTGACGTGAGAGCGATGTTTACTTGTGTTGGAGTTCTTCTTCTTCTTCTTCTTCACAGTCTTGGGATAGGTTCCTGGTCGGCAGCCTGTGATAGCAGGATGGATGTCGTTGTGCTTTTCATGTTTGCATCTGTAGTCAGATGTCTTGTATATGATGTGTTGTATTCACGTGGAGTGGTATGACTTGTATGTATCCCCATTTATGTATGTAACGGTACGATGTAATGATATCCATCTTGCTAAGCGCCCGAAATGCGGTTGTGCCTCAATCACAAGTTTTTATCAAGTGATCGAGTTAGAATCGCATCTTGGGCGTAACAGTACTGTGGTGGGTGGGTGTGGATAAATTTGAGTCCCGACCCAACGTAGTGTCCGAGGTTTGTGCAACCTCCTGTGTGGACGATCTAGGCCCAGCGGGATCTAAATGTTCTATGGGCCCGGCGTCAGTCCTTGAGCTCGCAAGGAATGAAACGCCACCTGACGGGGGTGTGTTCGGCTCGAGGAATTCAGAAATACGAATAGCGCCGGTCTTCGTTTCGAGAGGGGAAATATCTTCGGCTCGGTCCTTGGTGGCCGCCACCAGGTGAGTGATTGGGGTGGAATTGACTTCCTTGTGACCGGGTTTAATCCCGATCTGATCATTGGGTGATGAAAGCCCCCAAGGCGGCAATGCGATCTAGCAACTCATTTAAAGACGAGGAATCCACGGAAATCCCGTCATCGGAGTGGCCGGAGCCAATATAGGAGTGGTGCTTGATGACCGCGCGGAGCACGGCCGGCCTGGCGGCCATGCGGGCGCATACAACAAACCTGCCGAGCTGGAGGATCTGTCCCATGGCCAGGTTGTTTCCGAGGGTGTTATCGTCGTTGATGATGAGACGAGCCATTGATCGCTTCTAGGGAGCGCAAAGCGGAGCTCTCAATGAAAGCACCATTGTCGGTGTCAAAACCAGCAGATCTCGGGTAGGGGTGCCCAAGCTGTGCGTCTAAGGATCGCTTGTAACATGATATTGGGAACATGATATTGACCTAGTTTCAGGCCCTCTCGGTCGAGGTAATACCCTACTTCCTCCTTGATTGATCTTGATGAATATGGGGTTACAAGAGTTGATCTACCACGAGATCGTAATGGCTAAACCCTACAAGTCTAGCCTATGATATTGTGATTCTGCTACCCTCTACGGACTAGACCCTCCGGATTATATATCCACCGGAGAAGACCAAGGGTTACAAAGATTGCTTGGGAAGAAAGGAATCATTACATCCGAACATCTATTCTGCCTTTCTACATATATAGGAGTCCTAACCGGACACAGAGATGTTAGTTTATCTTCATCTTCATGGCCCATCTATCCGGCCCAGCTTTGGTAGACCAGATCCTCATGGAGTCCCAAATCCAGGACTCCCTCAATCACATACATGACGAGGAGCTCCGAACGTAAAAATTGATATATTGGATGATATGGTTGGGTCAAGGGGTAAGGCCCACCGGGCTTTAGGTCGTGAAAAAGGAAGTTTTGCGGAGCTCGGTACCAGACGCCAGGGATCTTGGCGTCTGGGCCAAACGCCAAGGATTGTGGTATCTGGTCCTGGAAGTCTGAGAAGGACTCTTCCTTGCGGGCTAAACCAACTTTGAGGAGGCTCTTTCTCCAAGAAACGACCCCATGGCTCAACGTATAAATAGAGGGGCAGGGCTAGCACTCAGAATACATCAAGATTCACCAAGCCGTGTGCCGGCAACCCCGCCCCCTCTAGTTTATCCTCTCTCATAGTTTCCATTATGCTTGGCTAGGCCCTGCGGAGATTGTTCTTCACGACCACCGTCACCACGCCGTCGTGCAGTCAAGAAGGCGAGGACGTCATCGAGTTGAACGTGTGCTGAACGCAGAGGTGCCGTACGTTCGGTACTTGATCGGGACGGATCATGAAGGTGTACGACTACATCAACCGCGTTGATAAACGCTTCTGCTTAGCAATCTTCAGGGGTATGAAGATGCTCTCCCCCTCTCGTAGCTATGCATCTCCATGGATAGATCTTGCGTGTGTGTAGAATTTTTTTGTTTTCCATGCAACGTTCCCCTAGAATGGCGTCATGGTCGGGCTCTATGCATAGATGATATGCACGAGTAGAACACAATGGAGTTGTGGGTGGTGATGTTCATATTTCTTACCACCAGCATATTATTTTGATTTGGCGGTATTATGGGATGAAGTGACCCGGACCAACCTTACATGTCCATGTACATGAGACCGGTTCCACCGATTAATGCAACTTGACTTGCATGAGGTGGCTGGCGAGTGTCTGTTTCTCTCACTTTAGTTGAATCAAATTTGGCTGCGGCCGGTCCTTGCAGAAGGTTAAAACAGCAAACTTGATAATCACCATTGTGGTTTTGCATATTCAAGAGCGGTTCTTGCTAGTTACCCATAGCAGCCACGTAAAACTTGCAACAACAAAGTAGAAGACGTCTAACTTTTTTTGGGAGGGTAAGTTGTGATGTGATATGGTCAAAACATGATGTAATATATGTTGGTGTATGAGATGATCATGTTTTGTAATTTTGACAACCGACAGGAGCGTTAGGGTTATCTTTTAATTATTGTATTACATGTGTGTCAATCATTAAGTGCCATGTAATTGCTTTACTTTACTGCTATGCGTTAGCAATAGTTGTAGAAGCAATAGTTGACGAGATAACCCTGACACAACGATGGTGATCAAGGTGTCGTGTCGGTGACGACGGAGATTATGACGTTGCTTTGGAGATGGCGATCAAAAGCATAAGACGATGATAGCCATATCATGTCACATATTTTGATTGCATGTGATGTTTATCCTTTATGCATCTTATTTTTCTTAGAACGACAGTAGAATTCTAAGATGATCCCTTCACTTAATTTCAAGATAAAAGTGTTCTCCCTGAGTATGCACCGTTGCTACAGTTCTTTGTTTCGAAGCACCTCGTGATGATCGGGTGTGATAGATTCTACATTCACATACAACGGGTGTAAGCCATTTTTACACACGCGGAATACTTGGGTTAAACTTGACGAGCCTAGCATGTATAGACATGGTCTCGGCACACCGATGACCGAAAGGTCGAACATGAGTCATATAGTAGATATGATATCATGAAGATGTTCACCATTGAAGACCACTCCATCTCACATGATGATCTGATATGGTTTAGTTGATTTGGATCATGTATCACTTAGACAACTTGAGGGATGTTGATTTAAGTGGGAGTTCATTAGTAATTTGATTAATTGAACTAAAATTTATCATGAACATAGTCAAAATGTCTTTTCATATTATGTTGTGGATCAATAGCTCGTGATATAGCTCCCCTATTTTTGTCACGTTCCTAGAGAAAACTAAGTTGAAAGTGAAGGAAATATGCCCTAGAGGCAATAATAAAGTTATTATTTATTTCCTTATATCATGATAAATGTTTATTATTCATGCTAGAATTGTATTAACCGGAAACTTAATACATGTGTGAATACATAGACAAAACAGAGTATCCCTAGTATGCCTCTACTAGACTAGCTCATTGATCAAAGATGGTTATGTTTCCTAGCCATAGACATGAGTTGTCATTTGATCAACGGGATCACATCATTAGGAGAATGATCTGATGGACAAGACCCATCCGTTAGCTTAGCACTATGATCGTTTAAGTTTTACTGCTATTGCTTTCTTCATGACTTATACATGTTCCTATGACTATGAGATTATGCAACTCCCGAATACCGGAGGAACACTTTGTGTGCTACCAAACGTCACAACGTAACTGGGTGATTATAAAGGTACTCTACAGGTGTCTCCGAAGGTACTTGTTGGGTTGGCGTATTTCGAGATTAGGATTTGTCACTCCGATTGTCGGAGAGGTATCTCTGGGCCCACTCGGTAATGCACATCAATAAGCCTTGCAATACATGAGTTGGTTGCGGGATGATGTATTACGGAACGAGTAAAGAGACTTGTTGGTAACGAGATTGAACTAGGTATTGAGATACCGACGATCGAATCTCGGGCATGTAACATACCGATGACAAAGGGAACAATGTATGTTGTTATGCGGTTTGACCGATAAAGATCTTCGTAGAATATGTGGGAGCCAATATGAGCATCCAGGTTCCGCTATTGGTTATTGACCGGAGACGTGTCTCGGTCATGTCTACATAGTTCTCGAACCCGTAGGGTCCGCACGCTTAAGGTTTCGATGATAGTTTTATTATGAGTTTATGAGTTTTGATGTACCGAATGAGTTCAGAGTCCCGGCTGAGATCGGGGACATGACGAGGAGTCTCAAAATGGTCGAAACGTAAAAATCGATATATTGGACGACTATATTCAGACATCGGAAAGGTTCCGAGTGATTCGGGTATTTTTGGAGTACCGGGGAGTTACGGGAATAGAGGAGAGAGGCCAAAAGGAAGGAGGCGTGCACCCCCCTTCTGGTCCGAATTGGACAAGGGGTGCAGCCCCCTTTTCCTTCTCCCTCTCCCCCTCTTTCCTTCTCTCCTACTCCGGAAAGGAAAGGGGAATCCTACTAGGACTTGGGAGTCTTGGTAGGACTCCCCACACTTGGTGCGCCCCCTCTAGAGCCGGCCTCTTCCTCCCTCCTTTATATACGGGGGCAGGAGGCACCTCTAGACACAACAATTGATCTCTTGATCTCTTAGCCGTGCGCGGTGCCCCCCTCCACCATAGTTCTCCTCGATAAATATTGTAGCGGTGCTTAGGCGAAGCCCTGCGACGGTAGAACATCAAGATCGTCACCACGCCGTCGTGCTGACGGAACTCTCCCTCGACACTCGGCTGGATCGGAGTTCGAGGGACGTCATCGAGCTGAACGTGTGCTAGAAATCGGAGGTGCCGTAGTTTCGGTGCTTGATCGGTCGGGCCGTGAAGACGTACGACTACATCAACCGCGTTGTTCTAACGCTTCCGCTTTTGGTCTACGAGGGTACGTAGACACACTCTTCCCTCTCGTTGCTATGCATCTGGTAGATATATCTTGCGTGATCGTAGGAAAATTTTAAAATACTACGTTCCCCAACAGAAAGATGATGGTAGCAATAATGCAGACTGGCTCTGTGATATGAGGATTATCCTCATTGATGCACAAAAGAATTATGTCCTTGATGCACCGCTAGGTAATAGACCTGTTACAGGAACTAATGCAGACGTTATGAATGTTTGGCAAGCTCGATCTAATGACTACTTGATAGTTTTGTGTGCCATGCTTTAAGACTTAGAATCGAGGCTCCAAAGACGTTTTGAACGCCATGGAACATATGAGATGTTCCAAGAGCTGAAATTGGTATTTCAGAATCATGCCTGTGTTAAGAGGTATGAGACCTCTGACAAATACTTTGCCTACAAGATGGACGAGAATAGCTCAGCCAGTGAGCATGTGCTCAAAATGTCTGGGTACTACAATCGCCTGAATCAAGTGGGAGTTAATCTTGCAGATAAGATAGTGATTGACAGATTTCTCCAGGCACTATCACCAAGCCACTAGAGCTTCGTGATGAACTTTAAATATGCAAGGGGTGACGAAAACGATTCCCGAGCTCTTCGCGATGCTGAAATCGGTGAAGGTAGAAATCAAGAAGGAACATCAAGTGTTGATGGTTAACAAGACCACTAGTTTCAAGAAAATACAACATGGGCCTTTTCCAGTTGGTCGATGGAGTAGATACCAAGATGAACTTTAACCCTAAACCCTATAGTGACAGATCTCTTGTCTCTACCAATGTTTGCTATGGGCCTTTTCCTGTTGGCCGATGGAGTACATACCAAGATGGACACTCCGCGGTCTCGCTTCTTTTGGGAGGGAGTGGGACCGAAACGAAAATACCACATGGTAAAATGGCAGGCAGTGTGTAGACCTATGGCCCAGGGGAGCCTCGGGATCATCAACTCTAAATTGATGAACATTGCACTCATGTGTAAATGGATTTGGAAACTGTCCCAGGGGGGTGGCCTTTGGATGGAACTTTTACGTGCCAAATATTCCCAAATGGGAATATTTTTTGAGGCACTACCTCGGGGTTCCCCTTTCTAGAACTCCATCCAATCCCTCAAACTGTTCTTTGCCAGGGGCATAAATTCTTGGTTAATAATGGTCAATCGACTCGTTTTTGGCATGATGTGTGGATCTGCCAACAACCCATATGGTCGGAGTTTAGCCAACTCTATGCCATTGTGGTGGAACCTAACCAATTAGTTTCCTCCGCCCTAAGCACCTGCCCCCCATCTACTTTAGACGGGAGCTTTCAGAACCGGAACTGGCGGATTGGGAACGCCTTCAGGCTTTGATTTCAGAGGTCGTTTTAACACCCGCCGAGGACACGGTGTCTTGGACACTCTCGGCTTCTGGCAAGTTCAATGTCAAATCTATGTACCGGGCGCTTACGCGAGGGGATGGGCCCTCGGCCGCCTCGGGTCTTTGGAAGGCTTGTATCCCTCTCAAAGTTAAAGTTTTTCTCTGGCAACTTTGTCAAGATCGTCTCCCCACTTCAATAAACATCGCCAAGCGCAATGGTCCGGCTTCCGGGCCGTGTGCGCTGTGTGCTGCTCCGGAAGACGTCGACCACGCTTTTTTCTGATGTCCTTTGGCGCATTTTGCGTGGAGCATGGTTCGCGAAGCCGCGGGCGTGGATTGGGATCCACGCTCACGTGCCGCGCATGTAACCCTCTTGTCTTCGGTTCAGGGGCCGGCGCGTCGTGTCATGTGGAAATGCGCGGCGGCTCTTCTGTGGGCTCTGTGGCAGATTCGCAACAAGTTTTCTATTGAGGGTGTTTTCCCCTCCCACCCGGCTGATATTCTCTTCAAATGCATCGTGTTCTTGCAGCTGTGGGCACCGCTGGGAAGGCTACAGGACTCTGATCTTCACCATCAAGCTCTCGCGCGTCTACGAGCGGTCTACACGTCATCCCGTGCCATGTCTGGTCCAGCGCCTCCCCGACGCCACGGCCAATGGGATGGCAGTGATGTCTTGCAAGAGCACGTGGACGTCCTCCGACGGTCGCGGAAGCTGCAGCCGGCCGACAGGGTCGCCGTGCGCCTGGCGCCGGTGACGGAGATCAGGCCGGCCCCGCAACAAGGCGAGCGGGTCATCTTCCGCTCGCACTTTCCGTGCGGGTTCGGCCTGCCGGTGAGCGGCTTCTTCCGCTCCTACCTCGATTTCTTCCACATCCAACCTCACCACCTCACGCCAAACACGGTGACAACCATTTCTTCCTTCGTCGTTCTCTGCGAGGATTATCTCGGCATCCTCCCCACCATCAAGCTCTGGACGGAACTCTTCTACGTGAAGCTCGGCACGGCCGTCCAGAGCGTGGTCGCTCAGTGTGGAGGGTGCATCGCTGTGAAGCGTACCGGGGTGAAGAACTTCTTCCCGACGCCGAAACTCGTTGGATCGGTGAAGCAATGGCACAAGACGTACCTCTACGTCTCCAACTTCGACCCCGAGCAAGATTTCATCTGCCTGCCGGAGTGGGTGCCGGGGCCGCCTGCTGAGCCTCGGGACTCCTGGAGGACCCGATCCGTTGCCCTAACTGAAGGCGCCTCCGTCGCCCTGCGCCGTCTCCGGGAGCTGAGAGATGACGAGGGCCTGGACTTCGCAGATCTGCTACTGACATTTACTGAGCGCCGGGTGCTGCCGTCGCAGCGCCGACCCCACCTCATCTGTGACATGAGCAGGCGCCGGGACCCCAGCCGGACCTGCACCAAGCCCCTGCCCTACGGGGAGGTGGCCTGGCTGGTGAACCACATCTCCAGCTGCCAAGTCTCAGATTCCGGCTGGGCCTTCGACAAAGCTCCATACAGCCACATCAACCAGCCGCCCGCAGTAAGTTTTTCGTCCTTCTTTTTTTTTCTTCTTTATCCGGCTGCTGTAGCCGTCTGGTGCTAATACTTGGTTCAGATCTTCCCAGGCCAGCCGCCACCGGGCTCCAACCAACTGGGCCGCCCCTTAGAGCCGGATCCCGGCCCCCTTAGAGCTGGATCCCTCCCAGAGCGATACGAGCGACCCCGATCTTGGGGCCGCCGCCGCCATGGAGGAGGAAGAGGTGACGGGCGGTGGGGACCAGCCATCGGCTGCCCAGCCAGAAGGCGGCCTCGAGAGCTGGCCGGATGATGACGAGGGGATGGAGGAGGCACCCGTCCGCGCCAGCCAGCAGGCAGGGCCGTCTGGCACAACTGGTGGCGGGAAACGATAGTCCTCGTCAGGGCCGACTGGCGCCCCACCCAAGAAGCTTCGGCTGTCAACCGCCGCCACGAGGCGTTAGGAGGCGGCCGCCAGGGAAAACATGCCGAAAAAGCCCAAGGCCATGCCGGTTGTGTCCGGGTGAGTATCCTTTATTCCTTCTTTGCGTCTTATTCTTCTTTCACAGCTGATCCTTTCTTGCTTGATTCTTTGTTTCTTCGGAACGTCCGTGCAGCGCACCGCTTTCCCTCTCGCGAGTGCCAGCGGGCTCTGTAGTAGGAGGCCCAGATGCACCCCCTGTGCCCCCTCGCGTGGATCCTGCTGCCGCGCTCTGGGAGGTGACTGAGAGGAACGCCCACGAGGCACGCGCGGAGCACGAGGCCGCGGAGCGTGAGCGAGCGGCAGCCGATGCCGCCGCCCAGGCGGAGGCCGAAGCCGCCAAGAGGGCCAAGGCAGACGCCGCCCGCGTCCGAGAGCGGGGAAAGGGCCCCCAGCAGCCAGCGGGCCACGTCGTCCGCCCAGCGTCAGGGTCTCAGGAGCCACCCGCCCAGGTGCCAGCTGCTGACGAGCAGCCAGCTCCAGGCGATGGGGGAGACGAGTGCGTCATCTTGGAGATGCCACCACCACCCCCTGTGCCGCCTGCTGGGGAGCAGGGCAGCCGGCCGGTGGGGATGGAGGTGCCGCCGGTTGGGGGCGTGCTGGTGGTTGGCCCGCAACCGGCCCCTCGAGGCCCAGCCCGCCGGCGCCTTGCGAGGGCGGCTTCTATGCCCCAGCAGGTGGAGGTCGGCGGGGCCAGCTCGTCCGCGTTGGAGAATGAGGCGACCAGCGCGGCGCCATCGAGCTGGAGATCCGGAGGAGGCGACGCGTGGATCGTCGCGTCGCGGGACGTCTTGGACCGCATGAACTCCTTGGGCAACGTCGTGCAGACGGCGATGCAGGAGTTCATCGCCACGCGGTCCTCCGTTCGGGTAAGTGTGTTTCGTTTTCCTCTGTTTTTATTCCTTCAATTTTTTCTGTGGGGGCGCATCAGCGCACCCACTGGGTGTAGTCCCCGAGTTCCGAGCCGGCAGCTGAGCAGGCGGCTAGGAACTCCAAAGTGTACATCCAGATCTGATCTTGCTTCTTGTTGCAGGAGTACCACAACCTCCGCGTGGCCTCCTACAACGCGCATCGCCAGGAGCTGGTGCAGCTGCAGGCTGCCTTGGCAGACAGCCGAGGTGAGTGCCTCCTCTTCTCCTTGCGGGGGCGCGTCAGCGCACCCGCTGGGTGTAGTCCCCGAGTTCCGAGCCACCTACTGAGCAGGCGGCTTGGAACTCCAAGGTTATGTTTTTTGCCGCTGACCTTCATTCTTTTTTATTCTCCCTTGCCAGCAGTCGTAGCCGGCCTTTGCAACCAGCTGGGCGAAGCCCAGACGGAGCTGGCCGCTAAGGAGCGGGAGCGCGGTCTCGCCGCTCAGGACCGCGACCGCCTAGCCAAGGAGCTGTTGGACCAGGCGGCGGCTCACAAGGTGTCACACCTTGATTTTCATGCCACATTGCTTAAGCTGATAATCATGCTAAAAATGTGGATTGACAAAAACTTTTGAGTGTTTTTGACTTTGCTTGATTGATTCTCTGTCTGTTGTTTGCTAGTGCTCTAAAAAATTCAAATAAATCCTCCAACTCTTATACTTCATCTCCTTGATCCAAAACCCTTTCCCAATGATCATGCCATGTGTATAGAACAGTATAGTATTTTCTTATAAAAATATTTTGGCCAAATAGTATTTTCTAAAATTAGTTTTCCAAAATCCCCAGAATTGAGGTTTGCACTACAAGTACCTTAATTAGGGTGTGAAAAATCTTTCAAAAAGTTTATTTGAATCCTATTAGGTATAGGACTCCCAGAAACCACAAAATTATAATTTTAAAAGGTATTTTTATATTTTATTTAAAAGCTTTTCCTTAAGGCCAGAAATGGTCTTTAACAGGAAAAAATATATTTAATTATTTCAAAAATATTTGCCAAAATTCAGGGAAACTCATAGGACATATATTGTCCATATATAAGAGTTTCAACACATGGTCATGTTCAAAATATTGGACAAATCCTTCCAAAACCCTTTCTGGATATTTCAAGCTTTTGAAATATTTACAAAGGAAATATTCTCCAAAAATTCCAGGGAAAATATATCATGTTAAATATGACATATTTGATGATCTTGCAAAGCCTCATGCCTTGAAGATCAATGAAACATCATCTAATCCCCTCAAAACCATTTCTGTCCATTTTGAAGTTTGAGCAACTTTACATTGACAAACTTGTCCAAATGCTCTCAAACTTGGTGCACATGCTAAAATAAGGTAATTATGCATCTATGCCAAATGGCACAAGTTTTGGAGAAGCATAACTTGATCTAAGTGCCCCAAAACCATTTCTGTTCAAATCCAAATTTGAACAACTTTACATTACCAACTTTTTACCTGGCGTTTCAAACTTTGTGGGCATGATCATAACCCCAAATGATGATACTACAACAAGTGGTGAATCAAGGGGAGATGATTAGCTTAACTCAAACATGGTGAAACCATTTCTGTTGATTTCTAGGGTTCACCAAAGTTACATTGGCAACTTTGCCCAAATGAGCTCAAATTTGGTGGAAGGGCCTAAATATATGTGACATTTGATCCTGTTAAGTCTCATGTCAAGTGGAGTTATTTTGCTTGCCCAAAACTGCATCAAACACCTTCTGCCAATTTTCCAAAACCATTATTTTGACCCCTTTCCCTATTCCCCTTTACCTCAAATTCTTACCACAGGTAAACCTGATCATCTTCTACCTCCTGTGACTCACCCAAGCCTCAGCTCAATCATTGGAGGGGGTAAAACCCCATTTTACTCTTCTGGTCAGCAGCTTTCTCCTCCTCTTTCACCTCCCTCCTCACTCCAGTGGCCCTCCATGGCATCCAAGACCATCACACATTTGTTTACTACTCCCTCGACCCCCTAGACATCATTGGGCTAGGTGGACGTGTCCAGAGCGGCGAGGACACGGCCATGCCGGCCAAACGGGCGCTCTGGAGCGCGCTACAGTGCCTTGGCGCACTGTAGCCACCCCCAATCACCAGCCCCGACCACCTCGGGCCTCCCCCTCGTGTCCCCTGAGGCCCCCTCTTTCCTCTCTCTCTCTCCGGCCCCTGCTCGCAAGTGCACCGTGGTCACCGAGAGCCCCAATGAGCGTGCTCACACGCGCACTGCCCTGGCGCATTCCCGCTCCTCCTCTCTCCTTCTCTAGGCCTGGACCAACCCCACGAACACCCCGGACACACCCACGGGCGCCCCCGTGGCTTGCAGCGACGGGAACAAGCTCGCCGGCGCACGAGACCTCGATGGACCGCCGCCCACCTATTTATAGGCCACCCCCGAGCCCCCTTACTGCTCCTTTGGCCCTCTCCTTCTCCCGTACGCCCCCCAGGCCAACCCATTGCTCTCCCTATGCCCTACAGCCACCTCCCTGGCCGGAGTCCCGCCGCCGGCCTCCGCTCGAATTCGCGGCAGCCCGAGCTCTTCTCCCTCTCCTACCTCCACCAACAGACTCCCCTGAGCTAGGCGTACCTCCCACGCTCTTCCTCTCATCGAAGGGCGCACCATAGCACCGTGCCCAAATCTCGCCGACACCACTGTCCGCCGGCGTCCAAGCTGCCGTCGACTCGATCATCCCTCGCAGCCGTGGCATACATGAGTGGAAGCGCCGTTCTTTGCTGAGCCCATTCATAGCCAGAGCGTCGCTGGAGGTGCTCCGTAGCGCCGGCAGTCACCGTCGGGGTCCTCTGCTCCCTCGGCCAGGCGAGCGCGCTGGAGGAGGAAGAAGACGGAGGCCCTGCAGGCGGGCCCCGCTCGTAAGTAGCCCAGCCACTAGGCCACGCTGGCAAGTGGAGGCGGGTTCGCCTGATTCCGCGTCCCCGCAGTGAAGGCGCGGTACGCGAGGGCGCCTTCGACGTCGCCCCTGTTGCCCACGCACCCGAGCCGCAGGGCCGACCCACTGCTATATCCCGCCCAGCGCGCTGTATAAGGGTAAAACCCTTTTCCCTATCCTTTTTCTTTTACCAGACAGCTGCAAAAATCATCCAAATATTCAAGTAGTGTCCAAACTTGATGATTCAAATTTCTTCTGGCTCCATAAATCATGCTCTATCACATGGTGCAACATGCACATTTTTCCAGAAACTTTCCCTTCACAAATATTATCAAAATGTCATTATTCTATTTCTGTGATGAACTTTAGAAAATCACAGAGGGCTCAAATTTGATCCAAATGCAGTGGTTCAAATTCTTAGATGCTTGTCATATCCAAACTTAGTTTTGGAACATTTTTATTAATACTTTCTGTACTCCACCAAATATTGAGCCATTTCTTCATATTTATCAACTTTGCAAAATCCTAGGGAATTCATTTGAACTCCAAATCCAGTGAAACCAACTCCTAAATGCTTCTAAAATCATGAGCTGTTAAATGGGTACCTTTCCTCATCTTCCAAAAATATATTTATGTACACTTCTTTCAAATCCTTAAACCCCTTGATTCCATCATACTGAAATATTCCAAACTATCCATTGATCCAATACATATGAAACCACCTTGGTCATTTCTCTTATGACCAGAGGTATCCTAGAAAAGTCCAACTCCTATTTTTAGAGCACTTTTATTGTTACCTTGTTGTGTTGCTTATTATGACTGTTTCCATCATTAGTTGACGAAATAAACGGAGTACTCGGAAATGGACCGGAAGATTTGAAGACTCGGAAGGACAAGACAAGCAGCCCTTTGACCATGATACACTTGTATTCTTCGGAACCCATTTACTTCCAAATGCATGATGATAAGAATGACGGTGGTGACTTAGTTAAGAACCACCACATGATGCATGCTTCATTCATAATCTTGCTATGTGCTAGATGCATTGCAAATGACTAGTAGTGATGCTTAGAGATGCATGTGTGCCATGATACCTTCGTGGTTGCATTCTTTTTAAGACCCCATCGGGTGCCACTTATGCCTGGGGAAAAAAGATGAGATGGGTGACCACTTGATGACGAAATGGTGTACCAAGACAAGTGTGTGTGATGTTTTTCAAACGGATTGGTTTAAGTTGCGACCGTTATTACAACCAAACATGTGCAACCACTCTACCCCTTATGGGACGGGGCATTATTGATTACTTAGGCCGATACTAGCATGGTGCCCACATTACTAGTGACGGGAAAACTTGAGGTCTTTCCCGGGACGGGGTCGTGCTTGGATAGACGACCATGACTGTTTTTACAGGGCACCGGACACACCATTGGTCCCTTCGTGTACGCGTGACATTGAAAATAGGGCAAGTCCCATAATCTATTGTTTGTACTCGAGGGCTGTGCACCAACGAGTGGACCCTATGTTAGTGTCGTCTAGGGAAAGATAATGACCGGGTGCTTCCCCCGAGTACTTGAGGTACTGCGGGATCGTGGGTGACACGAAAGCTTCCCGGATCTTGTGGGTAAAGTGCGCAACCTCTGCAGAGTGTAAAACTATTCGAATAGCCGAGTCCACGGTCAAGGACAGTTGGGTACCGCTCTTGGGCTACGTCCAATGTTTGCGAAACCCTGTGTGTGTGTGTGTGTGATGAGTCAAGGAGGTGACTTGACTTGTTGAGTTGAATCTTATTCATGTTGATATCGGTAACCTGTCCTCGAGGTTGCCTGAACTTATTGATGCATATACTTGATGGTAGAGTGTTTATTCTAGCTTGTAGCTAGATTGCTCATTGTTGTATAATTGCATTGTTACTTGAACCAAATCATGGTTTGCTTGCGAGTACATTCAAAGTACTCATTGGCTTGCCACCGGTTATTTTATTGGCCAGGCATGAGAGAACAGGATATGATGAAGATTTCTTGGTGACGAGCATGTGAGCTAGTATGCTTCCCAGTCAGAATGCCTGTAGGGTTAAGCCAGATGGCATGGGTCCAAGTTGTTATTGAAGATTTCTGATGCGATGTTATACTCAAGACTTGACCATAATGGTCCTATTTGTGTAATACGGTATGTATGGATGTAAGACTCTTGTTATTCAGCTTCTGTGCGTTCAGTGAGCATTGTGCTCTGGGATCACTGTACACGTGCATTCGGTGATCACGACTTATGAGTCGGGGTCCCCATAGGGCTGGTATCAGAGGCATCCTGACTGTAGGAAGCCTTAGTTAGCATGGTCGTTAGTTAGGGTAAAACTATTTTCAAAACTATTACTAGTTTTCAAAACTATCTATACTTCTCTTCCCTTCTCAGTTTTTCGAAAACTAGGCTATACTAGATCTCTTCCCCTTCAAAAACTTTGGTCGCTAGAACCCTTATGCCCCTGACCACTGGATTTTCTGTAATCCTTGTGGAGTACACCTTGCCAAACACTCACCCACCCATTACAAACACAAGAGTGGCGACACCACGACAAGACGATACCAACAGAAAAATCCATCCTCGAGGAATGAGGACGTGAAGACCCAAAATATGGTGACACCCTTGACAGTGCCCCAGGATGATGCAACATTGGCCTACGATGTCCAGGGTATAGGTTATGCAAGATCATAATATACCTCGCTAATAGAGTAACCTTGTCACTACTGTTGATGTGTCGGCCACCATCGGTGGATGAGAACCTCGCCATTTGCTCCGCCTCATGATAGTGAGCAGGAAAACGGTTCTCTTCGTCCCCCGCTATCGGTGTCGATGTTGTCATCAACGTAATCGACATGTTGAACCTCTACTATGCCTTGTTAATGTCATTGCATAAAGGATTGCCTACCTGGTACCCTCGACGCCCCAGAAGGCACAAGGGATCATCATGATTAAAGAGACAAGAGAAGACCAAGTCAACACCAGCTACAAGGAGGCACCTTCATCACATCACCTCATCATGCGAGAAGTTGTTGAAGATTCTTCAGGCTCAACTCGGATAGTTTATCAAACAGCTACAAGGGACATAGCAACACTTGAGTAAAGCTCAGAAGACTGCACGAGGCACAAGTCACGACTGCTGAGTCCGAGAACCCCTAGGGTAGGATGAGTCGTGTACCCCCTATGCGCAGTCGAGTCCGTATGATGGTTCGAATAGAACCATGATTGTGTGTTGCTTTCTTTTATCTGTTTGTGCTTTGATATAAGTCGCACTTTTGCCCTAGGCCAGAAGTGCATGGCTATATCATCTTCCTTGCCTTGTTTCTTTTGTTTCGGCCTTTTTGCACATGTTTGTTTGCACCTGCACTATAGAACCCCCTTTAGGCATTCCCCCCCCTTTTTTGCTACTTTTCCCTCTCTTCTATCTCCTCGACTGAAGACCAGCAAGACAATAAGTACCAAGGATTCCAACACGGCAACCGACTAACAATGAAGACCTCTCCTACAACCTCCACGACCAAGTGCAACCCCGTAGAAATTATGTTTAACCATCCAGACTAGAAACCCATTCCTAGACCCTTTGAGACTTCACGAGACACTCCAGCACGAATCCTTAACCATGTGCTCAACCCATAGTGTTACAAGAGCACCAGTTAAGCCTCTACAACCATGCACAACCCTGGGTTCGTAATGGAACTAGTGGACACAGTGAGTGAGTACATTTACATCCTAATATAACACAAGAACTGACGATGCCATAGATAGACCAATTTGAGGATATAAGACAGATGACTTGGAGGCTTTATATCAGTGACTCCGAGGAATTATCTGAGGCCTTGATGGATTGTGAGGTTTTCATATTGGTGGGGTCACGACTTTGGGGAAGCATGTAGGTGATTCTGGTTGGGTATAGATGTTGTATATGTCTGCATGGTTTGGAGTAAACTGGATTTAGACTGATGGTCTCGATCATGATACCATGCTTCTCGGTGGATTATTTGTCGAAATTGATTTAGGGATCTATATAATCATGACCTTGGAGTTTACTTGGCCCGGATGTTGGAAATTTGGTGGACTTACTATCGTAATGCATAGCCCTTCCAAGTATTGGGTTTTATAGGGACTTGAGATCTTGTGGAACACCGTAGACATCAGATTCGTAGAATTGTTGGGTTATGTGGTGATTGATGGAAGATTACCGGGCTATTGGAGTTGATCGATAGGAAGGAAACAAATCTTGGAGTGGCATATGATGTGTTTCCTTAGAATAGAGATGCATTGTCATGAGCCTTGCAAGAATAGATTGAGTGCTTGGATTGTGGTATTTAATTCAAGCTTAGCAGCTTGTATGACTTACCCATGGATTTTAGGGGTAGACATACATATGGATTTGGGGATCGTAGACAAGTATAATTTGTTAGACCGCCTCTTGAGAGTCATGAGGATATGAATGGCATGAGTGGTGATTGAAGTTGGTCTATGCGAGAAGATGCTTTTTCATTCAGAGTACTAAATAGAGCTATTGGCATCTCAGAAACCGTGCTTAAGGATAAGATAATCAACGTTCACTCACTCACTAGAATCCTTAAAACCCTTAAGCCCCACCAAGCCACAACCCGGTCAGATCCCGACCACGGGCCTTGGCTCTAAGTCAGGAAGGCCTTTGCAAATACTCAACGGAGACCACCACCAATACCACAGCCAACCTTGCGTACCCCATAGACTTCATGGAGTACCTGGACAAGTTAGTTGTCATCCTTATTTGGCAACATTCTTGACTACCCGAAGACGAGGGAAGAACTGTGCAGCTGGTTAGAAGACGATTGAAGACCGACATGTCAAGAAGGAAGAACTACACCGACCACCGTCATCAGGAAGTAAACTCCTGCATCCAAGACCGGGCGTATCGGCAAACCACTCCTCTCGAAGGGACCGAGCATTCCCGAGTCGAAGGGGCGCTCACACCAAGATTTATCGACCTTCTTCAAGACCACTACAAGTCAAATAGTAGACGGCTACCAGCTAGATTTACCACCTGAGATACCCACCGTGCACCAAAATATTCCACGGGTCACCACCCTGGAAGTACTTCTTACTTCCTAACTAGCCCGATCCCCACAAAGACATCGATCACCGAGCCTTTGACAACTAACCCAACCTAACCTATGCAAAAGACCCCTCAGCAACCTGCATCAAAGGCAACAAGCAAGAAGCCACACCACCAAGTACTTTAAGATTCCGTGGAGCACCACTCGGAAGCAGAACCAACCAGAAGAAGTGAAGACTACCCCGTATCCAAGATTTCGTATTCCTTTCCACGCCTAGTCTGGGAATCTCGGGGACGAGATTCTTGTAAGGGGGACAGGTCTGTCACACCCTGATTTTCATGCCACATTGCTTAAGCTGATAATCATGCTTAAAATGTGGATTGACAAAAACTTTTGAGTGTTTTTGACTTTGCTTGATTGATTCTCTGTCTGCTGTTTGCTAGTGCTCTAAAAAATCAAATAAATCCTCCAACTCTTATACTTCATCTCCTTGATCCAAAACCTTTTCCCAATGATCATGCCATGTGTATAGAACAGTATAGTATTTACTTATAATAATATTTTGGCCAAATAGTATTTTCTAAAATTAGTATTCCAAAAACCCCTGAATTGAGGTTTGCACTACAAGTACCTTAATTAGGGTGTGAAAAATCTTTCAAAAAGTTTATTTGAATCCTATTAGGTATAGGACTCCCAGAAACCACAAAATTGTAATTTTAAAAGGTATTTTTATATTTTATTTAAAAGCTTTTCCTTAAGGCCAGAAATGGTCTTTAACAGGGAAAAATTATTTAATTATTTCAAAAATATTTTCCAAAATTCAGGGAAACTCATAGGACATATATTGTCCATATATAAGATTTCAACACATGGTCATGTTCAAAATATTGGACAAATCCTTCCAAAACCCTTTTTGGATATTTCAAGCTTTTGAAATATTTACAAAGGAAATATTCTCCAAAAATTCCAGGGCAATTCTATCATGTTAAATATGACATATTTGATGATCTTGCAAAGCCTCATGCCTTGAAGATCAAGGAAACATCATCTAATCCCCTCAAAACCATTTCTGTCCATTTTGAAGTTTGAGCAACTTTACATTGCCAAACTTGTCCAAATGCTCTCAAACTTGGTGCACATGCTAAAATGAGGTAATTATGCATCTATGCCAAATGGCACAAGTTTTGGAGAAGCATAACTTGATCTAAGTGCCCCAAAACCATTTCTGTTCAAATTCAAATTTGAACAACTTTACATTACCAACTTTTTACCTGGGGTTTCAAACTTTGTGGGCATGATCATAACCCAAAATGATGATACTACACCAAGTGGTGCATCAAGGGGAGATGATTAGCTTAACTTAAACATGGTGAAACCATTTCTGTTGATTTCTAGGGTTCACCAAAGTTACATTGGCAACTTTGCCCAAATGAGCTCAAATTTGGTGGAAGGGCCTAAATATATGTGACATTTGATCATGTTAAGTCTCATGTCAAGTGGAGTTATTTTGCTTGCCCAAAACTGCATCAAACACCTTCTGCCAATTTTCCAAAACCATTGTTTTGACCCCTTTCCCTATTCCCCTTTACCTCAAATTCTTACCATAGGTAAACCTGATCATCTTCTACCTCCTGTGACTCACCCAAGCCTCAGCTCAATCATTGGAGGGGGTAAAACCCCATTTTACTATTCTGGCCAGCAGCTTTCTCCTCCTCTTTCACCTCCCTCCTCACTCCAGTGGCCCTCCATGGCATCCAAGACCATCACACATTTGTTTACTACTCCCTCGACCCCCTAGACATCATTGGGCCAGGTGGACGTGTCCAGAGCAGTGAGGACACGGCCATGCCGGCCAAACGGGTGCTCTGGAGCGCGCTACAGTGCCCTGGCGCACTGTAGCCACCCCCAATCACCAGCCCCGACCACCTCGGGCCTCCCCCTCGTGTCCCCCGAGGCCGCCTCGACGTCCGGGACACGGCAGCTAGACGGCCCCTCCTTCCTCTCTCTCTCCGGCCCCTGCTCGCACGCGCACCGTGGTCACCGAGAGCCCCAATGAGCGTGCTCACACGCGCACTGCCCTGGCGCATTCCCGCTCCTCCTCTCTCCTTCTCTAGGCCTGGACCAACCCCACGAACACCCCGGACACACCCCACGGGCGCACCCGTGGCTTGCAGCGACGGGAACAAGCTCGTCGGCGCACGAGACCTCGATGGACCGCCGCCCACCTATTTATAGGCCACCCCCGAGCCCCCTTGCTGCTCCTTTGGCCCTCTCCTTCTCCCGTACGCCCCCAGGCCAACCCATTGCTCTCCCCGTGCCCTAAAGCCACCTCCCTGGCCGGAGTCCCGCCGCCGGCCTCCGCTCGAATTCGCGCCAGCCTGAGCTCTTCTTCCTCTCCTACCTCCACCAACGGACTCCCCTGAGCTAGGCGGACCTCCCACGCTCTTCCTCTCATCGACGGGCGCACCATAGCACCGTGCCCAAATCTCGCCGACGCCAACGTCCGCCGGCGTCCAAGCCGCCGTCGACTCGATCATCCCTCACAGTCGTGGCATACATGAGTGGAAGCGGCGTTCTTCACTGAGCCCATTCATAGCCAGAGCGTCGCCGGAGGTGCTCCGTAGCGCCGGCAGTCGCCGTCGGGGTCCTCTGCTCCCTCGGCCAGGCGAGCACGCGGGAGGAGGAAGAAGACGGAAGCCCTGCAGGCGGGCCCCGCTCGTAAGTGGCCCAGCCACCAGGCCACGCTGGCAAGTGGAGGCGGGTTTGCCTGATTCCGCGTCCCCGCAGTGAAGGCGCAGTACGCGAGGGCGTCTTCGACGTCGCCCCTGTTGCCCACGCACCCGAGCCGCTGGGCCGGCCCACTGCTATCTCCCGCCCAGCGCGCTATATAAGGGTAAAACCCTTTTCCCTATCCTTTTTCTTTTACCAGACAGCTTCAAAAATCATCCAAATATTCAAATAGTGTCCAAATTTGATGATTCAAATTTCTTCTGGCTCCATAAATCATGCTCTATCACATGGTGTAACATGCACATTTTTCCAGAAACTTTCTTTTCACAAATATTATCAAAATGTCATTATTCTATTTCCGTGATGAACTTTAGAAAATCACAGAGGGCTCAAATTTGATCCAAATACAGTGGTTCAAATTCTTAGATGCTTGTCATATCCAAACTTAGTTTTGGAACATTTTTATTAATACTTTCTGTACCCCACCAAATATTGAGCCATTTCTTCATATTTATCAACTTTGCAAAATCATAGGGAATTCATTTGAACTCCAAATCCAGTGAAACCAACTCCTAAATGCTTCTAAAATCATGAGTTGTTAAATGGGTACCTTTGCTCATCTTCCAAAAATATATTTCTGTACACTTCTTTCAAATCCTTAAACCCCTTGATTCCATCATACTGAAATATTCCAAACTATCCATTGATCCAATACATATGAAACCACCTTGGTCATTTCTCTTATGACCAGAGGTATCCTAGAAAAGTCCAACTCCTATTTTTAGAGCACTTTTATTGTTGCCTTGTTGTGTTGGTTATTATGACTGTTTCCATCGTTAGTTGACGAAATAAATGGAGTACTCGGAGATGGACCAGAAGGTTTGAAGACTCGGAAGAACAAGGCAAGCAGCCCTTTGACCATGATACACTTGTGTTCTTTGGAAACCATTTACTTCCGAATGCACGATGATAAGAATGACGGTGGTGACTTAGTTAAGAACCACCACATGATGCATGCTTTACTCATAATCTTGCTCTGTGCTAGATGCATTACAAACGACTAGTAGTGATGCTTAGAGATGCATGTGTGCCATGATACCTTCGTGGTTGCATTCTTTTTAAGACCCCATCGGGTGCCACTTATGCCCGGGGGAAAAAGATGAGATGGGTGACCACTTGATTACGAAATGGTGTACCAAGACAAGTGTGTGTGATGTTTTTCAAACGGATTGGTTTAAGTTGCGACCGTTATTCCAACCAAACATGTGCAACCAGCCTACCCCTTATGGGACGGGGCATTATTGATTACTTAGGCCGATACTAGCATGGTGCCCACATTACTAGTGACGGGAAAACTTGAGGTCTTTCCCGGGACGGGGTCGTGCTTGGATTGACGACCATGATTGTTTTTACAGGGCACCGGACACACTGTTGGTCCCTTCGTGTACGTGTGACATTGAAAATAGGGCAAGTCCCATAATCTATTGTTTGTACTCGAGGGCTGTGCAACAATGAGTGGACCCTATGTTAGTGTCGTCTAGGGAAAGATAATGACCGGGTGCTTCCCCCGAGTACTTGAGGTACTGTGGGATCGTGGGTGACACGAAAGCTTCCCGGATCTTGTGGGTAAAGTGCGCAACCTCTGCAGAGTGTAAAACTATTCGAATAGCCAAGTCCACGGTCAAGGACAGTTGGGTAACCGCTCTTGGGCTACGTCAAATGTTTGCGAAACCCTGTGTGTGTGTGATGAGTCAAGGAGGTGACTTGACTTGTTGAGTTGAATCTCATTCATGTTGACATCGGTAACCTGTCCTCGAGGTTGCCTGAACTTATTGATGCATATACTTGATGGTAGAGTATTTATTCTAGCTTGTAGCTAGATTGCTCATTGCTGTATAATTGCATTGTTACTTGAACCAAATCATGGGTTGCTTGCGAGTACATTCAAAGTACTCATTGGCTTGCCACTGGTTATTTTATTGGCCAGGCCTGAGAGAACAGGATATGATGAAGATTTCTTGGTGACGAGCATGCGAGCTAGGACGCTTCCCAGTCAGAATGCCTGTAGGGTTAAGGCAGATGGCATGGGTCCAAGTTGTTATTGAAGATTTCCGCTGCGATGTTATACTCAAGACTTGACCATAATGGTCCTATTTGTGTAATACGGTATGTATGGATGTAAGACTCTTGTTATTCAGCTTCTGTGTGTTCAGTGAGCATTGATCTCTGGGATCACTGTACACGTGCATTCGGTGATCACGACTTATGAGTCGGGGTCCCCACACAAGGCCGAGCTCGGCAAGATGTCTGACGCTGAGTCCCTTCTGCGAGCTGAATTCGAGATTGAGCGCTCGAATTGGGCCGAGAAGGAGGCGGCTCTCCAAGACGTCTGTGTAGCCATTGGAGACATGGTCGATGGTGAGACGTCTACCCTCTTATTTTGTTTTTCCCGTTTGCAGCGGCCATCTTGCTTTTCTTCTGATCCTTGTTCTAGTCTTGGCAGAATTCTTCCCGGGCTACTCTATGGCATCCACCCAGGCCATCGAGGCAGAGCGTGCTGCAAGGCGTCAGGCGGGCCGGGCAATCCCACCCAACGTGCCCAGGACCCCGGCCGAGGAGCTTCTTGCCATTCGGGTGCGTCTTCTACCAGTCCGCCGTCTTCTTCGCCGGCTGCAGCGCGCTGGCGCCCAGGTCCTGGCCGCCCTCTGGCCAGGTGTGCCAATGCTTCGCACCCCCAGCCGGACGACCACCTGGCTGGAGGCGGCCGGCCAGCGCTTCGAGGCCTGGAAGGGCTCCGCAGCAAGGGCTGGCGCACGGACCGCCCTGGAGTTTGCCAAGAGCTGGTATCCTGGCCTGAGCCTTGAGCAGCTGGAGACTTTCCGCGTGGAGGCCCAGCTGGAGCTGGCTGCAGAGCAGAAGGAGCTCGTGCAACGTGCTGCCGCCCTTGCTGAATACGCCGACACCTCCCTCTTCATCCCGGAGTTGGAAGACAGGGGCCATGTGGTGCCGCCTAGTAACTTCGGGCTGGACTTGGCGGCGTCGGAAGAGCCGGACGAGGAGATCGCCTCCAGCGAGGGTGATGAAGAAGAGGGAGGCAACGACGAGGAGACCAGCTCCCAGGAGGCGGACCCAGCAGGCAGTCGTCAGCCTGACCAATCCTCGACAAGCGGACCAGGAGTGACGGCCCCGCCTGCCGCAGGAGACGGCCAGACCGAGACCCACCAGGCGGCCTCCCCAGAAGCCGGCTCCGTCGTGCCACCTGCCCAGCCTGCTGCTCCTTAAGTTTTTTGCTTGCACCTTCTGCTTCTCTGTAAGACTTGTAGGGTTAATCCGAACAATTCCACCCGCTGGGTGTATTTAGTAGGTTATTGCTGCAAGGCGGTTCTTAAGGCCTTTTGGATGTAAATATACTTTTTAATGCTGCACTGTTTTTATGCAATTGTATCGAGTCCTAGGATTAGCCTTGCCCTAGTTTCCTTGTGACGGTTTTCTCCTTGCCGACGCCTTGAACTGTCGTCCTGCCAGCCAGACAGCCACTCTGTGGTTCTGTGGCTGGGTCAAGGACTTGGCTATTTTCGGGGTGGGCAAGTATCTCGCCTTCTCGAAGGCGGTCTAGCCAAGCCTAGAACCGGCTGGCCGGCTGCTTGGCAGCCGGCTGTTAGTTTTAAGGGACGGCTGGCCCTATGTCTTTTTTCCTTAGCCATTTTTCATGTAGGCACCACTTCTTGCCTTTGGCTCCTGCCAGCCGGACAGCCGCGTTCTACGAGTCTATGACTTGATGCAGGAGAGGGCTTGGGTGCCATCACATTACTTGTTTGACTTTTTAAGGAGAATTCCCTAGACATAGGGCTAGGCAGCCTGTCCCCGGGCCGTCTGGTAGGCTCCGGTGCCGGACGAAGGAGTGAACAACAATCATTCACAGACGTAATTCTTATCATATAGATAAAGGGTTGGGCAGTCCCCGAGAACTCCTCGGGGTTCCCACTGATTCTCAAAATAACTTTAGATAGCACGACACATACTGTCTTTCAGCTATAAAAGCGACGAAGAAGGTTTGCGTTCCATGGGCGCTCCGACTCATTGCCTGAGTCGTCTCTCTTGCGTGCTCTTGGCTTTTTGGCGTCGATGAGGTAGTAGGCGTCGTTGCCCAGTACCTTGCTGACGATGAACGGTCCTTCCCAAGGAGCCGAGAGCTTGTGCTGGCCGGCTGTTCGCTGGATCAGCCGGAGCACAAGGTCTCCCTCGCGGAAGGAGCGTGGCTTCACTCGCCGGCTGTGATAGCGGCGGAGGCCCTGCTGGTAGATGGCGGAGCGGCTGAGTGCTACCAGCCGGGCCTCCTCCAGCAAGTCCACGCCGTCTTCGCATGCCTCTTTGGCTTCAGCTTCCGTATACATGGTGACGCGAGGCGAGTCAAACTCAACGTCTGTTGGGATGACGGCCTCGGCCCCATAGACGAGGAAGAAAGGGGTGAAGCCGGTGGATTTGTTCGGAGTGGTTCTGAGGCTCCACAGGACAGATGGCAGTTCTTCGACCCAGCAGCCAGCCGACCGCTCCAAAGGTTCGACCAGTCGGGGCTTGATGCCAGATAGGATGAGGCCGTTGGCGCGCTCGACTTGGCCGTTAGACTGTGGGTGGGCAACGGATGCTAGGTCCAGCCGGATGCCCTGAGTTGCACAAAAATGGGCGAGTGCGCCTTTGGCAAAATTTGTGCCGTTGTCGGTGATGATGCTGTGCGGTATACCATACCGGACTGTGATGTCTGCAATAAATGTCACAGCAGTTGGGCCATTGAGTTTCTTGATTGGCTTGGCTTCGATCCACTTGGTGAATTCATCTATTGCCACAAGCAAGTGTGTCAGGCCTCCTCTGGCAGTCTTGAAAGGTCCTACCATATCCAGACCCCAGACGGCAAATGGCCAAGTGATCGGAATAGTCTTGAGTGCAGAAGCTGGCAAGTGTTGCTTGGAGCTGAAGCGTTGGCAGCCATTGCACTTTCTCACCAAATCTTTGGCATCGTCCAAAGTAGTTGACCAGAAGAAACCGTGGCGGAAAGCTTTGGCCACAAGAGATCTTGAGGTCGTGTGGTGGCCGCACTCTCCTTGGTGAATGTCCTTCAGGATGGCCAGCCCTTTTGTTTCCTCTACACAGCGTTGGAAGACGCCCGTCGCGCTCCTTCTGACGAGCTTTTTGTTGACAATGGTGTAAGCTGAGGCTCGGCGTTGGACTTGTCATGCCGAAGTTTCTTCTGCTGGCAGCTCTCCTTTGAGCAGGAATGTGAGGATTGGCTGTGCCCAAGACGGCGCTGAGACTCCAGTTGTTTCGGCCAGAGAGACCAGGGTGGTTGGGCTGGGAGGTGGAGGGCTAGGCCGAGCCGTCTGCTGTGTATCCGAAGTCCCCAAGCCGTCTGCTGGAGCCGGCGTCTTCTGGCCGTCTGCTGGAGCAGTCCCCGAGCCACGAGCTGGCGTGGCTGTGGGTGGTCCGTCTGTTGGAGTTGGAGTGTCGTGGCCGCCTGCTGGGGCAGTCTCTGGGCCAGCAGCCGAAACCGCGAGGCCGCCTGCCCCGAGGTCGGCTGGTATGAAGATTGACTCCGACTCTTGTGAAGGCTTAATAGATGGTTTGTGCAGGCATTGGAGAGATACGCCGGCTGGTATTGCTTGGCGGGTGGAACCGATTCGCGCCAAGGTGTCTGCTTGCATGTTATCAACTCGTGGCACATGGAGGAACTCGCAGCCATCAAAGTGTCCACTGATCTGCTGGACAAGGAAGCGATAGCTTGCCATGTTTGCATCCTTGGCGTCCCAGTCCCCAGACGACTGCTGGATAACCAAGTCCGAGTCACCATAGCACAGCACTCGGCGGATGCCAATCTCCTTGGCCATCCGGAACCCGTGGATAAGCGCCTCATATTCAGCCACGTTGTTGGAGGCGGCAAAGTGGATCTGCAGGGTGTACTTGAGCTTATCGCCTTTGGGGGAGGTGAGGACGACGCCGGCTCCCAGGCCGGTGCGCATCTTTGACCCGTCAAAGTGCATCCGCCAATGGGTTGAGTCTGGCACGGGCGGCAGGTACTGGGTTTCAGCCCAATCGACGAGGAAGTCGGCCAACGCTTGCAATTTGATGGTGGTGCGCGGCTGGTAGAAGATGGTGAAGGGGGCCAGCTCAATGGCCCACTTGGCCACTCTTCCTGAGGCATCTCTGTTCCTCATGATTTCAGCAAGTGGGGCCGTGCAGACGACCGTGACAGAATGCTCTTGGAAGTACTGCTTGAGTTTCTTGGCGGTAAAATACACGTCGTAGCACATCTTTTGGTAATGGGGGTAGTTCTGCTTGGACGCTGATAGCACTTCGCTCAATTAGTAGACGGGCCTCTGGACGGGCAAGGCTCTGCCGTCTTCTGGGCGCTCAACCACAATGACAGTGCTGACCTCTCGGCTGGTGGCGGCTATGTAAAGGAACATGGGTTCCTTGTCTGCTGGCGCTGCCAGGACAGGCGGGGTCGACAGCAGTCGCTTGAGTTGCTGGAAAGCTTCATCCGCCTGGTCGTTCCACTCGAAGCAAGTGGTATTCTCCATCAGTTGGTACAGGGGGAGTGCGTTTTCTCCCGGCCGGCTGATGAAGCGGCTGAGAGATGCCAGCCACCCCGTGAATCTCTGGACATCTCGCACACGGGTCGGTCGTTCCATCCTCTCAATGGCTTTGATCTTCGCGGGGTTGCACTCAATGCCACGCTCGGATACCAGGAAGCCAAGGAGCTGGCCTGCTAGTACCCCGAAGACGCATTTCTCCGGGTTTAGCTTAATCTGAAAGCGACGCAGGTTCTCAAATGTTTATTGGAGATCCTCCAAAAGGGTTCCTCTCTTCTCCGTCTTCACTACAATATCGTCCACATAAACATGGGCATTCCTGCCAAGCTGCTTGAGGAGACACTTCTGCATGCAATGCTGAAAGGTGGCGCCGACATTTCTCAAGCCGAACGTCATGGTCAGGTAGCAGAAGGCCCCAAACGGCATGAGGAAGGCAGTCTTCAGACGGTCAGCTGGATCAAGCTTGATTTGGTGGTACCCTGAATAAGCATCAAGGAAAGACAGCAGCTCGCATCCGGCCGTGGAGTCAATCACTTGATCTATTCGCGGGCGCGGCAGAGCAAACAGATCTTTAGGGCAAGCCTTGTTCAGGCTGGTGTAATCAATGCACATGCGCCATTTATTGTTCTTCTTCAGCACCAGGACTGGATTCGCCAGCCACTCAGGATAAAAGACTTCCATGATGAAGCCGGCTGCTAGTAGGCGGGCGACCTCCTCCCCAACGACTCTTCTCTTCTCTTCTGACAGGCGGCGCAGTGGCTGCCTGACAGGCTTTGCATCTTCTCTCACGTGTAGCTTGTGCTCGGCGAATTCCGTCGGGACACCACGCATGTCCTTGGGGGACCATGCAAAGATGTCCCGATTCTCATGGAGGAAATCGACGAGCTCGCTTTCCTATTTACTGTCTAGGCTTGACCCTATGACAGCAAATCGCTCCGGGTGATACGGGTCCAAGGCAATCTTCTTTGTGTCCTTGGAGGGCTGGAACGAGCCTTGTGGTTCCGCCCCCTTGGGATCGGCTGGTATGGCCGGCTGCTCGCCAGCCATTGCCACCAGCCGCTCCAGACGGTGCTTTTCCTCAGCCACAACAAGGGTTTCTGCCAGGCGACTGCTGGCCGTTGCGCATGCAATGGACTTCTCGTAGTCCCCAGTTATGGTGATTATTCCCTTGGGACCAGGCATCTTCATCTTGAGGTAGGCATAATGGGGGACTGCCATGAACTTTGCAAGAGCGGGCCAGCCCAAGATCACATGATAGGGACTTTCCAGATTTACCACTTCAAACCAGACCGGCTCCCTCCGGAAGTGCGTCTTGTCACCAAAAAGGACATCGACCCTGGCCTTGCCGATTGGTGAACAAGAGAGGCCTGGCACAATGCCATGGAACACGGTCCTGGTAGGCTGAAGCTGCTTCTCTTTGATGACCAACTTCTCCATGGTGTCTCGGTACATGATGTTGATGCTACTGCCGCCGTCTACCAGGGCTCGGGAGAAACGGAAGGCCCGTCTGTCAGTGGAGAGAGTGGCGTCCAGGACCAAGGCATAGGCCCCTGGAGAGGGCATGACAGCCGAGTGATCCTCTCGGCTCCAACTAACAGGCCTTTCAGACCAGTGCATGAATTCTGGGCTCTTGACGGCAATGGTGTTGACTTCTCTGCGCTGCTGGCGCCGGCTGTGCCTATCGTCCGTATGGATGGTGAAGACAACATAGGCTCCATTTTCTTTTGGGAATTCGTCCTGGATCTGGCCGCCAGGACGAGCAGCCGGCGGATTAGGAGGCGGAGCCGGCTGTCCAGCAGGCGGTGGAGGCAGGGCTTCTCCCCTCGCAATCCTTGTGAGCTAGTGACACTTTCGTGTGGTGTGGTTGGAGGGCTTCGCGCCGCTGTGGAACTTGCAGGGGGCGTCCAAGGCTTGATCAAAGGAGAATTCCGGCTGCCACGCCGGTTTGCCGCCCTTTTGGCGCTTGGGCCCTGCTTGAGCTTCTCGCTGTTGTCCGTCGACCGCTACCACCAGCCGGCTGTTGGCAGCCGGTGCTTGGGCCTTGCGCTTCTGGTCACTGGTCTGCTGGCGCCGGCTGGATTCTCCTGCCGGCGTCTTGGAAGTTGGAGGGGTCATCTTGCCAGAAGCATCCACTTGCAGCTCGGCCTTCATGGAGGAGTCAGCGGTGGCGTACTTGTCTGCTATGCTCAGCAGCTCATCTAGCGTGGCCGGCTCGCCGCACAGGAGTCGGTGCTTGAGCAAGGTGCCTTCTCTGCACCAGGCCATGAAATACTCGATGGCTTGTACCTCGTGCACTCCCTCACAGGAATTTTGCAGCTCAGCCCAACGCGTCAGATAGTCACGGGTCGACTCGTCTGGGCCTTGGACAAACAGGGAGAGCTGACGCGGCTTGGGAGGGCGCTTGTAAGTGCTGGTGAAGTTGCGAGTGAAGGCGTCGGTGAAGTCTAGCCAACCATTGATGCTGTTGGGCTTGAGGCTATTCAGCCACGTCCGAGCCGTGCCCTGGAGCATGAGGGGCACGTACTTCACCGCGACACGCCTGTTGCCGGTGGCTATGCTGACAGCCGTGGAGTAGTCCACCAGCCAGTCTTCTGGTTTTACTGATCCGTTGTACTTGGGGGTGTCTCTGGGGAGCGAGAAGCCCATGGGAAAAGGCTCGTTGCAGATGCGAGGGCCGAAGCAGGCCGGACCGAGGTCATCTTCTTCTTCAACCGCCTGGGAGCGAGCCAGACGGTCCATGCGGTGGCGGGCGTCGTTCTCCCCGACCCCCTCGCGGCGGCCTAGGCGGCCTGCCAGAGAGGGGTGGTCAACAGGCGGAGGAGACACGTGCCTCTCCCGCCTGGGAGGAGGCGGCTGCTCCCCTCGTCGTTCTACAGCCTTTGGGCGGCCGTCTTCGTCGCGCTCGATGGTGAAGCGCGTCTGCCGGCTGCGGCTGGTAGTGGGTTCTGAGTCTCGCCGGTTGGTGGCGCCGACTGTTGGAGAGCGGGATGTGGCTCCTTGCTCCCGCCGAAAGGGGCGGTTGTCGGCGTGCGCGGTCGCCTCTGACGCCCGGCGACGGGCCTCCTGCTGCGTAGCAGCAGCGTCGAGGAGCTGGCGGGCACGCTGGGTCATGCAACGGAGTTCGTCTCCCTCCAAGTGGCCCATCTCATCGACTGCCGCCTAGGCAGCCCTTAGGTTCTCCGACAGAGTGAGGTACACAGGCCGCGGGGCCCCCAGCATGTCTGCTAGCAGCCCGCCGCGATCGCAGACAGCGCCGGCTCGGCTAGGCTCGCCAGCAGCCGGCGTGCCACAAATGGCGCGGTCCATTTCGCGGCGGTAAGCTTCAGTGAGGCGTCGGGAGGCAGCCAATTTGTTGGCACTGTCGAGGAGCGAAACGCGGAGCGCCTCTAACTCTGCGCCGTCTGCCACCGCCGCGACAGGGGCGCGAGGTGCTGCAGAGCGGCCTCGAGCGGGTCTGGACCCGTTCTGGACGATGGTTCGCCATGGTCGGTGACGAGCACCTCCGTGACGATGCCGATGGTGCCGCAGATCGGACGAACGGGAAGAGGGTCATTGACGATCTCCACGTGCTTGGGGAAGGAGTCGTCCAGTCCTGCGTCGGGGTCTACGATCATGTCTACTAGTGGGTCAGAAGAGCCCACTGACTCCACGTCAGAGGCACGCTCGTCGACAAGGTGAAGCTTGTCGAGGAGCCCGATGAGGAAGCTCTCCGGCGCCACTGGCTCGGCCGCCGGAGAGGGTTCATCGTGGATGCGGGTGGCGCCGAGCAGATCGGCGAGCCCGCCCACGGCGCATGCAGCCTCAGCGCTGCGAAGCATCCCGGTCTCCACACCAGCGGGCGTGCCGGGCTGGCTACTCTCGCCAGGAAGGAACAAGGTTCCCGTCCAGAACATGTCTCCGGACGACGGCGCACCTAGCCACACGATGGGCGCCAAATGTCGTGGTTTTGGGACGACATATGCCAACGGATGGCTTATCATGCATGGGGTCAAAAGAACGTCGCCGGGCTCGGGAAGCGGGATAAAGCGATACTTAGGATGCCTACGAATCTTACAAAGGTTCGGGGCTCTCCTAGGACATAACACCCCTAGTCCTGCTCTGCGGGGGCTCCGCGTCATGACTGGTAGCACTAGAGTAGCTACAAGATTGCTCCTTGAGCTGTGAGGTCCAAAGGAATAGGATGAACAAGGCTAGCTCACCTCCTTCCTCTATCTAGGGTTTTATCTTGTGATCTTCTAATAACCAACCCCTCCTCATGGAGGACCCTGGGAGGGTTTATATAGGCCTACCCCCCAGGGGTACAATGGTAAACTCGACGGTGTGGCCCCTAGCCGTCAGCGTCTTCTGGCGCCGGCCTCGCCGCCTGTCTGCTGGGGCCTGCCGCCTGCGGGCCCCTCGTGATTGTCTTTCACTGTGGGGATGCTTTTGCCGACGACAGCCTTGTCAGGAAGGAGATGGCTATAGTGCCATCGCCCCTCGCCGTACGCTACCGCCTCGCCCCGTCCCGTCGTCTTGATGAGGGTCGGGCTTCTAGGGTGGGGTTCGCCGTCTGCTACCAGATGGCCGTCTCCCCTGGCCGTCTGCCAGGGGCTGCTTGTTCGTGAGCTCACCCGCTGACCGATGGGGCCAACCGCCTGCTGGCCGCACTGTTTGCGGGTAGTGGGATCGTGGCCTCCTCTGACCGTTGCTTGGTCACGAGCTTCGTGGCTACAGTAATCCGCCGCTTTAGGGGATATTTATAAGGTACACGGCCACTGTAGCCACACCCTTACAGATCTTCTAAGGACATATTCTCCTGTAGCCACGCCCCCGCCGCGCCGGGACCCCCCTTAGCGTGTTCCCTGAGGAAGGAGTGCGGGGCCGTCTGCTGGCTGGTGGTGCTGGTGTCGCCGCCTGCTTGATCCCTGCCGCCGGCTGGCAGCCGGCTCCTAGGGCAGGCTACCCTAGGAGGCGGCTCGGGGAGCAGGCGACCGCAGCTGACCAAGCGGCTGTCGTTTGTCTTAAAATACCAAGGGTAGGCGCCGAGGGTACCCATGGTCAATATCTCCAACAAAGAGGGGGGCAGCCATAGGGCTGGCCGCACCCCCTAGGGTCCCTAGTTGGACTAGGAAAAAGGAGGGAGGCGCCCACTCTCCTTTCCTTGTCCTCTCCCCTTTCCTTTCCTACTCCTAGTAGGAATAGGAAAAGGGGGTTCCTATTCCTACTAAGAGTAGGAATCCTACTCCCTGGGGTGCCCCCTTGGCCAGCCGCACCTCCCCCCTGCTCCTTTATATACGGGGAAAGGGGACACACAAAGACACACAAGAAACATAGTTCTAGCCATGTGCGATGCCCCCCTCCACACAAACACACCTCGGTCATACTGTTGCAGTGCTTAGGCGAAGCCCTGCGCCAGTAGCTTCAACATCTCCGTCACCACACCGTCGTGCTGACAAAACTCTCCCATGAAGCTCAACTGGATCAAGAGCTCGTGGGACGTCATCAAGCTGAATGTGTGCTGAACGCGGAGGTGCCGTACGTTCGGTACTTGGATCGGTTGGATCGCAAAGACGTTCGACTACATCAACCACATCACTAGACGCTTCCGCTTTTGGTCTATGATGGTACGTAGACATACTCTCCCCTCTCGTTGCTATGCTTCTAGTAGATAGATCTTGCATGATCGTAGGATTTTTTTTGAAATACTACGTTATCCAACAGTGGTATCAGAGCCAGGTTTATGCGTAGATGATATGCACGAGTAGAACACAATGAGTTGTGGGCGATAATAGTCATACTGCTTACCAGCATGTCATACTTTGATTCGGCGGTATTGTGAGATGAAGCGGCCCGGACCAACATTACGCGTACGCTTACGTGAGACTGGTTTCACCTTTACGAGCACTCGTTGCTTAAAGGTGACTGGCGAGTGTCTGTCTCTCTCACTTTAGTTGAATCTAGTGTGGCTACGCCCGGTCCTTGTGAAAGTTAAAACAGCACATACTTGACGAAAAGTCATTGTGGTTTTTGTATGTGTAGGTAAGAACGATTCTTGCTAAGCCCGTAGCAGCCACGTAAAACTTGCAACACCAAAGTAGAGGATGTTTAACTTGTTTTTGCAGGGCATGTTGTGATGTTATATGGTCAAGACATGATGAGTTATATGTTATTGTATGAGATGATTATGTTTTGTAGCTTTATCGGCAACTAGCAGGAGCCATATGGTTGTAGCTTTATCGTATGAAATACAATCGCTATGTAATTGCTTTACTTTATCACTAAGCGGTAGCGATAGTCGTGGAAGCAATAGTTGGCGAGACGACAACGATGCTATGATGGAGATCAAGGTGTCGCTCCGGTGACGATGGTGATCATGACGGTGCCTTGGAGATGGAGATCAAAAGCACAAGATGATGATGGCCATATCATGTCACATATTTTGATTGCATGTGATGTTTATCTTATTATGCTTCTTACTTTGCTTAGTACGGTGGTAGCATTATAAGATGATCCCTTACAAAATTTCAAGGTACAAGTGTTCTCCCTGAGTATGCACCATTGCGAAAGTTCATCGTGCCGAGACACCACGTGATGATCGGGTATAATAGGTTCTATGTTCACATACAATGGGTGCAAGACAGTTTTGCACATGCGGAATACTCGGGTTAAACTTGACGAGCCTAGCATGTACAGACATGGCCTCGGAACACTGGAGACCGAAAGGTCGAGTGTGAATCATATAGTAGATATGATCAACATAAGATGTTCACCATTGAAAACTACTCCATCTCACGTGATGATCGGACATGGTTTAGCTGATTTTGATCACATGATCATTTAGATGACTAGAGGGATGTCTATCTAAGTGGGAGTTCCTTAGTAATATGATTAACTGAACTTTAATTTATCATGAACTTAGTCCTGGTAGTATTAGCATATCTATGTTGTAGATCAATAGCTCGTGATGTAGCTCCCTGTTTATTTTATATGTTCCTAGAGAAAACTAAGTTGAAAGATGTTAGTAGCAATGATGTGGACTAGGTCTGTGATCTCAAAATTATCCTCATTGCTGCACAGAAGTATTATGTCCTTGATGCACCGCTAGGTGACTAACCTATTGCAGGAGCAGATGCAAACGTTATGAACGTTTGACAAGCTCGGTATGATGACTACTTGATAGTTTAGTACGCCATGCTTTACGGCTTATAACCGGGACTTCAAAAACGTTTTGAACGCCACGGAGCATATGAGATGTTCCAAGAGTTGAAAATAGTATTTTAGACTCATGCCCGTGTCAAGAGGTATGAGACCTGTGACAGTACTTTGCCTGCAAGATGGAGGAGAATAGCTCAACCAGTGAGCATGTGCTCAGATTGTCTGGGTACTACAATTGCTCTAATCAACTGGGAGTTAATCTTCCAGATAAGATAGTAATTGACGAAGTTCTATAGAAACTATCACCAAGTTAGTATAACTTTGTGATGAACTATAATATGCAAGGGATGACGAAAGTAATTCCTGAGCTCTTCGTGATGCTGAAATCGGCGAAGGTAGAAATCAAGAAAGAGCATCAAGTGTAGATGGTTAACAAGACCACTTGTTTCAAGTAAAGGGCAAAGGGATAGAAGGGGAACTTCAAGAAGAATGACAAGCAAGTTGTCATTCCCGGGAAGAAACCCAAAGCTAAACTCAAGCCTGAAACTAAGTGCTTCTACTGCAATGGAAATGGTCACTGGAAGTGGAACTGCCCTAGATACTTGGTGGATAAGAAGGATGGCAAAGTGAACAAAAGGTATATTTGATATACAGATTATTGATGTGTACTTTACTAGTGTTCATAGCAACCCCTGGGTATTTGATACCGGATCAGTTGCTAAAATTAGTAACTCGAAACGAGAGTTGCGGAATGAACAGAGACTAGTTAAAGGTGAAGTGACGATCTGTGTTGGAAGTGGTTGCAAGATTCATATGATAATCATCGCACACTCCCTATACTTTCGGCATTAGTGTAGAACCTAAATAAATGTTATTTGGCATTTGCGTTGAGCATGAATATGATTTGATCATGTTTGTTGCAATACGGTTATTCATTTAAATTCATAGAAAAATTGTTATTCTGTTTACATGAATAAAACCTTCGATGGTCATACACCCAATGAAAATAGTTTGTTGGATCTCGATCGTAGTAATACACATATTCATAATATTGAAGCCAAAAGATGCAAAGTTGACAATGACAGTGCAACTTATTTGTGGCACTGCCGTTTAGGTCATATTGGTGTAAAGCGCATGAAAAAACTCCATGCTGATGGGCTTTTGGAATCACTTGATTATAAATCACTTGGTGCTTGCGAACCATACCTCATGGGCAAGATGATTAAAACTCCGTTCTCTGGAACAATGGAGCGAGCAACTGATTTGTTGGAAATCATTCATACTGATGTATGTGGACCGATGAGTGTTGAGGCTCACGACGAGTATCGTTATTTTCTGACCTTCATTGATGATTTGAGCACATATGGGTATATCTACTTGATGGAGCACAAGTCTGAAACATTTGAATAGTTCAAATAATTTCAGAGTGAAGTAGAGAATCATCGTAACAAGAAAATGAAGTTTCTACGATCTGATCGCGGAGGCGAATATTTGAGTTACGAATTTGGCCTTCATTTAAAACAATGTGAAATAGTTTCACAACTCACGCCACCTGGAACACCATAGCGTAATGGTGTGTCTGAACATCATAACCGCACTTTATTAGATATGGTGCGATCTATGACGTCTCTTGCCGATTTACCACTATCGTTTTGGGGTTATGCATTAGAGACAGCTGCATTCACATTAAATAGGGCACCATCTAAATCCGTTGAGACGACACCATATGAACTGTGGTTTGGCAAGAAACCTAAGCTGTCATTTCTTAAAGTTTGGGGCAGCGATGCTTATGTGAAACAGTTTCAACCTGATAAGCTCGAACCCAAATTGGAGAAATGTGTCTTCATAGGATACCCAAAGGAAACTGTTGGGTACACCTTCTATCACAGATCCGAAGGCAAGATATTCGTTGCTAAGAATGGATCCTTTCTAGAGAAGGAGTTTCTCTCAAAAGAAGTGAGTGGGAGGAAAGTAGAACTTGATGAGGTAAATGTACCTTCTCTCGAATTGGAAAGTAGTACATCACAAAAACTAGTTCTAATTATTCCTACACCAATTAATGAGGAAGCTAATGATGATGATCATGAAACTTCGGATCAAGTTACTGCTGAACCTCGTAGGTCAACCAGAGTATGTTCTGCACCAGAGTGGTACGGCAATCCAGTTCTGGAAGTCATGTTACTAGACCATGATGAACCTACAAACTATGAGAAAGCGATCATGATCCCTGATTCGGCAAAATAGCTTGAGGCCATGAAATCTGAGATGGGATCCATGCATGAGAACAAAGTGTAGACTTTGGTTGACTTGCCCGATGATCAGCAAGTCATTGAAAATAAATGGATCTTCAAGAGGAAAACTGACGCTGACGGTAATGTTACTGTTCACAAAGCTCGACTTGTTGCAAAAGGTTTTCGACAAGTTCAAGGAGTTGACTACGATAAGACTTTCTCACCCGTAGCAATGCTTAAGTCTGTCTGAATCATGTTAGCAATTGCCGCATTTTATGTTTATGAAATCTGGCAAATGGATGTCAAAACTGCATTCCTGAATGGATATCTCAAAGAGGAGTTGTATATGATGCAACCAGAAGGTTTTGTTGATCCTAAAGGTTCTAACAAAGTGTGCGAGCTCCAGCGATCTATCTATGGACTGGTGCAAGCATCTCAGAGTTGGAATATAAGCTTTGATGAGGTGGTCAAAGCATATGGTTTTATATAGACTTTTGGAGAAGCCTGTATTTACAAGAAAGTGAGTGGGAGCTCTGTAGCATTTCTGATATTATGTGTGGATGACATATTGTTGACTGGAAATGATATAGAATTTCTAGATAGCATAAAAGGATACTTGAATAAGAATTTTTTAATGAAAGACCTCGGTGAAGCTGCTTACATATTAAGCATCAAGATCTATAGAGATAGATCAAGACGCTCAATTCGACTTTCACAAAGCACATACCTTGATAAAGTTTGGAAGAAGTTCAAAATGGATCAATCTAAGAAAGGGTTGTTGCCTGTGTTACAAGGTGTGAAGTTAAGTAAGACTCAATGCCCAACCACTTCGGAAGATAGAGAGAAAATGGAAGTCATTCCCTATGCCTTAGCCATAGGATCTATCATGTATGCAATGCTGTGTACCAGACCTGATGTGTGCCTTGTTATAAGTTTAGCAGGGAGGTACCAAAGTAATCCAGGAGTGGATCACTGGACAGCGGTCAAGAACATCATGAAGTACTTGAAAAGGACAAAGGATATGTTTCTCATTTATGGGGGTGACAAAGAGCTCGTCGTGAACGGTTACGTCGATTCAAGCTTTGACACTGATCTGGATGACTCTAAGTCACAAACCGGATATGTATTTTTATTGAACGGTGGAGCTGTCAGTTGGTGCAGTTCCAAGCAAAGCGTCGTGGCGGGATCTACCTGTGAAGCAGAATACATAGCTGCTTCAGAAGCAGCAAATGAAGGAGTCTGGATGAAGGAGTTCATATCCGATCTAGATGTAATACCTAGTGCATCGGGTCCAATGAAAATCTTTTGTGACAACACTGGAGCAATAGCCTTGGCGAAGGAATCCAGGTTTTACAAGAGAACAAAACACATCAAAAGACACTTCAATTCCATCCGCGATCAAGTCAAGGAGGGAAACATAGAAATTTGCAAGATACATACAGATCTGAATGTCGCACACCCATTGACTAAGCCTCTACCATGGGTAAAACATGATCAGCACCAAGACTCCATGGGTGTTAGAATCATTACTATGTAATCTAGATTATTGACTCTAGTTCAAGTGGGAGACTGAAGGAAATATGCCCTAGAGGCAATAATAAACATGTTATTTGTATTTCCTTATATCATGATAAATGTCTTTTATTCATGCTAGAATTGTATTAACCGGAAACTTAGTATATGTGTGAATACATAGACAAAACAGAATGTAGCTAGTATGCCTCTACTAGACTAGCTCATTGATCAAAGATGGTTATGTTTCCTAGACATAGACAGGAGTTGTCATTTGATCAACGAGATCACATCATTAGGATAATGATGTGATGGACAAGACCCATCCGTTAGCTTAGCACTATGATCGTTTAGTTTTACTACTATTGCTTTCTTCATGACTTATACATGTTCCTATGACTATGAGATTATGCAACTCCCGAATACCGGAGGAACACCTTGTGTGCTATCAAACGTCACAACATAACTGGGTGATTATAAAGATGCTCTACAGGTGTCTCCGAAGGTGTTCGTGGTGTTGGCATAGATCAAGAATAGGATTTGTCACTCCGAGTGTCGGAGAGGTATCTCTGGGCCCTCTCGGTAATACACATCATAATAAGCCTTGCAAGCAAATGACTAATGAGTTAGTCACGGGATGATGTATTACGGAGCGAGTAAAGAGACTTGCCGGTAACGAGATTGAACTAGGTATTACGATACCGATGATCGAATCTCGGGCAAGTAACATACCGATGACAAAGGGAACAACGTATGTTGTTATGCGATTTGACCGATAAAGATCTTCAAAGAATATGTAGGAGCCAATATGAGCATCCAGGTTCCGTTATTGGTTGTTGGCCGAAGATGAGTCTCGGTCATGTCTACATAGTTATCGAACCCGTAGGGTCCGCACGCTTAACATTTGATGACGATCGGTATTATGAGTTTATGAGTTTTGATGTGCCGAAGGTAGTTCGGAGTCCCGGATGAGATCAAAGACATGACGAGGAGTCTCTGAATGTCCGAGACATAAAGATTAATATATTGGACGACTATATTCGATCACCGGAAGTGTTCCGGGTGTTATCGGGTAAAACCGGAGTGCCGGAGGGGGTTACCGGAACCCCCCCGAGGGAGTATGGGCCATAGTGAGCCATTGAGGGAAAGAGAGGGGCAGCCCAAAGGGTTGGCCGCACCCCCTAGGGTTCCTAGTTGGACTAGGAAAAAGGGGGAGGAGCCCCCTCTCCTTTCCTTCTTCTCTCCCCTTTCCGTTCCTACTCCTAGTAGGAATAGGAAAAGGGGGTTCCTATTTCTACTAGGAGTAGGAATCCTACTCCCTGGCGCGCCCCCTTGGCCAGCTGCATCTCCCCCATTTCTCCTTTATATACGGGGCCATGGGGGCACCTAAAGACACACAAGAAACATTGTTCTAGCCGTGTGCGGTGCCCCCTCCACAGAAACACACCTTGGTCATACTGTTGCAGTGCTTAGGCGAAGCCCTGCGCCGGTAGCTTCATCATCTCCGTCACCACGCCATCGTGCTGACAAAACTCTTCTGTGAAGCTCAACTGGATCAAGAGCTCGTGGGACGTCATCAAGCTGAACGTGTGCTGAATGCGGAGGTGCGTTCGGTACTTGGATCGGTTGGATCGCGAAGACATTCGACTACATCAACCGCGTCAGTAGACACTTCCGCTTTCGGTCTACGATGGTACGTAAACACATTCTCCCCTCTCCTTGCTATGCTTCTAGTAGATAGATCTTGCGTGATCGTAGGATTTTTTTTTTTGAAATACTACGTTACCCAACACTATCATATAACTTCTCATGAGCAAGTAATAATTCATCACACTATTGAAGTATAAAGCATAAACTCTATTGAAAACCAACAAACTATGTTCTCAGTCAACTTTGCAATTGTAATTCATCATCTTTTAAGGAAGGGTCACATATCGGAGCCCTTAGTAAAGTCCACATACTCAACCATCATATAATCTTCTATGCTTGCTAACACTCACCGCATACACATGGGCATTTTCAGTAGCAAGATCAACATATCACTCTAAGAAATGCCATGAACAAATCATACATAGCTAAATGCAGTATTTTAAACAAGTTTAGATAAGTAAACCATGTCATTGCATTACAATCATGCAAATGGAGGGTGTGGCTTGTGTGGGAGGGATGGATTCACCGGGAGGAAGTGCGAGAAGCTCGCGGAAAGAATCACCGAAAAACATTCTCTCTCGGAGGGGGCTGAATAAGGGAAAGGGCATAATGGGAATTTTTAGAATGTAAAAACATCATGAAAATGATACCAACGGAACAGGCTCAACAAAACAAAGAAGTCGGCTTGGGAATCACCTGAATCGGAGTTGGGAGTGAAAATATATGATTGTTTTTCTGCCAGGGACCTATCTATAATAAAATCATCACAAACAGGCCCTCAGCAAGAAAAATAGAACGCGCCTTTCTGGAAATATGCTTTCACTGAAGTGAAAGCGCATTCTGGGCTGAAGCAGAAGAAGAGTACGCCTTCAGAAGGCAAAGACATCTCGAGGAATACGCCTCCACTTATCCAGCATGGCGAGGCGGAGCCGAGCCTTGTGCCGCTGACACGCGGGTCCCACCTCACCTCTCTCTCTCCTCCTGGCCTTCTCCTTCTCCCTACCAATGGCATAGGGGCGAGGCAAGGCCGGCCGGCCCCAATGTGGACCCTGGGTGGCTCCGGCCACCGTTCACCATGCTCCGACCATCGATGTGCTCAGGGACACGAGGCGCGTCCATTGGTGTGCCCCACGGTCGTCGAGGAGCCTGGGAGTGAGCAGAGGTGTGGCCGTGGCGGACAACAGTGTTAGCCACAATTGGGCAGAGGGCTGCGGGCCTCCGGCGGTCGAGGAGAGGGCCTGGGGAGATCAGCCGGAGTGCGGTGGTGGCACTCGTGGTGGATAGAAGAAGGGAGAGGGTCTGGCTCGCCGGAATTGAAGATGGCTGAGGCAGCAGCCATAGCGGCCAGGGGACGCGAGGAGGAGCTACTAGCCTCGGGGAAGTAGCAGGGCGGGGTCCTGGGAGGTGGTGGAGGCCGCTCATGAAGAGAGGTGCGGCCGGGAACGGCTTAAATAGGCAAGGAGGAGGGGGTGTCGCGTTGGCTGCCATAGACGCGTGGTCGGAGCCGCGAACATGTGGGCACGCACGCGAGCTCGGTGGTAGGAGATGGGGGAGGAACAGGGGAGGGGCTCACGGGGCAGAGGAGGCCAAGGGGCACGGGGAGGAAGAAGCCAAGCGCCATTAAAGCCATGTAGTCCACTGTTTGCCCGTGGGCGCACGGCGGCGAGCGCCGACGAGGAAGCTGCGGGAGGCGGAGAGGGGTCCAGGGTGAAGGCGACGACGAGGGGAACCTCTTAGACATGCACATGCGTGAAAGAACGATGAGAGGAGGGGGCTGAGCAAGAAACCAACCAGCTCGCGTCCATGGCGTGCCAGAGCGGTGGTCACCGCGTGAACTGGGGCATTCATTACTCTCTGGCACCCAAAATGTTGTCTAGCTGATAGTCCTTCCAAGATAGATAATTTATGAGGTTATGTCTTGATCTGGGGTACTGTGGTTAGATGGGAGTGATCTCCAGAAGTTTAATATAGAAAACTTGGCTGCGCACTAGTGATCAACATGGAAGAGGAAAGAGCCAAACTTGTTGTCTGGGGTGTTTAGCTTAGAAAGGACTATAATCCTGGGGGTTATGAGGGGAATTGGACCACAAAACAATAGGGTTGCTTTGTAACTGCATAATTGGTCCAGAAACAAGGCGTGGATGATGCACTCGCATGGATTATCCACTTGATATTAAATTTGGTAGATCATGATGATATGGACACGGTAAGATGCTATAAAAATTTCATACTAAATGGACTTGTCAAAATGGTACTTCCTTCACAGACATATTCTCTGTCCAGAAACTTGAGATGATTTTGGAGAGAAAGTGGCTTGATGAAATGGTCCCAAATTTTGTGGAGATATGTGATATTGGCAGTAGCATGATCTGGTAATTTCTTAGAATTAATGAAGCAATATAAAATATACTTGCTTCACAACCTGAAAATATTAATAGAATCAAAGATTTGATGCTGTGCTTACATAGATGATTGGATGGATCTGAAAATTGTACGAGTGTAATAATATGAGCACATGAAGAGGCATGCAAAATTTCAACTCATTTGGATACTCCTACCTAGTACTTCCTTCACAATGGCTTATGTCTGACAGAAACTTTGAAAAATTGCTCAGGAAGATTCACTAGGCAAATGGAGCTGAATTGTGTCATGAGGAAATTATTTGGACATTAAAGAATGCCCAGAAAGTTTGGGAGCAAACAAGAAATTATAGGTGGTACTTCCTTCACAAAGTGCCACTATGGACAGAATTGAAGAATCAATATTGGAGAATTATTTTTGAACTAGCCATGGAAAGGTTTGTGCATATTTTAGCAATATATGACCCAAATAAATTATGAGAATTATTTGGGAATTTTGTGGAAGAAAGAAATATAGGTTGCTTCACAACCTAGGCCAGACAGGGTTATTCCTTTAATAAGGAAAAGGAATAATCCCTAGAAAGAATTTTGAGGTTGAGCTAGAATGGAAATGACATGATCTAGGGAAAGTTTTGAGGATGATGAACCACTAGGGATGAGAAATGATGATGATCGCCCAAGTTTCAAGTCCACGGAACCACTCCAAAAAGGAAATTAGAGCAAAAACCAAATAAATCAAAACGAAAAAGAAAGGGCCAAAAACCAGGGTGTTACAACCCCCCC
>LR738709.1:553706729-553761704 GCA_902687465.1 Secale cereale | reverse complement strand
CCCCCCCCCCCCCCTCCCTTAGAAAATCTCATCCTAGAGATTTGGTTGTTCAGGGAACAAGTATGACTTGAGGACACCGTTTCCAACTCAGGTATCCTTTGTATGTTGCTCCCTTAAGACTTTCATATGATTTTCTTACCTTGCTCTAGGGTGGTTTGCTTCACCTTTCCCAAATTCCGACATATATTTCCTCATATACCAAATCCTTTTGTTGACATTGATTATTTTATATCTATTAGTGATATCGAAGGAATCTGAACATAAATTCCCTTTTGTCATGAAAACTTTTTACTTGTGCCATGGGCTTGCTCAAACAAATGCATGTCTTCTGGGTTCAATTAATGCTGATAATCAAGGCCATTCTCGTGACGAGATCTGACTGCTCATAGGTGCTGCTGACTTATCTTGTTTTGTTTCTTTGTCTCAAACAGGAGATACGTACAAAAGATTTGATCGTCCTCTTCAAGGGTATAATGTGACCGGGGATGCATGCTCATCATATGTATAAGAATAATATGCAACCAAACACTCGGTCTTTGTGGCAGGCATATGTCTTGACCGAATTGTACTTATGACTAAAATGTTGTGGATCTGATTCTTGAGCTGCACTGTCACATACTGCCAATTCATAGTGGAATATCTGACGACTGTGCATAGCATTGTACTGCCGCTGGCTGGGTGTCTTACATGGGAAGCCATCTGAGTAGCTTGCTGAAGAAGACTCGATATCTTACCCTCGAAGCTTTTATCGTGGTGGCGTGCTATAGAAGACTGGGTTCCTTTCCTGAGAAGCTTCTCATAGGGTTGGTTGTTGAGAAAGATTCAATCTCTTATGTCAGAAGCCTTCACTCGGGTATCTCGTTGTGGAAGACTGGGTATCTCGGACATGAAGTTGTCCATATATTATACTGATAAAAATTGATGATCCTTGCAACAAAAGCTTCTTTGATAGCGTGTGGAGGAAGACTGAGTTTCTCATATCCAAAGTTTCATATTGTGATATGCATACTAAAAGCCATACACACACCCATAATACTTTGTGGCTGGTTACTTGCATGAGAAAATTTGTTTGACTGTCTTCCTTGATCATATCACATTCGGGCTTTCTTTTGGAGTATGCATATTTCAAGTATCATCCATTGCTGAAGCAAACTTTGTATATGATCCATACCTTTGACTGAAAATATACCATTGCTCTTGTACCAGACTTGTCTTCCGGCTGACTTGACCATTATTATGAGAGGATTATGTACTGATGTAGACTTGATGTGTTTATCGGAGCTTCTTCCAAATATTTGAAATCCTTATTACTTCTTCGAGTCCGGTATTGGTTGATGAGAAATTTCCATAAGGGGAAATAAGGTAACACCGAGGGCCCAAAAGTAAGAAGCAAACGAAAACTCAACTAAGCAAAAGCACACGAAAATCAATTCACACACAAACAATGTCACATATTACTACTAGTCACAGAATATGCATGCCTACTTAAGCACACAAATCCCGCGGGATCTCTGGTACTACAATCTAGCATGCCGTGATGGTGTGCACGAAGACGAATCAATGTGTGGAGAGTTGGTGTAAACATAGCTACACCAAGTGTTGGCTTAGCCAGGTACCAGCCCGGACTAGCTCAGAGGTGAGGACGTACTTGGTAACCATGTAGCGGAACACGAATGTCACCACCACATTATTATCAAGCGGACAGAAGCGGTCCGTACTCGTCCAAGGAATTGGATAGCGGGGAAAACTAAGTCTACTGACATTGCCCCTTTTCTGATGACTAAGATCATTAAGGGTTGTCAACACGACTAGGAGAAAAGCACGATCCGGGGTAGAAGCATGCCTACCACCGAAATGATAGGCGAGGCTGAAAGAAGGATATCGGCGTGATACCTGGGCACCATTTCTGTAAATAGTGTCCGGATCACTTGTCATCACTCTACTGGGACAAAAATGACACCAAACACCGAAGAACAGGCAAGAAAACAAAATTGGGGAAATGCAGGGCTGAGCTGTAGTGGATCCAAACCGATGCCAGCTACACTCACAAGATAATTTGTTAGCAACAAATGCATGCTATGCAACAAACAAATGCAGCAACCAAATGCATAAAACAAGCCAGACTCTATACTACAGATTTCTACCGCTCGCGCTGACTAGGGCGTCCTATAACTAGACCTACTCTGATACCAAGCTATGTGGCACCCCGGCTCAGAGGAACCGGAACACCCCGTATTCCAGCCCAGAGATCAAGTCTTCTGGAATACGGCACTGGTTGACATAGAACAAGTCAGCTCTTATTACAAAAGATAATGGATACAAAGGTCCTATGTTACAAAGGATCACATCAGCACAACAACACTACGCGTGCTAAGGTAGCTCTATGCTAGCAGCGGAATAACTTGTAGCAGCGGAAAACTTCTAGCAGCGGAACAACGACGAAGGTGGTGAACTCCACTCCGCAGGGAGTCTGGCTGGGACACGATCTAGCTCGCACAAATGGTAACCTCGACAAGCAATCAATCAATCACGGCATCACTTAAAATCTGGCATAACACGCCAGGTCAGTACATTGAATGTACTTGCAAACTCGCAACAACCAAAAGCATCAAGGCAAGACAATAACATAGCATCAACATGTTAAGTTATTAACAACTATTATGATAAGAAGGCAGCTACTAAGCATGATATGATACTACTAGAATACTGATGAACCACGATCTCAACAACCATCTCACTCCTGGCTATCCGGCCAAGCAATAAATCAGCTCGATCACCTCGTGATCAATACCTCCATGTGATCACCGCGTGACCACATCACAAACTGAATGATCATCCTCGAGATCATCCCAATATCCTTATCATTGTCCTGCCAAATTGTACTGCTCAAGCATATCAACATATAAATCACCTATAAGTCATTTCTTCATGTAAGTGTTTGTAAGTGCATCTAGTTCCACCCCTAGTTGGTTTTGGAGTATTGACGACAAACGTGGTTGAGGGACTAATGTGTTTGTGAGAATTGCAGGATAACACAGGTAGTAGTCCCTCACTGATTCGGTTTACCTACCAGAGAAGACATTCACTTGAAGATAATGACCTGTGAAGACATTCACTTGAAGACTATGGAGTGCAAAGACATAGATTCTTTCGTAGTTCCTTTTCTTCTTTCTTGAGACATAGGAACCACCATACTGTTAAGGGGGGTCCAAGTGAACAAAGTCAGATGACTGAAGTGATGCTCAACCAAAATCCCATGTCTTCGAGTGAAGACAATGAGAGCAAATCTTATCCAGAGTTGGATGGGTCAGCTTTGCTTGTAGCCCAAGCCAAGCTGCCGCGTGTGTTTGAAATACGACCGTTGGACACATGTCGGTTCCTTAGTGACCCAGGGTCATTTCAGACATATTATGTCTGGTTGCCTTCAGGCTATAAATAACCCAGTCCCTACACCATAATTTGGTGGCTGCTCAGAGTTAGTGCACGGCTTTTGTCGTTTGAGAGCAACCCACCTCCGAAGCCTTTGAGAGAAAGATCATTGCGAGGACAAAACCCAAAACATGCAGAGCCAAAGATTGTTAGGCGTCACTGAAGTCTTTCTGTCCACGTGACCTGAAGACTTGTTACACTTGAGGACCGTGCATCCTCTAGTCGGTTAGGCGTCGCATTCTGAGCATCCAAGAGTCATTGTGGATTGCCGGTGAACGAAGTCTGTGAAGGTTTGGAAGTCTACCTTGAAGACTTACCAGAGTGATTGGGCGAGGACTGGGTGTCCCTAGCTCAAGGGGAATAAGGTGAAGACACGGTCTTCTGAGTTCAATCTCAGTCTCCCTGACCATACGTACAGTTGTCACAGCAACTCGAACTGGTCTACCAAATCCTTGTCTTCACTAAACTGGTTCTACCCCCTACTTCTTTTACGTTTCAGTTTGTCTTGGTCAAGTCATTGCTTGCTTGCCTGATCTGATTGACTTCACTGTGTGAAGACTGTTACATGTTTGGCTTCACTCTATCTTCCATTCTGATCCATACTACCTAGCTGTTGATAGTCTTTGTACTTTCACAATACTGCTTACTTGACTATGGCTTGTCTAGTGTAGTCTATCTTCCGATGCATATCAATAGGTTCATTTCATCTGTTTGTCTTCAAAGACCTCGTGTTTTGAAGACTTTCATAAAAATTGCCTATTCACCCCCCCCTCTAGTCGATAACTAGCACTTTAAATTGGTATCAAAGCAAGGTGCTCCCTTGTTCTATGTGATTTGGTTTAACCACCTAGAGTAATAGCTATGTCGACTGCAGGGATAATCAAAGTCTCCAATGCGTGCCCCGTCTTCGATGGCACTGATTACCCTTACTGGAAGAATAAGATGCACATGCATCTTGAAGCTATAGACAACGATCTCTAGTATATCGTCAAGACTGGCATTCTCAAAGCTGGTGAAGGCGTCACCCCTGCCGATGTCAAGAATTTTGCACAATTGGACTCAACCGCCAAGAACATCATCTGTGGTCATCTGACCAAAGGATAATACAGACGTGTGAGTGCTCTGGAATTCACAGAGCTGGTCTGGGACAGGCTGTCCAAGGTCAACGAAGGCGCCTCAACCCAGAGCGACTCAAGAAGTGACGTTCTTTGCAATCTCTTCAATCGCTTCAAGAGAAACGACAATAAAAATGTCCAGCTAATGTTTGATTGCCTCAATGATATCACCAATGAGCTTCACGCTCTTGGCACCACTGAGATCACTAAGCATGAAGTTGTGAAGAAGCTATTGAGATCACTTGACAGCTCATTTCATACCTTGGCCCTGATGATTCAAGAATGCCCTGACTTCAAAGATCTTGATCTGTCTAACATACTTGAGAGGCTCAACACACATGAGTTCTAGCTATATGAGAAGAGAGATATTTGTGGCCCCAACTATGGCCGATCCCGGGATTTGAAGGAAAAAGCTATGTCCTCATCTGAAGAAGAATCTGACTGCAGTTTTGATGATCCTAAAGACATTGGCAGACAGCTAGCAATGCTTGTGAGAAAGTTCCAATAGTTCTCCAAGAAGAATCGCTTCGGAAAGTCTTCAAGATCCAGCTCAAGAAATGATGAGGCTTCCTCTCATGACTACAAGAAGAGAACATGCGACAAGTGCAAGAAGCCTGGCCACTATATATTTGAATGTTCTCAATGGGACAAGGAATCCAAAAAAAAAGAGCAAGGAATATGATTCTGACAAAAAGAAGAAGAAAAATCCTTCAAAGACTTCTTCCAAGTCTTCATCAAAGTCTTAGTCTTACAAGAAAAGTTCATCTGGCAAGGCTCGTGTGTTCATTGGCAAGGAAATGGATTCAGAGGAGGAGTCTGCTTCTGAGGAGGTAGAGGTGGAGTCTGATTCAGGCCTGGCAAGCATGTCTCTAGCTTCAACATTCGTCGCCAAGTCTATCTTCAACATTGAAGACAATGGTCACACCACCGATGCTGAAGCCAATGATGAGGACGACTCTGCTCCAACCTACTGCTTCATGGCACGTGGTGCCAAGGTAAACTCACGCGATGCCTACTTTCAAACCTCCAGTGAAGATGACTCTGAATGTGAATCCAAACCCAGCTATAAAACCCTTACTAAAATTGTAACTGAACAACAAACTGCAATGGAACATATTCAAAAATTGCTAGACAAAAGCGATGACCTGTTGGACGCGGAAATGAATTGAACTCAGTCCTTAATTAAAGACATAAAAAATCTTCATGCTAAGTACACAGAGCTTGAAAGTCGTCATGAAACCCTCCCAGCCACTCATGAGAAGTTTTCCTATGATTATCTTCAAAGGAAGCAATATCTAGAGAAACTGAGATCGTCTCATAAAGATCTTCAAAAAGAGAGCGATTCACTAATTGCTCAACAGATCAGTTCCGCTCAGGAAGACTTTCTGCCACCTTGTCTAAAATGTCTTGAGCGAGACAATGAATTTTTGTTCCTTAATGCTCTAATGCTTCTGAAGTTGCAATATCTTCAGTTGTTGTGGTAACTAACCCCTCTTCTGAGGAAACCACTACTATTGCTGATGAGAATGCTAGGTTGAAGACATTGCTTGAAACAGGCATGTACAAAAGCCTCAAAGGGCATCAGACACTATGGAATGTCCTCAAGAAACAGATTATGAACCGAAACCCTATGAAAGAGGGTGTTGGTTTCGAGAGGAAAATTAATGTTGATGGTTCATACTCGAAGCCTGAGTAGTACCCTGAAACCGCATGGGTTGCTGCAAAGGGCCCATTAGTAGATCCACCCACCTTATCTGGCTTCACTTGTGCTAACCCTATTGTCATTGACGAGTCATTTGAGTCAAACTATAAACTGTTCAAGGATCATAATGGTAAAGTGTTTGCCAGGTTCATTAGAACTAAGTGCAGGAATGGGTCACCTATGAAGAAGATCTAGGTTTCGAAAAGTCTTCTCGAAAAGCTTCATGTGAATGTCATCATGACACTGATGCGTCTCCAACGTATCTATAATTTTTTATTGTTCCATGCTATTATATATTCTGTTTTGGATGTTTAATGGGCTTTATTTTAACTTTTATATTATTTTTGGGACTAACCTACTAACCCAAGGCCGAATGCAAATTGCTGTTTTTTTGCCTATTTCAGAGTTCCGCAGAAAAGTGCTACCTCTTGATCTTGCGTTGTATTCCCTCGAAGAGGAAAGGGAGATGCAGCACAGTAGCGTAAGTATTTCCCTCAGTTTTTGAGAACCAAGGTATCAATCCAGTAGGAGACCACACGCGAGTCCCTCGCACCTGCACAAACAAATAAGAACTTCACAGCCAACGTGATAAGGGGTTGTCAATCCCTTTACGGTCACTTACGAAAGTGAGATCTGATAGAGATGATAGTTTATTTTTGGTATTTTCAGTTTATAAAAAACCAAAAAAAGCGGTAAAAGTAAAGTAGATGTAGATTGATATGTTGAGAATAGACCCGGGGGCCATAGTTTTCTCAAGTGGCTTCTCTCATGATAGCTGATACGTCTCCAACGTATCTACTTTTCCAAACCCTTTTGTCCTTGTTTTGGACTCTAACTTGCATGATTTGAATGGAACTAACCCGGACTGTCGTTGTTTTCAGCAGAACTATCATGGTGTTGTTTTTGTGCAGAATAAATAGTTCTCGGAATCGCCTGAAAATCAATGAAGAATTATTTTGGAAAATATAAAAAATATCTACAAGAAGATCCTCAGCGAGGGGCCCACACCATGTCCACGGGGGTGGGGGCGCGCCCCCTGCCTCGTGGGCCCCCCGATGCTCCACCGACGTATCCCCAGATCCTATATCTTCCATTTCGGGGAGAAAAAAATCAGAGAGACGGAATTATCACGTTTCACGAGATGGAGCCGCCGCCACGCCCTAATCTCTCTCGGGAGGGCTGATCTGGAGTCCGTTCGGGGCTCCGGAGAGTGGAGATCGTCGCCATCGACATCATCAACCTTCCTCCATCACCAATTCCATGATTTTCACCGCCGTGTGTGAGTAATTCCATCGTAGGCTTGCTGGACGGTGATGGTTTGGATGGGATCTATCATGTAATCGAGTTAGTTTTGTTAGGGTTTGATCCCTAGTATCCACTATGTTCTGAGATTGATGTTGCTATGACTTTGCTATGCTTAATGCTTGTCACTAGGGCCCGAGTGACATGATTTCAGATCTGAACCTATTATGTCTTTATGAATATATGTGTGTTCTTGATCCTATCTTGCAAGTCTATAGTCACCTACTATGTGTTATGATCCGGCAACCCCGAAGTGACAATAATCGGGACCACTCCCGGTGATGACCATAGTTTGAGGAGTTCATGTATTCACTATGTGTTAATGCTTTGGTCCGGTACTCTATTAAAAGGAGGCCTTAATATCTCTTAGTTTCCAATAGGACCCCGGTGCCACAGGAGGTTGGACAAAAGATGTCATGCAAGTTCTTATCCATAAGAACGTATGACTATATTCGGAATACATGCATACATTACATTGATGAACTGGAGCTAGTTCTGTGTCACCCTAGGTTATAACTTCTACATGATGAATTGCATCCGACATAATTTCCCATCATCGATCCAATGCCTACGAGCTTTGCCTATAGTGCTAGTTGCTTATTTACTTTTCTGTTGCTACTATCATAAAAACTACAAAAACACTATCGTTACTTTTATTGCTGCTACCGACACTATCATATTACTTTGCTACTAAACTATCTTGCTGCAGATACTAAGTTTCCAGGTGTGGTTGAATTGACAACTCAGCTGCTAATACATAAGAGTATTCTTTGGCTCCCCTTGTGTCGAATCAATAAATTTGGGTTGAATACTTTACCCTCGAAAACTGTTGCGATCCCCTACACTTGTGGGTTATCAATAGCGATATTCTACGGAGGGGTAAACAAATTATTGTCGAGCAATTGATAGAAAAGCGAATAATTATGAGACTATCTAGGCATGATCACTGTATATGGGCATCACGTCCGAGACAAGTAGACCGACTCCTTCCTGCATCTACTACTATTACTCCACACATCGACCGCTATCCAGCATGCATCTAGTGTATTGAGTTCATAAGAACAGAGTAACGCGTTAAGCAAGATGACATGATGTATAGGGATAAACTCAAGCAATATGATATAAACCCCATCTTTATATCCTTGATGGCAACAATACAATACGTGCCTTGCTGCCCCTACTATCACTGGGAAAGGACACCGCAAGATTGAACCCAAAGCCAAGCACTTCTCCCATTGCAAGAACTATAGAACTAGTAGGCCAAACCAAACCAATAATTCGAAGAGACTTGCAAGGATATTATGAGCACACATAAAAAGTTCAGAGAAGAACCAAATATCTTTCATATATAACCTTGATCATAAACTCACAATTCATCGGATCTCGACAAACACACCGCAAAAAGAGATTACATTGAATAGATCTCCTCGAAGACCGAGGAGAACTTTGTATTAAGATCCAGAGAGAGAAGAAGCCATTTAGATACTAGCTATGGACCCGAAGGTCTGTGGTAAACTACTCACAACTCATGGTGAGGGTGATGATGATGATGATGAAGGCCTCCGTGATGGATCCCCCTCCGGTGGAGCTCCGGAACAGGCTCCAAGATGGGATCTCCACGGGAGCAGAAGGTACGGCGGTGGAATTAGGGTTTTCTCTCTGTTCACAGAGTTTCTGGGGTACGTGGACTTATATAGGAAGAAGGAGGGCATCGGGGGAGTCACGGGCGCTCCACGAGGTAGTGGGCGCGCCCTGGGAAGGGGGGCGCACCCCCCACCCTTGTGGGCCCCTCGTGGCTCTTCTGACGTGGTTCTCAAGTTCTTCGTGCGTGATTTTCTCCAAAAAATATCTCTCGCGAAGGTTTCATTCCGTTTGGACTCCGTTTGATATTCTTTTTCTGCAAAACCCTGAAACAGGCAAAAAACAGCAATCTGGACTGGGCCTTTGGGTTAGTAGGTTAGTCCCAAAAATGATATAAAAGTGAATGATAAAGCCCATCAAACATCCAAGACTTCATAAATAATAGCATGGAACAATCAAAAACTATAGATACGTTGGAGACGTATCAAAAAGGTATAAGTGAAGCACTAGAGCAAAAACTATTCAACTCAAAAGATAAAAGTGAAGCACATAGAGTGTTCTGACAATTTATAGGCCATATTTAACTCTCTCAAATAGGTGTGTCCAGCAAGGATGATTGTGTCAAACTAACAAGCAAAGACTCAAATTATACAAGACGCTCCAAGCAAAACACATAGCATGTTGCGAATAAAAATATAGCTCCAAGTATAGTTACCGATGGATGAAGACGAAAGAGGGGATGCCTTCCCGGGGCATCCCCAAGCTTAGGCTTTTGATTATCTTGAATTTACTTGGGGTGCCATGGGCATCCCCAAGCTTAGGCCTTTGCTACTCCTTGTTCCATAGTCCATCAAAGCAATACTCAAAACTTGAAAACTTCACAACACAAAACTTAGACAAAAATTCTCGTGAGCTCCGTTAGTAAGAGATAGCAAACCACTACTCAAAGGTACAGAAATGAATTCATTCTTTGTTTATATTGTTGTTAAACCTACTGTACTCCAAGTTCTCTATGGTTCATATTCTCCAATATTACTCATAGATGCATCGGAATAAGCAAACAACACACGAAAAACAGAATCTGTCAAAGACAGAACAGTCTGTAGTAATCTGCAGGGTTCGCCTACTTATGTAACTCCAAAAACTTCAAACTAAATTTTTAAATTTGCGCAATTTGTCTACCAATCAGCAGCAAAAAGAATCAACTAAAAATCACGCTCCAGTAAAATCCCACGAGTACTTTAGCGAGCGCTAACGATTCTGTTTTTCACAGCAAGATCATATAAACTTCACACAAGTCTTAACAAAGGTTCTACTTGCCACAAACACTAAACAAAACATGAAACCACATCTAATCAGAGGCTAGATGCAATATTTATTCCCTAACAGCAACAAAAGCAAAAAAAAACATAAAATTGGGTTGCCTCCCAACAAGCGCTATCATTTTACACCCCTAGCTAGGAACGATACAAGATAGATCTAGGTATTGGCATCTTTGGAAGGCAATCCATAAGTGGCTCTCATGATAGATTCATATGGTAATTTGATTTTCCTTCTAGGGAAGTGTTCCATGCCTTTCCTTAACGAAAATTGGAATATAATATTTCCTTCCTTCATATCAATAATTGCACCAATCGTTCTAAGGAAAGGTCTACCAAGAATAATAGGACATGAAGGATTGCAATCTATATCAAGAACAATGAAATCTACGGGCACATAATTCCTATTGGCAACAATAAGAACATCATTAATTCTTCACATAGGTTTCTTAATAGTGGAATCCGCAAGATGCAAATTTAAAGAACAATCATCAAGCTCATGGAACCCTAGCGAATCACACAAAGTTTTTGGGATAGTGGAGACACTTGCACCCAAATCACACAAAGCATAGCATTCATGATCTTTTATTTTTATTTTTATAGTAGGTTCCCATTCATCATAAAGCTTTCTAGGTATAGAAACATCCAACTAAAGTTTTTCTTCATAAGATTGCATCAAAGCATCAACAATATGTTTAGTGAAAGCTTTATTTTGACTATAAGCATGCGGCGAATTTAGCATGGATTGCAACAAGGAAATACAATCAGTCAAAGACCAATTATCATAATTGAATCCCTTGAAATCCATAGCAGTGGGTTCATCACTATGCAAAGTTTTAATCTCTTCACTCCCACTTTTAACAATTTTAGCATCAAGATCTAAAAACTCCGAATCATTGGGACACCTTAAAGCAGAATCATCTCCAATCCTATTCTCATCAAGATTAATACTAGAAAACAAGGATCTAATAGGAGACACATCAATAACTTTCAGTTCTTCATCTTTAATTTCATGATAACTAGAAAACACGATTTAATATAATCTTCTCTTTTAGCATGCATTCTAGCGGTTCTTTCTTTGCATTCATCAATGGAAATTCTCATGGCTTTGAGAGACTCATTGATATCATGCTTAGGTGGGATAGATCTAAGTTTCAAAGAATCAACATCAAGAGTAATTCTATCCACACTTCTAGCCAATTCATCAACCTTAAGCAATTTCTCTTCAAGCACAGCATTGAAATTCTTTTGCGAGATCATAAACTCCTTAACACTAGTTTCAAATTCAGAAGGCATCTTTCCATAAGAGTTGTTGTAGGAATTACCAAAATTATTAGAGTAATTACTAGGAAAAGGCCTAGGATTAAAATTACGTCTATAAGCATTGTTACCAAAATTATTCCTACCAACAAAATTCACATCCAAATATTCATTATTATTCTCAATCAAAGAGGACAAAGGCATATCATTAGGATCAGATGAAGCACTCTTAGTAGCAAACAATTTCATAAGTTCATCCATCTTTCCACTCAAAACACTAATTTCTTCGATAGCATGCACTTTTTTACTAGTAGATCTTTCGGTGTGCCATTGAGAATAATTAACCATAATATTATCTAGGAGTTTGGTAGCTTCTCCTAAGGTGGTTTCCATGAAAATGCCTCCGGCGGCCGAATCTAAAAGATTTCTAGAAGCAAAATTCAAGCCAGCATAAAAGTTCTGAATAATCATCCATAGATTCAAACCATGTGTAGGGCAATTACGTATCATAAATTTCATTCTCTCCCAAGCTTGTGCAACATGCTCGTGATCCAGTTGCTTAAAATTCATAATATTGTTTCTAAGAGAGATGATCTTAGCAGGAGGGAAATACTTAGAGATAAAAGCATCTTTGCACTTATTCCACGAATCAATACTATTTCTAGGCAAAGAGGAAAACCAAGTTTTAGCACGATCTCTAAGTGAAAACGGAAATAACTTCAATTTAACAATATCGTTATCCGTATCCCTTTTCTTTTGCATATCACACAAATCAACAAAGTTGTTTAGATGGGTAGCGGCATCTTCACTAGGAAGGCCGGAAAATTGATCTTTCATGACATCGCAAGATTGAACCCAAAGGCAAGCACTTCTCCCATTGCAAGAACTATAGATCTAGTAGGCCAAACCAAACCAATAATTCGAAGAGACTTGCAAGGATATTATGAGCACACATAAAAAGTTCAGAGAAGAACCAAATATCTTTCATAGATAACCTTGATCATAAACTCACAATTCATCGGATCTCGACAAACACACCGCAAAAAGAGATTACATCGAATAGATCTCCTCGAAGACCGAAGAGAACTTTGTATTGAGATCCAGAGAGAGAAGAAGACATCTAGATACTAGCTATGGACCCGAAGGTCTGTGGTAAACTACTCACAACACATGGTGAGGGCGATGATGATGATGATGATGATGAAGGCCTCTGTGATGGATCCCCCTCCCGGAACAGGCTCCAAGATGGGATCTCCACGGGAAGAGAAGCTACGGCGGTGGAATAAGGGTTTTCTCTTTGCGTATGGAGTTTCTGGGGTACGTAGGTTTATATAGGAAGAAGGAGGGCACCAGGGGCCACACGAGAGGGCCTCGAGGTAGGGGGCGCGCCCTGGGAAGGGGGGCATGCCCCCCACCCTCGAGGGCAGCCCCTTTGTCCCCTGACTTGGTCCTGACGTTTCCCGTGCGTGATTTTCTCCAAAAATATCTCTCGCGAAGGTTTCATTCCGTTTGGACTCCGTTTGATATTCTTTTTCTGCAAAACCCTGAAATAGGAAAAAAACAGCAATCTGGACTAGGCCTTTGGGTTAGTAGGTTAGTCCCAAAATGATATAAAAGTGAATGATAACGCCCATTAAGCATCCAAGACTTCATAAATAATAGCATGGAACAATAAAAAATTATAGAGACGTTGGAGACGTATCATGGCCCCTCCCCTTGGGTGCGCCGCCCTCCCTCGTGCGCCCCCTATGGCTCCCCCGGTGCCCTCATTCCTCCTATATATATCCATATACCCTGAAAACATCGATGCAACAAAGAAAACCCTAATTCCACTGCCGCAACCTTCTTTTCCCGTGAGATCCCATCTTGGGGCCTGTTCCGGAGCTCCGCCGGAGGGGGGATCCATCACGGAGTGCTTCTACATCAACGCCATAGCCTCACCAATGAGTTGTGAGTAGTTTACCACAGACCTTCGGGTCCATATTATTAGCTAGATGGCTTCTTCTCTCTTTTTGGATCTCAATACAAAGTTCTCCTCGATCTTCCAGGAGATCTATTTGATGTAATCTTTTTGCGGTGTGTTTGTCGAGATCCGATGAATTGTGGGTTTATGATCAAGATTATCTATGAACAATATTTGATTCATTTCTGAAATCTTTTATGTATGATTATAATATCCTTGAGTGTCTCTTCGAATTATTGGTTTGGTTTTGCCTACTAGATTTATATTATTGCAATGGGAGAAGTGCTTGGCTTTGGGTTCAATCTTGCGGTGTCCTTTCCCAGTGACAGCAGGGGCAGCAAGGCACGTATTGTATTGTTGCCATCTGCTTGAGTTTATCCCTCTACATCATGTCATTTTGCTTAAAGCATTACTCTGTTCTTATGAACTTAATACTCTAGATGCACGCTGGATAGCGGTCGATGTGTGGAGTAATAGTAGTAGATGCAGAATCATTTCGGTCTACTTGTCATGGACGTGATGCCTATAAATAATGATCATGCCTAGATATTCTCATAACTATGCGCTTTTCTATCAATTGCTCGACAGTAATTTGTTCACCCACCGTAGAATTCTGCTATCATGAGAGAAGCCACTAGTGAAACCTATGGCGCCCGGGGTCTATCTTTATCATATTACTTTCCCTTCAATTCTGCCGCCGTTGCTTATTTTCTTTATTTACTTTCTGTTCTTATACCAAAAATACCAAAAATATTATACTATCCTATCTATCAGATCTCACTTTCGTAAGTGACTGTAAAGGGATTGACAACCCCTTATCGTGTTGGCTGCAAAGTTCTTATTTGTTTGTGCAGTTGTGAGGGACTCGTGCGTAGTCTCCTACTGGATTGATACCTTGGTTCTCAAAAACTGAGGGAAATACTTACGCTACTGTGCTGCATCACCCTTTCCTCTTTGAGGAAATACAACACAAGCTCGAGAAGTAGCAAGAAGAATTTCTGGCGCCGTTGCCGGGGAGGCTTACGCAAAAGTCATATACCAAGTACCTATCCAAACCCTTATCCTTCACATTACATTTTTTCCTCTCATTTTCCTCTCCCCCACATCACCCTTGCCGTTTTATTCGCCCTTCTTTTTCCGTGTGTTTACCGTTCGCTTTGCCTTGCGGTCATGGCTAGTATGCCTATCATTATCAATACTCCCGAGAGTGAGGTTCTTAATTTTGAACAAAGGGAGGAGGAAAATCTAAAAGATGCCTGGTATAGAATTTGCAATGCTCAAAATAGATCTATTAGGAAGCTTTCCACTTCCGTGCTTCTTTGCCATTTTTATATTGGCATAACTCCTTGGAATAGGCTTATTCTTTATACCATTACCGGAGGAAATTTCTTGGTAGTCATACTCTTGATTCCTATAATGATTTGATTGAGTTGTTTGGGCAACCCTCTACCCCAGAGGATACACAAGTCTTTGATAAGATTTGCGAAGTAACAACTTTTTTACAAAAGTCTCTTGAACCTCTTAAGAGTATTGGCGGAAATTTACGTCGCATGAATATGTTAATCACCCTTTGTAATAAGCGGTTGGATTCTTTAGATCTGAAAATTTCTGAATATGAAGGAAAACAAGAACCTCCCGGATTTGAGCGTGATCCCGCTAAAAGAAAAAAACCCGAAGATGACAATACCTAGATCTATTCTTGTATAGTGCCTAGCTAGGGGCGTTAAACGATAGCGCTTGTTAGGAGGCAACCCAATTTTATTTTCTTTATTTTTACTTCTGTTTAGGAATAAATATTGCATCTAGCTTCTGTTTAGATGTGGTTTTGTGTTTAATTAGTGTTTGTGCCAAGTAGAACCTTTGGGAAGACTTGTGTGAAGTTTATATGATCATGCTGTAAAAAACAGAAACTTTAGCGCTCACGATATTGGCTGTAATTTTTTTACTGGAGAGTGCTATTTAGTTGATTATCTTTGCAGATGATTAATAGAGAAATTCCTCACGTTTACCAATTTATTTCAATTTTTTTGGAGTTACAGAAGTATTCGAAAGTTACAGATTACTACAGACTGTTCTGTTTTTGACGGATTCTATTTTTCGTGTGTTGTTTTCTTATTTTGATGAATCTATGAGTAGTATCGGGGGTTATGAATTAGGGAGAAGTTGGAATACAGTAGGTTTAACACCAATATAAAAAATAATTAGTTCATTAAAGTACCTTTGAGTGGTGGTTTGTTTTCTTATACTAACGGAGCTCACGAGATTTTTGGCTAACTTTTGTGTTGTGAAGTTTTCAAGTTTTGAGTATGGCTTTGATGGACTATGGAACAAAGAGTGGCAAGAGCCTAAGCTTGGGGATGCCCAAGGCACCCCAAGGTAAAATTCAAGGACAACCAAAAGCCTAAGCTTGGGGATGCCCCGGGAAGGCATCCCCTCTTTCATCTTCATCTATCGGTAACTATACTTGAGACTATATTTTTATTCACCACATGATATGTGTTTTGCTTGGAGCATCATGTATGATTTGAGTCTTTGCTTTTTAGTTTGCCACAATCATCCTTGCTGGACACACATTTTGAGAGAGATAAATATGGTTTAGAATTTATTAGAATACTCTATGTGCTTCACTTATATCTTTTGAGCTAGATAGTTTTGCTCTAGTGCTTCACTTATATATTTTAGAGCACGGTGGTGGATTTATTTTGTAGAAATTGATGATCTCTCATGCTTCACATATATCTTTTTGAGAGTCTTTTAGAACAACATGGTAATGTGCTTTGGTTATAAAACTAGTCCTAATATGATAGGCAGCCAAGATGAGTATAGTAAAAACTTTCATATAAAGTGCATTGTATATGATGAGAAGTTTGATACTTGATGATTGTTTTGAGATATGAGGATGGTGAAATACTTGTGTTAAAGTTTGTGATTCCTTTAGCATGCACGTATGGTGAACCGCAATGTGACGAAGTTATAGCATGAGATATTTATTGAGTGTCATCCTTTGTGTGGAGGTCGGGATCGCGTGATGGTTAACTCCTACCAACCCTTCCCCTAGGAGCATACGTTGAATACTTTGTTTTGATGACTCGTAGATTTTTGCAATAAGTATATGAGTTCTTAATGACTAATGTTGAGTCCATGGATTATACGCACTCTCATCCTATTGGAAATATGCCCTAGAGGCAATAATAAATTGGTTATTATTATATTTCCTTGTTCATGATAATTGTTTATAATCCATGCTAGAATTGTATTGAAAGGAAACTATCGGGGAAACTGATCGCCCACAAACACCTATGGGACCGGAGCCCCTTTTACGGTACGGCAAGGGAGCGGAGGGAGCACAAAGAGCGGATCGAGGGGCACACGCGGGCAGTTTACCCAGGTTCGGGCCGCACGGATGCGTAAAACCCTACTCCTGCCTTGGTTGTATTGAGTTCTTGAGCTCGGGAGCTTGAAGATCTACAGTACTAGCTACACCGAGCGTGGGAGTGATCAAGTTCCTGGAATCGAACCTCCTCTACGTTGCGCATGGGCCTCCTTTTATAGCTCAAAGGGGTCACCGACAGGTGTCGTCGTAGAGGAGGGTAAAAGCGTAAAATTGGTGGTAGTTGTAACAGTGCATGAACAGTGTATGCACAGTGGTCTATACCTAACCCTGACGGTGGGGGACAAGGGCATTGAATGCCCGTCGCCGTCACCCCAAAAGCGTCCATCCATGCGTCTCCGTTCGCCACGGCGATGGCCTTGTCACCGCGGCTCGCCACCGTGTCCCCCAGGCTGCACAGCCATCTGCCACGTGCCCCTGGAAGGGCCCCAGGGCGACGCGTGGCCAGACGAGCTGGAGCGCAGGCACACAGTGTAAGCCTCCCCCGGCAAGCACCTTGCCGGGGTCGCTATCTTGCCGGGCCCGGAAGCTTGTCGCTCTCCGGGTCCTGCCGGGGCGCATGATGCGCCACGATATATCTTCTAAGGTGCTGTTCTTTGGCCTTCCTGGCAAGCTCCTCTTGCCAGGGTCTTGTGCTGGAATGATAACCTTGAGCCTGATGCGGCCTTCCCGGCAAGCTCCTCTTGCCGGAGTCTTGTCCCTTAACTTGAATACTTTGTTCTTGAATGGCTCCAAAAGATCTAGAGTAGGCCTTGCCGGGCGCGTGGTGAGCCTGACCACGGGACGCTGCTACTGCCCGTGCACAAGTTGGGATACTAAGGTACCCCTACTTTAGTACACCGACAGGAGCCCCCGGGCCTGGGCCACACACGGTGCCGAGCGCTGTTGGGCCAGGCCCAAAACAGTGCACGGGCACACGCGGCCCACGGCATGCCGTTTCCCACTCCAGATTCGCCGCATCCCTCCCTAACGACACGCGGCGATTGCGGCGTCGTGGGAGAGATCGTGGCCTGTTTCTTTAATGGGCAAATGCGGAACGTCCCCCACTTCCCCCTTAAAAGCAGAGGAAGCAGGGGCAGTTTTCCCCCATTGCTTTCATTGTGTCTTCAATCTCCAGAAACCCCCGGCGCCCTCCGCCTCTCCAAAGGTTGACAGAGAGCCGAGCTCCACCACTCTTCCACCGCCGCCGGCCTCTCCGGCACCGCCGACCCTTCCCGCCGTCTCCGCCATGGCCCCGAAGAGCAGCAAGGCGAAGAGCGACAAGTACGACAAGGCGGCGAAGCTGGCAGCCATGCGGAAGAGGATGGTGGTCTTTCCGCCGAGGCTTGGCGCGAGGGAGCTACGGGACAAGTATTACCTGTTCTGGGCGAGGGAGACGAAGGCTCACCCGTGCACCAGAGTCCTCCCCGCCCAAGCCATAGACATGTACCCTGGAGGTTACTACTTCTTTGCTCTGTTCTTCCACTGCGGTCTTTGTCCTCCGTATTCCGAGTTTCTGTGATGTGATGAACACATACGGATTCCACCTCTTAGATTTCACCCCGAATGCCGTCCTCACTTTGGCCGTTTTCGCACATCTGTGCGAAAACTATGTCGGGGTTCATCCAAACGTAGCTCTCTTCCGCCACTTCTTCACACCTAGAGTAGAGTCTGGTTCCCCACTCTCCGATGGCATTTCCTGGATCTTCAGGCTCAACAAGAAGGAGGCGTACTTGATTGGAGAGCTCCGCGGCAAGTGGGAAGAGTGGAGGGCTGATTGGTGCTGGGTCATGGAAGAGGAACCCCAGCAATTCACCTCGCCGCGCCAGACTGCAATAGTGCGCGGCAAGGATTGGAGTGACTTGGCCCCGGAGGACGACAAGCTGCAGATTGCCCTTACTAGGATCCTTCGCCTCCGGGCCGCCAACCTTACGGTAGGCGAGGTCGGGGCTGATTTCCTTCGCCGCCGCATTGCTCCCCTGCAGGAAAGGAAGAGGCCTGCTTGGGAGTTCGGTAACGTGGCAGACCGCATGAGGCTGCGCCCCGGGCTGAATTATAACTTCACCGTCTTGGAACTCAAGGGGATGGTCCGGGAGCTGTTCAAGCATGATCCCAAGCACCCGGAGTGGTTCACCCCGTCGGACGGAGTGGTTCCATTATGCAACAACTCCGCTCTTAGTGCCATCCGCGCGGCAATGCCTGAGTGTGACTCCCACGGGGTTGTTCTTACTTGGCTGACGCCTTCAAAGGAGACCGTGCAGACCTTCTTCAATAATCTGGTTGAACGGCCACGCAACCCCGAGGAGAAAAAGGGTCTCACCCGTGCGACCACCGACCGGGATATGGCGTATATAGCCAACAGGATGGAGGAGGCCGCCGCAGCGGCGGCCGCGGGTGAGTTTGGGTATACTGTGGAGGAAGCAGAAGCAGCGGACGCAGTGAGCCAGGCCGAGGAGGAAGAGATCCTCAAGCTGCTGAGGCCCGCCGGGAAGCCTGCCGGGGAGCCTGCCGGGACGAGCGAGGCCACCGGGCAGGGCACCGAGTCCAGTGAGCCCGCCGAGGAGGACGCCGAATCTGGCGATTCCGACGAAGACTCCGGCGGGTCTCTGAACCTCGACGACGCCTCCTCATCCTCAGAGAACTCTCCGCCACCACCAAGTCCTCCGCCACAGCCGAAGAAGCGCCTCTGCAAGACCACCGAGACGGCGAGGCCACCGGCGCCCCGGCTGCAGCCGAAGCGCCGTGCGACGCGCGCCACCACGACGAGCAAGGTTGTCAAGGAGGCGTCCCGTGTCCCAGCGGCAAGCGGAGGGGGATCTTCCCGAAGCGGCTCTGGTGTTCCTTCGGCCCCTCGGTCCTCGGCGACGACCGGAGCGGGGTCTTCGCAGCCCACGGCTCCGGAGCCCGCCAAGCGCCCGAGGGAGCCTTCTCCTCCAGCTCCTCGCGCTGGGACACGCGAGGCGGAATTTGACTTCTCCGCCCTTAGTTCCGACGAGGAGGAGGAAGAGTAAGCACTTGATACTTTTATTACTTCTGATTCTTGTTGTTCTTGTCTTGATTTCTCTTTGCCTAACTCTGATCTTGTTTGGCTTCCAGGACCTTGACCCAGAGGATGGCGAAGAGGGCCAAGATCCTTGTGGTTGACCTCGAGGACGACGAGCCCGTCGCAGCGACGGAGGATGCGCCCGCGACAAGCTTGCCGGACCAGCCTGCTGCTCCGGAGAGCAGCCCCCAGCGCAGCCCCCAGCGTAAGTCATGTTTTCGCTTTTCTGCTTATCGGGCGTGCTTGAGCTTCTTATCCTTATTGATGTCTTGTTTGCTTGTTGTCTTGTGTAGAAGTGGAGCCGCAGCCGCAGGAGCATCAAGACACTGCTCCCGACGAGCCGCTCGTCCCACCATCCCCGCCAAGGAGGAGCTCCCCAGCGAGGGGGGTGCTCCGCCAAGGACGGGTACTCCGCCAAGGGCGAGTACCCCGCCAAGGGCGAGCTCCCCGACAAGGGTGGTCACCCCGCCAAGGGAAGGCGCCAGCTGCCCTCCGCCTATGGGGGCATCTACTACGCCGCCAAGGGAGGATTCCCCGGCGAGGGACCCCGTTACCGAAGAGGCCCGCGCAGGTAGCCCTTGTACTTCTCTTTTCTTGAATTCATCTTTTTTGGATATTTGCTTGACAATTCTTACTTTTCTTTTTCTGTTGTTAGATCTGCCCGCCCCGGAGCCGATGGAGACGGAGACCATCGCCGAGGAAGACGTGCGCGGCACTGCTGGCGACGCCACCACCACTGAAGGAATGGCTGGTGCTGACGAGCCAGCCGCCGAGGAGACTGCCCCGACCGCTGACGCGGCAGCTGGGGAAGGGACCGGCGACCGTACTGCTGGCCCTGAGGCCGCAGGAGCGCCGGACGCTGCACCGGCCGCCGACCCCTCCGCCCCTGCGGCTGGGTCGGGCGTCTATCTGGAGGCCGCCAACGGGGTCTTTATCCAAGTCCCGTGGGCGTCCTCATCAAGGGCACCCGCGGAGGGGGAGACCTTCGACGGAGAAGTTCTCGCCTCCGCCGGGCTGAGGGTTGTCGACGCGCCCGGCAGCAGCAACGAGGCCGAAGAGGAGCAACTCCTACGTCGACTCCTGGGCTTGTACCGGGCCAGGCAAGCCAAGCTGGAGTCCCGAGAGGCTCTGGCTGCCAAGGCCGGTGCTGATCTGGAGAAGCGCGCCGCGGAGCTCCGTGCCGCCAACCAGGCGGCCCTCCGGAACTTGGCGGAGGAGCGCGAAGAGCTTGCCGGAGCACACCAGGCGTTTGTCCTTGAGAAGGCTGAGGTCGAGGAGCAGCAGCGACTGGCCGCCGAGGATCTGGCTCGGCGGGAAGGAGTGCTGAACCAGCGGAAGGTCGACCTCGATAGCCACGAGGACGACCTTACCGCACGCGAACAGTCCATTGGCGGGGCTCTGCAGGAGGCGAGGGACGCCACTGCTGCCGCAGAGACTGCCAAGAGGGACCTGGAGGCAAGGGTGGCGCAGCTGGAGTCGAGCTTGAACACGAGCGAGGAGAGGGTTGCCGCGCTCAACTTGGCGCGGGAGAAGGATGCCCACACCAACTCGGAGTTACAAGTCCGTCTCTCCGAGAAGGGCAAAGAGCTCAACGGCGCCAAGGACTCCATTGCAGACTTGGAGCTGAAGGTTTCCACCCTCACCGACTCGCTTGACGCCGCTCGGGACCGCGAAACGAAGCTGAAGGATGATCTCCGAGCCGAAAGGGCGCTGCTGGACAGCGTCGCCCTGTCGCAGAACAACTTCCAGCGGACGGTGGAGCAGTGGACCGAGGAGCTCGTCGCTTCCGCCGCCAACATCGACAAGGAGATGGTGGCGCTGAGGGCGGAGCACCTCGTGTACTCCCCCGACGAGAGCCTCCCCCACAGCGCCAAGCTGAGCTTGTTCTTCAAAGGAGTGGCGCCGGCCCATGCGCAGCTACGGGAGAGGGTCCCCACGCAGCTGGCCAACGAGGCATGCCGGCTTTGCATGGGTACTATGGAGCGGGTGCTGACGAAGATCATCTACCGCAACCCCGGGATCAATCTTGAGAACGTCCTCCGGACCTTGCCGCCCGAAGCTGACATGGAAGCGCTAAAGGCACGAGTTGCCCACATCATGGCCAAGGCGGGCAAGATCAAGAGGGTTGACGGGGACCGTGTAGATTAGGCTCCCTTCTTTCTGCTTCCCTTGCCGCTGTCGATTAAGTCATGGGTAGTAGTTGGTTAGAACAGCGGCAAGTTATCTTGTAATATAACTTTATTTTGGATAGTCAATGCAGTGTTATCTCCCTTGCTTGGTCCCTTCACTTTGTATGCTTCTCACCCTACGCTTCTAGGGAACTTGCCGGCAAAGGGGCCCTTGCCGCGAGCGCTGAGTGCGGGACTCTTAGCAGCCTGCTGGCAATGCCCTTGCCGGCAAGAAACCTTGCCGCAGCTAGCCGCAGCACACTTAGATTGTTGAGCGAACTCGAAAACGAAATAAGGGTGCGACACTTGTCGCAGCTCACTTAAGCCGTTGAGCGTGCTCGAAACAAAGTAAGGGCGCGGCTAACCACGGGTAGGTTCCTCCGCGCACAGGTTTTCCATACAAAGTGTGGTCGTTCAAGGAAGATAACCTTAGAAATTTAAAAATTTGAGTGCTCAAACTTTGGCAACTTAGCTTTCGTAGGTTTGTTCGCTTCTCGGCAAGGCTTCCCTTTCTTGAACAGCACTTGGTCCATATCACTGTCTCCTTCCCCCCGGCAAACTTGTGCGCGAGGAACACTTATTATGCTTGAGATAAGAAAAAAGGAGGGAGGAAACATATGCATGGAGCCTTGCGGCTCGTTAATGCTTACCGGGGGTTCGTGCTGCACAAGGCGTTATATAACACATGCAATGAAATCAACAATGCATGAAACGATAAGACGTGCTAAGCACAAAAGGTTTTACTGATGCACGGGGTCTGCGCCCGGCTTTGTACAAAGGTTTACATGCAACAGCGGCAAGACTTGTACAAAAGGTGGTTGCCGGAGCGGATCACGGCAACCGCGCCTTATGGGTGAAACTTGCGAAGATGCTCTATGTTCCAGGAGTTGCTCAACGGTAGGCCTTCTTCGGTCTCAAGGCGGACAGCGCCGGGCCTTGTGACTTGTCTCACCCGATAAGGGCCTTCCCACTTCGGCGTCAACTTGTTGGAATTCTTGGCGGACTGAACGCACCGAAGAACAAGGTCGCCTTCCTCGAGACTCCTGGCCTTGACTTTGCGGCTATGATAGCGACGCAAAGCTTGCTGGTATCGAGCAGCTCGTACAGCAGCCTAGAGACTGTCCTCCTCGAGGAGCAATACATCATCTTGCTGCAACTGCTCTTGCTCGAGCTCATCGTAAGCGAGCACTCGAGGAGACCCGTATATGAGTTCCGTGGGGAGAAATGCCTCTGCTCCATAGACAAGAGCAAAGGGTGTCTGTCCGGTGGCTCGATTTGGTGTCGTCCTGATTGACCAAAGAGCCGCCGGCAACTCCTCAATCCAGTTTCTTCCGTACTTGTGTAGCTTGTCGAAGGTTCTTGTCTTGAGCCCGCGTAGCACTTCAACATTGGCCCTCTCCGCTTGACCGTTGCTCCTCGGGTGAGCTACAGAAGCGAAGCAGACCTTGGCGCCAAGGTCTTAGACGTACTGCATGAAGGTGCGACTCGTGAACTGTGTGCCGTTGTCGGTGATGATCCTGTTAGGGATTCCGAAACGGCAAACAGTTGACCTGAAGAACTTCACTGCTGACTGTGCGGTCACCTTTCTCACTGGTTCCACTTCCGGCCACTTTGTGAACTTGTCGATAGCAACGTACAAGTACTCAAAGCCCCCAACGGCACGGGGAAAGGGGCCGAGGATGTCGAGCCCCCAGACCGAGAAGGGCCAGTACAAAGGGATCGTCTGGAGAGCTTGAGCTGGCTGATGTATTTGCTTGGCATGAAACTGGCACGCTTCACACTTGGTTACTTGTGCAGTTGCATCTTGGAGGGCTTCTGGCCAAAAGAAACCTTGCCGGAACGCCTTCCCGGCAAGTGCTCTTGCGCCAATGTGGTGGCCACATATGCCTCCGTGTATCTCTGCCAACAGCTTCTGTCCATCTTCCCGGGAAATGCACTTCAATCTGACACCATTGAGTCTTCTTCTGTATAGTTCATTGCCGACGAACTGGTACATACTTGACTGCCTGGTTATCCTCTCTATCTCTTCTGGTTCTTCGGGAAGTTCTCCAGTTTGAAGAAAACGGACGATTTGCTGTGCCCATGCTAGAGCCTGAGGCTCAACAACAAGGACCAAAGGCATCAGAGCTGTTGCGGGAACCTCAGCTTCTACGGCAGGAACCTGCGGCTCTGCCGGAGCTGAGTTTTCCCCGGCAAGCTTGTCGGGGGAAGACTTGTCGGGAACGCCTGCTTCAACTGTACAGACCCTTGGGTCCGCAGGAGCAGACTGTTCCTCAGCATCTTGGTTGTTGATCTTGGGGACCTTGGCGGCGGCTTCAGGAAGTTCCGCCGGCAAGTAGTCGTTGGAGACCAACTTCCTCTTCTTGCTTTGTCCAACTGATGGTGTAACGGACGGCTGAGTTAGCTTGAGCACGAAGGTCCCTGGTTCCACAGGTAAATTCATTGCAGCACACTTTGAGAGGCCATCTGCGATATCATTCTGAGCTCTTGGGACGTGCTCCATCTGCAGGCCTTCAAAGTGTTCTTCAAGCTTCCTCACTTCATCGACATAAGCTTCCATCAAAGGACTCTGGTAGCTCTTGTTTACTTGTCGGACCACCAACTATGAATCTCCCCGCACAATCAGTTTCTTGATCCCAAGTTCGGCCGCAATTCTGAGGCCGGCAAGCAAACCTTCATACTCACCAGTATTGTTTGTCGCTTGCTCCCTGGGAAAGTGCATTTGGACCACGTACTTGAGGTGCTCTCCGGTGGGTGCGACAAGCAGCACACCAGCACCGGCGCCTTGCAGCGAGAAGGCACCATCGAAGTACATTATCCATTCCTTGCTCGCTTCTTGGATGGGGGTGTTTGTCTCTGGAACTTCTTCATCTGGTGTTGGTGTCAACTCTGCTATGAACTCTGCCAAAGCTCTGCTCTGTATAGTTGAAGTACTCTGAAACTTGAGACCAAAGCTTGACAGCTCTAGTGCCCACTCGACGATCCTGCCTGTTGCTTCTGGATTTTGCAATATCCTCTTCAACGGAAAGCGAGTGACCACCGTTATCTCGTGTGCTTGGAAGTAGTGGCGCAGCTTTCTTGAGGCCATGAGGAGGCCGAAAAGTAACTTCTGCACCCCAGAGTATCTTGATCTAGCCCCCTGTAAGAGGGAACTTACAAAATAAACTGGGCGCTGCACCATCTTCTTTCGCACTTATCCTTGTTCCTGCGCAGACTGGTCCTTGTCGGGGTCAGAGCTTGTCGGGGAAGCCCCCTACTTGTCGCTGGATGTGCTTGTCGGGGCTGTGGGCTCCTCCTCTGCCTCCCTTTCCGCTACTAACGCAACACTAACCACTTGATTGGTTGCTGCTAAGTACAGCAGCAACTTCTCTTGTGGCCTAGGTGCGACAAGTATTGGAGTGGAGGACAGGTATTCTTTCAAGTCGTGCAGCGCTGCCTCCGCTTCCGGAGTCCATTTCATAGGACCTGCCTTTTTCAAGATTTTGAAGAAAGGCAAGGCGCGTTCTGCAGACTTTGAAATGAACTTGCTGAGGGCAGCCACACAACCAGGAAGTCTTCATACATCCTTGACGCGCTTAGGTGCTTCGATTTGCTCGATGGCCTTGATCTTGTCGGGATTGGCTTCAATCCCCCTCTGGGACACAAAGAACCCGAGAAGCTTGCCAGAGGGGACTCCGAAGACGCACTTCTCGGGGTTCAGCTTAAGTTGTATCTTGCGCAGATTTGCAAAAGTCTCATCTAGGTCTTGGATCAGGGTATCCTTGTCCTTGCTCTTGACCACTATGTCATCCATGTAGGCTTCTACGTTCATGTGTATCTGTGGCTCAAAAGCAGTGTGGACCACCCTTGCAAATGTTGAACCCGCATTCTTCAGTCCAAAGGGCATGCGTATGAAGCAATATGTGCCACATGGAGTAATGAATGCAATCTTCTCTTCATCTTCCTCAGCCATGAATATCTGGTGGTATCTGGAGTATGCGTCAAGAAATGAAAGCAACTCACATCCGGCCGTGGAGTCAACGATCTGGTCAATGCGCGGCAAGGGAAATGGATCCTTGGGACAAGCTTTATTCACATCAGTGAAGTCTATACAAAGTCTCCACTTCCCATTAGCCTTGCGCACGATAACTGGATTGGCCATCCACGTGGGATGAAGTACACCTCTAACAAGGTCTGCCGCTTCCAACTTCTTGATTTCTTCAGCTATGAACTCTTGGCGCTCCACCGCTTGCTTCCTGACCTTCTGCTTGACGGGCCGCGCATGAGGACAAACAGCAAGCTTGTGCTCAATTACCTTCCTGGGAACGCCGGGGATGTCAGACGGTTGCCATGCAAACACGTCGACATTCGCCCGCAGGAAGGCAACGAGCGCGCTTTCCTATTTGGGGTCGAGCGTAGCACTGATGGTGAAAGTACCACCAGTGCCGTCCTCCTTGGCGGACACCTTCTTGGTTGCAGGTGGAGCAGCCATTCCTTTCTTGCACTTGCCGGTGGAGCTCGATGGTGTGTCCTCGATGGCAGCGCAGCACTCCGAAGAGGTGCGTTTGCCGGAGTGGGCCCAAGAGCTCTTGCCGGACTTGGTCTTGGTCTTCCCCCCGGGAGCTTCAGCGGCAAGTGTCTTGCTGTCTTCTGCGGCTGCTGCATCCTGGTAAATCTTGTCAGCGCAGATAAGCCCATCCTTCTTGTCGCCGGGGACAGAGATGACGCTTATTGGCCCTGGCATCTTGAGCATATTGTATGCATAGTGAGAGGCTGCCATGAACTTGGCGAGCGCAGGACGGCCAAGTATCCCATTGTATGGCAATGGGATATTAGCAACGTCGAAGGTAATCCTCTCAGTCCTGAAGTTTAGCTCCCCGTCAAAGGTCACGGGCAGTGTGATCTTCCCCTTCGGCTTGCTCCTTCCCAGGTTGATTCCTTGGAACGTCCCGGTTTCTTCGAGCTCGCTGTCGGGGATCTGTAGCTTCCGGATTACAGCAGAGGAGATCAAGTTTAGGCCGGCCCCGCCGTCAACCAACATCTTGGTGACCTTGAGGTTGCGGATGGTTGGCGAAACTAACATCGGCAAGCACCCGACCGCCGTTGTGCGGTCAGGGTGGTCCTCAAGGTCGAAGATGATGGGCGTGCTGGACCACTTCAGCAGTTTGCGCGACTCGACAGGTGGCTCAGCTTCATTCACTTCCCGCACCCATTGCTTGAGTTGGCGGTGGGAAGTGTGCAGAGAGGCACCTCCATCGACGCACAAAACTTCTATGGCCTTCTGGAACTCCTGCTCGCTGTCATCTCCTTCATACATGTCTTCGTCGTCGTCTTCGTCTTCGTCCTTGTCGCGGCCCCGGGGAGGTCTGTCTCCTTGCCGCTGCTTAGCCTTGCTGCGGCGTCCTCCCTGGCCATTGAATGGCCGCTTCTTGCTGGGCTCTCCTCCGCCTCCTTGGGCCTTCTCCTTGTCGCGTCTCTCGTATTCAGCTTTCTGCTGTTCTACGAGGTATTCGACCCTCTTGCAGTTCTAGAGATCGTGGCCCTTGGTGCGGTCGATCTTGCAGTACTGCTTGTCGGAGCCGTCCTGCTTGTCGGCGGCCACTACAGGGGTGGCCTCCTTACTAGAGCCACCAACATGTGTCTTCTTGGCGGCAGCCTCCTTGCCGGACTGCTCGACAACCAGTACTTCCTTGTTCTTCTTCTTCTTATTGTTCCGCCGCCGGTTTTTCCTTGCCGGGGCGGCATCCTCGCTGTCTGTTCCTCCTGCTCCAGTATCCTCTCCGGGGAGTCTCCTCCCCTCTTCAGCACGGGCACACTTGTCAGCCAGAGCATAAAGCTCGCTGATGTCCCGATCTTGGTCATCGCCATCTCCTCCCTCATCCGACGGTTACGCACGTTCTGGTGGAACACGCTGATAACCGCGGCAGGGTGGACATCCGGGATGTTGTGCTGAACGCGGCTGAACCTCTGGATGTACTTCCGCAGGGACTCTCCCTCCTTCTGGGCAAGGATGTGGAGATCGCTCTCCTGGCCGTGGGGTTTGTGGCCGCCCGTGAAGGCGCCGACAAACTGGTGGCACAGATCCGCCCAAGAAGAGATGGAGTTCTCTGGCAAGTGCATAAGCCAAGATCTGACGTTTGGCTTAAGCACGAGCGGGAAGTAGTTCGCTAAGATCTTCTCGTCGCGTCCCCCGGCAGCCTGCATCGCAATGGTGTAGATGCTGAGGAACCCCGAGGGGTGTGTCTTGCCGTCGTACTTCTCGGGTACGTTGGGCTTGAAGTTCTTCATGTTGGGCCACTGGACTTGCCGCAGCTCACGGGTGAACGCAGGGCAGCCTGCCGCGTACGGCAAGTCGCCTGGTTCACCGGGCGCGTGCATGTCAACAGCAGTCCCAGCGCGCTGGTCGGACTGTCTTCGGGCTTCTCTTCGACGCTCGATGTGAGTCCGAGCGTCTTCTTGTCGCCTGTCGTCGAGGACTTGGCGTAGATCGCGGCGGGCCCGCGGATCCGACGACGCCGTGGAGTCGTCGTCGACGTTGATCCGGCGGGCCGGCGATTTCTGCTTCCGCGGCGGGGAGTGCACGGTAGTTGCACCCCCGGCGGTCTTGTCTCCATCGGCCTTTGCTTGGTCGACTTGCCGCGGCCGTGATGTTGCCGGCTGCTGCGGCGTGTCATTGTTGGCGAAGGCGATGAGGCTCTGGATCGTCGCCCTCCAGTCTTCGACCTTGTCTGCCGCTGGAGAGAAGTCGAGGAGCAGTTGAGCTCTGGCTAGAGCTTCTGCTGGAGAGGAGGGAAGCGGCGGCGAGCGGTGTGAGGAGCGAGATATGCTCGGACTTCTAACAGGGTTAGAAGGAGCAGGGTCTCGCCCCGGCGACCGCGCCTTGCTCGTACCAGCGCGCTGGCCTTGAGCGTCCCGCGACCCGCCGGCTTGGCATTGTCCCAGCAGGCAGATGGTACCGTGGGTACCACGCCGCTGCTGGCCCGGCACCTCCTCAGAGGGACGAGGTGCGTGCACGGACGTCGAGGCTTTGGAGTTCGCCCGGTCGTCCGTCTTGTCCTTGGACTTGGCGGCGCCCTGAGTGTCCTCACCGGCGTCTACCCTTCCGCCAGCGTCTACTCCACCAACCGTTGGTTCTGGTGGTGGTGGGATCGACGCGGACGGGCCTCCGACCTCCGAAGCCTTCTTCTTCGGCGGCATGCTGGTGTAGTCGATGAGGTTGATGAAGCTGGAAAGGTTGCTAGAGATTGCGCCCGCGTGAGCGTCGGATCAGGTTCGCACAACCTCGACGCCCCCTACCTGGCGCGCCAAAGATGTCGGGGAAACTGATCGCCCACGAACACCTATGGGACCGGAGCCCCTTTTACGGTACGGCAAGGGAGCGGAGGGAGCACAAAGAGCGGATCGAGGGGCACACGCGGGCAGTTTACCCAGGTTTGGGCCGCACGGATGCGTAAAACCCTACTCCTACCTTGGTTGTATTGAGTTCTTGAGCTCAGGAGCTTGAAGATCTACAGTACTAGCTACACCGAGTGTGGGAGTGATCAAGTTCCTGGAATCGAACCTCCTCTACGTTGTGCATGGGCCTCCTTTTATAGCTCAAAGGGGTCACCGACAGGTGTCGTCGTAGAGGAGGGTAAAAGCGTAAAATTGGTGGTAGTTGTAACAGTGCATGAACAGTGTATGCACAGTGGTCTATACCTAACCCTGACGGTGGGGGACAAGGGCATTGAATGCCCGTCGCCGTCACCCCAAAAGCGTCCGTCCATGCGTCTCCGTTCGCCACGGCGATGGCCTTGTCACCGCGGCGCGCCACCGTGTCCCCCAGGCTGCACAGCCATCTGCCACGTGCCCCTGGAAGGGCCCCAGGGCGACGCGTGGCCAGACGAGCTGGAGCGCAGGCACACCGTGTAAGCCTCCCCCGGCAAGCACCTTGCCGGGGTCGCTATCTTGCCGGGCCCGGAAGCTTGTCGCTCTCCGGGTCCTGCCGGGGCGCATGATGCGCCACGATATATCTTCTGAGGTGCTGTTCTTTGGCCTTCCTGGCAAGCTCCTCTTGCCAGGGTCTTGTGCTGGAATGATAACCTTGAGCCTGGTGCGGCCTTCCCGGCAAGCTCCTCTTGCCGGGGTCTTGTCTCTTAACTTGAATACTTTGTTCTTGAATGGCTCCAAAAGATCTAGAGTGGGCCTTGGCGGGCGCGTGGTGAGCCTGACCACGGGACGCTGCTACTGCCCGTGCACAAGTCGGGATACTAAGGTACCCCTACTTTAGTACACCGACAGAAACTCAGATACATGTGTGGATACATAGACAAACACCATGTCCCTAGTGAGCCTCTAGATGACTAGCTCGTTGATCAATAGATGGTTGCAGTTTCCTGACCATGGACATTAGATGTCGTTGATAACGGGATCACATCATTAGGAGAATGATGTGATGGACAAGACCCAATCCTAAGCCTAGCACAAGATCGTGTAGTTCGTATGCTAAAGCTTTTCTAAATATCAAGTATCTTTTCCTTAGACCATGAGACTGTGCAACTCCCGGATACCGTAGGAATGCTTTGGGTGTACCAAACGTCACAACGTAACTGGGTGGCTATAAAGGTGCACTACGGGTATCTCCAAAAGTGTCTGTTGGGTTGGCACGGATCGAGACTGGGATTTGTCACTCCGTGTGACGGAGATGTATCTCTGGGCCCACTCGGTAGGACATCATCATAATGTGCACAATGTGATCAAGGAGTTGATCACGGGATGATGTGTTACGGAACGAGTAAAGAGACTTGCCGTAACGAGATTGAACAAGGTATCGGGATACCGACGATCGAATCTCGGGCAAGTACTATACCGGTAGACAAAGGGAATTGTATACGGGATTGATTGAATCCTTGACATCGTGGTTCATACAATGAGATCATCGTGGAGCATGTGGGAGCCAACATGGGTATCCAGATCCCGCTGTTGGTTATTGACCGGAGAGTTGTCTCGACCATGTCTGCATGACTCCCGAGCCCGTAGGGTCTACACACTTAAGGTTCGATGGGGCTAGGGTTATAGGGATAGTATGTACGCGGTTACCAAATGTTGTTCGGAGTCCCGGATGAGATCCCGGACATCACGAGGAGTTCCGGAATGGTCCGGAGGTAAAGATTGATATATAGGAAGTGAGGATTTGGCCACCGGAAGTGTTCCGGGCATCACCGGTATTGTACCACCGGAAGGGTCCGGGGGTCCACCGGGAGGGGCCACCAGCCCCAGAGGCCTACGTGGGCCAATAGTGGGAAGGGACCAGCCCCTAGGTGGGCTGGGGCACCTCCCACCAAGGCCCGAGGCGCCTCAAAGAGGGGAGGGGGCAAACCCTAGGGCAGATGGGCCCTAGGGCCCAACCTGGTGCGCCCCCCTCTTCCTCCCCCCCTTGGCCGCCACCCAGATGGCATCTAGGGCTGCCGCCTCCCCCCCTTGGGAGGGAACCCTAGAGGGGGCGCAGCCCCCCCCCCCTATATATACTTGAGGTATTGGGGGCTGCAAAACACACGAGATGATCTCTCTCTTGGCGCAGCCCTACCTCTCTCCCTCCTCGTCTCTCCTAGTGCTTGGTGAAGCCCTGTTGGAGTCCTGCGCTCCTCCACCACCACCACGCCGTCGTGCTGCTGCTGGACGGAGTCTTCCCCAACCTCTCCTTCTCCCCTTGCTGGATCAAGGCGTGGGAGACGTCACCGGGCTGCACGTGTGTTGAACACGGAGGCGCCGTTGTTCGGCGCTTAGATCGGAATCAACCGCGGTCTGAATCGCTGCGAGTACGACTCCTTCATCCACGTTCTTGTAACGCTTCTGCTTAGCGATCTACAAGGGTATGTAGATGCACTCCCCTCTCCCTCGTTGCTAGATTACTCCATAGATTGATCTTGGTGATGCGTAGAAATTTTTTCATTTCTGCTACGATCCCCAATAGTGGCATCATGAGCTAGGTATATGCGTAGTATCTTGCACGAGTAGAACACAAAGTAGTTGTGGGCATCAATTTGTCAATTCTCTTGCCTTTACTAGTCTTATCTTGATTCGGCGGCATCGTGGGATGAAGCGGCCCGGACCGACCTTACACGTACACTTACGTGAGACATGTTGCACCGACTGACATGCACTAGTTGCATAAGGTGGATAGCGGGTGTCTGTCTCTCCCACTTTAGTCGGATCGGATTCGCTGAAAAGGGTCCTTATGAAGGGTAAATATAAATTGGTATATAACGTTGTGGTTTTGGCGTAGGTAAGAAACGTTCTTGCTAGAAACCTATAGCAGCCACGTAAAAACTTGCAACAACAATTAGAGGACGTCTAACTTGTTCTTGCAGCATGTGCCGTGTGATGTGATATGGCCAAAAGGATGTGATGAATGATATATATGTGATGTATGATATTGATCATGTTCTTGTAATAGGAATCACGACTTGCATGTCGATGAATGTGACAACCGGCAGGAGCCATAGGAGTTGTCTTATTTTATTATATGACCTGTGTGTCATTGAAAACACCATGTAATTACTTTACTTTATTGCTAACCGTTAGCCATAGTAGTAGAAGTAATGTTTGGCGAGATGACTTCATGAAGACATGATGATGGAGATCATGGTGTCATGCCGGTGACGATGATGATCATGGAGCCCCGAAGATGAAGATCAAAATGAGCAAAATGATATTGGCCATATCATGTCACTATTTGATTGCATGTGATGTTTATCATGTTTTTACATCTTATTTGCTTAGAACGACGGTAGTAAATAAGATGATCTCTCACTAAAATTTCAAGAATTGTGTTCCCCCTAACTGTGCACCGTTTCTAAGGTTCGTTGTTCCGAAGCACCACGTGATGATCGGGTGTGATAGGCTCTAACGTTCGCATACAACGGGTGTAAGCCAGATTTACACACGCAATACACTTAGGGTTCACTTGACGAGCCTAGCATGTATAGACATGGCCTCAGAACACAGAAGACCGAAAGGTCAAACATGAGTCGTATAGAAGATATGATCAACATAAAGATGTTCACCGTTGATGACTAGTCCGTCTCACGTGATGATCGGACACGGCCTAGTCGATTCGGATCATGTATCACTTAGATGACTAGAGGGATGTCTATCTGAGTGGGAGTTCATTAAATAATTTGATTAGGTGAACCTAATTGTCATGAACAATAGTCTAAGTTGTCTTCGCAAATTATGTTGTAGACCAATAGCTTGCGTTGTAGCTCCCTATTTAATATTATCCTAGAGAAAGACTAAGTTGAAAGATATTGTAAGCAATGATGCGGACTGGGTCCATAGTCTGAGGAGTGTCCTCACTGCTACACAGAAGGCTTACGTCTTTGATGCACCGCTCGATGTGCAAACTCCTACAACGTCGTCTGTGGATGTTGTGAACACCTGACAGACACATCCTGATGACTACTTGATAGTTTAGTGCACCATACTTTACGGCTTAGAATCGGGTTTCCAATGACGTTTTGAACGTCATAAGACATATGAGATGTTCCAAGAGCTGAAATTGGGATTTCAGGCTCATGCCCGTGTTGAGAGGTATGAGACCTCTGAAGAGTTCTTTAGCCAACAAGATGGAGGAGAATAACTCAACTAGTGAGCATGTGCTCAGAATGTCTGGGTGCTAAAATCACTTGAACCAAGTGGGAGTTAATCTTCCAGATGAGATAGTGGTTGACGGAATTGTCTAGACACTATCACCAAGCTACTAGAACTTCGTGATGAGCTATGACATGCAAAGATGGAGATGATCCCGGAGCTATTAGCGGCGCTTAAGACCGCAAAAGTAGAAATCAAGAAGGAGCATCAAGTGTTGATGGTTTAACAAGACCACTGGTTTCAAAAAGGGCAAGGGCTAGAAGGGAAACTTCATGAATGACAAACCAGTTGTCGCTCTAATGAAGGAACCCAAGGTTGAACCCAAACCTCGAGACTAAGTGCTTCTATTGTAAGGGGAACGGTCACATGGTAGCGGAACTACCCCAAATACATGGTATGTCAGGACTCCGATCCTAAGTCACACCGATCTAGTTGTAACACGTCATATCACTTTGCGGCCTCACGCACGGTATCCCCACGGGTGCTACCTTACCTGGCCCGGGACCGTTTGCGCATTTTGGCACACGTATATGATAGTGTCGCTAGCATCCATATGACAGAGAACCCGGGCCGACATGGCTTGTTATAAACCAAAAGTGGCACTAAATTACAGAGACAGGCATCCATGACCCAACAATGAACGTGTCGGTCATCAACGTATAAACCCAAGTCATAGCAAGCTACATGGACTTAAAGGAACAACGCGTGACATTTCCCCTAAGGGACAGACACGGGAACGAAGAAGGACACATGCCGGCCAGCCTATGTGTTCCGAGCAGTAGCAAGCTACCAAGGCTCATTGGAAGCACTAGGAGGCATTTCCCTGTAAGATAGGCTACCAGAGGAAAACAACTAGGTGTCGGATCCCACACATACCAAGCATTTCAATCATACACACAATATGCTCAATATGTGCAAATACAACATTGTATCACAACAGAACTCTATCACTCAAAGTACTTTATTTAAGAGGCTCCAAGAGCCATACATAACATATCCATACAGGTAGGGGTCACATGACCCAACACTCAAGTCATACAGTCATACAATCACAAGACGAAGCTAACATGTCTGAGTACAGACAACTTGGAAAATAAAACAGGCTTGGTGTAGCCTGACTATCTACAAGGCCCTTCACAAGCTCCAGATCTCCGTTTGGGTAGCAAGCTACTCGTCGACGTCAATGTCTATGTAGAACCCATCAGAAGGGGCAGGGTTCTCCTCTGCAACAGTTATTAAGCAAACATGAGTACAAAGGTACTCAGCAAGTCTTACAACAGAACCTATCATACATGCAACATTATCAAAGGGGGTAGTGGAGTTCATAGCAGAAAGCCAGCTTTGACTCTTGGCTAACCTATACTACAACTCTTAACAGATTGCAAGATATTACTACGTACACGAGTCCTCTACTCACCACAACAATACACCACCGAGGATCCTCTTCCGTCATCCTACGGAAGGGCCATCCACGGCACTCACACTTGTCTTAAGGCTTTTAGTAGTATCCATCAACTTGTCTATGAACTGTAAGAGTGATCAAGTAGTCCGTACCGCGAACAACGGCTATTCGAATAGATTGATAACCCTGTAGGGGTGTACTTCTTCACACACGCTTCCACCACTTATCATCGTTTACTCGACATGTACTCGGCAACCTTCAAGCGGAAGCCTAGCGAGGGTGTCGGCCACGACCTGACTAACTACACAAGTCTCTCGTCCAGGTTTATCGCCTATTTGGGTTCCATCCGTGGGGAGATCCGGCCGGGGTGTCGCTCACGGCCCCAAACGATGTGTACAGGGTTCCCGAGTCACCAAACGGGCAACCGGTACACCGTGCCACGTACCTGTCGCATCACAGCCCACCCCGAGGGTCAGCGCTGTGCACGACCACCAGTAAACTACAAGCACCAGAAACTAGTTGCAACTCCTGGACAGAGATCAAGGGTAATTAATAAGTCGAGAGGGCTTGGAGCGCCCGGAGCCCAATGCGTGGTAGTAACTGTAACTTGAATCACACATACAGATCTCAGGTCCTGTAGACGGTTCCAATGAAACAACCCACCACGTACTCCTACATGGCCTTTCATCGATACCTTTACCAAATGTGTTCCACACTTCCCTCTCTTTACCGATATGATCATTTCACTCTGATCCATCACCCAGATGAACCAGACCTGACACAACTCTAAGCATAGTAGGAAACATAAACAAATAGCATGGTGGATCACACATCACATGGCTCAATCAACTCCTACACATGCTAGTGGGTTTCAACTATTTACTGTGGCAATGACAGGTCATGCAAGGGAATAGGGTTCAACTACCGCAGCAAGTAGCAGTTCACACGTTGTTGCCTTAATGCAGTAAAAGAGAGCAGGAGCGAGAAGATGGGTTTGTATCGGAATGATCAATGATTGCTTGCCTGACGGAGTGGTTGCCGGGTACTGCTCTTCAGCTGGATACGCAGAAGTATCCTCGGGAGCAGGACCTAACATGGAGAATACCGGCGATACAATCAATAAGCAAACAAATGCAACAATATGATGCATGCTCATGATATGGCAAGATGCATGTGTTTCGGGCTAATGCAACTATAACCAGAAGGGTTTGAGCCCATTTGAATCAAGGATTCAAATTGAAACCCAAACTATTAATTATTTAAGTGCATTATCATGTTTTAATGTATACAGCAAGGTTAACTTGCTCAAACATGCATGAAACCTGTGCCATTGGAAAGATTGGATTTTTCTGATCAATTTTCAGATATAAATCTTTTCCATCTAAGCTATTGTTGAATTTATATGATTTTTTGAAGTTTAAAGCATTTTCTGGATTTTCCTGAATTGTTTTTAAATCAAATAATCCCAGAAAATCCTTTATTGCGTCAGCATGACATCATGCTGACGTCAGCAAGTCAACAGACCTGATCCAGGTCAAACCTGACTGGTGGGTCCCTCATGTCAGTGTCTCTGGAGCTAATTCCAGTCAAAACTAGAGTTGATTGGGTTTGACTAAGCGCTGGGGCCCACTGTCAGTGACTGTGGTGGTTAATCTAATTACTCTTAGCTCCTAATTAACATGCCACGTCAGCCCGCCGGAGTTTGGCCGGCGGCGACCATATCGCACGGCGGTGACTCGTCGGAATCCTTGTTCCGGCGACCATTTGTCGCGTGGATGGGGTCTATGTGCTCCTGGTGATGCACCGCATCCAACGGTGCCACTGGTTGGTCGAAAGGTCGCCGGAGTCGACGGCGACGAGCTCGTCCGTGGCGGCGCTCGACGGAGTTGGCCGGGACGGCGTTGTGGTGCACGGGAGGAGGAGTTAGAGCTAGCATTAGCTTGCAGGTGACCTACTGAACCTAAAGGCGTGCTCAGCTGCGGGGCATGGTGCCTGTGGCCACAGCGGCGAGGTGGCCGGCGGCGGTGAGCTACGGTCGGCAAGGGGGCGGCGGCTACAAGGCGTAATCGAGCCCGTGGAGAGAGGGGTTCGAAGCGTGAGCTCACAGCGGTCGCAGAGGGCGTCGAAGTGAGCTCGGGGAAGGTCGGACGGCGGCGTACGGGCGGCGGCGATCTCCGGTGCCGAAGGTTGAAGACGACGGCAGGGAGGGCGTTGCAGAGCTTCTGGCGTCGTGTGCGTCGATGGGGAGCTTCGGGGCGATGCGGCGGAGCTAATGGTGTGTCGGGGAGGCGAGGGAGTGGCCTAGGGCGCGGTGGCAGCGATCGACGGCGACGAGCTCGCTCGGGGGAGCTCGGCGGAGGGGAGAGAGGAGGGGAAAGACACAGGGGAGAGGGGGAAACGGTCGAGGGGGTCTGCGTGGCATCGTCCGGTTCCATCCAGTGGGTCGAGGAGGCCAGCCAGGCAGGCAGGAGGTGGCCGGCGCATCGGCGGCGCTCGCCACCGAGCTGCTTCGTGCACTGGCACGTTAAAGAAGACGGGGATGCCCCTGGTGGCTGGGCCGTCTGGGCCAGGCAGGTAGGTGGGCTCAGGTAAGTCTGCCTTTTCTATTTTTTTCCTATTTACTTTCTGTTTCATTTCTTTTTCAACTTTGTTGAATTAAATAAAATGCCAGGACATTTTTATAACTCATAAAACTAGTCATGCCCACTATATATAATATGAACAGTATGGAACATTTTAGTTTAAATGCCCAAATGCAAATACCATATGATTTAATCCAGAGACCTTGGGTGTCCTAGAAAATTGTGCACCATATTTGGCAGAGGTTTAAGACCAAGGCAGAAATGATGAACATTTTTGAAGGGCATTTTGGGTACATTGGAAAAGATTTTATCAAACCCTAGTTGTTAGAAGAGGGGTGCTGGGGTTTCTGTCATTCACATTTCAAGTTTCTTTGGAAATTAAACATGATGCACACTCTAGCTAGTCCTTAAGCAAGCACTGACTAGGGATGTGACATGGTAGGTAAGAAAGCTGGCAACTTCAACAAAGTATATTTGATATACGTGTTATTGATGTGTACCTTACTAGTACTCCTTGTAGTACCTAGGTATTGGATACCGGTTTAGTTGCTATTATTAGTGACTTGAAGCAAAAGCTACGGACTAAACGGAGACTAGCTAAGGGCAAGGTGATGATGTGTGTTGGAAGTGTTTCCAAGGTTGATAAGATCACCATCGCACGCTCCCTCTACCTTCGGGATTAGTGTTGAACCTAGATAAATGTTATCAGGTGTCTACGTTGAGCATGAATATGATTAGATCATGTTCATTGCAATACGATTATTCACTTAAGTTAGAGAATAATGGTTATTCTATTTACATGAATAATACCTTTATGGTCATGCACCCAATGGTTTATTGAATCTCGATCATAGTAATACACATGATAATAATATTAACGTCAAAAGATGTAAAGTTAATAATGATAGTACCACTTTCTTGTGGCTCTGCCGCTTAGGTCATTTTGGCATAAAATGCATGAAGAAACTCCATGCTGATGGATGTTTGGAGTCACTTGATTTTGAATCGCTTGACACATGCGAGCCATGCCTCATGGGCAGGATGACTAAGATTCCATTTTCAGGTACAATGAAACGGGCAAGTGACTTGTTGGAAATCATACATGCTGATGTGTGTGATCTAATGAGAATTAAGGCGTGTGGTGGATATCGTTATTTTCTCATCTTCACTAACGATTTGAGTAGATATGGGTATATTTACTTAATGAAGCAAAAGTCTGAAACGTTTGAAAAGTTCAAGAAATTCAGATTGAAGTTAAGAATCATCATAACAAGAAGATCATGTTCCTACGATCTGATCAAGGGGAGATTTTCTGAGTTATGAGTTTGGCAATCACTTAAGACATTGTAGAATTGTTTCGCAGTTGAAGCCACCTGGAACACCACAGCGTAATGGTGTGTCCGGACGTTGTAATCAAACCTTATGAGATATGGTGCGGTCTATGATGTCTCTTACCGATCTACCGCTATTATTTTGACGTTATGCATTAGAGACAGCTGCATTCACTTTAGATAGGGCACCATCTAAGTCCGTTGAGACGACGCCGTATGAACTATGGTTTGGCAAGAAACCAAAGTTGTCGTTTCTTAATGTTTGGGGCTGCGATGCTTATGGCTTCAGCCGGAAAAAGCTCGAACCTAAAGTGGAAAAATACATCTTCATAGGATACCCAAAGGTAATAGTTGGGTATACCTTCTATACCAGATCCAAGGGCAAAAATGTTTGTCGCTGAGAAGGGGTCCTTTCTCAAGAAGGAGTTTCTCTCGAAATAATTGAGTGGGAGGAAGATAGAACTTGATGAGGTTGTCGAACCCTCACTTCAACCGGAGAGTAGTTCAACACAGAAAGATGTTTCTGTGGAACCTACGACTGTTGAAGAGGAAACTAATGATAGTGATCATGAAGCTTCGGATCAAGCTGCTATCGAACCTCGTAGGTCGACAAGGATATGTACTACTCCTGAGTGGTATGGTGATCCTGTCTTAGAGGTCATGTTGTTGGACAACAATGAACCTACAAACTATGGAGAAGCCATGGTGGGCTCGTATTCCGACAAATGGTTAGAAGCCGAGAAATCCGAGATAGGATCCATGTATCAAAAACAAAGTATGGACTTTGTTGGACTTGCCCGATGATCGGCAAGCCATTGAGATAAATGGATCTTTAAGAAGAAGACGGACGTGGACGGTAATGTCACCGTCTATGAAGCTCGACTTGTGGCAAAGAGTTTTTCACAAGTTCAAGGAGTTGACTACGATAAGATTTTCTCACCCGTAGCGATGCTTAAGTCCGTCAGAATCATATTAGCATTAGCTGCATTTATGAAATCTGGCAGATGGATGTCAAAACAAGTTTCCTTACCAGTTTTCGTAAGGAAAGGTTGTATGTGGTACAATCAGAATGGTTTTGTCGATACTAAGGATGCTAAAAGGTATGCTAGCTCCAGCGATCCTTCCATGGACTAGAGCAAGCATCCCGGAGTCGGAATATGCACTTTGATGGAGTGATCAAAGTTTTTGGGTTTATACAAAGTTTGTTAGAAACTTGTATTTACAATAAAGTGAGTGGGAGCACTACAACATTTCTGATAAGTATATGTGAATGACATATTGTTGATTCGAAATGATGTAGAATTTCTGGAAATCATAAAGGGTTTTTTAAAGGAAGACCTGGATAAAGCTGCTTACATATTGGGCATCAAGATCTATAGATCAAGACGCCTGATGATACTCTCAAAAGAACACACACCTTTGACATGACTTTGAAGGAGTTCAAAAACAGATTAGTCAAAGAAGGAGTTCTTACCTGAGTTGTAAGGTGTGAAGTTGAGTAAGACTCAAAGCTTGACCACGGCAGAAGAAAGAGGAAGGACGAAGGTCATCCCCTATGCTTTTGTCATAGGCTCTATACGGTATGCCATGCTGAGTACCGCACCTGTTGTGTGCCTTGCCACATGTCTGGCAAGAGGGTACAAAGGTGATCCAGGAGTGGATCACCAGATAGCGGTCAAAATTATCCTTAGAGGAATAAGGAAATGTTTCTCGGTTATGGAGGTGATAAAGAGTTCGACGTAAAAGAGTTACGTCGATGCAAGCTTAACACCTATCCGGATAGCTCTGAGTAGAGATACCGGATACGTATAATGGAGCAACAATTTGGAATAGTTCCAAGTGGAACGTGGTAGCAGCATCTACGATATGACATAAAGTTTTGGGAAATACATAGGGATCTGAATGTTGCAGACCCGTTGACTACAACCTCTCTCACAAGCATAACATGATCAAATCAAGAACTCATTGAGTGTTAATCACATAGTGATGTGAACTAGATTATTGACTCTAGTAAACTCTTTGGATGTTAGTCACATAGCGATGTGACCTGTGAGTTTTAATCACATGGCGATGTGAACTAGATTATTGACTCTAGTGCAAGTGGGAGACTGTTGAAAATATGCCCTAGAGGCAATAATAAATTGGTTATTATTATATTTCCTTGTTCATGATAATTGTTTATTATCCATGCTAGAATTGTATTGAAAGGAAACTCAGATACATGTGTGGATACATAGACAAACACCATGTCCCTAGTGAGCCTCTGGTTGACTAGCTCGTTGATCAATAGATGGTTGCGGTTTCCTGACCATGGACATTAGATGTCGTTGATAACGGGATCACATCATTAGGAGAATGATGTGATGGAGAAGACCCAATCCTAAGCCTAGCACAAGATCGTGTAGTTCGTATGCTAAAGCTTTTCTAAATGTCAAGTATCTTTTCCTTAGACCATGAGACTGTGAAACTCCCGGATACCGTAGGAATGCTTTGGGTGTACCAAACGTCACAACGTAACTGGGTGGCTATAAAGGTGGACTACGGGTATCTCCGAAAGTGTCTGTTGGGTTGGCATGGATCGAGACTGGGATTTGTCACTCCGTGTGATGCAGAGGTATCTCTGGGCCCACTCGGTAGGACATCATCATAATGTGCACAATGTGATCAAGGAGTTGATCACGGGATGATGTGTTACGGAACGAGTAAAGAGACTTGCCGTAACGATATTGAACAAGGTATCGGGATACCGACGATCGAATCTCGGGCAAGTACTATACCGGTAGACAAAGGGAATTTTATACGGGATTGATTGAATCCTTGACATCGTGGTTCATCCGACGAGATCGTCGTGGAGCATGTGGGAGCCAACATGGGTATCCAGATCCCGATGTTGGTTATTGACCGGAGAGTTGTCTCGGCCATGTCTGCATGACTCCCGAGCCCGTAGGGTCTACACACTTAAGGTTTGATGATGCTAGGGTTATAGGGAAAGTATGTATGCGGTTACCGAATGTTGTTCGGAGTCCCGGATGAGATCCCGGACGTCACGAGGAGTTCCGGAATGGTCCGGAGGTAAAGATTGATATATAGGAAGTGAGGATTTGGCCACCGAAAGTGTTCCGGGCATCACCGGTAATGTACCGGGACCACCGGAAGGGCCTGGGGGTCCACCGGGAGGGGCCACCAGCCCCGGAGGCCTACGTGGGCCAATAGTGGGAAGGGACCAGCCCCTAGGTGGTCTGGGGCGCCTCCCACCAAGGCCCAAGGCACCTCCAAGAGGGGAGGGGGCAAACCCTAGGGCAGATGGGCCCTAGGGCCCAACCTGGTGCGCCCCCCTCTCCCTCTCCCCCTTGGCGCCACCCAGATGGCATCTAGGGCTGCCGCCCCCACCCCCCTTGGGAGGGAACCCTAGAGGGGGCGCAGCCCCTCCCCTTCCCCTATATATACTTGAGGTATTGGGGGCTGCAAAGCACACGAGATGATTTCTCTCCTGGCAAAGCCCTACCTCTCTCCCTCCTCGTCTCTCGTAGTGCTTGGCGAAGCCCTGCTGGAGTCCCGTGCTCCTCCACCACCACCACGCTGTCTTGCTGCTGCTGGACGGAGTCTTCCCCAACCTCTCCTTCTCCCCTTGCTGGATCAAGGCGTGGGAGACGTCACCGGGCTGCACGTGTGTTGAACGTGGAGGCGCTGTTGTTCGGCGCTTAGATCGGAATCCACCGCGATCTGAATCGTTGTGAGTACGACTCCTTCATCCACGTTATTGTAACACTTCCGCTTAGCGATCTACAAGGGTATGTAGATGCACTCCCCTCTCCATCGTTGCTAGATTACTCCATAGATTGATCTTGGTGATGCGTAGAATTTTTTTGAAATCTGATACGATCCCCAACACACCCTTCAACCATTCCTAGCCTCTCTTGTACCGCGCAACTTTCGCCGATACCATACACCCACCATATACCTTCCTCAAAACAGCCACCATACCTACCTATCTTGGTATTTCCATAGCCATTCCGAGAAATATTGTCATGCAACTTTCGACCGTTCCGTTCATATGACATGCTTCATCATCATTCACACATAGTCATATTTTGTTCTAGCTTCGTTGTAATCTTTGAGTTGTAAGAATGTAAGTCAATAAAAGTGTGATGATCTTCATTATTAGAGCATTGTCCCATGTGAGGAAAGGCCAAAAAAAGAGATGGCCCAAAAAAATATAGAGAGGGGCTAAAAAAAGAGAAAGCCCCTCCAAAAAAATGAGAGAAAAGAGAGAAGGGACAATGCTACTAACCTTGTCCACACTTGTGCTTCAAAGTAGCACTATGATCTTAATGATAGAGAGTCCCTTGTTTTGTCACTTTCATATACCAGTGGGAATTTTTCATTATAGAACTTGGCTTGTATATTCCAACGATGGGCTTCCTCAAATGCCCTAGGTCTTCATTAGCAAGCAAGTTGGATGCGCACCCACTTAGTTTCTTTTGATGAGCTTTCATACACTTATAGCTCTAGTGCATCCGTTGCATGGAAATCCCTACTCACTCACATTTATATCTATTGGTGGGCATCTCCATAGCCCATTGATACGCCTAGTTGATGTGAGACTATCTTCCTCCTTTTTGTCTTCTCCACAACCACCACTCTATTCCACCTATAGTGCTATATCCATGGCTCACGCTCATGTATTGTGTGAAAGTTGAAAGGTTTGAAAAAATTTGAGTATGAAAACAATTGCTTGGCTGAAACCGTGGTTGTGCATGATATGCATATTTTGTGTGATGAAGAGGGAGCATAGCGAGACTATATGATTTTGTAGGGATAACTTTCTTTGGCCATGTTATTTTGAGAAGACACGATTGCTTTGTTAGTATGCTTGAAGTATTATTGTTCTTATGTCAATATAGACTTTTGTCTTCAATCTTTCGGATCTGAACATTCATGCCACAATAAATAAATTACATTGAGAATTATGTTGGTTAGCATTCCACATCAAAAATTATGTTTTTATCATTTACCTACTCGAGAACGAGCAGGAATTAAGCTTGGGGATGCTTGATACATCTCCAACGTATCTATAATTTTTGATTGTTCCATTAAATTATATATTCTGTTTTGGATGTTTAATGGGCTTTATTTTACACTTTTATATTATTTTTGGGACTAACCTACTAACCCAAGGCCCAATGCAAATTGCTGTTTTTTTTCTATTTCAGAGTTCCGCAGAAAAGGGATATCAAACGGAGTTCAAACGGAATGAAACCTTTGGGGGAGTTATTTTTGGAACCGTATCTACCCAGAAGACTTGGAGTACACGCGAAGGAACAAGAGAGGTGGCCACAAGAGTCCAGGGCGCGCCCCCTCCCCCTAGGCGCGCCCCCCACCCTTGTGGGCCCCCAATGGCTCCCCCGGTGCCCTCCTTCCTCCTATGTATATCCATATACCGTGGAAACATCGAGGCAACAAAGAAAACCCTAATTCCACCACAGCAACCTTCTGTTCCCGTGAGATCCCATCTTGGGGCCTGTTCCGGATCTCCGCCGGAGGGGGGATCCATCACGGAGTGCTTCTAAATCAACGCCATAGCCTCACCAATGAGTTGTGAGTAGTTTACCACAGACCTTCAGGTCCATAGTTATTAGCTAGATGGTTTCTTCTCTCTTTTTGGATCTCAATACAAAGTTCTCCTCGATCTTCGAGGAGATCTATTCGATGTGATCTTTTTGCGTTGTGTTTGTCGAGATCCGATGAATTGTGGGTTTATGATCAAGATTATCTATGAACAATATTTGATTCTTTTCTGAAATCTTTTATGTATGATTATAATATCCTTGCAAGTCTCTTCGAATTATTGGTTTGGTTTGGTCTACTAGATCTATAGTTCTTGCAATGGGAGAAATGCTTGGCTTTGGGTTCAATCTTGCGGTGTCCTTTCCCAGTAACAGCAGGGGCAGCAAGGCACGCATTGTATTGTTGCCATTGAGGAAAAAAAGATGGGGTTTATATCATATTGCTTGATTTTATCCCTCCACATCATGTCATCTTGCTTAAAGCATTACTCTGTTCTTATGAACTTAATACTCTAGATGCATTCTGGATAGCGGTCGATGTGTGGAGTAATAGTAGTAGATGCAGAATCATTTTGGTCTACTTGTCACGGACGTGATGCCTATATATAATGATCATGCCTAGATATTCTCATAACTATGCGCTTTTCTATCAATTGCTCGACGGTAATTTGTTCACCCACCGTAGAATTCTGCTATCATGAGAGAAGCCACTAGTGGAACCTATGGCCCCCGGTCTATCTTTATCATATTACTTTCCCTTCAATTTCTGCCGCCGTTGCTTATTTCCTTTATTTACTTTCTGTTCTTATACCAAAAATACCAAAAAATATTATACTATACTATCTACAAGATCTCACTTTCCTAAGTGACCGTAAAGGGATTGACAAACCCTTATCGCGTTGGCTGCGAAGTTCTTATTTGTATGTGCAGGTGCGAGGGACTCGCGCGTAGTCTCCTACTGGGTTGATACCTTGGTTCTCAAAAACTGAGGGAAATACTTAAGTTGTTGTGTTGCATCACCCTTTCCTCTTCGAGGGAATACAACGCAAGCTCGAGAAGTAGCAGACACCACCTGGGAAGAAGACAAACCCCAGACCAAAGGCTACATATGGCCCAAAGGCTTCATACAGACAGAGGATCTCACAAGGTCACCCTAACGCAAATGTTTTGCAGGGAAATTATGATCAGACTCATGAATATGAGCATGTCTCATCTAACCGCTATGTTCATAAATCAAAGAACTTCTCTGCATATTCATATGAATATTATTCACCTCTTGCAAAGCTATTTGCTAGGTCTCCAAATCCAAAGTTCTCAGATGTTGCACTTATAATCATTGCTTCTAAGCCACCCCTAAAGATGTTGGTTGTGAAGAAAAATTAACTTTCTCTTGCATGGAAAGGTCTGCAGCCGGAAATCAAAGACTTCTGACGCCAATGTTGGGGACCTAAAACATCTTCTGGGATGCAAGATAAAATGCCAAAATGGTCTTACCATTTATTTCGTCCTGTGGTTTCTTGATGAGCTTCCAATTTTTTCAAACAAGAACCTTAACTTTGATAGTATGCTTGTTCGACAAATGTTTATGCTTCACACTTCTCTTAGTGAAGCCTATCCCACTAACTGTACTGTAGGGTACGACACCGAAAGCTACTGAGTGGATAATCGACAGTGGATGCACTAACCACATGACTGGTGATCGAAGTCTTCTCATGGATTCAACTCTACGTCCATCTACTAAAAGTCACATCGCTTTTGACGATACTGGAAAAATCAAGGTACTGGGTCTAGGTAGAGTTGCTATCTCAAAGGATCAACACATGGATAAAGTGATGCTTGTTGAATCCCTTGGATACAACTTAATGTCAGTCTCAATGCTTTGTGATATTTGAAAAATATCGTTGCCTTGTACTTATGGAATCTGACAAATCTCTAGTCTTCGAAGGTCATTGAAGAGGTGATCTGTATATAGTAGATTTCTCCGCAGGACCACACCTCATCGTATGTCTTCTAACAAAAGCTTCAGAGTGTTGTCTTTGGCATCGAAGGCTAGGACATGCGGGCATGAGGAACTTGCATACTGTCATGAAGAAGAAGCATATCATTGGCATCGAGGGCGTCAAGTTCAAGAAGGATCATCTATTTGGTGCTTGTGAAGTCAGGAAGATGACTAGGGCCAAGCATCCCTTGAAGACAATCATGACTACATCACGTCCCTTTGAGCTGCTTCACATGGACTTATTTGGCCCTACTCACTACTACTGCTTTCTTATATGGCTTCGTGATCATTGATGATTATTCTAGATATACATGGGTGCACATAATTCTCTATAAGACTGAAGTACATGATGTCTTCAGACGATTTGCCAATCGTGCCATGAACAACTATGGCATCAAGATCAAGCACATCAGAAGTGACAATGGAACTGAGTTCAAGAACACATGCCTCGATACTTATCTTGATACACTGGGCATTACTCATGAGTTCTCTACTCCATACACACCTCAGCAGAATGGCGTCGTGGAGCGCAAGAACAGGACCCTCATTGAGATGGCACGTACGATGCTTGATGAGTACAAGACTTCAAGAAAGTCCTGGCCCGAAGCCATTGTACTGCATGCCATATCATCAACAGAGTTTATCTTCACAAGTTCTTCAAGAAAACATCCTATGAACTTCTGACTGGTAAGAAGCCAAATGTTAGCTATTTCAAAGTCTTTGGTGCCAGGTGCTGGATCAAGGATCCACATCACACTTCCAAATTTGCGCTGAAAGCACATGAAGGTTTTATGGTTGGTTACGGAAAGGATTCTCACACCTACCGGGTCTTCAACCTCTTTCACTATAAAGTGATTGAAACCGTAGATGTGTGGTTTGATGAGACTAACGGCTCGCAAAGAGAGCACCTGCCAAATGTGCTAGATGAAGCTTCACCTAGTGAATCTATTAAGTAAATGGGCACTGGAGAAATCATACCCACCAAGGAACGGACTGAAGAGGAAATCATTATTTCATCACCTGGTCAACATGAAGACAATGCTCAGTCTGAAGCCAATGCTGAAAATGAAGAAAACAGTCAGCAAGAGCAAAGTCTTCACCCTGTTCATCCTTGGGTGGCAAATGAAGTTTGAGTGGAAAAGATTATTAATAGCATCGATGCACCTGGTCCTCTCACTCGTTCAAGAGCAACTCAGCTAGCAAACTTCTATGGGCATTATGCATTCATATCAATATCCGAATCCAAGAAAGTTGAGGAAGCCTTTATGGAACCAGAATGGATTCAAGCTATGCAAGAAGAGCTTCAACAATTTGAGCTAAATAATGTCTGGGAGCTAGTCAAACGTCTTGATCCTCACAAGCACAATATTATTGGCACCAAATGGATCTATGGCAACAAGCAAGATGAGCATGGTCAACTTGTCAAAAACAAGGCTCGTCTCGTTGCCCAAGGCTACACACAAGTGGAAGGAATTGACTTTGATGAAACCTTTGCTCCTGTGTCTAGGCTTGAAGCCATTCGTATACTGCTAGCCTATGCTAACCACAACAACATTCTTTTGTATCAAATGGATGTGAAGAGTGTCGTCCTTAACAGAAAAATTGAAGAAGAAATGTATGTTTCTCAACCTCCTCACTTTGAAGATCTGAAGCATCTTGATATGGTGTACAAGCTCAACAAGGCACTGTATGACTTCAAACAAGCACCTCGCGCTTGGTATGACACACTCAAAGACTTCCTGAAGAGCAAAGGCTTCAAACCTGGTTCTCTTGATCCCACTCTCTTCACAAAGAAATATGATGGCGAACTGTTTGTATGACAAATCTATGTGAATGACATTATCTTCGGCTACACTAACCAAATATATAGTGACGAATTTGGGTATATGATGCAAGAGAAATATCAGATGTCCATGATGGGAGAGCTAAAGTTCTTCCTTGGCATTCAAATCCGTCAACAGAATGGCATCTTCATATCGCTAGAAAAATAGCTCAAAGATTGTTTGAAGAAGTTTAGAATGCACGACTGCAAAGGATATACGACGCCAATGCCAACCAAAAGTCATCTATGCTCCGACGACAATGGTAAAGAGTTCAATCAAAAGGTATACCGCTCCATGATTGGTTCTTTATTGTACTTATGTGCATCTAGGCCAGATATAATGCTTAGCATTTGCATGTGTGCCCGGTTCCAAGCGGCACCAAAAGAATCGCATCACCTCGTGGTGAAGCGAATTCTTCGATATTTGGCTCACACCCCAACACTAGGATTATGGTATCCCAAGGGCTCTATATTAGGTCTAGTTGGATTCTCATATGCTGACTATGCTGGTGACAAGGTTGATCGCAAGTCCACATCATGCACATGTCATTTTCTTGGACGGTCTCTTGTCTGTTGGTCTTCAAAGAAGCAGAACTCTGTGTCACTCTCCACTCCTGAAGCTAAATACATTGCTGCTGGATCTTGCCGCGCTCAGATTCTCTGGATGAAGCAAACTCTCAAGGACTATGGCATCAACATGATGAAGGTTCCTCTCTATTGTGACAATGAAAGCGCCATCAATATTGCTCACAATCTAGTCCAGCACTCGAAGACAAAGCACATTCAGATATGTCATCACTTTCTCAGAGATCATGTGATCAAGAAAGACATTGATATCATTCACGTCAACACTGAAGAGCAATTGATAGATATCTTCACGAAGCCCTTGGAAGATAAAAGGTTGTGCAAGCTGTGGTGTGAGCTAAATATCTTAGAATCCTCAAATGTCCTATGAATGGACATACATCCTAATGCTTAAGCAAGTTGATGACTTAGATGTGCAACACACGAAGTAACGTATATCTTCAATTCATGAAGACTTACCCTCTAAGTGTGAATACATTATATGTGTGTGTGTGTGTGTGTGTGTGTGAGTGTGTGTGTGTGTGTGTGTGTGTGTGTGTGTGCGTGCGTGTGTGTGTGTGTGTGTGTGTGTGTGTGTGTGTGTGTGTGTGTGTGTATTCTGTCCTCTACATCATTCACTTATAGCTATGTCTTCAAACTTGCCATTTTATGAACAAGTGAATGTGATAGGACCCTAACCCCTTCTGTGCTTCTTCCTCAATTTTTTTATGTCTCTTCATATGCATTTTGTTGACACGTGTCGAATGTCTTCACTGTGTCCTTGTCAGCTGAAGATACAGAGGCACACGTTTAAAACTGTTTTAATGCCTTATCTCTTTTGCCTGAATACCGGAGAAATCAGAACGACCACCCAAGAAACCTGGCGTGTGTGGGGTCGTGGCTCAACCCTCAATAAGTTGCATACTTGCCACGTGTCCATCAGATCACTACAAAAAAATACACTTCCGTGATGATACGTGTTTGTCACAGTAGGTCACGTTTTTTGTCATGCGTGTACATCCATGACAAATTTATGACAGAATCAAGATAGTCATACCTATGATGTCGTAGAAGTGTTCCATGACATTACCAAAATTATCATCATGGAAGTGTCCACTTCCATGACGATAAATCGCGCGTCACAGAAGTGCTTTCGTCAAGGGTGACCGACACGTGGCATCCACCGTAACGGAACACCGTTAAGTTATCGGGTCCGGTTTTGGATCCGATAACCCGTTAACAGCCCCGACCAATGGGGATTTTCCACGTGTTAAATCATCATTGGCTGGAGGAAACACGTGTCGGCTCACCGTTGGGACAAATGTCATCCACTCATTGGACCCAAAGCGCCTATGATACGTCAACATGTGGCAAGGCCCAACAGAGGCCCGTTCTTGTGAAATGGCCGGCCTGTTTAACTTGGTCAAAAGGTGGCGGGCTGGCCCACGGCAAGCCTGTTAACGGCATGTTCGCATATAGCCCATTTACATCCCGCTAACCCAGGGCCTATTTACGGCCTATCCGAATTAGGCCTAGTAGCGTCATCTGGGCCGTCCAATATAATTCCAGCCCGTTTTAACTTCCGGCCCATGTATGGCCCATGAAGTCTTTTGGCCCATATGAGGCCCTTAGTAACCCTCGGCCCATTAACGGCCCATGGTAAAATTGGCCCGTAATGAACAGTGTATCACTTTATACCCATTAACGGCCCATTATTTCGTTGGGTCGTTTCCAGCCCATGTTATCTTTCGGCCTTCTCAGGGCTCATTTATTCTTGGGCTCATTTCCAGCATTCATTTACTTTCAGCCCATTACTATCATTTTATGCTTGTGGGCCAAATACAGCCCGTGGTTACAGTTGGCCCGTTTGTGGCCCGTTAATACGTTGGGCCGTTTCATAGCATCATCAAATACGGCCTATTAACGACGGCCTGTTATGGTCGGCCCGTGAACGAACGATTTCAACTCTAGCCCATATACGGCCATAATGTGGTCTGTTATTGGCCCATGTTTGGCCAACCGATCATACGGCCCGTAGAAGGCCCATTTATGATATGGACCGTAGAAGGCCCATTGTGTCTACGCCCCGTAGAAGGCCCATTGTTTCTAGGGCCCGTAGAAGGCCCATTGATGATACGGCCCGTAGAAGGCCCATTGTGTCTACGCCCTGTAGAAGGCCCATTGTTTCTACGGCCCTTAGAAGGCCCATTGTTTCTATGGCCCGTAGGAGGCCCATGTTAACTACAGTAAATATGTAGCCCATTGTTAATGTGGCCTAGATTTAAAAAATAGGTTATTCCGGCCACTAGCAAACCGCGGAAAAAGAACTACACTGACTACGAGAAAACAAATAAACAAGACAACAGAAGTAAATAAGCAAGCAACTTACGCTAGGCTATCACGGCTATTACACATATTACATCCACTAGGCATCAAAGTTCGCCACAAGTGCAAATATAGGGAAAAAAGCAGCATATAAACGCCGCAGCAAAACAAGTCCAGAACTGAAACCACTTCAGAAGAGCTCAAGAAACAATATCCTGGGTACCCATAATGCTGGCAAGATGCTTAGCAAGCTTATTAACTTTGTTTTGTTTGGCGCTTGAATCCTCTAGCACTTGTTGTTGTACCAGAAAGTATGCATCTGAATTCTGCAGGGACTTCCTCAGTCCTTCGGCTTCCTGTCGCATAACATCTTATCGATGTCTTTCAACTTGAAGTTGAGACTCAAGAAGCCGAACTGATTCAGGCAGCGAGTTCGAAGAGCTGGTGCCAGCAGTAGTAGCCAGTACCTCGAACACTACACCAAGACATGACTTTGGGGTTGTCTCAGTGTCTTCAATATAGTTTTTATTATCTTTCTTGGAGAACAACAGGGATGTCTCACTATCTTGAACCTGATCTGCATTACTTCCTTTACCATTGCATAACGGGGTACTCTTCTCCAATATTTTATCCGTGTTCTAAAGGAGAAACAAACAAACACATCACAGGTTTACAATGTAGTATATGAAACTCATTTTGGTAAACTAGTTCAGTAGTAAGGTGGACAAGATAATAGCATGAAACAAACATATATCTATGTAGTATGGTCACTGTATGGTCTATATCATTCTAGTTTATGTTGCCAAATCAAGATAGATATAGTTCGAATCATATCTATTTAAGACAAAGCAGCATAGACAGAATATAAGTGTGGGAAACTACACATCAATAACAACACTTGTAATGTGCATGGCATGAGAACATAATTGTTTATTCAATTGAAACTGAAATAAACATAGAGCAAGTTACAACAGCAAACACGTTAAAGAAACAGGTTTAAAACATACCTGTTGCGCCATTGGAGTTTCAATTGCATCCTTCAAATTTGAAATTAGTTGGTATGAGTAAATACAGTGATGCAAGAGCAAAGTAGTATGAACCATAGCTACGGAACCTGACCTGAGAACAATTCTTCTTCTGCTTTAAGTGTTGACTTGGGGTTCGGAGTGGTGGTCCTCGTGCTTTGGGCACTACAGTTGCCTTACTAAATGCTCGTGTTTGGGTGCTATGTGGTGGAGACGATGTTGTGTCAACGAGAACTGGGTTACTATCTGCTGGGGTTGGGGTTAGAAGGGGTGTAGTTGGTTCTCTGTCCAACTGGGTAGGGGTACAATCTGCGTGAGTCTGGGTTATGTGTGGTGGGGCTGGTTCTTGGGCAAGTACAACCGTGGTTCTATCTCCATCAACAGGTAGCACGATCTTTACTGAAGACCTTGTTTTCACTCCAGATCTCTCCATCACCAATTCAAATGGCTGATGCACAGGAAGAGCAATTGAATATACAAACATTTTCGATAAAAGCAATGAGAAATACAAAAAAAGGACGGCATGATATAATTCACATATATGACGCTTGGCTAAACAGCATGGCATTGCATAATTCACATATATAATGCCTTTCAACAAGATAGCATTGCGTAATTCACATATATAATGTCTTGCAAAAAGATGGCATTGCATAATTCACATATATGGTAATTAGACACTAAACATGTGGCATTCACACAAATCATGTCTAAACTAAGCAAATGACATAGCAATGCAAGATACCATATGCACGATATGAGCAACATAACCCTGCCAAGTTAGAGCATGCACCTCGGGGGGGGGGAATAGGACTGGTCATCTGTCTCTGAATCCTCCTCTGAGGAGCTATCTGTAAACAGCAAGACCCCATGGGGTAAATAGGAGTGGTCTTCTGCTTATGAATCCCCCTCAGAACAGTTATCTTCCTCTTGATTACGATCCGAAATGGGTGGAGAGGGGCTGCCTTTGCGCCCACCATGGAGCAACGTCTGCATGAAATTTTATTGCCACGCAAGGCTCGTCTCTTTTGCTCTACATGTTCAGTTCCATTGTGTACAATAACTGACATGCATAGGAATAAAACATAGTGAGATTATGTAAGGAGTGCATGCACAAATCCAGAGTGAAGGTAGCAAACTGTGGATAGACCTAAAACCAATGATAGCAGGCAGATAATAGCTTTAGTTAAAAAATACAGATAATGGCTCCTTTAATGTTTGTTTGCACCCAACATGAAACTCATAGTAGACACCCGAGATTAACTAGATAGTAGACATATAGTACTGATTGCTGCCCCAATATGTACCCCACAACCATTTAAAAACTCAAGTTTCAGCATAAGTTTGGACCTGAGTCGGAGTCTAATAGGTGAGCACGACGATAAAGTAGCATGTCATCATATTAAGTGATGCATAACGTAAGCAGACACGGAAGAGTGCGACCTCTCTTGCAGACCCGTGTAGTCCTCAAGGTCATTTGCTCAATTGATGATGGTAATGCAGTTGACGTAACTGCCGGCGGCGGGGAAGAAGATCTGAGGCGGCGAAAGACAGTCTGGAGAGCGGATCCCTGCTGTGGTGAACCCTTCTGTCGTTGGAGCAGCTGAGCTGGGGTGGAACACAGCACCGCAGGAGCAGGACAAACCACACAAGGTTTTCTTTGACACATATCTGTAACAGAAGTAATTATGCAAGGGCTTGTTTGAATTTGAGGATTCTAGCAATGCAGGGATAGGAAATAGACAGGAATAGGATAGGAATGCACGTGCAACACAGATACTTTAAAAACACAGGATTTCTGCCAATCTGGGTGTTTGGTTCACAAGAATTGGAAGATCACGGGATGCAAAGAAGCATGGTGAGATTAAGTCAAACCACAAGAAGTGTACAACCTCTTTGGTGAAGCCATGTCGATCTCAGCGTGATTGGGTTGGCCGGTGAGGATGCTCCGGCTGACTTGGCTGTCGGAGGAGGGGAAGAAGATCTTAGGCGTCTGGAGATGGAGCCCGAGGTACTGCTCCGCTGTGATGGAGGGTTTCGTCGTTGGAGCAGCTCTGGTGAGTTGTACGAAGCCGAGGCTGGAGCAGGACAAGAGAGACAACATTAACCTGAGTGGAATTCTAATAGCATCTCCAATAGATGACGTAAAATACATAACCACAAAGTGTTAGATGTATACATCAGCTGCTCATCTCTGAACTTAACTGTCAAAACTGAATTTAACTGTCGAAACTGAACTTAATTGTCGAAACTAAATTTTGTTGTCGAAACTGAACGCACTAGAGGTGAGGCTACAAGTCAGTCGACTGACTTTTTCATCTCTGGTTAGTCGATTTTGCAGCCGTTGGATACGAAATCAAGGGCCTGCAGTTCATCTTCAACCTCCACCCCCTGAGCCGCCAGCCACCACCGACCAAACAGCAGCCACCTGCCGCCCGCGGCCCGCGGTGTGCCGCCCCGCCCGCCCCGAAAACACTCCCCACCACCGGTCCGCCG